>CM059972.1:107937188-108551771 GCA_030490835.1 Annona cherimola | reverse complement strand
AAGTGCTTATGATAGAAGTAGAAGTAAGAATCGAGCACGTTATATTAAGTTAGGATTTGCCTAACCTTAATTTTTATTTTTAAAAATTTTGTCTGATTTTATTTTTATAACGAGTTGAGACAAGATCAATTTAACTCTTATTTTTTTCGATAAGTCACGGAACAAATTCCAAATTGATCTTCGGCCTGTACCATGATGATAAGTTGGATAAAACAAAGTGGTAAAGTAGGATAATTATAAGAATTTATACATGTATCAAACATAAAGATACATTCATGCTAAAATACTCTGATATTTTGCTAATTAATACAAGTAAACATCATTAATAAAAAAACATGAGTAAATACTTATTGTTATATTGAAATAGGTTAATAAAACACACTTCATTTAGAATGAATTTTTTTCTTTTTAAAAATATTTTCTAAAATAATAGTATTTTTTGCCAATGTTTCCAAAATATTGAGAAAATTATAATCGTGCATGAGAATGATTATGTATATGTGCAGATGTCCCTTTTTTTTTTTTTTTTTTTGATGAAAAGGAATGACTTTACCCCGACCCCCCCCCCATTTTGGAAAGGGTTCGGGACAGAGTAATCCGCAACATTCATTGCCAAAAAATTGTCAGTACAAATTTTCACAACAATATCTTGTGGGGGGTTACCCCACCAGGACACATCATCCAGTACAGAGACAGACGCTCGGACCGCGAACGCGTGAGCCACAGTGTTTCCTTGCCTTAGAACATGATTGACAGATATATGGGTGTTGGCGCATAGAATCGATCTGATCTCGTCGATTAAGTGACCCGCAGGAGAGAATATGTGGCTTGCGTTCGTCAGATAAGAGCACAGGAGAAGTGAGTCAGACTCGATTTGGACCATACGAAGCTTGAGGTGCAAGGCCCACTTGATACCAAAAAGAAAAGCTTTTGCTTCCAACAAAAGAGGAGACTCCCCCCCTCCCAACCATCTACGACCCCAAGCAGCAATAAAGTGGCCGCGAGAGTCCCTGGTAACAGCAGCAATACTTGAGACTCCCCGGCCCGCCACCCACCGGGCATCAACATTTATCTTGAAGGTTCCATCTGGTGGTTTTGTCCATCTGGGCACAAGCGGAGTGTCCAAGTTGAAAGCCTGATGGAGAGACTTAACACGCCTCAATTGCTCGATGTAATCCAGACACCAAGGCAGAATGTCAGTAAATACAGGATGAGTCCCTTCAGCCTTCAGTTTGTTTCGCAAGAACCAAACTCGCCAGCAGAAGACAACAAAAAGGGCCAGCTCTTCGGCCCTGCCCTTGGAAGATAGGAAGCACATGATATCCTGGACCGTGGGCGCGAAATGACCAGCCGACAAAAATCTTCTAGCAAAACATACAATACTATCGCACCTCAGAAATAAATGGTTAGCATCCTCCAAAACCCCCGAGCAAAAGAGACAAAATGGATTCACATCAACGCCCCTGCGCGAGAGGTTGCAAAGGGTTGGAAGAGAATCCCTGAAGAGGCGCCACCCAAAAATCATGATTTTGCTCGGCAATCCTGACTTCCAAATTGCCCTAAGACTATCGGAAGGAAGCGTAGTCCCATTCGCCGCCATAAGCCATCTGTGTGCCGACCTTACAGAGAACTGACCATTCGCCTCAAGCTTCCAGAAGATTCTATCCTCGACAGGATAGCGGGGAAGGGGGACACGGCAAACAGATATCCACCTCTCTTCGCCCACTGCAGCCAAGACCCGCTCCTTGTTCCAAGTATTAGTCCTTGCGTCGATAAAATAACAAACCGGAACATCATCAGGGATGGAAGATGGAAGTGGCCCCGCCTTGCAGACCCCCCCGTCCAGCCAATTGTTCATGAAGAAACAGACCCTCCTGCCATCCCCAACCCTCCACCTGCAACCCTCCTTAATCCTGTTACGCGCCTTGAGAATGCCTTTCCAGGTGAACGAGTCTGACTGCTTTGGCATGCAGTCCCAAATATCACAATGGGGAAAATATTTAGCCTTTAAAACCTTGAAGCAGAACGAAGCCGAATTTGATGATAATCTCCAGACTTGCTTGGCAAGAAGAGCAATATTGAAGGCGTGGAGGTCTCTGAACCCCAACCCCCCCGCACATTTGGCCACACACATGTCCTTCCATGCCACCCAGCACATTCTCTGCTTATCCCCGTGTTCTCCCCACCAAAACTTTCTCAGCATCCCATTAATATCTTGACAGAGCGACTGTGGGAGCAAAAAGACACTCATTGCATAGGATGGGATAGCTTGAGCGACCGCTTTTATGAGCACCTCCTTCCCACCCCATGACAGAAGGCGCCCCTTCCATCCTTGAATTTTGTGCCAGATGCGATCCTTGAGACCCCTGAACATTGAACTCTTAGCTTTACCCAGCCACGCCGGAAGACCAAGATAGTTTTGAACTTCGAACCCCTTAGACCCAAGCTTGGAAGACCATGCCTCCCTTTCCCATCTTCTCATGTTTGAACTGAAGAAAAGTGCCGTTTTGTCCACGTTCACCAATTGGCCAGATGAGGCGGAATAGATTCTGAGAATTTCCAAGAATTGCGTGATTTCCATATCTTCCACCCTCAAAAAGATGAGAGCATCATCAGCAAAAAACAAGTGGGAAATTTGGGGCCCTCGGGAGTTGATTCTAATCCCATGCAGATGTCCCTTACTTATTGTTATATTGTTAATATAGTCAATCATAAATAATATAAGTGGGGTTAGTTGAGATGCTTCACGTGAGGATATGACGACTTATCCCAATTCTATTTTTGAATTCAGATTAAAATTTCTAACTCATTCCTTTATAAAAAAAAAAATTAACTTCATCTAATAAAAAACAAGTTAAGGGTGTGTTTGGTAATTTGCAAAAGTTGTGAAGTTACAATTTTTCAAAATAAAATTTTTCACTCTCCATAACTACCATATTTTTTAATTATTTTTTCCACATCTTTCTATACAACAACTCTATTTTCAATCATTTCTATACAACTACCAATACAACTAATCTATTTATTTTAAATTTATTCCCTTTATTCATCATCATTACCCTTATCATATCATATCATTTTCTACTAATTTAATAACTTTTAGGTTAAAAATTATTCTTCTAAAGTTTTACAACTTCCCAAACACACTCTAAGTCAAAAGCAAGTTATGGCCCAACCTACCCCCAATTTCCACCCATATTACGGAAGCAGCAATAGTTTTGCGCTTTCTTTATACAGGTTGATTATAAAGTCAAAATTTAATCCTACATTTTATCTAGCATAATTAATTTTATTATGATAACAAAAATAATTTCAATCAAAGTTTCAAATGGATTGTACCAACTTTAAAACATATGTAATCCAATCACTTAAATTTAAAATATCTTAATAATTTGTATTATCAATTATATACCTAAGGAGAATATTTGAGAGGACAGATGTCGCATTGGAAATCATCAAATAATTTATTACATTCATTATACAGATCTTTAATCAAATGATTCTAAATGCAAAAGTCAAACTAAATTTAATATAATCATTAACTACTGTTCAGATTTCTAGTGGAAGCCAGATTTTGACAGTTTAAATTTTAACCAACTTCTTTTCCAGATCAAGCAGAGAATAATCCAAGAATAAAACCAATAAAAGGCGTTTTTCAAAACAAAAAATTTTGGATAAAAATTGCAAGATCTTAATGAGATGGAGAGGCAAATGGAACAGCATAGGCTTGAGGACTGGATTAAGGCCCGCTACTATAGCTCGTGTGAACTTTGCGTCTGCGTCATCGTTGTAAAAAAAAATTGAGGTCCCAATTGAAATTGACAACAGTAGAAAAAGGGGCCAGTCTCCACATATCCCCAGAAGAATTTTCTTTCAGGTAATTAATGCTCCTCTTAACATTAGACTGTGATTACAAAATAATATTATACTGACCATCGAGTGCAATGTTTTTACAGCGATGAATGTTATTTTGTTAAACACGAATCTATCATTATTTGCATGTCTCAAAACATTCGGCGTTTTTCTCTGCAGTTGCTTTTCTGTGTGCCTGTAACCTTTCCTTCAACTTCTTGCTCTCTTCAAAGTTCGCTTTTCGCTTTATGGCCTTCTGCTCAGCGGAAATGACGTTTGACTTGTGACATTTTCTTGAAATTATAAAAAGAGTAGTTAATCGTAGTAGTGAAACTCACCTCCTCCCGGAAACAGCGGTCTAGCTTTATCTTGAGATCAGTGCACTCGCCAAAGAATTTGGCAATAGGGTGATCCACATGACACTTCTGGAACTGCTCAATAATCTGGAAAGAAACCATTGAATTGTAAATCTACAGTTTTGTATTAATCTACGATGTGGATCTTGGAAGGAAGAAAAGAAAGCATTTTGTGAAACAAGTGGAAATAATAAAAATGGATGAACAAAAGGATCTAAAAACATGGTCTATAATCATCATCATCATCATCATCATCATTATCATAAGCTATTTCCCAGCTAGGTGAGGTTAGCTGCATAGATTTTGTTGCACTATTCTTGATGATTCAAAACTAAATTTTCAGTAATTTTTAATATTTTCATATCTTATTTACTTACTTCCATCCATATTTTTTTGTTTTTCTCATTCTCCAACCACCTTCTATTTGGATAAACTTTGCCCTCTTAATTGTTGTCATTTCAAGCTTAAGTTTAACATAACCAAATCATCTTAATATATTTTCCTTCATTTTAAAACCGGTTAGCTTCACTTTAAAATTTTCTTAGATTACTTCATTTATAATTTTATCTTTTTTTGTTTTATCACTCATCCACCTTAATATTTTCATTTTCACTATGCTCATTCTGTGTATGTTGTTATTTAATTGTCCAACATTCTGCCTCATAAAGCATAGTTAATCTACTCGCGGTCTTATAAAATTTTCCTTTTAATTTAATTAGGACTCGGCGATCATATAAAATCCTTGTAGCACTTCGTCATTTCTAATCGAACACCAAAAATTGCAGAAGTTTTGTTCAACTTTCTTTCCAAGGTTTGGGACTTCTTTTTCTTGGCAAGATACATGGGCCATTTTTATGCGATCCGAACTCGGATCCCACTAATTTCATTGCAAGAATTGAAATTACAAGGATTGTAAGAATTCAAATCCTCATTGCAAGATGATCTTGGATGATCTCCCTCTTAACTACTATCCACAAGCTACCCAAGTACAACTAACAGAATACCCCCTCCCCCCTCCCTTTAATCCCTCGTCTCTCTTCCCTTCCCCTTCCGCCGCCTCTTCTCTTTTCTCTTCTCTTCATCTCTCCCTACTTATACAGGATGAGTGGCATTGACTGGGCTCAATAGCCTAGACCCAAGCCCACCTAGCATAAGCCTGATGACCCTATCAATTTTGGACTGCATTTTTCCAAGAATTCTTCACGTAGATGGGGTGTACTTGGTAATTAGAAGAAGCTATCAACATTAGAGAACCAAGTGTACGCAAAAAGGAGTTTTTCGATGCATTGCTCACGAAGAGCAGAGTTTATCTGCACTAACGCAAAATGCCTTTTCTCGACAGGCCATGAAATTTTGGCACTCTTTAAGTTTTTTTTTTTTTTTTTTTAATGAGTCCTGCTGTCATTTACCCTGGATAAGATGTCTTGGTTACTTGGAAATTTTAGAGGCATGCTCTTAATTTTGGCATTTAGATAGCTGTTAATCAAAGCAGCATTCTCAAAACCCTGTAAAGAGGGCTACTGTCAATAGTTTCCCATCACATTCAGGTGACCAAGGATGGGGAGAACAGATCATCTTTAAAATTTCCGAGACAGAAGATCCTGGAGGAGAATCCTCTCTTGTTACGGCAAGTACAAAGGCAAAGAAGCAAGCTAGGCGATTACCTTCTGTCATAGGAAGTAGGTGCCAGTACCAGTTCCGGTAGTGGTTCCTGGAAGACTGCTTTGAAAAGAGAAAAAACTCCTTGCTAAGCTTGCTTGGCCACTTAAGGTTACTGATTGTAATCAACGTCAACTTTAATCTTGGCAACTTACCTGAATCTCAGAACCATCTGGGAAAAAAATTCATATTCCATAGGAGACTGCCCCTCTAAAAGTTCTCAGGATTCATCCTTAAATAGGGCAGTTTGGTTCTGGTGTCTTTGCCGCAACTACTTTTTTTTTTTTTTAGGCTTTTGCTAGGCAATGACTTACTGCTAGCATTTCCCATTTTTTGAATAAATCCTATGAGTGTTTAAGGACAAGGTTTAAAATTGCTCAAGAACTGAGAAATTTTCTAATGAACAATGTGATGCCCCATTTACTGATATCCTTCTTGATCATTCAATATGCCAACAAACATTTAACCAATAAAGGACATATATAAACATAAAGCAATTCATGAGAAGTTAGCAGTGTAATTGTCAACCAATCAACCACCTCCAAGAACCACTTTTGATCACTTCGAAATTCTTCCAATCATCATGATTAAAAAGAACATCTATCAGGGTGCAAGCAGTTGCACAAGTAAATGGGAGGGGGAGGAAATGGTTGATTTATGAAATTTCATAATTTTAGAGGGAAGAAAGGTTCGTTAAGCCAAACATATGATTATGTAACCTGAAAGCAATGCCAAAAGAAACAAGAAGGGCAGAACATACCTCAGCACACATTGGGTGCCTATGTAAAGTCAGAGGAGGATGCATTTTATATACGGACTTGGTATCTCACTATGCTGCAAAACAGTAGCAGTGGCCAGCAAAAAAGAGTTTTTTAAATTAATACCAACTGAAAGTAAGCTTTATACATATATATAGGGGCGTGCTCATATACAATGCATCGCATATCTTTTAAATAGCAATATTGCAATCTGCATCACCAATTTCAATGCTGACAATTAAAACCATTGCATGAGTCAGGGGTAAATATTTGCAAAAAACCCCTTCTGCATATATAAAGCAGGGAGGAAGAATTTGCTAATAATTGGAATGAACATACTCGCACAAAGGAACCAGGGCAACGGCTGGAAAGCTGAAGAGGGTAAATCTCCTCGTGGTTGCAGGCTCCTATTTGGCCGATCTTTTATTCCCTCTTCCTGCAAGCAATGTTTTAAATTCTTCCTGCATTTTCCCATGCTATTATCGTAGTTTTTGTGATGCAGGATTTTGCTTATAGATTTGGGATTCATTTTTGGGTTCGACTATGGCTAACGATTTTGGATTCAAATTTCTGATTCCATTTCGGGCTTGAGATTTTGAAATCTTGGGATTCAATTTTGGGATCTTGTTATTAAAGAAGTCTGTTTACTCTACCTTTATTCATTTCATTCCCTTTTTCAGATTTTATGTTTTCATTTTCATTTTTTTTCTGTGTTTAGCTGGAGATTTTGTTCTGACATTTCAGTTTTTTTTTTTTTTTTCTGACTAAGAACTATTTTGGCATACTTGGTTCTATTAGAGGATATGCATCACCACTTCCTTTAAACAAATTAATCAAGATGGAATAAAACTGTATTGCTGAAATAGTATGGAAGTTCACCACCTCTGTGGATTTATTAGAAGATAATATTGACATTCCATGCGTGTCATAAGAGATTTGCAGAGCTCAGAAATCAGGCTAATTCCATTCCTGCCACGATGAAAATAAGCAGAGGGGCATATATGAAAAACCCTTCTTAGTCTTACGACAACTTCGATTATCAGCACAGAGACTGACAACGCAGATTGTGATCTCTCTGTTTAAAAGATATACGATATATCGTATGTGAGCATGCCCCACATATATAGATATGTATGTATATGATTGTATATGATCAAAGACTAGGTACAACAGTGGCAGAAGGATTGGGCTACTTGCAGACTTCACAAAAATAATCAACAAAAAATGACCGTTCTGATTTTCAGGAAAAAATCAAACACGAAGCTTACATATACAAAGATTAAAATGTAAAAGAAAAAGATTTTTCCAGACAACAAAAACCAAAATTTGTGAATTTATAGATTGCCTATCAGAGCTGCTAAACCGGCCTAGTATTTTACAGCAGTTTTCACTAGAATAGAATACAATAGAATGCTATGGGTCAAGAAGATAGAAAATTATAAATAATAATGAATTAATAGATAAAATCAAGCAGCAGGAACTGCAGCATTGTCAAAATATGCAGAAAGGGGCCTGTTCAGGATTATCTAATGGATGGGATGGAATGTTAATGGGATGAGATCTTCAATTCCCAAAAAAAAAAAAAAACTCTCTTGATTCTAATATCATTTTATTTTCCAACACATAACAACCTTACTTTTCCCATTTTCAAAACTACTTTTCCAAATTTTCAATACACAACAACCCCTCTTTGTCCAATTCCATCATCTCATTCACATACCATTCCAACCAATTGAATGTTCCTGAATAGGGGTGTAAATCAGGTGAGTTGATGTGTCTTCTCAACCCAATCCTACCTCTAACTCTATTTTTTAAACCTCGACCCTCTAAATTAACTTCGCCAGCAAGTTTACAGCAAGTCAGCAACAATCATTTCACTACCAGCTAGAAATCATATAAAACAGCTACTCAACTTTGTTTGAAATCACTTATGAGCTATAGCAAAATTTTCAATAAATAACTAATTTCAAATCAACATTGCAATATCTTCCAAAATCAGCTACTCAAACACTCATAGTTCTTCAAAAATAACTGATAACAGGGTTTTCGCTTTCCATTGCCAAAGGAAAAAGAAGGGCCAATTTAAGGCTACAAATGTATTTTAAAAAAACAGCCGAAAACAGATCATGCACTACCTGAGGCTGCGAGGCGGCTGTGGTCAGGATGGACGGACGGAGAAGCGGAGGGTCACCAGAGAAAGCAGGAAAGAAAGGAGGAAAATGGACAGTCGGTAAAGCAGCGGAGGGTGGCCGGAGGCGGTGACGATGTAAGGGAGGGGACAGGGAATCAGAGAGCCAGAGAGAGGGAGGACTAGGAAACTGAGACGGAAGGAAACAAACGCCTGCAGCGGCGCCGGAAGGAAAGGGGAATGGCAAGAGGGAGGGAGGGAGAAGAGGAGAAGCAGTGGCGACGCAGCGGCGAGAGAGATTGACGGAGAAACGAGACGAGACGGCGATATGGGGGCAGTGGCGACGTCGGTTAGGTGCAATCCTCGACAGTTGTGTAAATAGGTTTGGTCTAACCCGAATCACACTAACTTAACTCGATCTAGGATTAGGTTAGGGATTTTGGAAAAAATAAATTATATAATTCAATTTCAACAAATCCATTTTAAAAGTGGGTTGGTTTGGATTGGATGATTGTCAACCCGACCTGAACCGAAAATTGAGTTAGGCATTTTGAAAAAAATAAATTATATAACCGAATTTGAACCACCTAAATTTTAAAAGTGTGTTAGTTTGGATTGGATGATTGTCATCCCGATCCGAACCAATTTCATATATTAATGCACTATCTAATAAATAGTCTTACATTATGACATAATAAATAAGAATTAACTAAACATTATTGTTTTGAAATAAGATTATTTAGTAATTATATCATTATATAAGTCATAAATTGAAAAGTATTCCTCCGAAAATGATTAATTTTTATTCTTTCATATAAATTTATATTTTAAAGTAGATTTAATTTAGCAAAATATTTTTAAATATCATATATTTATTAACTAGATTTTTAACCCAAACCAAACTAATTTCTATAGAGTTAAAATAAGATTGGATTAATGTGTGAAAAATATGATTAAAAATGAAGTTCGGTCGAGATTTTATAAGGTAAGTTAGGGTTGTGTTTACCTCAACCCAACCCGATTTACACTCCTAATCCCTAGTATCAATTTTTCAGTTATCCAACTACGAGAGGTATCAAATCAAAACTCGAAAGCGATAAACTTTTGGATCAAAATTTTTTATATAAAAATAGTTTAATTGAAAAAAATGATGATATATCATAGGGGTAATAATGAAGAGTAAAGAAAATAAAATTAAAATAAATAAGTTAGTTGTGTGGGTAGTCATGTGAAAATGATTGAAAAGCATGCTAGTTTAATAGGAAAATATAAATAAATAATTGAAAAATATTATAATTATGGAGGATGAAAAATGTTAGATTGAAAAGTTTTAATTTGAAATTTTTTTAACATTGCAAAACATATATGAAAAGTTTTTAGCGTAATGGTTTTTGAATTGAAAAAAATGATATAATATGATAAAAGTAACAATGAGTAAAGAGAATAAAAATTGATGGGGTGTTTGTTTTTTCAATCTAAAACTTTTTACTCCCTACAACTAACATATTTTTTAATTATTTCTTTGTTTCTTGTTATACAACTACCATATTTTCACACTCTACAACTATTGTATTTTTAAATTATTTCTTTATTTCTTACTATACAATTGCCCTATTTTTAATCATTTATACACAGCTACTCGTACATCTAACTTATCTATCTTAACTTTTTTTTTTACTTTCTATCATTACCTTTATCATATTGCATCATTTTCTTACCTTTCATCAAAAGTTTTATTACTTCCCAAACACACTAAGTTAGTTATATGGGTAGTTATGTAAAAAAGATTGAAAGGTAGGTAATTGTATAAAAAAATGTGTAAAAATAATTTTAAAATATAGTTGTTATGGAGATTGAAAAGTTTTAACGTTTAACAAACATGTATGTTTGGGAAGTAATAAAACGTTTGAATGAAAAGTTTTTTACGTAAAAGTTATTAGAAGTAAAAGAAAATGTGTTATATGATGGGGATAATGATATGTAATAAAGAGAATAAAGTTAAAGTAGATAGGTTGTTTTACGGATAATGGTATAAAAATGATTAAAAAGTGTGGTAGTTTGTATAGGAATATGCGAATAAATAATAAAAAAATTATGGTACATTTGGCAAATAGTAAAAGATGTCAAGCTAAAACATTTCAATTTAAAATTTTTCACTATCTATAATTATCTAATATTTTAATTATTTCTTCACATTTTCTAATACGACTGCCCTACTTTTTAATCAATTTTACACAAATAACTATACAACTAACTTATCTATTTTAACTTTATTTTATTCATTCTTCATTATTACTCCTGTCATGTCAAATCGTTTTCTTTTAATCTAACAACTTTTATACCAAAAATTTTTCATCCAAAAAATTTTACAACTTCCCAAACATGAGTTATGGATAGAGGAAACTTTTATTTAAAACATTAGATTAAAAAGTTTTAGATAAATTTATCAAAAAAAAAGGTTTTAGATAAAAAAAAATTATTTAAAACCCAGCACACCCTTAAAAAAAAAAACCTTGGGCGAGATATAGAGAACCCGAATTATGAAGACCACCTTTTAGAATTAATTTTTTTGCTATGGCTAAACTGTTTAGTACTAAAGTCAGTATAAGAAAAATTAATTTTATTGGATATGCCTATAATGTGTTGCAGCTAGTATTTATAGATGAAATTTAAATTGTTAAATGCATAAACATTGATTTTTTAACCATTAATTATTAAAATCAAATATATAGATTATATTCAATACAATAAAAAATACGTATACCAAAAAGATTAAAATAATGTAACAGTCATGGAATTAATATTAATTCAAAAATAAATGTTTAGTAAACTTAATTATTAAAGACTTATATAAATCATCAAAATTTGATTTTATAGTATTAAATTTTAAGTAGGATGCGAACAATGGTTTAAATATTAAAAATAAATTATAGATGTAATATACTTTTTTGAAGTACAACATCAGTAAAATGGAACTTATGCCCCTTTGGCAACCCGCAAGCCCATATTCCATTTCCAACTGGACGGAACAAACCGATCCGACAACCCAAAGGAACATTCGTGTACGTTGCTTGTGGGCTTCTCTATCGATGTCATTCTCAGTCCCAGAGCGGCTGACGGCAACCATGCAATAGGCCTCCTTAGCTCTGTGCTTCACGCAGGATGAATCGAATAGTCTCGTGTTCGAAACCTGGGTGAGCTATATGCTTGTTAACGCAGTAGTGTGTCTGACAAGTAATAAATTTTTTGAATGAAAAATTTTAGGTGTCAAAATTTTTGAAATGGAAGAAATTATATAATTTGATAGAGGTAATGATGAGGAATAGAGAAAATAAAATTAAAATAGATATATATATATTTTTTTTGATGAAAGGATCCTTCCCTATCCCAAGACCCTTCCGTGGTAGAAGGAGGGAGGGATAGGGGGTCCGAGAAATGCATTGCCAAAAAATTATCTGTGCAAATATTCTCCACAATTACATGGGAAGGATTCCCCCACCAGACATGACGATCCACAGAAGAAATAGAAACAAAATCGGCCAAGGAATATGCAGCCCTGTTACCTTGCCTTAAGACATGAAGAGGAAGCAACAGCTGCGAGTCAGCCAAAATAGATTTTATCTCCACTATCACATACCCCGCCGGCGCTAAAACCACTGAGTCAACTGATAGGAAGTTGAAGAGAAGAAGTGAATCGGTTTCAATCTGTACATGGCCAAGACCGATTTGGAGGGCCCATTTTACTCCCATAAGAAAAGCGTTTGTTTCCATGAGAAGTGGTTCCATCACACCACTCCGTCGCCACCCTTTGGCCCCAATGAATAAACCGTTCGAGTCCCGAATGACCACAGCATAACTTGTATACAACCTATCTCTGTGTTTCCTGGCATCCACATTCATCTTGAACACATCCATCGGCGGCTTAGTCCATCGAGGCACAAGTGGTCGGTCAACCGCCCCGTCGAGACAAAGAAGTTTTGCCCTCCTGTGTTGCTCCAAAAAGTCATGACACCAATCGGGAATCCCTGCGAACTCCGGATTGTGCCCATCCTCTCTGAACCTGTTTCGCATAAACCACATCCTCCAACAACAGAGAAGAAAGAAGGCCAGGTCCAACAATCTGCAATTTCGAGTGAGGGATCTCAGCACCTCCAGTATAGTCTCCCCTGGGGGAGTAAGACGTCCAGCCCCGGTCCACGCACCCCTCGTGCAAATGCAATTCAAGAACAGATGATCCGCATCCTCTAACTCGGCCCTGCAAAACAAACAAAAGGTGTCCACAACAATGCCCCTCCGCTGTAGATTCACTAGCGTTTGAAGGGCATTTTTGAGTAATCTCCAACCAAATATGAGGATCTTACTTGGGAGCTTTGTCCTCCACACCGCCTGATAGATAGCCGCATTTGAGGAAATGTCGGCCCTTGACGTAAGGAGTCGGTAGGCTGATTTGACAGTGAATACCCCACGGGGTTCGTGCTTCCAAAACGGGGCATCCTCCTCCGTCGATTGAGGGAGTTGGATTTGATTGATCTGCTGCCAACCATGATCACCCGCCACAGCCACCACAAGATCCATGTTCCACGAGTTCGAATCCTCATTTATAAAGTGGCTAACCTTCACGTCATCCGGGATGGATGAAAGGAGGGGGCCCACCTTGTTTACCCATGAATCCGTCCACCTATCCTTAAAAAAATGAACTCGTCTACCATTACCAATTCGCCATCTGCATCCCTCTTTGATCGCATCTCTTGCTCTCAAAATACTCCTCCAGGTGAACGAGTCAGAAGCACTCTCCTGGCATTGCCAAATATCAACATTGGGAAAATAACGCTCCTTGAGGGACCTGTGGCATAAGGAATTGGTGCGGGTGGATAATCTCCAGACTTGTTTTGCAAGGAGCGCCTTGTTAAAGCTGATAAAATCTCTGAAACCTAGCCCGCCAGATAGCTTCGATTTGCACATATCAGTCCAGGCTACCCAGTTCATTTTGCGTTTGTTTCCCTGTTCGCCGCACCAGAACCTACTCAGCATCCCATTGAGTTCATGGCAGAAAGACTTGGGCAACAGAAATATACTCATCGAGTACGTCGGGATGGCCTGGGCAACTGCCTTTATTAATATCTCTTTTCCACCCCATGATAGGAGTCTCCCCTTCCAACCCTGCACTTTTTGCCAAATGCGCACTTTGAGGTTCGCAAACAGTCCCTTCTTGGTTCTTCCTAACCATGTTGGGAGGCCGAGATAGTGCTGAAGCTCATTACCCCTTGATCCAAGCAATTGGGTTATGTCCAGCCTTGTAGCGCAATCCATGTTAGAACTGAAGAACACCGCAGTTTTATCGACATTGACTACCTGCCCCGACGAGTCAGAGTACAGCTGGAGAATATTGAAGAAACATGTGATCTCCTGGTCTGAAGCCCGAAGGAAGATAAGGGCATCATCCGCAAACAGAAGATGAGTAATTGGAGGCCCAAGCCGATTTAGCTTGATACCCCGTATGCTACTCTGAGCAACAACATTCGAAATAAGGGCAGATAGCCCCTCAGTGCACAGAATGAATAGATAAGGAGATAGTGGGTCCCCTTACCTTAGGCCCCTCAACGGGTGGAAATATTCAGATTTGAACCCATTTATGCTGACCCTATACTGCACCGTCGATAAACAACTCATAATCCAGTTGATCCAAATTGGGCTAAAGTTCAGCGCCCCCATAATCTACTTCAAAAATAACCACTCAACCCAATCGTATGCCTTTGACATATCAAGTTTAATGGCTATCTCCTGGATCTCCGCCTCCTGAGAGAGTGAATAGCTTCATAGGCTACAAGCATATTGTCTGTGATAAGTCGGCCAGGGACAAACGCGCTTTGCTGTTCCCCAATAATATCATCCAGCACCACCTTGAGTCTATTCGCCAAGACCTTCGCCAAAATTTTATACGCCACATTGCACAGACTAATGGGGCGATAATGAGACAAGTTTGAGCGTCGGCCTTCTTCGGAATCAAGATCAAGGTAGTTGAGTTCAAGGCCCGAAGATGATCATCTAACACACGCGGTTCACGTCCACCCATAAAAGACTTGCACCAGTTGAAAACATCCTGACCCACCGTTGCCCAATGTGACCGAAAGAACCCCGCAGACATTCCATCCGGTCTCGGGGCTTTTGTGGGGCACATAGCTTTCACAGCATTCTCGACTTCACAAAATTGGAGCGGTTTGATCGTAGCCTGCCTTTGGTCATTAGTAATCTGCCTCGTGATGATGTTAGGTATCCACCCAAAATTTGACGGTCCAGTCGATTAGAATATAGAGGAGAAGTGATCCACCACTAACTCCAGCAACTTATCTTGATCCCGGACCCACCTACCTTCGGTGTCCTGCAAGGCGTCAATGCCTTTTGCCCTTCTGCAGTTAGACGCCATCCTGTGAAAAAATTTTGTATTTCTATCCCCCTCATGAAGCCAATGGGTCTTTGCACGTTGCCTCCATAACTGTTCTTCATCCTCAAGCAGAACGTTTATACGGAATTTGAGATCCTTTATAGCCACATCTCTGCAATCCGTAGGGCGTTGACTCATAAGTGTAGCAAGCTCCCTCTGCGTACACTCAATAGCTCGACTTAGATTACCTCGCTTCATTCGGTTCCACCTTTGAAGGTCTCGACTGTAAGATTGGATCTTCCGCCCCAGCATATACTGTGTGGGCATGTCGTCCTGGGTGTGTGTGGTCCAAGCACGGTGAACAATGCGATGGGCCTCCCTATCTCTTGCCCAGAACAACTCATATTTGAATTTCCTGGGAGGCCTTCTCTTTTTCCCCAAAGAGTCAAGGATTAGCAAAAGCGGGCAGTGGTCGGACGTTGAGGCAGCCACGTGAAAAATCTTAGCATACGGGAACCGGGTGAGCCATTGGGGCGATGCGAGTCCCCTATCCAATCTCGCCTCCACTCTATGAGCCCCGCGGCGATTATTGCTCCAAGTCATAGGTGGCCCCACAAAGCCAAGATCCAGTAAATTCATCTGTCTGCTGTGTTACAAAATAGATCCATCTGCCCCTGTGCGCGCATCCTCTGGCTAACATACTCTGTTGGACCCATTACTTCGTTGAAATCGCCCATAACAAGCCACGGGGTATCACTCTGATCACACAGCTGAATGAGGTTATGCCAACTATAAGGACGCCTCAGCGTATCCAGGTGACCATAAAAGCCTATGAATCACCAATCCTGAAAACCAGCATCGATGTGGTGGTTCGATAAGCTATGGATGTTCACAAGATCCCCGTTGTTCCATAAAAGTGCCAGTTCACCCCTCCTTGCTTCCGGTTCAACCGTAAAACAACAGTCAAACTTCATCTTGCGTCTAATTCCCTCCATCTCCTTAGCATTCCGTTTAGTTTCACTGATGAACACTAGCCTGGGATCTTGTTTCCTGACCATGTCAAGAAGGCACCGAATTGCACGTGGGTTCCCAAGCCCACGGCAATTCCTATGAATAGTCGTGTAAAATAATTGAAAAATATGATAATTGTATAGGAAATTGTAAAGAAATAATTGAAAACTATGATAATTGTGGAAAGTGAAAAAATTTTAATTAAAAATTTTTAGGTGTGTTTGGAAAGTGATAAAAATTTTAAATGAAAAGTTTTTAGTATAAGAATTTTTAATTAAGAGAAAATGATATGATATACTAGAAGTAATGATGATGAATAAAGAGAATAAAATTAAAATAGACATGTTAGTTGTATAGATAGTAGTGCAGAAATTAATGAAAAGTATTGTAGTTTATATAAGAAGATGTGAAAAATCATTTAAAAATGAAATAATTACGAAGAATGTAAAGTTTTTTAAATTAAAAAATTTTGGATAAAAAATTTTACATAAAAACAAACACATTGATTAAATAGTTTTTTTCCTAAACAAGCACACCCTATCCTGATGTACTGCGTATGCTACTGCATGAATTCGCACCGAAAGTTTTTTGCTTCAGAAGACCCGAACAAGTCCGTGGTCACAGCCAGATGTGGTTCTCTGAATAACAGCGTTTGGCTCTTACCATGTGGGAATGCATTCTCGCAGTCGCAACTTTGTATTTTTCCTCTTGCACTTTTACAATTTTAAACTTCCAAATTTACATTTCATTGTTTGATTCCCGGAAACTAGCTTTGTACATCCTTAAAAACATTTAATTCACTAAAAATGTCAATATAAAATTAAAAAATATGAATGATACTATTAGTCCAAGTTAAGCAAGCACATCACTTAGCTCGCCTTTAAAAGAATTCATTTATAATATTTTTTAATTTTTTTTTGTACACTTGTTTATCTAAGTGTATTTAACATATAAACCAAGTTGTAACATTTTTGGATATGTTAACATATTTTTTTGAGATTTTTAAAATTATATTTAAAAATCTTTAAAAAATATGTACATATATCCAAAAATAGTAAAACTTGTTTTATACATTAAATACACTTAGATGAACAAGTGTATAAAGAAAAAAACAAAAAAAGTTTTGTAAATAAGTTTTTTCACGTAAGTTTAGCATTGTAAATGAGTTTTTTTTTATATAAGTTAAGCAAGACATTTGATTAGCCAACAAAATCACTTCTCATTAGGAAATAGGAGCTTTAATCCACCAGAAAATTTACTTTTATTTTGGGGGGAAGCTCAAACATGCCCATGCATGGCCCATTATTTTTTACAACCGGAGTTAAATTTATTGCTATAAATGTCATCATGTTGTAAATACTTCATGGTATTTGTTCGTTGGCAATAAAATTATCTACCTAGTCGCAAATACTCTGTGGCCTGTGTTTTGCCGAAAATTTCCCTTACAAATGACTATTTGATGCAATAATAAAAGTTATTACTTTTAATCGTTATACGCAGCGACACTTTTTGTGACATTACTTGTAACGAAGTTTTGCAAATAATAGATAGTTGGTTTTTATTTTTGTGTCTATTTGGGAATGAATAAAATTTTTAATAAAAAATTTTAGAGAATAAAAGTTGTCAAGTAATGTGATATAATATGAGTAATGATGATGAATAAAGATGATACATTTGAAATAGACAGGTTATTTGTATTGGTAATTGTGTAAAAGTGATTGAAAAGTAGAGTAATTATATAATAAAATATGAAGAAATAATTAAAAAATAAATTAATTAAGAAGAATGAAAATTTTTTATGGAAAAATTTCAACTTGAAATGTTTTATACATTGTCAAACACATCTTTTTTGCTTTTTATTTTGTTGTGTAGTGTGTTGACGAGGGAGGCTCTTTAGCTAGCGAGTTAAATGTGACCCTCCCATGTAAATTGCCCGTGAAAAAAAGTTGAGCTGGGAAAGAAGTGGATGGGGGAGGGACACAAGTCATCCGCTGCTGAGCTATCGTTGTCGGTCATCTTGGAGAGAGAGAAAGAGAGAGATCTTATCAGGTCCAAAATGTCCAACTAGCAATAAGTTCTCCGCGGGTTAGGTTGGGAACCATGAAATGAATCCACCTAGCATGCATTGCCGATTTGCCCATTTGCGCATTTGCCAGCCAGTCAACTGTCACCAACCTACTTCCAACTTCACGAGATCACTTTAATTTTCTTCACACTCTTCACTATTAAAATACCACTTGGTAATGTGAGAACATTAATGAAACCGATTTAAGACCCACGTTAATGAGAAAAACCATCATAAGAGCGTACACACGTTAAGCAAAAAACACCTGAGGACCTGATACCTACTAGGTGGCTAGCTAAGGCTTTATTTGGCCTCACTAGGGCCACTTCATGACTTGGATTAAATGAAGATGGGATCATCTACCACAAGGTGAGATGTAAAGAATATTAATGTGCTTTCTCAATAAAAAAAACTTGTATTGGAGCTGAGAAGTGTTATATGCTAAATATGAAGAGTAGGTTGTTAACTGGCATAAGCGTTTAAATTTCTTCTTCTTTGGTAAAAATTACCACTCATTTTTACGTATATTTTGAAATGATTTGATATTTTAACTATTTTATTTTTTATTATTATCTATATATTTTTATATTTTTTCATGTATATTATACATTTATTCTCTTTACTCATAAATTTCATTTACGTAATAAAGGTAAAGTAGAAATAAATAAGTTAATTATGTAAAAAAAATTGAGTACAAAAGTAAAAAATGAAAAGGTGAAGTAATTGGATAATTAAAATGTCAAATTATTTTTTAAAAAATATATCAAGAAAGAAGTGAGTTTCTTGTCAACTTAATTTATCAAACGCCTCTATAATAATTATTACTATCATATCACATCACTCTTATTTTTCAAAAAAAATTTCCATAATTTTTTTCTACTTTTTCTACCTTATACCAAACTTACCCCATATTTTTTGACCAAATAATGTATTCATAATAAACAATCCATTTATTACTAAAAAAAATTATAAAAAGGATTTTACTCTTATGAAATTGTTTTATTGAAGTAAATTCATAAGTCCATGACACCTTCTTGTTTAGGTTCCTTCAACTTGTTGCGTTTGAATTTATTATTTGTCTCATCATTAAAAAATGGACTTCCTATATAGTTTTCATGAATTCATTTACTATGCGAACTAAAGAGTGCTCTCGCCATGAATTAAATGTTTGACTAAAAATGCAAATCGACATCATTATTTATGAGGGGAATTTGCATGTTAAACTTCTAATTTTACATATTTGCATTTTAAACTTAGAGGTTTGCATATTAGTATTTTAAACTTTTTGAAGTTTAGTCATTTGCATTTTAAAATCTCGGTCCTAACGGCATTAGAAATTACATTAGAATCTTGAAAAATGTCTAAAAAATATTATTTGCATTTAAACCAAACTTTACATAGTTTAAAATGTTAATACGAAAATCATGATTTTAACGGTATTTTTTAACGCCATGAGCACTGCTGCGATAGAGAATTTAGATCAAATTTCACATGATTTAAAATGCAAAAAGCATCTTAGACATTTTACAAAATTTCAACAATGATTTTTAAGCTTGTTAGGATCGAGGATCTAAAATTTAAATAATCAAAATTCACAAGGTTTAAAATGCTAATACACAAACCTTAATTTTGAAAATGCAAATACTCAAAGTTAGAAGATTAATGATAATCATCATAACGTTTTGATTATGGTCTTTTCCTTCGGCGTTTGTCTCACACGCATATGTAATTTCATCACAACTAAAGAATTTGAGATACCCTGTCCTCCCATTTGTAACATTAGCTATTTAATCGTTACAGTAACTTGTTCCTTTGACTGCATTCTAACAACCTCATCCATGGTCACGGAAATTCCGCTGATAAAGGCCCGGGATTTCATGCAACCTTGCATCAAGAAAAGCAGTTAGATTCCTTTTTTTCTTTTTTCTTTTTTTGTTTTATCCCATAATGATAGAGATTAGCGAATACATGGGTTGACATTGGAAGAGAATATATGCTTTTTTTATTTTTTTTAAAAAAAAGAAGAAGATAAAATAAAGTACATGTTTGGCTTATTGGTGATGGAGATCATGATGAAGAGCATTATTAATGTTAGATAACGTTGGACCGCAAAATAAACCTATTTGCCGCTCTGCTTTTTTTAAATAATAATAAATTTGGCCATTGAATATTGGGTATGCATTATAAAAAAAAATGCACCACTTTGTGATTTACACTACTCAGAAAGCTATCATTTCTCATGCCTTCCTTTGGTGAAGCATCTCTGTCACATGCGTTCCATCTTGCAGTGGGGAGTGACAGAAGGTGCCACTTTTTAGTGGGAATATGGCTTTCTCTTGTGTGTATGTCATTTTTTAGTGGATGTAGCTTTCTGCCATTGTTCCTTCTTATCCTTTCGTGCATGCATGTGTATGTCATCTTTGCATTAATATGTTGGCCATGTTGGTTGATATCCTTCCCACCGCCACCACGACCCCCACCACAACAAAAGGCAAAATCCTTGCGTGTGATATCTCTCTCTCTCTACCTTCCTTCTACCTTCCTTCCTTCCTCTGTTTCTACTTGTTTCCTTCCTCTGTTTCCTGTATTCCAAACAATGCAGTGCATCGCTTTCGACAATTTCTCATCAGTGCTATTTTGAGTGAAGAATGCTGCCCTGTATGCCCATTTGAACTCTTAGAAATCATAACACGTGTCTAATTATCTTCGAATTGGCAGGCCCCCACCATATGTATAGATTCCCACTTCTTTGTAATCCAAATTAACATAGGCTCATTCATTTACATCCATCCATTTTTTCTATTTTTTTTTTTTTGTTCTTATATTTCAATCATTTGTGTATTCGGTTATGAGGAGAACGGAAGAAAAGAAAACGGAAATAGAATAGATATTGTAAGGGTCAAGCGGAACCAAAAAAGAAGGATATTTGTATGAAAATATATGAAAATAATTAAAAGAATATGAGAAATGATTAAAACGTGAGCTTAAAAATGGGGGAAAAAAGGATAATTTGGTGTTAACTTTTGCAACTGATTCCCTTCCTCCTCCTCTTCATTTCTACCCCAAACAAACATACTTAATACTTATAATTACTCTATTTATTTTACCTTTATTCTCTCAATTTTAATCATTTTCATTATCAAATACATCTTTCTCTTACTTTTAAAATTTGTTTCCATTCTCACTTTACTACTTTTATTATTAGATTTTCCCATATCCCAAATAATTAGTGGTTCCTATTGACTAACGTAGAATCCTGTTTGGCCGGCTCGGTATAAGTACTGCTCGGTATAATAAGGATTCCCTGCTTAGTAGGATTTTTTAACGGAAATCTATCGGTTTAATAGATTAGCTCCACTAATCAAATCTAAAAGACAAAAGACTTGTAATTTTTACACACAATTAGCAAGGCCAAACAGCCCTTACGCACCACCCATCACAGTGCAATAACAATCGCATGGCCATTTGGTATTTTTTTTTATTGGTATATAATTACATGTATCTCAACACATATTATACTGAAGATCCTGAGACATTCTTACAAATCTGGGGACACACATAACATCCCAAAGAAATCTGGAGACAGCTCCACGGAAGAATTTGAAAGACACAACTTCCAATAGCCACCCGGGAGACAACATGCTCTCACACCTCTTCCACCCGGGAGACAACATGCTCTCACACCTCTTCCACCCGGGAGACAACCTGCTCCCACACCTATTTATTTGGGACCGAAATCCCGAATGGGATTCGATCCCGCGCCAACCGTGGAAAACCATTCCGCGCCGCTGTTGACGTTGGTCATGGCCATTTGGTATTAGTCTCCCTACGAAATCATGATTTGGTATTAATAAATAATAACAATAGGGTGAAATTCTTGGGTTTTCCTTTTTCTACCAGCACCACACCGGTAGCTGTTAGTGCTTCATTTTCTTTTCTTTTTTTTAATAAATTAGTGCTTCTCTTGTATGCGTTCCACTTTTTATTAATCCAGCTCATTTCTGACCAAGCTGGATTGCGCGAATCAGAACAGTAAGCAGCACCAAAGTGAAAATAGATACTCTCAAATAATGTGCATTAGACTTTGAACCACGCTATCTTGGCCCACCTTGACGATGGTGTGAGATCCATTCCATCTGATATTTTTAAAATCATTTAGTGACTAGGAAACCAAATTTTATGAAATCAAAGATGTGCAAGGACTTATCCAATATATGTGCAAATTAATATAATAAAATAGTTTAATTTATATATCGATTTCAAAACTATTAATTTAATATCTAGCCATTCAAAACATTCTTCCTCAATGGATAAAATATTCTACAAATTATTGTAATATTTCAATGGGTCTATAAATGAATTTAAGTGATTTTCATAATTTATAGTTATTTTTAAGCAATTACTATTCGTCTAAGATTCAAACCAAAATGGATTTGGGTTAAATGATAACATAAATAATGTTAAACAATATGATCAATTGAATTTTAATTTATATATATAAGTGGACTTCATTTGAGAACGAAAATTTCGCAAGAACTTATGTTTGGCTAATAATAATAATAATAGCAAATTTCATATAAGCTTACAAACTTTATCTTTAATTTCATTTATACTCATGAACATTCAAAATTTTTAATTATACTCATATATTTTACTTAAAATTCTATTTATTCTCACGTTGTCGAGAATCTCGTAAAGAGATCATTAACCGCTTGTAAAATGAGCATATTAAAATGACTAACGTGCCCGGACCTTAATATGTTTTGGGGCTGATTTGCTCGAAGCTAAAAGTCCACATTTAAATAATGTATGATTTTATAAAAAGTACTAAAAATTAATTAGAATATGAATTTTTAGCTGTAAAATTATAATTAAAGTTTAGGCATATTCATCATTTCGTTGAAAATTATTAGTCCATTCAATAGATTCCTAACAGCTTAAGTATATATGGAAATTTCACTAGGTATGTTTAGATTTTTTAAAAAAATTCTTCGGTCTAAATGGAATTAAGTGTCAAATTCATGGATAGGCGCGGAATTTGTCCTAACAATAAAGATATACTAGATGTGCTTTTCGTATAAATTGAAATTGATGGTAGTTTAAATATATTCAAAGAAGTCCTTGAAAGATTTTCTTTTTTCTTTCTGGATAGAAGTCCTTGAAAGAAATTAGATGGCTGTAAAGATTGGATCCATATAAATGCATGATCAAACCTCAAAAAAATAGGTGGCAATGGACCCTAGAGAAATCTTTTAATATACCAAGCCTTACGGTGGTCCATCCAGCTTTATACTCCATTCTGGAGAAACCAAGTGAAGAGTGGACCACCATGCAACTAGGATATATAGAAACAGATAAAAACATTAAGTTTTTTCATGTAAATTCAGTAATTAAAGAACAGTAACTTTTTCTTCTTTATCTCATCTTCTGTAAAGTCATTGTCTTCTCCGAAAGCAGAATTTTTTTAAACCTTTCTTCTGGGAAGATCGATTTATTTAAGATGAGAATAATGAGAACGGAGAATAGAAAATACAAAAGTTAACATTTTTTGTTCTCACTTCATTCCTGTCATATTCGTTCTATTTTTCATTCTATATTCTCACTCTCTTCGTCCCAAGCAATCCCTGGGTATTAAGGTTTCATACATGGGATACTTCAAGGACTCGGTTTCCGTTGAAGATTTAAGTATGTCACTCTATTTTAGATTCACCTTAATAATTAAACTAAAATCTCATTCATTCATTTTTTTTAACATTATTTATTTTAATATGGTACTAAAAATATTTTCCATCTAAATTTTAAGTAGATTATAATTAATTTAAAATGTATTTAACCATGTGTAAATTATGAAAATATTTAGATTCACTTATAGATGCATTAAAATGTAATAATATTCTATAAAATCACTGCAAATGACGTTTTAGATATTTAGATATAGAAATACCCTCTCGAATTGACATATAAAATACTTTAATTACTGATTTCATATATTTCAAATAAGGTTATGTACATCTTTGATTTAAATGAAACTAAATTTCCTAATTAATTATGAATTTGGTCAATTAAACATTTTAGATGGTATAATGAAATCTTCCATGGTGCTTACACCATTTAAGTATTTCCCATCACATATAGTAATAGCAAAGCCCATACATATATATTCTAATTCGGGATGTGTTTGTTTATACCAAAAATTTTTAAACTAAAATTTTTCATTATAAAACTTTACACTTTTCACAATTACCATCTAGTGTGTTTGAGAAGCGATAAAACTTTTTAATAAAAAAATTTTATGTAAAAGTTTTTGAAATAAAAGAAAATGATACAATATTATAGGGGTAATAATAAAAAGTAAAGAGAATAAAGTTAAAACAAATAAGTTAGTTATATGGATATTTATGTAAAAATGATTGAAAAGTATAATAATCGTATAGGAAGATGTGAATAAATAATTAAAGAAAAATGATAGTTGTGTCTTGTGAAGAGTGAAAATTTTTAATTGAAAAGTTTTCGGTTAAACAAATACACTCATATTTTTTTAATTATTTCTTCAATTTTCATACAAAATTTTTATCATTACTCAAGCGTGTCCTCGAATTCTAATAGATATCATTCTTAGGCACGCTAAGATATAGAATAAGGTGGAGATGATATGAGATATTTAATTTTTAAATAAATTTTTTACTTCTAATAAATAACAATTTTTTATCATTTCTCATATCATTTTTCTATTTCACAAACTACTATTCCTATTTTCAAAATATTTTCATATTTCAAATATACAATAGTTGTCGCTCACCCTATTCCATTTTTTTGAACATGTGCTTAGAAAGTAAAAATTCTCAGCTGCGTACTAGTAACTCTGCTCGCTTGTACTACGGTGACGTTGAGTTCGAGCGAAGGCGCCATTTCTCCCTTATATTAAATGGAAGCATCCTCCTGGAGCACTTAGTTGTTTTCTCCCTCGGGAAAAAAAAAGGAAATTGTAAGAACTATTTCAAGATTTCATTGTAATAGATGTTTAGATGAATGTAAAATATACACTAATAAAAAAAAATTCTAACCCAAAAACTACCATTGTCAAATGATTTTAGTCATCTAATAAATGAAACATTTGGAAATTGTTATTTTTTATTAGTTTACTTACATCGTATCTTAATTTATATTTTATTCAAGCTTAAGAACTTTTATAATTAACGAAAAGGAAGATAATATGCTCCTAATAATCAAGAGGAATACTAAATGCTCCGATCACGAAGATGGGGTTCGAACCCACATGCCCGCGACACCTTCCAAGAAGTTGGTATTAAGTGAGAGTGAAATGAGATAATCTTAAAAGGTGAGATAATAATGTTATGTGACATAAGTAAAGTGAGAATAAATTAAAAATAAATATGATAATTAAATTAAAATATACGAGAAAATAATTAAAATAGAGGTACAAAATAAAAAATAAGTTAACTAAATAGGTAATTATTAAATCAAAGAAAAAATCAAATGTCTCCAAAGAGATAAATCACAGCAAAATATGAGCAGGAAAAAGTGATAACGAAGGGAACATTTGGAATTTGATGAAATTGAGAGAAAGTGGGATAACCAAGGGGACATTTGACATTTGATGAAATTGTGAGAAAGTGAGAGAGTATGAGAATTCATTTCCAAAGGCAATGATTGCTACACTGATCATGATATTTTTTCACTTTTATCCCTATGTTTCACTCATTTTTTCTATTAACTACTTCCATCAAACCAATTTATTCTAAATCCACCTTTATCACTCTCTATCAATTACAAAATTTTCAAAATATTCCATTTTCTATTTGGCACTTCATCCCACAAAAATTTCAATTCCTAAACATCCCCAATTCTCGGCCGCCCAACACTCCCTTAATTAGATGGCTCGAATCACGTGATAATGGTAGTTTCAATGGGGGACATTTTGTAATACAAACACCATAACTTTGCTAATTATAAATTAGACACTCCGATTTGGTCACTTGCAAAGTAAACTTCTTGAGTCTTAGAAATTGTAAGCAGAACTGAAATATGCCATGCAATTAAACGATTTGGATGCTGTTTTGATGTGGCTCATTTTATAAGATGTTTTAAATTTAGTGTATATTATGCAAATATTCAAACCACATTTTTTTATATTCTCGGATTGTTCCATTCCTCCTTCCGATTTCTTGCATTTTCAGAGGTAGTAATGATAGAAGCCATCCTCATTTAACCATATAGTTTAATTTGCAATAAACTAAGATAGCTTATGAAAGCCATTTTGCAAAAGCCTCAAACGGACAAAAGATTGCATGACGTGGCCACAGCTGACACGTCACATAAACCGATGTCCCATCCAATCACCCCACGCGTATGGTGCTCTACTTTCTTGGCATGCATGGTTGCATTTTTCCTGGATGATTTAATTGTACTTAGTGGTCCAAATCATTACTCGTTTATGATTTCAAAGTGAAAAATGGTCCACCCAACTAACATTGGATCCCCTAATCTTCTATAATTCTATCAATGATATGATCAGTATTTCATGGCCATACACTGTCATTTCCCTGGCGTGAAAAAAGGCTACCAGCACGAGTGGATGCGTGCGTGCATGGTATGAAAGGAGGCCAAGAGATTGACGAATCTGATCCCCGGCATGCAACATTTCATGTGGGTGTTTTTGGGAGGATCATCGCGTTGGATGTAATGAGATAAGAATTTTAACATTTTCAATACAGTCTCTCATCTCCAATTTAATGTTATCAGAGTTCAAATTGGGGGGCGGTGGCCTGTCCCTTCCGATTGACGCCCGTTCTAATTCCCTTTCATTCATAAAAATTGATGCATATTTAACATAAATTAAAATATCTAATGCATTCATTTAGTTTAAAATCATTTTAAGATATTAAAATTTATTTAATTAATCTATAAATAACAACAGTTAAATATAATGATAAGTTAACGTCCAAAGTGGTACGAAGAATCGGTTAAACTAATTTGAACCAAACGACTCAATCCACCCGTTTGATCATTGTTTCAATTTTGATCACGCTATTCTAAATACGCGACAACCTATATTTCCACATTTGCAATATAACTTTTTATTCCTCAATATATACTTAACCATCCTTTCTCATTGGAATTTCATCTCATTTCATTCAACTTCATGTATGGGGCCTTAAGTATTCCATGCATTGCAAAGTGGATCGATATGGATTAAAAAAAATCGAAATCTTAGTTTTAAGATGTTAAAACCATCAACTTCAAAATCATGGGAATTAAACAGCTTTTCAATAATAACTTAGGTCATTTATTAATTTGGAAACCGTTGGTTTTGGCATTTTTATAGATATTTTAATAAAATCAGATATGCCAAATTCCACATATCCATGAATTTTTCATTAATTTCATTTATACTTCCAGACTTTCAAAAACTTTGAATTTTGCCTACAATTTCGCCGATATTAACGTCATTAAGAATCCGTTAAAAAGATCATTAACTGCCCCTATGAAATGACAAAGGCTCAAGCCTTAATATAACTTTCGTTAATTTACTCAAAGTTAAAAATTTACATTTAAATAATATATTATTTATAGATGTAAAAGTGCTAAAATTTCATGTAGATGAATTTCCAATTGAAAAATAGCTAAAAAGTTACATTGTGTGTTTGGAAAGTATCTCAAAATTTTTGATGTAAAAGTTTTTAAATTGACAGAAAATAATGCAATATGATATAGGTAATGACAATAAGTAAATAACATAAAGTTAAAATAGATAAATTAGTTATATAGAAATGATTAAAAAGTAAGGTAGTTATATAGAAAGTCATAAAAAATTAATTAAAAAATAAGATAATTGTAGAGATTGAAAAGTTTTATTTAAAAAGTTTTTGTGTTTGTCAAACACCCCCTTAAATAATATCTAATTTGCAGTTGCAGAAATACTAAAATTTCATGTGGATATGAATTTCTAATTATAAAATCATAATTAAAGACAGACATATTCATCATTTCATGAGGAATTAATAGTTCCTTTAATAGATTTCTAATAGCATTGGTAAGTAGAATGTTTAAAATTCGTAAATATATTTGGATTTTTTGAAAATTCATATGTATAAGTGAAATTAAGGATAAAGTTAGTGGGTGTGTGTGGAATTTCCCAACTAGATATCTCTATAAATATTTTAAAAAAATCAAATTTCTATGTATGAAAGTTGTATGTATATATCTGCAAGTGCCGGGATGAAATATGAAACCGTCAATGACATTTTACTAATTAATTAGAAAATATAATTCTCAACTGCAGAAAGTTATTTAAACTATTTGCTTCATTTTGATAAGAGTAACGGCCAATTTACCATGTAAAGGCCAAAAAAATAAATTAATTTCAATGATGTGGGCATGAACTATAAAGTCATAAACTCGTGTTATTGAAATGAAGACTTCAGCTCCTATTTATTATCATTAATTTCATTTTCCTCCTCCAGCTTTGACTCAAATTCGTCTATGATTTCACGATTGCTCAATCACAAAAAATTAATTTGTCTACTGAAGACAAAGATTTGTAGTTTGCGTCGAGGGCTTTTCAAGTCAGCTTCTGCACTTGTCAAATACATTGAATTAAGTTTTTTAATCGAGCAACCCCAAACCAAGCGTAAGCAAACCATAGATCTGTCCGTTCTGATCTCTCCTTTTTTTTTTTTTTTTGATGAAAGTCCGTTCTGAATTCCGATCTTTGAATGCATTTCTCAAATGTAAATTGCAGCCCTTCAGTTCCTACTAAAGCATCGCGAATCCGTCCCCATATGATCTAAGTCAACAAAATCGTTCTCACCCGACTTGGATTTTCAAAGAGATGAAACCTCATACTTGCTACTTGTATTCAACTTACCAGTTTTCAATTATATCTAATCCAACTACCACGTGAGGAAGTGTATATTTAATAAGAAATGCTTCTGTGGTCCTGTTTGCACGGCATATCCCTTGGATTTTCCAATTGTTTGAACTTTTTTTTTTTTACATTGAAGTTATCGTTATATTTAAATTTATTTATTAATCTAAATACTAAAAATCAAAATACACTACAACAAGAAAGAAGTTTATGCGGACAACTTTTTGCAATCAAGTTTTTAATGGACTTACCCTACAACAGGAAAGAAGTATAACGGGTGTATTTAGCAAGTGATAAATTTTTCAAATAAAATTTTTTTGTATAGAAGTTATCAAAATGAAAGAAAATAATATAATATGATAGAGGTAATAATGAGAAAAAAGAAAATAAAGTTAAAATAGATATATTAGTTACATAGATAGTTATGTAAAAACGATTGAAAAATAAGATAGTTTATATAGAAAGATTTAAAGAAATAATTAAAAATTAAGTAGTCTTGAATGGTGAAAAAGTTTCAAATTAAGATGTTTTGGAAGAGAAGTTTTATTTAAAAACAAACGCACATTAAATCTTATATTAATTATAGCCAAAATTTTATTACTATTTGCAGTTGAATTTTATACTTAATGATTATCTATAACTAGTTCGGGACAAAGGCATTTCTACTTATCATAAAACTTTTTTGAATGTCAATAGGGGTCTACCCTGATAGTAACACTCTTGCCAGACATGGGAGAGGTGAGGTGCTTTATTCTCGGTAAGGTCTCTAAGTATTTATTTTTTGGCAGTGTGTTCAAGTTTAATAGAGGTGGAGCTTGGTTTGCCATATTGATAGATGAGAACTTGTTCCTATAAAAAAATGAATAAGCTTGAATGTAGTGTTGGATATCATGTCTTATAATATCAAAACAATCAAAAAAAACTTTTACGAACATTTTTACAAATTTTTATATAATTGTTAAATTAGACTATGTAATCCATAAATCAAAGTTCAACATTATAAAGACATGCATATGTATTTTTTGAATTTTAAACATTAATGTGTTGTTGTCGTTAGTCTATAAAAATGACTGTGATACTCTTGTATTTAAAATTTTAAAAATAGATACATATTTCTAAAAATAATAAAACTTAATTTATGGATTATATACATTTGGTTTAATAATTTCATAAAAATTAAAAAGTTTTAAAAAAGGATTTTATGTCAAACAATTTTAGACAATCAAACACCAATTTTGATAATTACATTAAATGAGACTTTTAGTTACATGTTAGGTAAATAATGGCTACATTTAACCAAAAACTACAACTCAAAAATTGAATCTTTAATCATAAACAAAACATTTTTTTTTATCCTGTCAGCCATCTTGGATGGTCAAGTACTTGATGGAAGTGTATTCAAAGGAAGAAATAATGAAATAATTATCTCTATTCAACATTTAAGCAATGGATCTCACACTTATATTACTACACAAACCCATCTTAGCCATTTGGCCAAATAATAATTCGTCAAAAACAAATGTAATGCGACCAAATATACATTATATATGACAAAAAATTAGCTACATTAAATGACATGCAATCAAATTTTTATATTAAAAATAAGATCACAAGAAGCATAAAAAATTATTAAGGATTTTTGTATACTTATCTACATAGTTTGGATAAAATTGCAAGTGTATTGTAACTTTTAAAACAATTACTTGTGTATGGATGTTGTTCACCTAAAATTACAAGTGTATTACTTGTATTAGGAGCATGCCTATAAGCTTCAAATTTAACGAAAATGCCTTGTGACTTGTAAGTAAAATTTTTTATTCAAACATATTTTTTATTATAATATTGAAAAGTTAAAATTTAAAATTTTCAAAACATAAGTGAAGCACAAATAATCTATTTTTTAAGGAATGTTTTTTAAAATGATAATTTGCAATTTTCTTGTAATTTTTTAAAGGAGATATATATTCAATTTTTATTATTTAAATATTTATGCATATTTTATTATTTATTAATATTTTGACAATTGTTTTTACAAATCTTACAAATAATAACTTTATTTTACATAGTGCGTTTTTTACTAAGAACTATTTCTGTGTACTTGGGTGCAAACATTTATTTTTTATTATTAGCTTTTAAATTTTTTTACACAACTGTTAATCTAAATGTATTGAACATGTGTATTTAGTTTACCATTTTTGGATTTTTTAAATCAATGACATTTTGCTATATTTAAATTACGAAAAATGTCACTGATTTTAAAAAATTCAATATCTAAAAATATCCAAAAATGGTAAAACTTGATACACATGTTCAATAGATTTAGATTAATAGTTTTATAAAAAAAAATTTAAAAATAATAAAAATTGGTTAAATACACTTAGGCGCACCAAAACTAAGTGCACTCAGGTGTATTAAATCACTTTCTTTTTTTGTTATTTGAATAAAATTTAGAAAAATTCCTCCCGACCCATGATATTTGACTAATATTCTTGTCATACCTGCAATATTTCATAAACTTCTCTTATACTTGCGACGTCAAAGCAGCTCAAACGGCCGTCAATTGCATTGTGAAATATCATTTTTGCCCTTATATTTTTAGTAACCGAGCATGCGAAACGGAATCCCTAGAATTGCTTGGATTTCGTTTGCATTCCATTCGCCCAAATCCTCCAATTAGAAACTGCGCAGAATCCAAAGATTTTGTTGTCATTTCCTTCTTGTGAATTAAGGGATCAAAAATTAAACTATCGCGAGCAAAAGCAGCGTCACGCCGGCGATGGTAGAAAATCCTCCCAACCATCATTACTAAGCACCACCGAGCCATCATTACCAAAGAGCACCCCCGTCACCTACTTTAACTTCACTCCCATTTCTAGACGTGCAATTAAATTGAAATATGGTGGCCACTAATTGTTGCTTGCTTTAATTTAATGTGGTGATTGCTTATTTCGAATTATGGGCAGCAAGCAGTTGAATTTCATAGCTATTTTTCCAGCTTTAATTGCTGTCGAGAACAGAGGTTAAGCACTGATGGTTGGCTACTAGAAATTTTAACCCAGACCAGATGTTGTTTTGCTGTCATGGTTAGCTGCAAATTTTGAAAGGGCCATCTAAATATTTACTATTGCGACGGTGCTGTTTGCAATGACAGAGACTAATATGAAGGATGTTGGCAACTGATGGTTTCATAATATCAATCGAGACTTGGCTATTAATGATAGTCTTCAATTGCTACTAGTTTTGGGCATGGTTGAAACAAGGATGGGCGCCACAGGTCTAATTCTGTGGCTGATTGGTTAGGTCGGAGTAGCCAGAACTTTTTGTGGTAGCCGATTTGCAAACTTTTGAACAGCCATTAGTCGTAGGTGGGTTTTCTCTCTACTACAAATAGTTGCTAGGAAGACGACCAAAGCTTAGCTATTGTTGCTGTTTTTAATCGAGTAGTTGCTACTCGATGGATTAAGGGGGGTCGGTGAGATGGTGATTGTTGTCTTTTGAAAGTGGTTGCACGATTTGTTGAGTTAGGATGGTCGGTATCCAGATTGAGGTGGGCAAGGGCGGTGATTAAAATCGGAGCTGGGATTCTTGGTGCTTGATGTTCAAATGGGCTTGTTGCAGTGTCGGCATCATATGTCTATTGGATTTGGTTTTGATTTGGGTTGTCAATTTGTAATAGCTGCTGGAAATGAGTTAGAAGAGAAGGTGGTGCCTGCAAGTGACAACTTCGCCGAAATTCGGCGGAATGAAAGAAAAGACGGTTGCCCCGGCAATTGATGACTTCCAACAGAGGGAAAGAAGACAAGGGGTAGACGTAATGGGGAGGAGTAGGACAGTGCCTAATTTGGGGTCAGGTATTTGATATTTTTACTTCAGCTGTTGAGCAATTTTGTCATTGGGAAAAAATTAACCCATGAAACAACCAAGCCCGTACCATTAAACAGATGGTGGGTAACATCATGCGTCCGGGGGAATTATAAGTGAAAGAATTTCTGAACTATTGTGGGCATGAAAGGAATATTAGTCAAATGTCATAGTTATAGAGGGAATTTTCCCTCATATTTGTAATGACTCTTAACATGCCCCTAATGAAGTGATATGCCTGCAATTTTAGGCAACCGATGTGGGTAAAAATGTAATTTTCTCAAAAGTCTTACAAATTCACTCGAACTAGATTAGAGGTATGTTTGAAAAGTGATAAAACTTTTGACCAAAAAATTTTGATATAAAAATTACTAAATTGATAGAAAATTATGTAATATAATAGAATAATGTCGAGGAGTAAAGAAAATAAAGTTAAAATAAATAAGTTAATTATATAGTTAATTGTGTAGAAATGAATCAATAATTGAATAGTAGGGTACTTATATAGGAAGTGTTAAAAAATAAGATAATTATAAAAAGTAAACAGCTTTAGTTAGAAAAATTTTATAATACACTAATGCAAAACCCCAGCTTGTGGTCCCGAATGCGAACATACACATGCTACATCAGTGATAGCAGCGAACGAGGAAAAAGGTGGCTGCGACCTAATGACGTGAATAAAAAAAATAAAAGTTCTATAAATATAACACAACTATCACAAAAAAATAATTACTGAGCCACCACTAACCAAAACATGTGATTAAACTCGCTAGAAAGCACTGATCTTAAAAATTTTAGGTAGGCCATTAAATCAATAAATGCCAAAATAATGGATAGTTTTTGCATCTTTTGATTGATGAACCCTAAGAATAAAAGCATAGATTTCACAAAAACTAAGAAGGATAAGGGTGTTATCAACCCATGGCGTGAGTGCGTGAAAAGATTTGGTCATAATACCAAGACCAAGAGTCCTCAATGGATCACAATCAAACTTCGCCATCGAGCAACAAGATCACAACCAGCCGAATTTGCCGCCCATGCTACACTTGCTCCCAGTCGTCGTTGATCATGGTTGACAATTAATCATGGCCGTTGATCATGAGATTATTGCTGCTACCTCGGTGCATTTGAAGTTGTCCGATCAGCCGCCATCAATATGCATTATATGGATAATTTAGCCTCATAGAGATATGCAGTGGATGAAATTAATAGTAAAGTTTCATCCTGCATCAGCGGTACCATGCAATAATTTCTCTGTTTTCAAAAACAAAGTTTTAATGCTTTGGGGTATTTGATTTTGATGTGGGGGAAGTATTTATTGAAGGGATGTACGATAATTCTCGTATTTTTAATGATAGAGACACCGTAAGAATACCCAGCATCCCACGTTTAATTGACTTCACTAACTGGTTGGAGAGGATGGAGAGAATATGATAATGTTGAATGGAAAAAGTGTTGGTGGTGTGTTGAGAATGAGAAAATACGTATTAGGATGCATTAGAAATATAAAAAACCGAATATTATTTTTTTTAAAAATGGAAAAAGTGCTTTTGGAAGATGGCAAATTTTAATTCATTCTCATCTCACACGAGATGTGAACAAAGAGGTGATTGATTTGGAAGATCTGATGGCCAAGCTGATCTCTTGAAGGGACTATATATATTCAGACGTTGTTTGAATATTACTCTTACCTTATTAAACCTTGTAAGCTGCCGAATCTAATTAAAATAATTAAAAAAGGACTTTGACTTATTGTTTCTTAATTCTTCTGGAAACACGGGCTGTTACCATGCATGCAGTCAATTTTAATAATTAAAATGGTGTTTGCCGGTATTATTTCTGTCCAATGATAAAACTTAAAAGGTGGTTGCCAGCACATCTACAATATTGTGGTAGACCCAAACAAATTGTGATTAGAGGCATTGAATTGTGTCAAAGTTCTTAACTGGCAATTCTTAATGCTTTCTCGGCAAGTGAAAAAAACAAGAAAAGAAATGGATAATTATATCTCCCACTAGCGTTGATTTTCCCTTGAAATATTCTGTTTAAAACGTGTTAAACACTTTAACGTCCGAAAATGAATTCCGCAGCATGCCGTGTCTTCCAGCGTGAGACTAGAGCCGCTAGCGAAAGTTGTGTCTTAAGTACTGAAGGTTTCAGGCTCGAATTTAGCTTGAAAAGTTTAAAACTTTTATTTTTAAGAGCAATATCTCCGTAGTTACTTCATTAGTAATATTGTTTTTTTATTAGTATATATTTTGCCTTATATCTCAATTTATATTACAATTAAGCACTAAAACAATTCTTCTAAAATTTCCAAAAAGAGATAACTTCAAGCTCCTAAATATTAACAAGAAGGTCACTAACTCCCAAAAACATTAAAAGAAGACAACATTGCTTTCACAATTAAATAAGTAGATATAACTCTTATTGGGTTTCAAACCTAATACCACACTTAAAAGGAGATAATTATCACAGCTGCCTACGCTAGTCGCTGGCGGTATTAACAATATTGTTATATCTATGTCTCGTAGCTGGGATTGCAAGACCATAATATTATGTGCAAATTAATTATGCAATAATCCAAATGTTGTGTTTGAAGAGTGATAAAATTTTTAGGAAAAAAATTTGTGTAAAAAATTTTGAAATAAAAGAAAATAATGTGATGCGACAATGATAATAATTAAAAATATGATAGTTGTATGAAAAATGGTGAAAAGTAATTGAAAAATATGACACTTTTACAGAGAAATGTAATAAAATAATTGTAAATTAAAATAGTTACAGAGAAAGAAAATGTAAGGGTGTGTTTTGATTAAAAATAAAGTAGTTGTAATGAGAGAAAAATTTTAGATTAAAATTTTTAATTTAAAATTTTTTTACGTTAAACAAATATTTTTTGAGGTTTAATTCAACAAGTTTTATATGTAAATAAACACTTTAAAAAAAAAAAAAAAAAAAAAAGGAGAAGTTAGGACTGGAAAAGCTGAGACGCTACCAATGCGCCAAACATGCATTTATTGAGGTAGACTTGCACAAGTTGATTTTCAATTGCGAGCGCACCGATCTGTAAGGCATACGGGAAGAAATTTCCGCTAGTTGTCATAGCAGCGTTCAACAGGGTTTTTTATTTTCACTTTCATCATTTTAAAATGTTTGTCGGGTAACAGTAATAATAATAATCAAACACCGAAGGACGACTCATTAATTTGGTACTCCACGGACCACTGTCGAGCAATCACGACAGTATACAGCCCGATGGCCAGGCTAATTATGTTGTCTGATAATCAACGGATAGTGTCCAAAGTTGAAAAACATAGTCCACGTGCAGCGTACACATACTCAAAGAATTTCCAACATACTGAGTTAATAAATACTTTGTTTTAAAAGTTTGGATCATGAGATTACGTTTTCAATGAATGGCAAAACCTGCTGCACGAGCAAAGTATTCGTGGGAGTAAAGAGAGCACAGGAACGTGGAGGGTGGATTGATTCTCTGGAAGTTTGGACTGTTGACTGTGCACCGTCTCGCCGCCCTCGGCAGCAAGAAACGAAAAGGCATCATGCCATCTTGACATTTGCCATCCCGGATCAAAGCCACCAGATTTCTGGCATTGACCGCCTAGTTCCCACTTCCCTCCTGCTGGCGGGAATCCACAGTGCTGTGGGGCGTATCCAGGATATACGCCGAGGGGGACAACTTAAAATAAGGGTAAATTATAACGGGGAGCAATCATGAAAAATAAACAATGTATTTTTTAACTAGGTGGGGTACGCGAGTGGCTCACACGGGGTCTTGACCACCACCAAATTCTTTCGGGATTTTCGGCCCATACAATAAGTGTGGGAGCAGATGGTCTCCCGGGTGAAAGGAGTGTGAGAGCAAGTGGTTTCTTGATTGGCTGTTGGAAACCGTGTATTCCAAATTCTTTTGTGGAGCTGTGTATCCAGATTTCTTTGGGATATTATGTGTGTCCCTAGATTTGTAAGAATGTCTCTGATCTTCAGTATAAAAATATGTTGAGATATATGTAATTATATACCAATAAAAAAAATATATATCTAACTTTATTTTTATACTAAGTTGGATAAGATTAAAATTTTATCTAACTTCATTTTTATATTAAGTTGGGACAAGATTGATTCTACCTTTACCTTTTTTTATTGAAATATATTTACATACATCTCAACACATATTACACTGAAGGTCTGAGGCATTCTTACAAATCTGGAGACACTGCTCCACCAAATAATCAGGAAGACACAACTTTCAACAACCAAACGGGAGACCACTGCTCCCACAAACAACCGGACAGGAGACCACAGCTCCCACTAATAATTTTTCCTCGTTTCTGGCCGAAATCAAAATGCTGGATTCGAACCACAACCACCTTTACCTTTTGAGTCACGAGACAAGTTTTAGATTGATGAAGGGTTAGGTTATAGACAGCGAGTCGGGCAAAATATGCTAGTTAAGTATGATAGTTTTAAGTTTGCTAAATTTAAATATTGCGTGTGTCAATGTTTTACTAATTAATAGAAATAAACATCATTACCAAAACAAAACACAAGTAAATATAAAGTAACTTTATTAAAATAGAGTAATTTCATTCCGAATATATTTTGAAAATTTTAATACATTGTTATAAAAATAATAATATTTTCTACTAATATTTCCAACTGTTGTGAAAACTTCAGTTATGCATAAGAGTTATATTTATATGTGAAAATGTCTTCTATTGTTTTCTATGAAATAACAAAACTACCCCTGATTTTAAAAAATTCAAAATAAATATCTATAAATATCAAAAAAGGTAAAAATTAATACGTATGTTAAAGACACCTAAATTAACAGTTATGTAAAAAATTCTAAAAAAATTTAAAAATGAGTTTTTACACCTAAGTACGTTGTATTACAACCCGTTCTTTTAAAGCCGAACTAAAGTCATCCATCCGAGTTGCCAATGAGGCGTCAACTCAGATGGTAACTCCCTTAGTTGCCATTGTTGTGATGGGAGTTCAAGTGTTGCGAGCAGCGTTTTCTTCACACCGTACTTTAATGAATATGTGTCCTTTGGCAATGAGGGTTGTATTTATAATTTCCCCTATGATAGAGATTTAGGAAAATTTGTCCTCAATGGTATGGGGCATAAATGTATTTTGTTGTAATTTCAAGTTGTCATAATATATATATAGGTGTATGCTATTGCCTAACTGAGGTACCTGACCGGTCCGCGTATGCTATTGCCATTTACCATGGGCAGGGGATCCAAGGTGGGTTAGTGGATGGACGGGAAAGAGCGGCCTTAGCTTCCCAGAATTTTTTCCAGTAAGCCCCCATTATTTGTGTCTGTCGTGTCGGGGGCCACTGCATGTACGGATGTAACAAACCCCACGATTTTGTCAACAACTTCAAGTCAACCAAACCATGATTTTCCTTCCATTTTTTTTTTCTTAGGTGTCGCGATGGCGTCCTTTGATTGGCCATAGTAAAGCTGTGGTTCCCACCGCTTCGCACTCGCTCATTTCCGCTGCTAACATGCATTGTCTGGTTGATGCGACTGCCAGAGGCAGATGTGGCGTTTACTTCTAGTTAATTTAAATTATGACATCACAGAACAATTAATAATTATAAAAATTATATTTATTTATCTATTTGTATTTTTATATAATTATATTACTTTTCAATTATTTTACACAACTACTGATACAATTAAGATATTTATTTTAATTTTATTCTTCTTGATCACGGTTGTTACTTATATCATGTTGCATTTTAAGAATTTTTATATTAAAAATTTTTTATCTAAAATTTTTATTATTTTCTAAACACACTTTTAAATGCATAGTATTGATATAGTATAAAAGGTGAAAATCACTTAGGTGCATTTGTACGTGTAATATTATAATAATTTTATAAAATCATCTTGTTGCGGGTATGTTTTGAGCTAAGAAAAAAAAGGTGAAAATCACTTTGGTGCATTTGTACGTGTAATATTATAATAATTTTATAAAGTCATCTTTTGTTGCGGGCATGTTTTGAGCTAAGAAAAATGATGGAAATTTTTTTTGAAAGTAGAAAATAATAATGTGATACAATAGAAATAATAATAAAGAGTAAAAAGAATAATGTTAAATTATATTAGATTGCTGTACGAAAATATACAAAAAATTGTAAATATGATATTATAAAAAATGTAAAAAATACTGATAAGTAAAATAAAAGTGATACAAAAAAAAGTCACTAGTGATTTTTTTATTTTTTAAGGGTGCTTTTAGTTGGGCTAAAAAATGTCAATCAAATTTTTTTAATAAAAAACTCTTCACTTAACTACATTATTTTTTAATTATTTTTTTTATTTTCTTAGACAAATTAGCCTACTTTTTAATTATTTCCACACGACTATTCATATGACTAACTTATTTATTTTAACTTTATTATCTTTATATCTCATCATTACTCCGATCATATCGTATTATTTTTTTTATCAATTTAACAATTTTTACCTTAAAACTTTTTACTAAGGGTGTGTTTGGTTGGAAGTAAAACTTTTGGGGTCTGTTTGGTATTTGCAAAAACACGTTAAATCAGGTAAAACTTTTCAAACACCAGTATGCATCGGTAAAAACTCGTCACTTCACCCCCTCCCCGTCGCAGCCTTTTCAGAAATCCTGTGTACTCGCGTGAGAATGTGTAGAACGCATTGACCGAGGGTTGTCTTCTTTTTCATATTTGCGATGCCCGAAATTAATCTTTTGCCGCGGAATCCATTTTCGCGCCCGGACGAATGCATTTCTTCGCTGCTGTGCTGTGATTTTTCGCGCGGTACATCTCTATATTCGCCGCGGGAACGATTTTCGCGCCTGGTCATGGTCATTCGCCGCCAGTACAATTATTGATAACTGACGTTTTTCACCAGTTAAAACCCGTCAAAAAGTTCTTCCGAATACCAAACAGACCCTTGATGAAAAGTTTTTGGAGTAGAAGTTGTCAAATCAATAGAAAGTGTTGTGATATAATAGAAGTAATGATGAGGAGTAAAGAGAATAAAGTTAAAATAGATAGGTTAGTTGTATAGGTAATTCTGTAGAAATGATTGAAAAGTAGGGTAGTTTGTATAGAAAAATGTGAAAAAATAATTAAAAAATAGAATAATTATGGAGAGTGAAAAGTTTTAGTTGACACTTTTTTACCCTAAACAAACACACCCTAAAAGTTTTTTCTCAAACTAAATACACCCTAAGTTCTTCTAAGGGCAAGAATATATTGGAAAGCTGAGACCTGTGGTTAAAAGCTTTAAGATTACTCAAACAATCAACCGATTTTAGTAAAGATGAGACGGACCCTTTACCCACATCAATTTGGACACTTTGAGAAATAAATTATTCTAATATAAAATGATGGGTTCTGATTTTAATTTATCATCATGACAGGCAGATATAATGAGGGTAATTATTATTTTAAAAATTCTAAAATCTACTGTAGAAATACCGCAGTTGGAGACTGATCACAATTGTCCCACTTCCCTCTTTTGTGACGGGGATTCCCTTCCCTGACCCCGAAGTGGCTTGAAATTCACGCTCCATGGGCAACCGTGCCCCCACACATTTATGACAGTCGCGCCACGGAGTTACTTGCTGCCCGCTGATCAGAACGACCAACGGTCCAGATCATTCGATGACCGTATGCATACGATCCCCGCATTCGCGACGAACCGGGGCCAGCGGAAATACGCCCGCTCACAGCGGCCGTAGAGAAAAGAAATGCGGACGCCACGTCCACGCCGGCGGCTGTCATAAATCCCAGCGTTGACTAATCGTATCCACGTCAGCAGCACCAACGTTTGCGCTCCGGCATGGCATCCATCTTTCAGACTTTCACCATCAATGAACTCGATCAATTCCCAGCCACTCGACCTACTGACTACCAGGCCCGCTTCTAGCTGATCTGGACCGTCGATCAACAACTGCCGAGATGCCAACTGTTCAGTTCTGGCGACGATAATCAGAACTGCGATTGACGGCGCGTCTGAAGCTATCTTGTTTGCTTGTGCATCAGCAGCTCGCTCACGAGGCACATCAGTATCAAACCAGCAAAAGAAGTCAAAATGAAAGCGCTCTCCTTCTTTTTCGATTCCTCTTCTTGCTAGCTTCCCCGTCTCTGACAAGCTCGCCTTCTATCGTTCTCTGTTCTTTAGAACTCTCCTTGTTGTTTTCTGCTTCTCGAATCCTACGTCAGATATCCTGAGGGAATTCATGTGGGCTCTCCTGGTTCTTAATTCTCTTCCTCCAGCTACCCTGTTTCCTTCTGATTTTTATTAATTTAATTTGCCCCCTTCTCATTGTATTCCGAGATGGGTGCTGCTGATTTGTGCCTTTCCCTTCTGTTCGTAAGCCTGTCTCTCTGTTTCCAAGCTCATTTGCTGAATTCGCAGAATCCTAGTTGTGATTTCGCTGATCGGAAAGCTTTGGACGGTTTCGTGAAGGGACTGGAGTTGCCCATTCCCGAGTGGGGTAATGCCTCTTCTTCTTCTGATTGTTGCAGCTGGGCTGGCGTCGAATGTGCTCCGGCTCTGGTGAATTCCAGCAGACGGGTGGTCCGGTTAAATCTCGGGAGGAAGAGATTGCGGGGGAGTGTTTCGAATTCCTTGGCTGATTTGGATCAGCTGAGAGTCCTCAATCTCTCCTTCAACTCTCTCCGAGGCGTTGTGCCGCCCGAATTGTTCAAATTGCGGCACTTGGAGGTCTTTGATTTGGCTTTCAATCAATTTTCCGGCCGTATTCCAGCAAATATCACCTTGCCATCTCTCCGGGTTTTCAACATTTCGAGCAATTCATTCGCTGGCCCGCAGCCGCTTCTTCCTGGGTCGGTGAGTATAACCCACTTCGCAATTCGTTTCAATTCGTTCAATGGTTCTGTCGATACAAATATCTGCACCACATCAGCTCAAATTCAGCTCCTTGAACTCTCTGGCAACTTTTTCTCCGGAAACATCCCCCCAGGCTTTGGGAACTGCAGTCATTTGCACGAGCTTTCTCTCAACGAGAATTCCCTGATTGGGAATTTTCCTGAGGATTTATTCTCGCTGCCTTCGTTGCGCCGGCTGTTTATTCAGGCCAACTTGCTTTCTGGGTCGCTGAATGAGAAGATGGGTAATCTTTCTAGCCTCACCCATTTGGATATTTCATTCAATGGGTTTATGGGGAACATCCCAGATGTGTTCCTTGGCCTCGGCAAATTGCGCCATCTCGCTGCTGAATCCAATGGTTTCCGTGGCTCGCTGCCTCTTTCGCTGTCGAATCTGTCGTCCCTCCAACTGCTCAATCTGAGAAACAATTCTCTTGAAGGTCCAATCAATCTGAATTGTTCAACAATGACCAGCCTCAGCTCCCTCGATCTAGGGTCGAATCGCTTTCTTGGTGGCAGCCTTGATAATCTTTCCTCATGCAAGCAGCTGAAGAACTTAAATCTTGCTAGAAATAGCCTGGATGTGGCAATCCCAGAGGGGTTCAAAAATCTACAGGCTCTGACCTACCTATCACTGTCAAACAACAGCCTCCATAACATTTCATCTGCCTTGCAGATTTTACAAGGGTGCAGGAACCTGACTACTCTGGTACTCACCATGAATTTCATTGAGGAAGAAATGCCTATCAGTGCAATTCAAGGATTCGAGAGCCTGACTGTTATTGTCATTGCTAACTGCCAGCTCTCCGGTGTAATCCCACCATGGCTGACCAAGTGCAATAACTTGCAGCTGCTAGATTTATCATGGAACCGGTTGGCTGGAAGCATCCCTCCCTGGGTAGGGGGCTTTGGCTCCCTTTTTTACTTGGATTTTTCTAACAATTCACTTAGTGAGGGAATCCCTGAGAGCTTGACACAGCTGATGGGATTGATTTCCCGAGATATCTCCCCAGAAGAACCCTCGCCAGACTTCCCTTTCTTTGTGCGGCGCAAACAAAGTGTGAAGGGTTTGCAGTACAATCAGGTTGCAAGCCTCCGGCCTACGTTGGATTTGAGTAGCAACATGCTCACCGGTCCAATCTTGCCAGAGTTTGGGAAACTGAAGAAGCTTCATTTGTTGGATTTGAGCAAGAACAGGTTATCAGGACCAATACCTGCTGAACTGGGGGGAATGAAAAGCTTAGAAGTTTTGGATCTTTCCTCAAATAATCTAACAGGAACCATCCCCTCTTCCTTGACCAGTCTCAGCTTTCTCTCAAGCTTCAATGTTGCAAACAATGGCTTAGTTGGAGGAATTCCTGCTGGGGGCCAATTCTCCACTTTTCCAAATGCAAGCTTCAAAGGTAATAGAGGTCTTTGTGGGGAGCATTTCATTGTAACTTGTCAGTCTGCTGAAATTCCTTTGCTGTCCGGGAGAAAAGAACAGAGAAAAAAGATTACAGTAGGAACGGCTGTTGGGATTGGCTTGGGAGTGGCTTTTTCTGTGGTGCTTGTCCTTGTAGTTGGGCTAAGATACCATTTTCAGAGACAGGATAATACAATAAGGGAAGAGCCAGATGCTGACAAGAACTTAATGTCCGGCTCCGGGTTGGTTCTTCTGTTTTATAACAAGGAAAACAAAAGGATCACCATTGAAGATCTACTAAAGTCCACTGAAAATTTCGACCAAGCCAATATCATTGGATGTGGAGGGTTTGGTCTTGTTTACAAGGCAACTCTGCCAAATGGCAGGAAGGTTGCAGTCAAACGTCTCTCTGGTGATGGTGGTCAAATGGAAAGAGAATTCCAAGCCGAGGTGGATACCCTCTCTAAAGCCCAGCATGAAAATCTTGTATTGCTTGAAGGCTATTGCAGATATGGTAATGATCGTTTGTTGATCTACTCTTACATGGAGAATGGTAGCTTGGACTACTGGTTGCATGAGAAGCTTGATGGAGGTACGGTGCTGGATTGGCATACAAGGCTTAGGATAGCTCAAGGAGCTGCAAGGGGCTTGGCCTACTTGCATCAATCATGTGAGCCCCATATTCTTCACCGTGACATCAAGTCAAGTAACATCCTTCTGGATAAAAATTTCGAAGCCCATTTGGCAGACTTCGGGCTTGCAAGGCTCATATTGCCTACTGACACTCATGTGACTACAGATCTTGTTGGAACGATAGGTTATATACCACCTGAATACAGTCAAGCTTCAGTTGCCACTTTCAAAGGAGATGTGTATAGCTTTGGGGTTGTCCTTTTGGAGCTTCTTACTGGTAAAAGGCCTATGGATATGTGCAAGCCAAAGGGGTGCCGAGATTTGATTTCATGGGTGCTGCAGATGAAGAAGGAGATGAGGGAAAGTGAGGTGTTTGATCCATTTATTTACGATAAAGACCATGAAAAACAGATGCGACAGGTGCTTGAAATTGCATGCCTTTGCTTAAGTGAGTACCCAAAATTGAGGCCATTCATCCAACAGATTGTCTTGTGGCTTGACAATATTGGGCTTAATTGTCGACCTTCAACATGATTCCAGGCAGAATTTTTCATTGAGGTGTATGGTTTATGATGTTATCTTCACTTTCTGATCATTATGCTTTTCCGTTCAGCCTTGGAGTTGTTCTTGATTGAGAATATGGTACCATAACAAGGGTGAGAAGTCAGTGTTAGTTTCTGTGGGGTGTCTGTCAACCTACAGGTTGTCCACTGCTAGGCAGTGCAATCTAGCTGTAAATAAAACCAAAAGATCATTCAATTCTCAAAATTTTGTTTCCTGATAATTTATATAGCATCAGTGAGATTTAGAAGAAAAGAAGGAATCTAATGTTGGAAGTTAACACTTTTTGTATATGTACTTGGATTTTTTTTTATTCCTCCAAATTGGACGTAGAAAGTAATTTGAGCATTTTCCTGGACTATCAGGCAGTTTAGAAATGTGCTTGTGATTGGCAGCAGATTTTCCTTGATGCTAATAAATGCTGATTGAAGAAACTAGACTAATGCTTTATGAAAGAAGTTCAATAATCGAAGTTATCATCTGGAAAAGTCTTATAAGCAGGGGTGCAACTTGGGCTGGGATGAGCCTAAATCCGATTTCTAATAGTGTTAGAATTTGCTTTTTTACGATCCGAACCCGAAGAATTCGAACCCGGTGAACTCGATTTGTAAATGTGATAGGGTTAGGGTTCATGTGAATCCGAACTTGAAGAACCCGAGCACGATTTCTATTTTATATGTATTATAAAATATATTTTATATATAATATTTAAACAATATTTCTTTATATTTTTTGTATTTTATGTTATTTAAATTTATAAATACATGTTTGATATATTATAATTATATTATAAATAAAGTATATTATTTATATTTATATTTATCTTTTATTTCTATAATCTTCTTCATTTATCTTTTTTTATGTTAAATTTTTTTAAAGATATTCTTTATAGATGAATGATTTTATTAGTTCGGGCTAAGCAAATGTCTGACTTAGTCTACTTTAAAAAACTCATTTACAATAATTTTTTTTATTTTTTTCTTCATACATTTATTTATCTAAGTGTATTTAATGCATAAAACAAGTTTTACAATTTTTTGATATGTATATATTTTTTTGAGGTTTTTAAAAATAAAGATATTTTAGATACATATATACACAGATGTTTAAAAATCTCAAAAAAATATATACACATCCAAAAATGGTAAAACTTAGTTTATATGTTAAATACACTTAGATAAATAAGTGTACGAAGAGAAAAACAAAAAAATTATTGTAAATGAGTTTTCTGATGTGGGTTAAACTGGACATTTACTTAGCCCGGGCTGACATGATCACTCATTTTCTTTATATTGTTATATTTTTAAAAATATGTGGTTTAACTGTATATTATTATGTTTACTTATATGATTTGTTATTATTATACATTCATACAAAATTTTAAACTTATCACTCTTAAATAAAATATAAATTTATCAACCTAAATTCCAGCTCGAAACTCAACCCGAACCCGGGTTAGGGTTTAGGTTTACACATAGGGTTAGAGTTGATATTTTATAAATAGAGTTAGGATTATGATTGAGGTAAATCTGAGTTTAATAAGCTCGAGTTACACCCCTACTTATAAGCTACACGAGGTAGAAAATTTGCCAATTCAAACGATTCAAGCACGTGAAAAAGAAAGAGAGAGTGGCAGTTCATTTCTTGTCAGTTGCTGCAACCATTTAATGTTTCTCCTCTTTAGATGATCAACGGTTGTGTTGTAATCTCATTGTTATGGTTTGAATTTTTCATTTCACCATTTGAAAGCTAGGTTGCTACATTCACTATTCATTACCGCCAGCCTTGCGATTTTGTAATGCAATTTCAAAATCTGAAATAGCCTCAAGGAAAAATTGGGAACTAAACATGAATAGTTCCTACTAATACCAACTATGATCACCATCCGGCTGTGTTGCTGTATTCAATCATATGTCAATGCCTCGTAGAACTCTATGCCACGCAAGTCAACTGTCATTCTTAATGAAATTCTGTCTTTCCGCCAGAGGCATGCTCATGTATTCTCAATGATTCTATCAACATGTAGTACTCCATGTTTAAAGATGGAATGTAGAAATTCATTCCACTATAACCTGGGGAATGGTTGGGTCTCCAACTGCCATGGTTGCTGAAATCAAGCTGCCTCTGAATGTGTCATCCAGGATCGGTGACTTGGGATGATGCATTTGGAAATTCTTTTGAGCTCCGACCTAAATGAGATCAGATATGACCAGTAGCGGGGTCATTCCAAATTTTTTTTTTGAATAATGAGTTGAATTGTTAATAAACTTTTATTTAGCGAATGGGATTTCTTAGATTGAATTCTAAAAAACTGGATCTGGGATATATTATTTGATCATTAAAAAGTTAAATCACAGATGTGTCCCTTAACTGAAATGATAAAAAAAAAACCGATAAGAAAACCAACAGGAGCATTTTCCCTTTATTTCTGTCTTTATTTTTTTCTAATATAGTACTCACAAGTCACCAGCTTCAAACCACCTGATTTTTAAAACACTAATTAATTAGTAATTTCGTTGATGTCGATTTTATCGGTATAATACAAGTTATATAAAAGCACGTCAGTTCACACATCCACTATCGGATATCACGGTTCACCTAAAAATGGTCGGGGACCGAATAAAATCTTTCCACGCTATTGGAGTTTTTGCCTGCCAGGCCTTCTAATTGTACATATTTACGTGCACTTATTTATTGAGTTTACATTATCGAAACGGATCGTTTGGTAATACAAGTGCGAATAAGTGGGGAAAGACTCTTTGGGAGAGTTTTTCTTTCCCCCAAAAAAGAGAAAAATTTATAAATATAAATCAATAATAACGCTCATTAGTGCACTTTTTCATTATGATTTTACGTTTTAACTACAAAATTACCTCACTTTTTTTTATCATTATACCTGCAATTCAGTTATTTTCACCGTATAATTATCTTATCAAATTTCTCTTTATTCTCTAAAATAATAATCCTATTAGTCCAGCACATTGATATTTTTTTAGTGGAATTATGGGCCAAAATATATATAATTCATATGCTAAATTTTACATTGATTGGATATGTGCGTATATTTTTTTAATTTTAAAAAATCAAAATTTTGACACAAAAATTACTAGAATACTTAGAATTTGTCGAGTTTTAAAATTAGAAATATATAAATATAATAAAAAATTTAAAACTCGATATGTGAAATAAATAGTTAAATACATGTGGCGTCATGTTTTCATAAAAATAATAAGTTAAAAAAATTATGTGCTCTTATTAGTTGGCCTAACAAGACTGTAATCTTATCTCTTTGCACTTAATCATTATCCCTTGTATATTACATCATTCTCTGAATCTTTTTTACAGAAGTTCTATTTTACTCCAAAATCTTTTACTTTTTCCTTTAAGGTCTTATTTAGCTACATATAATAAAAATTTTCAAACCAAAACTTTTTAATTTAAAACTTTTAATTCTCCACAATTATCTTATTTTTTAATAATTTCTTTATATTTTCTTATACAACTAATCTATTTTTCAAGCATTTCTATCTAATTATATGTACGACTAGTATATTTATTTTAATTTTATTTTCTTTACTATTTATCATCACTCTAATTATACAAATTATTTTTTCAATTTAAAAACTTTTACGCTAAAGATCCGTTTTGGAAATGAAAAAATTTTGGATGAAAAATTTTTAGTTTAAAATCTTACAAAATGGAAAAAATAATGTGAAATAATAAAAGGAACAATGATTAGTAAAAAAATAAAAATAAAATAAAAAAGTTAGTTATATAAATAGTTGTTTAAAAATGATTGAAAAGTAGAACGAGAAGTTGTGTAAAAATGATAGAAAAATAAAATAATTATATAAAATATGACGAAATAATAAAAAAAATAAATTAAAGACTGAAAATTTTTGTATATAAACAAAAATACCTCAAAAAATTCATTTTAGTTATTGGCATGTCGAAAAATTTTCGGGAACCTCGTTGGTACGCATGAAATTTCCCGACTTCTAAACGGCAGAGACATTCGTGTAATTTCATCCATCCGTTTCGTTTCACCCGCACTTTCGAATTCCAAGCGAACGGGGGCCTCGCTCAAATCCCTTTCTCCAGCTCCAATTTCTTTTGCCAGCCGGAAAAAAGCCCGGCTCCTAAATCTCTGGATCGATTTCTCTCTACGTTTCTGCTGGTATGCGACGTGATTCCGACCTAGATCCAGTTAAGGACATTTTCTATCGAGAATTTGCAACGACTGAAAGCTGAAAGCGTTTTCTCTCTCTTTTTGCTCTTGTTTTGTTTTTAAATTTACATTGTTTATCTTTTGGTTTGAGCAGAGGAAAGATTCTAAACATGAGGGCTGGCAGCGCCGCAAAGCTGATAGTGGATGCGCTACTCCAGCGGTTTCTTCCGTTGGCCAGGCGGCGAATTGAAACTGCTCAGGCACAGGTACGCACATTTTCCTAAGCCCCCGTTCACGTCATGCACTTGCAACAGGAGAATTGGAATTTTTGTTATTTTCACCTGCGGATGATTACGGACTCGAGGGTTGGGATTAGAGTAGGTTGCGCTTTTGAATGAAATAGGTGACGCCAGACACAAATTTCACTGACTGAACAATCGTAACCCGTTTAGCTTTACAAAAGAAGTCGCTTTCAATGATTAGAGAGTCTAACTCTCCAGTTATTTATGTGCAAGTAGATGGAGGTGAGAAAATTGGCAATTGGAAAGCAACATTTTTGTGTGTGCAGTTCACTCATGCATGAAAATTGAAATGACTGCCACCGCCAGTGAGGGATGCCCCTAAAATTAGTTCCATATTCCAGCTCGGACTAATTGCAGAAAAGAATATCCATCTGTTGACAATCACAGAAGCTTCGTAGTGGACCATGTAATGCTTGAGTTACTCTTATGCTTCAGTTATCCCTCTTTGTTGGCCACCAACCCCTTTGATTGAATTCCACATACAATCATTTGTGGACCCATGACAAAACTCTGGAAGTGGTGTTGAGGGTCTGACATCACAAGCAGGTTTGTCTCATGTTCAGCTCATGTAGATTGGATTAATTTGGCCTTTCATATTCTCTGAAACGTATTCTGTACAAAGTAACAAAGTTTGAGAAAATGGCTGAATGCCCTTTCTTTGTTGATGTTTCCTTTAAATAAGAATTGTTGTACAACCTATTTTAGGCAAGAAAATATTTACAGCAATTACACTAATTACTGCTAATCTAATTTTAGGTAAGAATATATTCAGCTATTACACAAATTATGATAGATTAGAATCTTCAAATCTCAGCCATGATTTCTGCATGATTGACAGCCCACAAATCTCTTAGCAATTGACAGCCCAGCCATGATTTCTGCATGATTGACAGCCCACAAATCTCTTAGCAATTGACAGCCCAGCCATGATTTCTGCATGATTTCTGCCATAATCTTAGGATTTCTGCCATAAACTAACAGCCCACAATCTCTGCCATTGATATCCCCCCTCAAATTGATGCTGGATGATCAGAAAGCATCAATTTGGTAACCAGAAAATGATGTCGTTGTCGTGAGAGGGCTTTAGTAAATACATCAGCAGTCTGTTGATCAGTGGTGATGTGAGGTAGAGAAATGACATGGGCATCATATGCTTCACGAATAGAGTGACAATCCACTTCTATGTGCTTGGTGCGCTCGTGAAACACTGGGTTAGCTGTAATTTGGATAGCACTAGTATTATCCGCATGAAGCGGAGTAGGTTCCATTTGAGGAAACCCAAGCTCACCCAATAGACCTCGAAGCCAAACAATCTCAGAACATGCAGAGGACATAGCACGATACTCAGACTCAGTGGAGGATTTCGACACCCGATCTTGTTTCTTGCTTTTCCAAGAGACAAGAGAGTTGCCAAGGAACATGCACCAGCCAGTAATGGAACGTCGAGTATCAGAACAACCAGCCCAGTCAGCATCACTATATGCAATCAAGTGAATAGGAGAATCCACAGGAAAGAAAAGACCGCGAGTAGAAGTGTCTTGCAAATAGCGAACAATGCGACGAACAGCAGCCAAGTGAAGGTGCCGAGGGGCCTGCATAAATTGACTAACTTGTTGGACAACAAAAGAAATGTCAGGCCGAGTAATAGTTAGATAATTCAAGCTCCCCACTAAACGTCTATATAATGAGGGATCAGGTAAAAAATCACCCTCATCATGACGATATTTAACATTCACTTCTAAGGGAGTATCAACAGATCGACCATCGTGAAGACCAGCTAATGTAATTATCTCCTGAATGTATTTATGCTGATTTAAGAAAAGACCAGCCGCTGTAGAGTTCACTTCAAGGCCTAAAAAATAGCGTAGAGGACCTAGGTCCTTCATATGAAAAGAGCTTTGAAGGCGCTGTTGAAGCTGAGAAATCAATTCAGAGTCGGTCCCTGTAATAATGATATCATCAACATATACTAGGAGCAAAACAATTCCTTTAGGAGTCTTGCAAAGAAACAAAGAGGAATCATATTGACTTTGAATAAAAGCGAAGCTAATAAGCGTGGATCGAAACTTATCAAACCAAGCGCGTGGAGCCTGCTTTAAACCATAGAGTGACTTTTTTAGTTTACAGACATCAGAAGAGGGTGTAGAAAATAACCCAGGTGGTGGAGTCATATAAATTGCTTCCTTAAGATCCCCATGTAAAAAGGCATTCTTAACATCCATTTGTCGTAATGACCAACCCTTGGAAGCAGCAATAGCTAGAACAAGTCGCACTGTCGTCATTTTGGCCACTGGTGCAAATGTCTCTTCATAATCAACTCCATACTCTTGTCGATTTCCGAGTGCTACCAACCTTGCTTTGTATCGATCAAGTGACCCATCAGATCTCAGTTTAATAGAATATACCCATTTACAACCAATGAGTTTAATACCAGTAGGACAAGGAACAATAGCCCAAGTATGATTCTCTTGAAGAGCCTGAAGTTCTTCTTGCATAGCTTTCTCCCAACATACATGTTTAGTGGCTTGAGAATAAGAGGTAGGAACTGTAATATCATCTAAAATAGCAGAAAAACCATACCTATCAGGAGGACGACTGATACGATTAGATCGTCGAAGAGCCACTGAAGTGGGTACTGAATCAGGGTCGGGAAGGATTTGCAATGATGGGGACTGTCGTCGCTGATAGACAAAACCAGGTTTAAAACGCTCAAAGGAGGGAGATATATCATCAAAGCTAGGAAGAAGAACACCATGTGAAGGGAGATCCTGCTGCTGAAAATAGTACTCATGTTCAAAGAAAATCACATTTCTAGAAACACGCAATCGATTAGTGGCAGCATCATAACACAAAAATCCTTTGTGAGTAGTGCTATATCCCATAAATGCACACCTTACAGATTGAGCTGTAAGCTTGTGACGTTCATGCGAAGGCAAATGGACAAAGCAAACACATCCAAAAGTGTGTAGCATATGATAATCAGGCTGCATACCAAAAAGACGGAAGTAAGGAGAATCAAAATTCAATTGTTGAGAAGGTAGCCGATTAATTAGATAAACTGCAGTTGACAGAGCTTCCACCCAAAATCTAGGCGGAACTGAGGCCTCTAAGAGTAAAGTGCGAACCATATCCAGCAAGTGACGATTTTTTCGTTCAGCCACCCCATTTTGTTGAGGGGTATAAGGGCATGATCGTTGAGATATGATGCCTTTTTGTTGTAAGAAAGCTTGGAAATCATGTGACATATACTCACCTCCATTATCAGACCGTAAAACCTTAATGGAGGTGGAAAATTGAGTCTCAATATAAGCCACAAAATTTCTGAAAACAGTTAACACTTCAGCTTTAGTACGCAGAAAATATATCCATGTGAAACGACTATAGTCATCAATGAATGTTACGAAATATTTATACTGCGCATGGGAAATGATAGGAGTAACACCCCAAACATCACTATGTATAATCTCAAAACATATATTAGCACGAGTGCCATAAGTAGGAAAAGGTAACACTTTACTCTTTCCTAGTTTACAAACAGAGCAATCAAGAGATAAACTATTAGAAGAACATTGATTGCCAAGAAAACCTTGCTTCATTAAATGAGACAATATCACATTATTTGGATGGCCCAATCATTTATGCCAAACTTCAGCCTTATTTTCAATAATAATAGAAGCCAAAGACAAAGTTCTAGGAATAATAAATTGCAATGGAAATAATCTGCCCACTTTAGGCCCCCTTGCGATCACCTTCCCCGACCCCTGATCCTGTACAAGACAACCACAACGATAGAAATTTACATTACAGTTATTATCCACCAACTGCCCAACTGAAATTAAACTAGTAGACAATCCAGGAGAGAAATACATGACGAAAGGAAGGTCCAATATCACCAATGGCTGTAATTGGAAGATTACTTCCATTAGCAATCTGAATATTTTGTTTACCAGTGTACTTTCGAAGATTATGCAGCCAATCAGGTGATCCAGTCATATGATTTGATGCTCCAGAATCAACAAACCAAGGAGAAGAAACACTCTTACTTTGACCCTGAAGTCCAAGAGTAGAGAATGCTGTGATAATCATCTGTTGGACCATTTCTGGAGTAACAAAAGATTGATTTGTGTCAGCAATTGTGGCTGTAGATCTGATATTGGTAGGTTCTGAGATAGCAGCTTGAAAAGCTTGGCCTTGTCGGTTTTCTGGGCGTGTAGGACATTGCTTGATAATGTGTCCATTCTGTTTACAATAATTGCAGAATTTCTTACCACAATTGCGGGCAATATGCCCGAACTCTTTGCAACTATAGCACTGCATTTGTCCCTTTCCTCGGTTCTTCCCTTGAGCAGCATAAGCAACATTAACGATCTCAGATGTCTCCTTGGACGAACCAAGAACAGCTTGTGTAGCCATTCTTTGTTCTTCACGCAACAATTCACCAAGACATATATCCAAGGAAGGGACAGGATTTCTATTCAGTAATCCAGCCCGTGCAATTTCAAATTCTGGCCTTAGTTTCATCAAAAACTGATCACGCCTACTATCTTCATGAATTGCTTGAAGGCTGGCTAAGGCCTCATTAGGCACCTTTGAATAAACAATACCAGAATATTCGCTCCATAGATTAATAAATCCAGAATAATATTGCTCAATAGAAAGATTACCTTGACTGAAGTTACTAATCTCAAGTTGTAGTTGAAATCGTCTTACAGTGTTATCTTGATGATATATGCGTTGTAGATAATCCCACATCTCCGTAGCTGTACTAAAGGATCGTAAATTGTTCACCATATGAGCTTCAATAGAACCTAAAATCCAAGAGATGATTCGAGCATCCTTTGCCTCCCATTGACTAAGTTCTGTACCTTCTTTAGGAGTAGGAGCAGACCCGTCAATGTGATTCCAAAGCTCCTTCCCTTTCAGAAACATTCTAAACTGAAATTCCCATGCCGCATAATTCTTTCCTGTAAATTTGATAGCCAAAGTCTCTGTAGACATTCTTCCAAGAAAATTATCAGCAGACATTCTTCCAAAAAGAATGAAATCTCAAAGCCAAAGTTGTTGATCAGAAATTAATCAACCCAAAAAAATGAAAGCAAACCAGAAACTTTTGGAAGACAGAAGCAAAAAAAAAAAAAAAACTGACAGATTCGAAGATTCAGCTAGGAAGTTCAAAGGCTGGCTCTGATACTATAACAAAGTTTGAGAAAATGGCTGAATGCCCTTTCTTTGTTGATGTTTCCTTTAAATAAGAATTGTTGTACAACCTATTTTAGGCAAGAAAATATTTACAGCAATTACACTAATTACTGCTAATCTAATTTTAGGTAAGAATATATACAGCTATTACACAAATTATGATAGATTAGAATCTTCAAATCTCAGCCATGATTTCTGCATGATTGACAGCCCACAAATCTCTTAGCAATTGACAGCCCAGCCATGATTTCTGCATGATTGACAGCCCACAAATCTCTTAGCAATTGACAGCCCAGCCATGATTTCTGCATGATTTCTGCCATAATCTTAGGATTTCTGCCATAAACTGACAGCCCACAATCTCTGCCATTGATACAAAGTACCATTTTAATTTTATGCTGAGTTTGAGCTCCCCAGCTGTGGACAGAGAATAACTATCTAATTATTGGTTTGTGAAGATTGCATCCAGAAAGCTTTTTTTACAGTTTTTGAGAGTGCTTGTTTTACATGAGTGAAGCCTTCTTTTTCAATCGACATGCTCTGTTTTTTTCTGCAATTTTAAATTTGTTTTATGTTGCCTTTCTTCTGCAACTGGATCTCTATTGGTTTCTGTGATGTAAATTTGGTTTATGATGCCTTCTGTGAATAAATCTGATAAACAGGATGGACAGTACCTGCGACCATCTGATCCTGCATATGAGCAAGTTTTAGATTCATTAGCTATGGTGGCTCTGCATACACCTGTACCCCTTCTAGAGGCTCTTCTTAGGTGGAGGGAATGGTATTTTCTCTGATTCCAATCATTTGATCTAACTTTACCACTCAGTGCTTTTTTTTTTTAATGGTCTTCATTCAATTACCTTAACAATTTAGTGCTTGTCTATGTTGATTCTAAATTTTAGCAACTCTAATAAAGAATATCTTACACTCTTCAAGGCTTACATGCTTGTGAATAGAATTATAGTGGGATTATTGCTTCTTAACTGGATTTTAAAATACCAGCATAAATTACCATTGATAAGACCATTTTGTGATCGACTAATATCCAGCCTGGTGTTTTACATTATGATGTTCACTTATTTGATAGAGAGCTTTATTAAAATGAGAATGCTAATTGTTATTTCACTATTACAGGGCTAAGTTACTTTTTTGGCTTCATACATGTGAGGCCTAAAAAAATGCTTTGACTTTTGAGTTGGATAAAAATTAGTGTAATGTACAAACTCAAAAAACAATCCTGGGCTTGTGGGCTATAAGCCTCACTGTGTGATATTGTTCTTTTTGTCTTAACAACTCGGCCACACGGTTTTAAAAAACATCACATTATATTTAACCTAAAACTCACTTGTAAACTCCCCAAGCTCTCTTTTTTGATGTAAGATTCGGTTCTGGCTATTACATGTTCACCAGCTTCTGCCTGGTTTGTCTCCGCACTATAACTCAACTTTGGATTTCTGCCTAATAGCCCTAACTTTCACTTAATCAACTTTCCAACTCTTTGAACCACATCTATTGAAGGGAGTCCACTTTGATATTACTCATAATGTACAGACATAGAAAAGTGATCCTGGGGCTGTGGGCTACGAGCCCCACTTTGTGATATTTTCTACTTTGGCCTGGTAACTTAGCTAAATGATTTTAAAACGTGTCATACTATATTTAAGTTGAGACCCACTTACATGCCCGTAGGAATTCTTTCCCCTTTTCGATGTGGGATTCGGTTTTGGGCCTTTGCAATTAGTATTATTAAAACTGGATTGGAGGTCAAACTGGTTAAGTGTCCATGTCTGACACGTGGTTTAATTGTTGATTCAACCAAAGTAAGAGGTTTAAAGTGGAATGACAGTGAAAGTCAAACTGGTTAGGTGTGCAGTTTATGGTTTAATTGTATGGTTCAACTGAAGTAAATGGTCAAATTTTTTTTCAAAATGATATTAAAAATAATATAAACCATCTAAGACATTGAAATCTGACTACCATTAGCAATAACGTTTTTTTTTTTTTTTTTTGGGAAATAAACTAAACAAATGGATGGAGGATTATTTGCACAATCAATATTTTTGGGGTTATATCTTACAAAATGGAAAAAACTTGTGGAGTCATTTGCAAATAGCCTATTATCTTATTATTACCTAAATTCATAATGGATTATCTGCATTATTTATGTCCGACTGTCCGTCAATTGTAATATTGTAGTAGTTAGTTTATTAAAAGACAAAATAAATTTACAGTTGAACATATTTTTCTGGGAATTACTACATGCCTTTTTCATAATTAATAACACTGAAATCACTTTTCGATGTCAAAGCCAAACAATTAATTGAACAATTTCTTGCATACAGCGCTTTTTCAAAAGCTCTGCTGCTGAAAGCAATTTTTTCAGTAGCTAAAATTTCACAGCTAGGCCAAATGGGCACATAACACATGCTGTGTGATCTGGTTGACAAATCTGTTTCAATACCTGAAAGCTAGAACAAAAAGGTCTTGTAACCTTAACGACTTAGCAATTAATCAAAAGTGGAACTTTCTTATTTCTTTTGATACTTAAATTATCTGCAAAAATCTAGAGAACTGGTTATGTGGCACTGAGCAAGATTGTCTTTGATAGATGTTTACATTCAGTTGAAAAGTGTTGTGCGAAGTAAGGCCTCATTTGGGTAAGCTTTCTGCTGGAGCTTATCTGCTTATAGGCAATTAAATGTGATAAATTGAATTGCCCGTTTGGCATTGCAGTCTGGGCTTTTACATTTGGGGCAGTTTTTACGGCTAATTTGCTATTCAAGAGTGCTCAATTTTATTTATTTATTTATTTTTTTATGCAAGAGTGCTCAATTAAGAAGCCCTAAAATCTCTCTTCTCACGTAAGTGCTCATCTAAATTACCGGAAGCAAAAAATGTCACTTATGTCATTTATTTCCTGTTAAAAGTACTGACTATGTGTTGCGTTGAGCTCTGCTGGATGCGCTACATCATGTGTGCGAATACTTCTAGATTCCCGACTTGGATAATTAACTTTTTTGGCATGATTCATTGCCATTTATTAGAAACTTGTTGTGTGTCATGCATTTAGAGGGTTACATGTGCGGTTCACATGCAGAATCAATTTATTTCATCTTTCTCCCTTTGAGATCCTCGCATTACAATCAACTTACACCACTTTAATGCTGTAGTTAGCATTGTTGCATTTTAGAGATAAGTATTGATTGTGACATTTTCTTCCATTTTTGTTTGGGAGTGTGTTAATGTTGATTACTTTTTCTTTTTCAGATTACTGTTTCAATTTACTTGATTTCACTTAACTATGCTGCAGTGAATCTCCAAAAGGTGCAAATGATGCCTCAACGTTTCAGAGAAAGGTATTTTTTTTTAAATTATATAATGTTCTTCAGTTTTATCGGGCAGCAGAAGAATGATTAGTCATGCATCTGTTGCATGCGGCATGATGTGCCAAACATTGTGTTGCATCTGGTTTCCACTGGCGGATATCTGGGTGTTTATTTGTCATTGCAACATTATGTGGAAGTGATTCCATTATCTCTCTCATTGCAAACATTTTTTAAGTTCTTGAATAGAATTCTTTCTGGGTGTAAAACACAGTTGGCGGTGGAATGCATATTTTGTTCTGCATGTATTCGTTTTGTGGAGTGCTGCCCACAGGAAGGACTAACAGGTTTTTGCATATTATGATTGTTTTACTTAGTTTTGTTTTATGCAAAATTTCTTTTGCAAATTATTTTCTGTGCTGTTTCCTTTCTTTGCAGAAAAGCTCTGGTCTGGGCTTGAAAATTTTGTGTTCGATTGGCTTATTAATGCTGACAGGTGATGCTCTCATTTGTTATGTTCACTTTATCATCATTGTGCTTTTGTACACTTAATCAAAGCATATCTTTTTTTCCTATAAAAGATTGTGAAATCTGCTAAAATCAATTAATTTCCAATTTCCAGTACTGCCTTGAGAATAAGATCTGTTCCTCAAGTTAATGAATTTCTTAAAAAGGTTATCTGGTATCTTGTGTAAGCTGAGTATTAAAATATTAGTGTCTATTTTTTTAACTCATCCATTCAATAAGGTGAATTTATGTGTTAGTATGCTTGACTATGAGATCGCTTTAATAATTTGACATTTGCCACACTCCTGATTCATTGGTTGCATTCCGAAGACTGTAATATGTCATTTGTGAGTTCAATGGCAAAAGCAATATATTAATATGCTGATACCTGATAGTACTTTAGCAAGTACAGCTTTTTGATGTCATTGGTAACACATTAGATATGCGTTTGTCAATTGATGCTTTCTCTCTACCTTAGAAAAATAGGAAACTGATCTTAAGGAATTGAATATGATTTAAGGCTTGTTATACATTTCTGTCTTCCAATTCATGCTAGTGATGATTATTCAGAATGAAACCTACTCATTTGATTTTACTTTCAGATTCTGAAAGTATATGTCCACATTTAAGATGAAATTATTCTCTAGAATTTGCAGAAAACTGAATCTGAGCATTAATGACCATATCTCCCTTCAATTGAGATCACTGGTTGAGAAATCTTGTGGATCATTCCACCAATGAGCATATAATGACAGTTGACATTAAAATGCAGAAACATGTAACAGGAAGAATGACTTGAAAATTCCTCAAAAATTTGTCGGGTAAGAAAAATAGCAGTGGCAGAGGAGCTCCATTTGAACCAGGCTTTTATGCTCTAATTGAAGTCTCTTGGGATAAGAAGATTGTCTCTTGCATGTTAGTGGCAGTGGATGTAAATGTTGCTTTTTTTGTGTTAGTCTTCTCTGATGAAGCTTCTTTCTTGATGTTTTGTGGGAGCTATGCCTCTCTGTCTAACAACAAGCAATACCTTTGTTGTTGTCAACAGCTGCTGTCAATTGGATGATAATGATGATGGTTATTAGAGTTGTTACTTGTGCATGTGCTAAATGAATAAGATAAATGAATGGGATTCAAAAAGGGTACCAGTTTGTTCAATGCCTTGACTGGACTCAAAAAGGTAATAATAACAATTCCCTTTGACCTCAGATGCCCAACGTCCGGGAATCGATTCCCGTGTTCAGCAAATTGCCATCGAGCAATGGCTTTGGAAAAATAAAAAAATCCCTTTGACCCTGATATCAATATTCCAAATCTTGCTTTTGGACTTTTCTGCACTTAGTGAAATAAATAAATAAAGGCGAGAAAAAGGGTGGATAATGATGAACAAGAGTGTGACGCACTGCAATAGGGGTTAGTGATTAGGAGTAACATGACTAAAGATAAAATAGGTAACATAGATGTTAAGAAATGATTGAAAATATGGGTAATGATAGAAAAAGTAGAGTAATTAAATAGCTAAGATACTAAATCACATCAAAAGGTGTTAAAGGAGGAGTCAAAATATTTTCCGCTTTTTTCTTATTACCAAATGGTCCCTCAAACTTTAGTGTGTGTTTGGTTGGGGGTAAAACTTTTGATGAAAAGTTTTTGAGGTAGAAGTTGTCATATTGATAGAAAATGATGTGATATAATAGGAGTAATGATGAGAAGTAAAAAGAATAAAGTTAAAATAGATAGGTTAGTTGTATAGATAGTTGTGTAGAAATGATTGAAAAGTAGGGTATTTTGTATAGAAAAATGTGAAAAAATAATTAAAAAATATAGTAGTTATGGAGAGTGAAAAGTTTTAGATTGAAAAGTTTTGGTTGATATGTTTATATCCCAAACAAACACACCTTTAGTGATAGTAGATTCTATATGAAGAATATTTTGACAATTCTATCGGCAAATGATATTAATTCTCTATTCTTTTTTCCTTTATCCAAGAAGCCTTATTGCTTGTGTGAATGTTTAAAAGAAGTGTAAGGCTCAAAGAGGGACAAATGATGCAATATTGCTTGTGGTTGCATGATCAATATTATGTTTAGACTAGGGGTGAAATCAGGGTGGGTCATACTGGATCAAGGTTGACCTAACCATAGCCCTATTTTAAAAATCTCTTGTTCTACTCTATGTTTTATACTAGGGTGGGGCAAGGTTGACCCAACCCCCACCTAATTCCAACAATCCTTGGGCCAAGCATTGGGTTGGTCTCGGGTTGATGTTTGGGTTGAAAATGTGGGTCAAAAATAATAATTTAAAGATTTTTCACAAGTCAAATATAAATTGTCTATATTAAATCAGAAAATTCCTTTTATACCCACAATATTTGGCTCCTAATTCATAATATGCTTGCGACATTGCACAAATTCCTCCAATACCCATAATAACACACCCATAATTTAAAATGTTAAATTAGAGTATAAATAACCATAAGTAATGTGAAAATTTTGAAAGAAAATAAGATAAAAATATGCTTATTTTTTAATAAACAAATATCTGTGTGATAGGTTGGGTTTATTCGGGTTGGGACATGGCCAAACCACTGCGACCGTATTTCTGAATTTGGGTAAAAAAATGAACCCATGCAGATACCGGGCCTCGAAAATTTTTTTTAATCCAGTCAAAACGGGTCAGGTTAGGGTCATGGGTCAACCTGACCTAATTTCACTCTTAGTTTCGACCTTCCTGTTTTCTTAGTGAATCATGCTGACAATGCGATTATCCATTGTTCTCAAGCCGCACTGTATAACTATTGTGAATCTCTCTGTTTGTAGCTATCCGTGCATCTGGTGTGATTTTGAGGTCTATGCATATTTCAATTGTGTGGTCTCCTTTATCTCTGATGGTTTATGCTGAGCATATGCACCTTTGTTTCCTGTTCTAAAGAGGGTTTGTATACTTCATGCAAGACAGTTCATGCGGATGTCAAGTATGAAATCTCCCTTGAAAAGAATGTAAGAATTTAGTGCCTTAAGATGACTGCAACTCTTCACTCTTCACTGGCAGCATCATCTTCCAATATTTTATTACACTTTCAAGCGTAATTTTAGATCCTATTTTCCTAATTCCATCATTGCTAGTTGATCTATCATGCTTCCACACTTGTATGAGTTCTGTGAGCATCTTTTCTTTTGTATTGTATAATAGACCTGCAAATATTCTCTCAGAAAAATGTCATACATGTAGTGATTCGAGTGGTAACCAGCTTTGTGTTTTAAGTAATTTTTTTCTTGATTGCAGGGTTGTCAGCCAGAGTGACTATCCTTCTCTAGTCGACTTACGAGCTCTCCTCTTAGATCTAGTTGCACAGCTACTAGGTGCTTTATCGCGTATAAGGTATGTAAACTAACAAAATTTGTTTGTTATTTTATTAGATTTTTATTTTATGAAGTTGTGTTGGTTTGTTTTGATAATTTACATGCACTGGCCTACCGATAATATCCTTCTATCGATATTCATGATATAGGACTTGTTATTCATGGCAGGTTTAGTTCGGGCTGTCAATACACTTTATTGAGCGTAGGTGTAGAGCCAAACATATGACAAAAATGCAAATTGCTTTGCTATGCTCATATTTTCAAAATGTTTATGTGCTCACTACACTTGGGAATTAGTTCCAAACTATTATTATCGATAAATTCTGCCTATGTGCTTTTAGACATGCATTACAGCATTCCTTGAAATGTTTGGTTATCCTCCAGACCCCAGAACATAGCATTTAATCACTGTAAACCTTCCAATGTGCCAACATTGAAATGCAGTAGACTCATGGACAAAGTAGCTTATATGATCTATTTATGGACTACAAATAAGACACACATTTGGAAAGATGATTTGGCTTACAATTTTATTGAGATCAGAATAAACCTTTATCCAAAGATAACATTTTCTCTGCATATCCTGCAGGTTTAGTTCTGTCACTGAGCGGTTTTTCATGGAGCTTAGTGCTCGTCGTCTTGAGACACATAGTTCGAGAAGTGAGACTCTAAGTATAATCAATGGGATGCGCTACCTTAAACTTGGGGTATGCTTTACATTTTTCTTTCTTTCTTTCTTTTTCTTTTTTTTTGATTTTTGGTATGCTTTACATTTGGTTTTGTAGACACTCATGTTTGTAACTATGCATTCATGCATGTTCATTTTTTGTTCATTAATGTTGTTGCTTTTCATTTCTACACGATCTGTTATATTCATACATTATCCCACAACACTTAAATATTTTCAACTGTAGGATCTGAGTTGAAAGTGTTTTTCGTATTACAGTCCATATTCCCTTCATAGGTGGTGCAGTCCTGATTCAGGCAAAAAGGGGACTATGGAATAGAACTTGGCAAATTTTAGGTATTTTCTATTATGAAAGTAAGATTTAGGTATTTTTCTATTATGAAAGTGAGATTTAGTATGTGTTTGGTAATGAATAAAACTTTTGATGAAAAGTTTTAGAAAGTAAAAGTTATCAAATGATGTGATATGATAGGGGTAATAATGAGTAGTAAAGAGGATAAAGTTAAAAATAGATAGGTTAATTGTGTGGATAGTTGTGTAGAAATGATTGAAAAGTAGGGTAGTTGTATAGGAAAATGTGAAAAAATGATTAAAAAATATAATAATTGTGGAGAGCGAAAAGTTTTAGATTGAAAAGTTTTAACTTGACATTTTCTATCAATTGCCAAACACACCCTTAAGCAATAAAAGCAAAAGAAGTAGCATTTGCCTTTGTGTCTATGATTTTAAAGTTGACCCATGATAAAAACAAATTTTCTTCAAGTGATTAGCAAGCTCTCCCTCTCTCATAGCAGCAAGAGTCTATAATAGAATTGTACTTTGAATGCATTCTTAAATCATTTATTCTAGCATTTAAAATTCTACTATCATTGTTTTGAAGGATTATAATTGAAAAGGCATGTGGTTTGCTAATTGAGCCACACAGCTGGAGATAACTGAAATTGTTCTTGATGCTTTATGATACGTAATGGTCCGATTGAATTCAGGTTAAGAGTGAGGGTGGGCTGAATGCTTCTGCTTCATTTGTTGCAAAAGCAAACCCTCTTAATCGGACTCCTCATAAACGGAAAAGTGAGCTTCACCATGCTTTATGCAACATGCTCTCAAGCATACTAGCTCCATTAGCTGATGGTGGTAAAAGTCAGTGGCCTCCCTCTGGCGTGGATCCTGCTCTGACTCTTTGGTATGAAGCAGTTGCACGAATCAGAGGACAGCTTATGCATTGGATGGAGAAGCAGAGCAAACATATAGCTGTAAGTGGCTTTTAGATAAAATTGAAAATAATCTTGGCTACCATCTTTATCTGAAAACTCAACTAGTTTTGGTTGAATACCTTTTCATCTTAATTCTGCACAAATGATTTCGTTTGTCTCATGTGACGCAGAGACAACTTGCATGATTTAGATATTTCTTCTGCAGAAAGTTGTTATATAATTTTGTCAGATTCTTACTTGGTGGTTCTGGAGATGCTATATTGGTCAACTACCGATAAAAAATCTAGAGCAACATTGTATTGGAGTGAATTTACCCTTATAGTTGTTATTATTTTATTTTATTTTGCTTGGGCAACGCCCGATGGTTCACACGAGCATCCAAATCTTGACCGGTACCAGCAGCAAAATAAAATCCATGTCTGGTAGGTATGCCTATGAGAATGCAAAACATAGGATTAGGTTAATCTCCATCTTTCCTAATTTCCCATTAGAAGTAGAAGACTGGTGTCATGTAGAATGGTGTAAGGGTCAGTTCAGTATCAGGAAAAAAAAATGTTTCCACCCTTTTCTACACAACTTTTGGTATAATTTGACACCTTAAACTTCCTATCATACTTTCTCCATAATCTATATTTCCAAACATTTTTTTTTCACATTTTCCCATCATATCTATTTTATCCTTATTTTCTTTGCTTCTAATCATTATCCCTATCCCATCTCATCGCCCTCTCTTTTTAAAGAATTTTCCCTACTTTTTTCCCCACTACTACTTTTCCTCATTACTAAATAAACCCTTACAAAAACTTGTGATTCAGCTGCTCATAAGGTAAGACACCAGGTAATGTAAGTGTCATGAAGTAGATCCACCCGTGATCTCTTTAGTAAAAGAGATCTATTGCATCAGCCCCTAGAGGTGGAAAAATTTAACTTCATTTGCTTAGAATTGATGTCCTGTAGATGCAACTCTTTATTTCTGCCCCAATAATTTTCTTAATCAACAATATATGCTGCAGAAGTTGGTCTAATAATTTTGTACTAGTCTACGAGACAAACTTACTCAATTGAGAGTAGTGGTAATCTAATACCAATTTGAGATATTTACTTCTTGAGTAGAGATAGATATATCTGTTATTTGTGCTTGGTTTTTTCTCAAAGCTTCATGCAATAGATTTTGAGTATTTTCCGTGGTATTATAACATCCTTACTGACATTATTAACTGGTCTTTTTTATACTTACTGCACTTATTTTAATTTTGTTTTGGATTTCCTCTTTCTTTCTTTGTTCGCCCCTTCTTTTTTCTGTTCCAAATGTCACAATTAAATGTTTGAAAAAACCTTTGCTCAGCAAGGAATTTTTGCTCCCCAGGTCGGATACCCATTGGTGACACTTCTTCTTTGTCTTGGCGATCCTCAAACATTCAATGGTAACTTTGGGCCTCATATGGAGTACCTTTACAAGCTCTTGAGAGTAAGCTCAATGGATCTGGTTCTCGAAGTTGTTACTACTAGTTTTAGTAATAAAAATTTCCAAATTAATAATTCCTCTTGGGGATGAAGGGTTAGGCATAAAAGGGGAGGGTTGGAGGACTGGGCGAAAACATTGGCAACACAAATGAAAATGATGTCAGTGAAGTGGTGAATAAAGATAAGTTAGTTTTCTGCTGATAAGGTTGATATCATGTTGAAAAAGATTCGTTTGATTGAAGAAAAGGTAAGATTGACCAGAACAGGCAAATGATTTATCGCATGAAGGTGGAAGATTTTGGAAACTTCCTCTTCTTCCCACCCATCATCTTTTATATTGAGCGCTTGTGTTAAGTAGTTGTATGCACTAGTGTTAAGCACTTGTGTATCTTGATGCACTTTTGTCATGCAGGACAAGAATCACCGCTCTATGGCCTTGGACTGCCTTCATCGTGTTGTACGCTTTTATCTGAATGTTTATGCAGAACATCAGCCAAAAAATCGTGTGTGGGATTATCTAGACAGTGTAACCTCACAATTGCTGACCTTTTTGAAGAAAGGCTTGTTAACTCAGGATGTTCAGCATGATAAATTGGTTGAATTCTGTGTAACCATAGCAGAAAGTAACCTAGATTTTTCCATGAATCACATGATACTTGAGTTGCTGAAATCTGATAGTTCAAGTGAGGCAAAAGTCATTGGACTGCGTGCTCTGCTTGCAATTGTCATGTCTCCTGGGCAGTCTGCTGGTTTGGAACTATTCCGAGGTGATGGATTCTCATTCTTAAATTTCTGATTTGTATAGCTATTTGTCTTTTTCCATTCTGCATCCTTTATATCTAATTAAATTAAAAGGAATTTTGTGTGATCGTCGAGTTCCAATTAAATTAAAAGGAAAATTTTATACTTTATGGGGTAGAATGTTGGGTAGTTAAAGAATAACATACACATAAAATGAACATAGTGGAAATGAGAATGTTAAAGCGGATGAGTGATAAAGCAAGAAAAGATTAAATTAGGAATGAAATAATTTGAGAAAATCTACAAGTGAGACCAATAGGTGATAAAATGAGAGAAAATAGATTAAGATGATTTAATTACGTTAAATGGAGGCTTGAAATGGCATCGGTTAGGAGAGGAGAATCTATTCAAGTAGAAGCTAGTAGGAGAATGAAAGAAAGACTCAAAAAAATAAATAAATGGATGGTAGTAATTAAACAAGATTTGAAAATATTATAAATTACTGAAAATCTGGTCTCTAATTGTCAAGAATGACGCAACAAAATCCTTGTAGTTGACCCTACTTAGGTGGGAAATGACTTATGATGATGATGATCCTATATATCTAATTCATTGTTCTTTTTCTTTTTTTTTCTGTTTCTCAAATTTGGTCTCTTCATTTGGCAGGGCCTGATTTTGGCCACCATATTCCTAAGGTGAAAGCTGCAATTGAATCAATTCTAAGATCTTGCCACAGAACCTATAGTCAAGCTCTACTCACTTCTTCCAAGACTTCAACTGGTAACCCACCTTCTCATTTAGTTTTGTTAGGTTTACTAGGAATAATGATACATCTTATAAATGAACAATGCCTTTACTGTGAATAAAATTAAATCAAATTTCTTACAAATGGCTTTCAAAATTTTGTTTGTGCAAATATGACGCAATTACTCATGTAGTCAATGGATATATCATATATGGGCCCTGATCATTTACGACTGGGCCCAACTTGCAGGAGTTGTATCTGGCTGTGGAACCCTTTTTTATTTTTTGAAAACTTTTTATTCATATTCAGACCCCACCTAAATGGGAAATTTTGCAAATTTTGGAATTTATTTGGTGTTTTATTTTGAAATTTGACAATGGATAAAATGAACATGGATACCTGTTGTGGGGTCTGCATATGGATGAAAAAAATAAAATAGGGTTCCGTAGCTGGATGCAACTCCTGTGAGTTGCACTTCGTTGTAAATGATCAGGGGCCTGGATATATTTATTTGTATATATGGATGCTCCATAGACTTCTTTTGACAAAATTAGCCATACAGTTCGCTTACCATTGGACCTGAGTACGTGTTTTTTTTTTTTTTTTTGCCATTATGATGATTGAGTGCTGTAAGAGTCCCACGAACTTCAGCCATGATTTTTTTTGAAAATGCACCTTAATTCAAAAGGATTAGTAGTTCCGCATCCATCATTTTTTTCTCTGTCTCATTTTTTTTTATTGTTTTTCTTAGAGGCCGCCTAAAGTTGGATAAACAGTGAAGTTTTTAACTGCAAGAAATCCAAGCTCTGGTGACTAAGCTGTCATGTAATCAATTCTATAGGAGGGACAAAAGGAAAAGAAAAACACTGGCTATGTTGTTACTTGTGAATCATGATTAAATAAGAAAAAATAAAATTAGAAATGAAGTAATTCGGGATAATATAAAAACAATTTCATACTTAATAAAATGAGGGAAAGCAAACTGAGGTGATTTGGGCATCTTAAGAAGAGACTTGAAATAGTACTGGCTAGGAGAATTGAGTTATGCAAATAGAAAACCTGCTGAGAATGAGTGAACGACCCAAAAAATGTGGATAGAAGTAATTAAACAAGATATGTAGATGTTAGAAAATATAGTTCATGATTTTAAAGAATGACACAACAAGATCTATGTAGCTGACCCCACATAGGTTGGAAACTATTTATGGTGATGATGATGTTTGTATGTCTTTATTTTTAAAAAAATTATCTTTAGTTTTTTTAAATTTTTGGTACTTAATCATTGATGACAAAGATAAAACATAATGAAGTATGATTATATACATCATGATGTATTGTAGGCTAAAATACATCATTCATTTATTTTATTTTATTTTTAATTTACTTTAATTTTTTCTTTATAAATATGTTTTTTTAGTTGTATATATCAAGTTTTGCTATTTTATAATACTTTTACATATTTATTTTTTATTTTTAAAAAATCATCTATTTTAGGGGCATTTAAGTCATTTTCCACCCCTTAGAAAACTTGATTTTTAAAAAATCAAAAATAAATATGTAAAAGTATTATAAAATAGTAAAACTTGATATATAGATTAAATACAATTAGGACAACATATTTATGAAGAAAAAATAAATAAAAGTAAAAATAAAATAAAATAAAATAAATGAATGTTGTATTTTAACCTAAAATACATCGTAGTGTATATAATCATACTCCAAACATAATATTTCAGGTTGTTAGGTCTCCTTATTTGCATATGCCTATGCATATGCAGTTCTTTTTGTTGCACTCCTGTGTCTCTTCATACATCTTATCTCTGATTTTAACTTTTGATGCCCCTATGCTGAGGCACACTTCCATAGATGATTGATGAAAGACATGAAAATGTAATTTGCTTTTCCAGATGCTGTAACCAAGGAAAAATCTCAAGTCTCTCTCTTCAGGTCAGTTTTGAAGTGCATACCATATCTGATTGAGGAAGTAGGACGAAGTGATAAGATAACAGAAATCATTCCTCAGCATGGGATTAGTTTTGACCCTGGTGTTCGTGAAGAAGCGTTTCAGGTTCTGAATAGGATCGTAAGATTTCTTCCCCACCGCCGTTTTGCAGTGATGAAAGGAATGGCTAACTTTGTCTTGCGGCTTCCTGATGAGTTTCCACTTCTCATTCAAAATTCTTTGGGAAGGCTTGTAGAGCTTATGCGCCTCTGGAGGGCTTGTTTATCTGATGACAGGTTAACTTATGATGCTCAAAATTCAAAACAGCCAAATGAAGGAAAAGATACTGTCTCCAAGTTCTCTCTCCATCAATCTGTCGATATGGTAGAATTTCATACATCAGAAATGGATGCAGTTGGGCTTATCTTCCTTTGTTCTGTGGATGTCCAAATAAGGCATACAGCAATGGAAGTATTGCGATGTGTTCGGGCTTTAAGGAATGATATAAGAGACCTTTCTATGAAAGAACAATCTGATGATATGTTGAAAAATGAAGTGGAACCAATACTTATTATTGATGTTCTGGAAGAAAATGGGGTGAGTAAGATCTATACATACGAGACTGGAAGCTGCAACTTGATTATGATACACCACACTTTTACATATGCAGATATGGTATTTGTAGAAAATATCTCAAAATTCCCATATGGAGACTTATCAAAAATTTATTATGTTACAAAAATAAGCTCAATGAAAGCGGCTTTGCACGCTCTATGCCTCCACCAACGCACCCTCCCATGCACATTTTGGAAAGAAAATTTTGAGATTTACTTCTAGTATGGTGCTGACGTCTGTACTACTTTCTGCCATTCTTACTTTAAAACTTTTTCATTCTTAGTTCTTCATCTTATGAACTGCGAGTGCTTGTACAACAATTCTTCTTTTAATCTTTTTCCTTTTAGATCTAGAAGTCAAGGAATGAAAATTTCTGAGTTCTTGCTGCATGTTAACTTGTGCATATTTCTTTTCTATAATGAAATTGTTAAGAAGTTGAGTAATGGAATTTCTGAGTTCTTGCTGGTTGCTAACTTGTTCATATTTCTTTTTTAGGATGACATTGTTCAGAGTTGCTATTGGGATTCAGGGCGTCCATTTGATTTGAGGCGGGAGTCTGATATGATTCCATCAGATGTCACCCTTCAATCCATTCTTGATACCAATGATAAGAACAGATGGGCACGTTGTCTCAGTGAGCTTGCCAAGTATGCTGGTCAACTTTGCCCCAGTTCTGTGCAGGAAGCAAGGCAAGTGCTCAATGCACATTTTTGTGCGTCTTGTTTACTGTAGCTATTATTGTTCCTTCCTACTGATTTTGTAGATATTTATCTCACACATGACCTCTGTTTTGTTGTTGCTGCTGCAGCAGCTACTGTTCTCTGTCTCTCTCATTTATTTTTGTTTTGATTCTTTGAGCGCAAACATGGTTGATAAGAATCATAAACCTTGATGTATTGGTTCAGCATGATGAAGGCTGTTATGATTCAATCAATTCTAGCGCCCTCTCTCATTTTGATTTTGATTCTTTGATTGCAAATATAATTCATAATAATAAAAGACTTGACATATTGGTTCAGCATCATGAATTCTGTTATAATTTGATCACGTATATGGTGGTTGTTGTTGTCAAGCTGAATTAAGATAAGTATTCACAGGTTCTTTAATAAATTACACGTGACAACAGAGTACAGAATTCATGTCCACAGTACTATTTGTAGCATAACAGCACAAGATGCCAGTTAACTGATTCATGTGTGGAGCATACTTATATGTAACCCTGGGTCTAACATGCTCAATTTGGTCTGCAGTACTTTTCTTCAAACCCTCACTTCACATAAGTTTTCCAAATGATCTTAGTTTTCTAAAAAACAGCATTGGTTGAATTTTCCACAAAAGTGAAGACTACAATTTGTTTCAAAATTTGTCAGGTTGGAAGTTGTGCAGCGACTTGCTCATGTTACTCCCATAGAGTTAGGTGGGAAGGCCAATCAGTCACAAGATGCTGAAAACAAACTGGACCAGTGGCTCATGTATGCCATGTTTGCTTGCTCTTGCCCCCCTGATACTAAAGAAAATGGTGGCTTCACAACGGCTAAAGAGATCTTCCACCTAATTTTTCCGTCATTAAGATCGGGATCTGATGTTCACACGGTTAGTGAATAATGTTCCATTGAACTGCCATTGTTAAATATTTGAAAGTCTATTTTTTTATGCATGATTGAATGTGTAGAAGTTGCTCTCTAAAAGAAATCTAAGGAAAGGAAAAAGAAAAACGCAATAAAAAAAAACAAATAATGGATGCTGACTTGTTGTTGTATTAGGCTTTTTCATCTCTGTCTCCCTCAAATAATTACCTCACAACTTGTGTGGGGATGTAGGAAAGCAGGCATTTGCACATAGGTGTGACTATTCCGTTAATAATTTTTCATAGACCTGCACAGTTCGTGAGTTCCATAAACCTGCATAGTCCATGAGGATCTCACTCACTCTCTCTCTCATCCCCTTTTACAATCTGTCTTACATCAGATTGCTTGTAATTGTGGATTGTTGTATATCAGCATCCCTTCGACTATGTTCTTGTAAGGATTCAGCACTGACTTTTACCTATGGCCTATTTGGAAGTGCTGATGATAAAAAATGAATTTTTTTTCCCAATGATCACGTACAATAAGAGCATTTTGTGAAACCAAGTCCTAGGTATCATCCATGAACGCTGATGCATCTGACAATGAAATTAAGGAAACAATTTTCTTGTTTTTTTTAATTAATATGTAATCATTGATAACTAAAATTTTTTCCTGCTTGCAGCATGCAGCTACTACAGCTCTTGGGCGATCACATCTGGAAGTCTGTGAAGTCATGTTTGGTGAGCTTACATCTTTTGTTGAAGAGGTCACGCTAGAAACGGAAGCCAAACCAAAATGGAAGGTAACCTTTGGGGGTTGAGTATCTTAAGTGCCTGTTACAGTATAAAGAGAATATCCATTGTCACGAGGGTCCTAGCAGTTCAACAATTGAGCTTGTTTTCTGGTCGAGTAATTTGCTTTGGAGCCCTAAGGTTTAATATTGTATTTGTGACCAAATAAATATTGTTCCTGCAATCATGACTTGTAGTTTAAACCTTAAAAGTTATTCATGTTGCTTCCAACAGGAAATTTTTTTAAAAATCCACCATCACTTGTAGAAAAATATGTTGATAGTTTAAAAAATGAACCTAAGTATTCCCACAAATCTACTTTTTCTTTCTTACTTATCATATTCATCTCTGCAGAACTTCTTGCACAACTCTGGCATCCAGATCTTTCTCCTTAGAAATTCTGTTCTTCCAACACCATTTCTTCCCTTCTCGCAGTGCAAACTAGTGAACTGCATGTAGATCTGCAAGTACTAGCAAAGGTTTCAAGCCCAAGCAGCCAAACAAGTGGATTTTGCACAAGTGATCAGGTTGGGCTGTTGACAGTGAGAATTGGCTTGTGGGAAGAGAGATGGATTCAGGAAATGGAATAAAAATGTCCATTTACCCTGTACAAAAGCATCTTGGATAGTTAGGTTATTGAGCTTATGGGAGTGTAAGCATGAGTGATACTGCTCCTCTGCTGGTTATGCCAGTCCTGATTCTGCAAAATGGCAATTTTTTGTTTGGGATGTAGAAGTTACCTATCTCAAGCAATATACTGGAACAGATGAATATGTTCATGCATTTGTTGGCTTTCAATGTCAGTGAGTATGGCATTCCTATGATTTATCCATTGTTGCCCTGTTTGTGCCTTGTGTTGCTACATAAGCATCCTGCTAATCCTCAAACCAATCAGGATGCAATCCTCAAACCAGTTCTGATTGGTTCATTACCATCTACCTTACCCCTCTTTTATATAAGGCTTACCACACCCCCATTTGCTGTCATTCTTAAAGATTTCTCGTGCAATATTTTTCCATCTCAGTTGCAGAGATTAAATCTTCATTCAACTGTGATTCGTATATCTGCCACTAGTGCAAAAAATTTCATCTTAAAATATCCCCAACATGCTGTCCAAAAGAGCAATTCAAGCTACACATCTGAACCATGGTTGGCCGACTTGTCATTTCAATCTTGATGTCATATTGGATTAGTTTCTCCTGTTCAATTCTGATTTCTTTTCCTTCCAATTCTCATCTTTCTTTTGATAAATCTCCTTTTCTATGATTCTCAGCACATCATATGCTGAAATGGAAGATAGGAGCTATTTTTTACCCTTGTTGGAGTGTGTTCATCTTTTAGTAATTTTTTTAAAATAGAATTTCTAATATTAGAGGAAGCTTCTGCAAGCAGATGTTAATGTCCAGGGCATGGATGTTTAGTGTTGAAAATTTCATAATACAGATTGCTAGCTTGATCTTCTAGTGTTGGTTTTGTTTTCACATTTTAAAAGGGAAAATTTCCCTCTTGGTTGCGTAGAATTTGGATACTCTTAGGGCATGTTTGGTTGGAAGAATTTGGATTTAGAATTTGAAAAAGTAGGGTTGTTATGGTAGGAGTATGTTGATGGGAAGTATAGGTAACAATGAGGAAAATAGGGTGGTTATATATTGAGAGATAGGATCTTCTACTGGGAGAGGATCAGAGGAGAAAATTTGAAAAATTTCTGAATCCAGAATCCAAATATGTGCCAGCCAGAGATGCCCTTAGGTTTTGCCTCCAAGCATACTTTATGCAGCCAGTAGCATGTAAAGCAAATGCCAATTGTATGGTTTCGTTTCAAAGCTTACTTTTTGCCAACCGAAGCATAAAAAACCAATGCTAATCATAACGGAAAAAAATTTATGTGACAGAATTTTGTGCTTGATCAACCATTAATGTCCCAGAAACGAGCTAGCATAAAAGTCATACAGCAGTCTGCCCTGCCACTGACCATCATAGGGAAGGAAACATGGGGCAATTTTAGTCACTGGAAAATTGTTGATATTTCTAACAGACATGCATATGACAGGCTCCTGCATTGGCTTAAGTTATCACCATATCATACTTCTCCATCTCAATAGCTTGGATCAGCTTCATTTATTTTTTCTGTCCACATGCTATCTTGAGCTATAAACACCTTGGCATAATTTTGATGTTGTGTTTGTTTGGTTCATAATGGAAGTTCTGTGATATTATGCTGCCAGAATCAAAAGTCTCGCCGTGAAGAGCTACGCGTTCACATTGCAAACATTTATCGTACTGTTGCAGAGAACATCTGGCCAGGGATGCTGCGTCATAAATCCATTTTCCGTCTGCATTATTTGAGATTTATTGATGAAACAACTCGTCAAATTGTAATGGCACCCAGTGAGAGCTTCCAAGAAACACAGCCTTTGCGCTTTGCATTGTCTTCTGTTTTAAGATCCCTGGCTCCAGAATTTGTTGAAGCGAAATCTGAGAAATTTGATGTAAGAACTAGAAAGCGGCTTTTTGATCTTCTTCTCTCTTGGTGCGATGATACATGTGGCATGTGGGGCCAGGACAGTGTTAGTGATTATCGTCGAGAAATTGAGAGGTATAGGTCCGCCCAGCATGCTAGGTCAAAGGACTCTGTGGACAAAATATCATTTGATAAGGAGGTGAGTGAGCAAGTTGAGGCCATTCAATGGGCTGCAATGAATGCTATGGCTTCACTGTTATATGGGCCTTGCTTTGATGATAATGCCAGGAAAATGAGTGGCCGAGTTGTATCCTGGATCAACAGTTTGTTTATTGAGCCATCCACTAGGGTTCCATTTGGATATTCTCCAGCTGATCCAAGGACTCCATCTTATTCAAAGTATGCTGGAGAAGGAGGACGAACTGGTGGAAGGGAACGGCAACGAGGTGGCCACATGCGGGCTTCTCTAGCAAAGACAGCTTTGAAAAATCTTCTTCAGACAAACTTGGAGCTGTTTCATGCTTGCATTGACCAGGTGATTTATTTGACTACATTTTTGTTCGCTCTTTTGTTTTTGTTGTTTTTTCTGATTGACGGTAAAAGGCAGTGCATAGGTCTTGATCCTGGGTTACCAGGCTTTAGTGGATATTCCAGTTGTATGCTGGTTTGGCTCTACGAAGTTTCTTAGTGGACCTGTAAGATCTGAATAGGAAATGATGCTGCCAATTATATTTGCTCCTGATGAAAATTTACCTTTTGCTTATGAATTCTCTCTCTGTTTGACGTATGTTTAGTCTATAAGGATAGTAAAAATTCTTGGATAAAATGAAATGTGTAGATCAGAGGCTATGGCCCAGCCCTGACTTTCTAATGCAGATTACATTGCCCAGCTTGGAGTGCGTGCAGTTCATTTATTACAAAGTAATAAATCCAGCATGGCAGGAGTTCGACTAAAAATTCCAACAGCCTTCCATTCCATTATTTGGTTCTTCTGTGATTAACCAAGAGTCTGATCCTTGTCGAAAAACATCTGGCAATCACAGAACAAACTTCAGTCTGAATTACATTAGAGCCATCAGGAATCTTTGAAGTGTTTTTCCAGTTTAACAGTCCTATTATCAAGAAAATAGTTCATCATGATCACTGAAGACCTGGTTGCTGGATGCACACACATGCATATTATGAAACATTTACATGGTGGATGAATGCAACTGTATGTGCACAATTGTGCAACATTTAAATGATTTATGTGGAGCATTTGCAACTGTATGCGGGTTTCACTCAACTATGTAAATATAATTATTATTTCCTATACCTATAGACTATCTTTACACTAAAGAGTGCTGTGATGACAGGGGTACATTAATAAACATTCTGCAACATTTATGTGGTTTGAGTGTATAAAACAACAAGGTAGATAGAAAACTGAAATATATTTTCATTGTTTGATTTTGATTCCATCAATTTGTCTTCAGTACAATGAGTGTTTTCATTTTACTCATCAATATCTTGCTTCCTTTGCTAATAAAATCATTATTGAAGATTCATTTGCATTTCACTTTGATGCAGTGCTACTCTTCAGATGCCTCCATTGCAGATGGCTATTTCAGTGTCCTGGCTGAAGTCTACATGTGCCAAGAGATCCCAAAATGTGAAACCCAGAGGCTTCTGAGCTTGATCCTCTACAAGGTGGTGGACCCATCAAGACAAATCCGAGATGATGCCCTTCAAATGCTCGAGACTCTCTCTGCCCGTGAATGGGCTGCTGATGGCACTGAGGGAGCAGGCCGCTATAGGGCAGCTGTTGTAGGAAATCTGCCAGACTCCTATCAACAGTTCCAATACAAGTTGTCGTCCAAACTCGCGAAGGACCACCCTGATCTTAGCAAATATCTCTGTGAGGAAATCATGCAACGTCAGCTTGATGCTGTTGACATTATTGCACAACATCAGGTATTGACATGCATTGCACCTTGGATTGAAAATCTTAACTTTTTGACCCTCTGGGAATCAGGGTGGAGTGAGAGGCTATTGAAAAGCCTTTATTATGTGACATGGCGACATGGTGATCATTTCCCTGATGAAATTGAGAAGCTGTGGAGCACAATTGCAAGCACGCCTAAGAATATTATTCCAGTTCTTGACTTTTTGATCACTAAAGGCATTGAGGATTGTGATTCAAATACCTCGGCAGAAATAAGTGGAGCATTTGCTACTTACTTTTCTGTTGCAAAACGCGTCAGTTTGTATCTGGCACGAATATGCCCACAGCAAACTATCGACCACTTGGTGTATGAATTGTCCCAGAGGATGCTGGAGGAGAGTGTAGAACCAGCTAGGCCCAGTGGGAGAGATGCTGCTGGACATTTTGTGCTGGAATTCTCTCAGGGCCCACCAGCCGCTCATGTTGCAGCTATTGTGGATAGCCAGCCACATATGTCACCTTTGTTAGTGCGTGGATCTGTTGATGGGCCTTTAAGAAATGCCAGTGGGAGCCTAAGCTGGAGGACATCAACTGTGGCAGGCCGAAGCATCTCTGGCCCACTGAGCCCCATGCCTGCAGATGTGAACATTGTTTCCTCTGCCACAGGTCGCTCAGGACAGCTCCTTCCATCAATGATGAACATGTCAGGGCCATTGATGGGAGTCCGCAGCTCTACGGGGAGCCTGCGTAGCCGACATGTGTCGCGGGACAGTGGTGATTACTTTATTGACACTCCAAATTCTGGTGAAGACATGATGCATTCTGGTGGTGCAGGGCATGGTGTAAATGCAGGTGAGCTTTCATCAGCCTTGGCTGGGCAATCACAGCATTTGCTTTCACGTGCAGACATAGCACTGATTCTTCTGGCAGAAATTGCATATGAGAATGATGAGGATTTTCGAGGGCACTTGCCCTTGCTGTTTCATGTTACGTTTGTATCAATGGACAGTTCAGAAGACATTGTGCTTGAACACTGTCAGCATCTGCTTGTGAATCTTCTATATTCACTTGCTGGGAGGCACTTGGAGTTGTATGAAGTTGAGAACAGTGATGGAGAGAACAAACAGCAGGTTGTGAGCCTGATCAAGTATGTTCAGTCAAAACGTGGCAGCATGATGTGGGAAAATGAGGACCCCACACTTACAAGGACAGATCTGCCAAGTGCAGCTCTATTGTCAGCACTGGTGCTGAGCATGGTTGATGCCATCTTCTTCCAAGGGGACCTACGTGAGACATGGGGTTCTGAGGCACTAAAGTGGGCCATGGAATGCACATCGAGGCACCTTGCCTGCCGTTCTCATCAGATCTACCGTGCATTGCGGCCCACAGTCACTAGTGATGCCTGCTTGTCACTTCTTCGTTGTCTGCACAGGTGCCTAGCCAACCCAGTCCCAGCAGTACTGGGCTTTGTTATGGAGATTCTTCTGACATTGCAAGTTATGGTGGAGACTATGGAACCAGAGAAGGTGATCCTCTATCCACAGCTCTTCTGGGGGTGTGTTGCCATGATGCACACCGATTTTGTGCATGTCTACTGCCAGGTTCTTGAGTTATTTGCCCGTGTTATTGACTGCCTATCATTCCGGGACAGGACCATAGAGAATGTGCTCTTGTCAAGCATGCCACGTGATGAGCTTGACACTAGTGTTTGTGACATAGCAGAGTTTCAGCGGATGGAATCGAAGGGAGCTGGAGAGGGCACCACTGAGAACGGTAAAGTGCCAGCCTTTGAGGGTGTGCAGCCTCTTGTTCTAAAAGGGCTGATGTCAACTGTAAGCCATGGGTCTGCCATTGAGGTTCTCTCACGAATCACCCTTCCTACATGCGACTCCATATTTGGTGACTCAGAGACACGACTATTGATGCACATCACAGGATTGTTACCATGGCTTTGCCTGCAGCTCCACAAGGATCCAGTGACTGGTTTGTCATCACCACTGCAGCAGCAGTACCAGAAAGCATGCTCTGTTGCTGCCAACATATCACTCTGGTGCCGAGCAAAATCACTGGACGAACTTGCAGTCGTGTTTTTGGCTTATGCTAGAGGTGAGATTACAGGCATCACCAACCTCTTGGCTTGCGTATCGCCATTGATGTGCGCTCAGTGGTTCCCTCAGCATTCAGCACTAGCATTTGGCCTCTTGCTACAGCTGCTGGAGAGAGGGCCGGTGGAGTATCAGCGTGTGATCCTACTATTGCTGAAGGCACTACTCAATCATACACCCATGGATGCTGCACAGAGTCCCCACATGTATGCCATTGTCTCACAGCTGGTGGAAAGCACACTTTGTTGGGAGGCACTGAGTGTGCTGGAAGCTCTATTGCAAAGCTGCAGCAACATGACTGGAGGTCACTCCCATGAGTCCGGATCAGTAGAGAATGGGCATGGAGTGAGTGATGAGAAAATAGCCACAACAATGCTTGCTTCTCAGAGCTCGTTTAAGGCTAGGAGTGGACCATTGCAATTTGCAGGAGGCTCAGGTTTTGGTGGTGCACCATCCGCAGCCGGTTCAGCATTTGGTGGTGCACCATCAGCAGCAGGAGCTGGACAGGGAGGTCCAGAAGCAGGACTTTCTCCAAGAGAGCTTGCTTTACAAAACACACGGTTGATTCTCGGGCGCGTTCTAGACACTTGCGCACTGGCTAGACGGAGGGATTATAAGCGGCTTGTGCCTTTTGTAGCTAATATTGGGCATCCTTGAGTAATTTCATGTGAATTGTTAGCGATAGCAAAAAAAACATTTTGATTTTTGAGTAGAGGAGTTGATCTGTAAATAGTCACCGTTGCTCAATTGTACTTGTAAAATGTCACTAAAATTGGATGCATGCATGTAAATGCCAATGGAGTGGTTAACACTCCTTTGGCATCTGATGCGACCACCGTTCTCAACAACAATTTTTTTAACCAGTGTAATTGGCCTATGTTTAGTAGTTTACAATCTTCATCTTCCTCTTTTATCTTTTCATTTATATACTTGATTGAATTATTCTTGTATTAGCATATCATGTTTTCGTCTCTTTTTCACGTTTTGATTCCTTCATCTCGCTGTTGCGTTAACACGGTTCAAAGAATGGAATTGGATTCGACAGTTTGCTTCTTCTTCCTCATTCAACATGCAAGCACTCTCGATGAATGCGGTGGGCTCTGCAAAATAAATGTTATCATTCATTTATTTATTTAGCTTCTATTTTTGGCTTAAGAAAACTGCATGTGTCTTCTTTTGAATTCAAAAATCCTGCAAGATTTCCACATTATTCATCACTTAGTTGTTTTTGAAGTTTTTTCAAAATTTTTTTTATTGATAATAAGCTCTCACCTCTTCATACAAGAGACAACAAGCTCCTACCAAAATTTTGACCCCATAGAGGGTTGAACTGGTGTCTACGACCAACCAGGCTACAACCCGGTTGGTGTTTATGAAGGTTTCTGGTGTTATTCTTCATTACGTAATCTTAATTCCGATGCTTGCACTTCTATATTAACTGCTTATCAGACCTTATATTTTGCATATTGCAGAACATTTAAGTTACAAAATATCGCAAAATAGAAATTCTGGGCTATTAGGACTTAATAAATATTAACGGGAGGACTAAATTGCAACAATAAAATCTTAAAAGGTCAAATTTGCAAAAATTAACGCTCTTTTAAGTCTCATATTTTGGCATTTAAATTATACTGTTAATCTTCATTAGATTCCGTAAATTATACTATTATAGGTCAATTTTACAATATTTTATAACTTTTAGCGCTTGTTTTGCAAATGCCTAAAATATGAGCCGATGCCCGGAATTTCTTTTTTAACAATTTTTTGTTACAATTTATGCCTCATTCGCCTTACGATTTTCATCTTACATTAGCTGATAATGAGCGACATACATAACTACATACATCAGCAGGTAGAAGACAAAGGCTTCTCAAACGGGAGCCACAAATTCCCTCAGCGGGGATCAAAACCCGGACCGCACACAAAGCTTGGACCTTACTAATCGGGCAATGCCCATGTTGGGATGTGGTATTGGTATTTAACCCCGCACCGTCTGTATTATCAAATAATCTATAAATCTAAGCTTTTTAATGCGTCGTTTTTTAAGTTATTTTTGGCTTCTTACATCAAAACAGAAGTTCCGTATGCTAAAGCTAGGCCAAACGTTTCATAGAACCCTAAACACCCTGCGCTTTCCTGGCTAAAGAGGAAAATGAAATTGCTGATTTCATTTGCTGCCTGCCTCCATATGTCATGTTTTTCATAGGAAAATTAAATAGCTGATTCCACGGTCACGTTTTCCATAGAAATCTGCTTTTTTGGTCGACCCAACTAAGATATATGCTCCTATCACTCATATAACTACGTGTCTCCAAACTAGAACAGAGACCTACCATTCAAAGACCAAAAAACGACTGGTGGATATGTAGACTTCGGAGGATGGAAAGAGGTGCCAACATCTTCTCTGCACTTCAAATGCAAGAATAGGCAATAGCCAGTTACGAAATGCATCATTGGGCTGATGATCTGCGCTTTTGCCACCAACAGGTATGTCATTCTTTACTGCTTCGCTATCCATGAGGATTCATGATAGATCTAAGGATGCTATTCAGACATGCACTTGAGCACTCTTATGTCTGTGTTTAACAGATCCTAACAATTGCTGGTTGACCAGCTTTGGATATACATACTAATGTCTTTTTACATATCTTTTATTTTCATCATCAAAAAGCACAAAGATGGAAGGATCTAGTTCTATGCACAGCTGATATGAAGCCATTACAAAACATGCTTCGGAAATTCCAATTGGACACATTTAATATTGCACAAATTTCATGGGTGAAACAAAAAGTTCACAGTACAACGCATCGCGAACATCTATGGAGAAAAACTCAATCCGAATAACATAGCAGTGATGTTGTACAGTGCTGCACCATTGATATTTAACTGTCATTGCCCAGAATTTTCACGAATACAAAGACTCCACTGACAGAACTAGAATCATGCACACCTTACGCATCACCAACTTTGCCACAAACCAATTGCGGGTGATAGACCTTGAGCCTTCTTGACTCTTCGATTCTTGCTTGCCTGCTGATGGGAAATGTCCCTCCAAAAAATGCACCAATCTTTTCAAGTTTTCGTGTGGCCATCCAATTTCATAGGTCTGCTGACTTCATCTTATCAATGGATTGACTGGTATTGTGTGACCAAACGCTTTGGAGGCAGTTTTCTCAAGATGGTAAGCACCAGGGCACAAGGCACAATCTCCACTAACTGCAAACAAAAAGAAAATTAATCTTATTTTTCCTTCCAACAATATCTTTAAGATTTCTGTTATCAACATTATGATTAACAATCCGATCAACAAATAACAATATGATTAACAAGACTGTCAATACTCAATGGTACCAAAATATGACGTTGCATCATGAGTCAAAAAACCATGGCAATGAGGGTCAGGTTGCACAGGATTGACAGTGCATCCCAACTCTGTTAATAGATCTCCAGCACAACTTTGCATCATGGCTAAAAAATTTGTATTTGTTTTAGCTAAGAACTGTATATATCAAGACTTGGTCCATAAGTTGGCAATTCATAATCAACAAACTTAAATTATTTTCATAAATCAATCAAACAATCAAATTTTGGTTGAAATGATGTTAACACTACATAGGTATAAGGGGTGTTTGTTTATCCAAAAAATCTTTTCACTCTTCACAACTACCTTATTTTAAATTATTTCTTCACTTTTTCCTATAGAACTACCTTAATTTTCAATCATTTTTACAAAATTACTCATATATCTAACATATCTATTTTAACTTTATTTTCTTTACTTTTCACCATTACCCCTATTATATCGCATCATTGTCTCCCATTTTAAGAACTTTTACATAAAAAAATTTTGCTAAAAGTTTTGTCGCTTCCAAACGCATCCATAAACTCATTTATATGCAGCTAGCACCAGACAAATTTGGATTGGAGTTCAGGTTACAATATGCCTGGCCAAAAGCATTGACCCAACCAAATCCTGTTATAAAACTCTATCAGATTCAACCCTGAATGCTAACCAAGCCCGACACACGGGAATGCAAAAACTAAACAGGGAAAAAAAAAACAAAGCACCGCTATACAATATTTAGTAATTGATCACGCTGTTAAGGACCAAAGCCCACTTTCATAGTTCCAAAGCATCATAGAAACTTAGGATACCCATGATTAAGCAAACAGCATTTGATTGCCAAGTTCCATGATTATATATATGATACCAAGAACATGAAGGTTCTAATACAAAACCTAAAGATGATATTGGTTTATAATTTACCAGATAGTAAAAAAAGTTAAGAACTGGATGATTCAAAACATCAAGGTCTGCAGCTTTGTCAAATGCATTGAAACACATCTGCAACAGAGATAAGAATATTAAATATTCATAGCATCAACTGAAACCAAGAGATGAATACTATGAATAAGAATAAAATACAGCTTAAGTATGAAGACAGACTCACCATCACACATCTCACTAGGAAACAAGAGAAGCATATGGTAGTGACATAGCCCACCTGCAAAGGTCGCGAAGGGAATGATAAATTTTTTGGGTGTTGAGTAAACAGCATGATTCAAATGAAATGATGAGCAAAATACCTCACGTAACTTTTTGCGTCGACCTTTTGATTCAACAGGAAACCTTTGCAGCATCAGGAAGAGCCTGTTGGCAGGATGCAACAAGAAGTAAACAATATTAAGCTCTTGATACAGATATTACCACACAAGTAAGCCACTTCATTACCTCTGCCACTGAAAATCACAAGATCATGTACTGTACAGGCATTTGAAAGCATGATGTACATACCAAAGATGCTACTGCCTACTGTTATGACAAATTTTAGAGCATGCATTTTTGTGGTTTCAGCTTAAACTAACTAGAAATTGTGGATATGTTGATAAGCCTGGCCAATAATCGCAACCTGATGCAAAGAGCCCAGTAAAAGGCTAGCTTCTTTCTTCCTGAATTATTGAAACCCAGAGATGACAGTTCCCCTGAGATTTTTTTCATTGAAATATGACTTTATCCATGAGTCTGACTTTCCTTAAGAAAGCTCTTCTAAAGGCCATAACAACACCACAATCATTTTAAATGGGAAATATACAAGCTTACCACAAATATTGCATAGCATTAGGCATCTACTGCATGCTCATATAAGTGCAGGTCCAAAGCAGTAATTTTCAAAAGAATAAATCTATTACATTTTTTCTTAGACTGATGATGATTATAGGTTCCTGTGTTCTCTGTGCACATCCTTAACTGTGTCAACATACAACTCTTGAAACATTGACCACCTCCTACTTCATCTAGCAAATAAAAACACAACAGACCGCTGTGTTTTTAATTCCAAAAACCTGAGAACTTTATGCTAAATGAGTATTTCTGAACCAACGAGTTTGAAATAATTTATTTACAACAGAACAACAAAAGCTTATTGAACATACAGACAATATAAACAACAGAAATGCATGAACAACAGAACAGGCACCTAAGTCTGTTTACTAGTGAGAAAATCCTACTATACATGGATAAAGACAGATTTTATGATGTGTGGCCATACATAAATAAAAGTGGCATCCCTTTCGCAAGCTATGCATAAACAGAGTATGACAGAGTATCCATTTTCAGGAATAGATTCACATGGTTGCAATGATACAAGATTAGCCAAGAAAATGAGAACCTGACCTTCCTCCATAAAGAAGAAACCCAAGGGCTGCAAACAATGACACACCTGGAGATATAAAAGTTGTGAGGGTTCAATCCTAACTCCTAACCCTGAAGTAACCTTTTTTTTTTTTTTTTCCTGATATACTACTCCTGAGTAACTTCAGTTGCCCAAATAAGACAGAAAAAGATTGTCTGATAGAAAAACTTCACCTGCAAAGAACACCTTGGATATAGTGATGGTAAACTGGGAAGGCTCCCACCACATAAGCAACCACATCCCAATCTGCAAAAAGTTCGAATTCGAATGAGATTATTCACGGTAATTCCTGCTGACACGGATTAGCAAGGGGCAAAGGTTTCTCATTTGGAAGATGCCTACTTAATCATGTAGCAAACCCATGTATGAAAATAGCAGTAGAGCCAGAAGGGGACTCCAACTTGTTGCCAAGCCCATGAAATGTCCAAGAAAAATATGACTGATTCATAAGGCCCACAAAACTAACAAAATGGATTCAATACTTGAATACTTGAACCTAGATCTGGGACAAAATCTTCAAGACAAAGCTTCCAGCCGAAAGCAGGCAACTTTGGAATCCTGATGTCACTACAACTCTAGACATTTACATTAGATTAGCATGCCCACACAAATCTCACGGAGACAAATATTGAATATGAGATTAGTACATTGACACTGAAGATAGGCCAAGAAATTATTTCTATATCTATCACAGTCCAAAGTCACAGAGTATCATGTGGTTACTTATAGTTTAACACTACAGCAAAATGTGCGTCAGTGTATTTTTCAGAACTTCTACAACAGAACATGCTGACAAAATTTTACCTGTATGAGATACACCACTAAATTGATAGTGAAGAAAGTTGGCCTAAGCCTGTCAGTAGATGCTGCACGCGCCTGCCCAAAACCAAATCAAAGAACAGGATAACCAAGAAGGGTGGAAAAAAACTACAGAAAAAAGTACTGAGCAGACAAAAAAACACCCCTGACCTGATAATATATCTCTGCCCAGAAAAGGACCAGAAGCACATACGTCGTGAAGAATGCAAGAGACGGAAAATCAAGAAGTATATGTTGGACAATCTGATATTTGGTCCATAACACAACCATTATTCAGCAACAGTGAAAAAGATTTTTTTGTTAAAAAAAAAAAAAGCAAGAATTTCTTTGAAAATAACAAAAGAATCTGAAGCAATATTGAAGATTCGAAGCAACCTCAGGCTTCAGATTTTGCACATTTCGGCGAAGTAGAAAGACGACGGATCGAACTGGAAACCAGAACAAAGTTATGTGAGCAAAGGCCAAAAAAAAACCAAACAAACATGATCGTATTCAAAGAACAATAGCATAAGCACGAATTAGGGAATGGTTGGTCATATATACCTGCGTTTACGATAAAATTGAGGAAATGAAAGACTTTTTGCGTAGTCCAACCATACTCTGGAACTCTCCATTCAATCCGAACGAGTTGAATCTTGCCAAATTAAAATAAATCAGTACATAAACTCATCCATTTAAATGCTTCTCTATCATAATTCTACTCCCTCAAATCCATCTGGAGCACGCGAATGACAAAACACTCACAGCTTTCATTCTCATTCCAGAAGCAAGAACGAGAAATAAGATTAAGAGAATTAACAGATTCAAGCTTTTGTCATCGTATTCCAAGTATTGTTTCGGAGCATGAAATGGTTCCAAGAAGCAATTTTAAAAAAATGAAAAAAAAGAAAAATCAACAAGGAAAAAAAAGAAGCAAATAAAATATTGGATTTTTTTTTTCTCCTATCCTATTCTAAAAGAGATTACCACCAATCAAAAAAAGAAATTAAAAAAGAAAGAAAGAAAAGAAACTACCAGAGCAACGACAGCAATAAAGCCATAGAGAGCGGCAAGGGTGTGGAAGATCCGGTCCTGCCACACTAGCGAATTATTTAGCTCCTCCCACACATCGGAAGCGCTGGTGAGAGGCAACGCCGGCACCTCCCATGGAACACTGGCCGACGACATCAGATTCCAGCCAGGAGATCAGGATCCCCGGCAAATCGGACACAGGCGACGGCCAGATTCTTTTGCAAGAGAAGATTCAAGGGCAACCGAGCAGAGGCAAATGAAAATCTTTTACGCATGAGAGGCGCGGATTATTTGTAATGATGGGGCCTGCTCATTGGCCGGAAAAGAGGGTTTCTTTTTTCTTTTTTTTTTCAAAAAACTGAAATTTCTGTCAGCTCAAGTTTGAGAAGGGTCTGTGGCAAAGTCTCCTGTGGCAAAGGGATGGGATGAAATTTTTGTTAGAATTAGTTTTTTAATGTTCAATATAACTTTTTATCTTTTTGATAATTTTTTATATTTTCAGTACTATTTCCCCCTTCCTAATGTACATTATTACACCCTTATTTCACTTCTAAATCTTATTTAAGACCATTGTATGCTTAGGATGTGATACAGTGTACTTGCATGTGCTTAGCTTAGGTCATCTTGTGCAAAAATTTATTTTTGAAAATTTTTTTGAAATTTTTTTAATACAACTGTTAATCTAGATCTATTTAACATATAATAATTTTTTTTTCCATTTTTAGATACTTTTAGATATTTGTTTTTAATTTTTTAAAATCAATAGCATTTTTGTAATTTATGAATTATGAAAATATCACTGATTTTAAAAAATCAAAAAATCTCTAAAAATGGTAAAAATTGATGCACATGTTAAATAAACCTAGAATAATAATTGTATAAAAAATTTTCAAAAAATAAAAATAAATGGATGAAATGCACATGAGTGTACTGAAGCTAAATGCACCCGGGTGCATCAGGTCACCCGTGTATACTTTGGGAGAAGAAGTGGGAAGCACAACCTTTTTAAAATTGAGACAAACAGAAATAAGGTAGTAGTATAGAAAAAATTGTAAAAAAAAAAAAAAGACTAGAATGTGTGTTGGGAAAAAATAAAGAAAATTACAGAAATTTTTTTGAAAAATATATGAAAATTATGTAATATAACATAAGTAATGATTAAGAGCATGAGAACAATGTTAAAATTGATAATACAATTGCATAAAAAATATAAAAAAATGATTACAAAATAGAGCGATTGTTTGAAAAAATGTGTGAAAAAATAAAGAGAAATTTTTTTATTTTCCAAACACAACCTTAGAATGCTTAATTAATAAAAGAAAAAGTAGAGTGGTCGTAAAATAAAAATATAAAATGTTATAAGTTGTGTGAGAAAAAATAAGAAAGGTTTTTTATATCTTGCAAAATGGACCTTACTTTATCAATTTTATTTTTTCACTACATTTATCTAAAAGTTATTTATCCTTTCCTTTTTACTTTTTCCATATATTATTTATTTGTTATAAAGTTTAAATCCTATTCTCTTTTTGTATGTTCTCCTCGCAAAATGAGAAGATTTGCAATTTTTCAATAGCAAAATTCCCGATGCTGCTCAGATTTTTGAAATGACTATAATGACTTTATTTTAATAAATATTTTAAACCTAAAATTGTGGAAAAATTTTCTTGTACTCATAACATTTGACTATTATTCCTTTCGTATCCACAATATTTCAAGAATTCTCTTGACATGTACAACATTTCACTCTTAATTCCCCATATATCCACAATATTTTACAAATTCTCCCAACATCTACAACGTTTCACCCCATACGCTTATGTTGTTATCATTATCCAAAACTAATATTAACTGTACATTAAAATGTGAATTTTGCCCCCATGCCACTATGTAAATAAAGATGAAATAAATTACTATTTCATTTTTATTACAATTTAAATAACAAATACATCAAATCAATTTTACAAAAAATATGATAGGGATTTATTTGAAATCTTTTTACAAATCATGTGGGGAAAAAACGATATTTCCATATATAGTTAACACTGTTTTAGACTGAGAGTCACAACATGAGTGCCTAAAGAATTAGAGGTGAAATGTTGTGGTATCGGAAAAATTTTTGGAAAATCGTGAGTATGAAAGAAATAATGGCTAAATGTTATGGATACATGAGAAATTTTTCCTAGAACCTATAATATTTGTCCTACAAAAAAACCCATAAAATATCATCCAAGAAAAGTTCAAACAAATATGAACGTCAATTTTTTATCTTGTTATTTACCTTATGAGGGTACAACTTTACCAGATGAGTAATAAGGCAAATGCTGAATTTTTTGCATTCTGACCTTTGAAATTCGTGTATTTGCATTTGAAATTTGAGATTTGTATATTTACTTTTTAAACTTCATAAGTTTGGATGTGCTATGTTTTACTTTTAGACCTTGCTGTTTCACCGTTAGAAGGTGATCATGTTAGCCTTAGCTGAACTCACCTATAAAAACTGATTTACAGTACTTTTTTTTTAACTTTTTCTTCGTATACTTGTTTATCTATGTGTATTTAATATATAAATCGAATTTTACTATTTTTGAAAAAATATACACATGTCCAAAAAGGTAAATTTATATATATATATATGTGTGTGTGTTAAATATACTTACATAAACAAATGCATGAAAAAACAAAAAAAATAGTGTAAATGAGTTTTTTGAGTTTCGCTAAGCAAGACATTTACTCACTTAGACTAACAAAAACATTCCTCCTTTAAAAAATCTATGAAATAGAAGTTTCCTTTCACTTAAATGACAGAAATGCCCTAATGAAAAGGATTTCAATCATTGAGGAAAAAAATAATTGAAATATAAGAATAAATAAATAAAAAAAAGTTATTTACTAATGAATTAACGAGCTTGAAAATTAGCGCTCTCATACTTTTCATAACATATTTCCTACATAGATTAGTAAACAAATCCTAAGAGGCGGGACTTCACCACGAGCCAAAGATCGAAGGAAAATGCCTTCAAAACATGGCCGGAAAAGCGGATCAATGACAAAGTTGGAGAAGAGTTTTGGCAACAGCTCGATGATCGGGATCTCTTTCGTTGCTTCTGCTCACAGCACGCAGTAGTGCGGCTCCAATCAGCAACTTGCCGATGACGGATCCGATGGAATTGGGGAGGCTCTGCAGAGCATTAGAGAAATGGTGAGGATTCTTCGAGCTTCTGGATATACGGCTATAAAGATTTGAAAACCGCGGTTGATGAGGAAGCGTTGAAATCAGTGGGGTACCAATTTCGTCAATTAAAGTTGAAGAGAGGATTTTGTTGCAACGTTGAGGAGGGAGGTGATTGTAATCTTCACCAACGGTTTCGGATACTTCTATTAGAAGTTGGCCATGGCAGTTCGGTACGAGCGAGAGAGGACGACTAGATTTTGTCTCACCGGGCCCGATTTGCAGCTGCGATTAACGGGTTGTTGCTGTGGATGCCGAAGAAAACGATCCAAGCCTGACAAGGAGGAGGAAGGCAGCCACAGCCATCTTCCACCTGAGGAAGATGGAGTACGGAAGATGATACTCCGACGGAACTCCGGAACTGTACACATGCAACACTTCGATGTGATAATCCAATCCATTCGACGCAGCATATAATTTTGCATCTAATCGTTTTGATCCACTAATAAATATTTTAAGTTATTTTCAGGCCTACTGGATTTCGTTGTATATGTAATTCTACTTTATATTAAAATCAATGAAATTATTTTTATCTCAAAATCATGCATGTTAATACTATTCGTAACAAATATAGAAGTTGGTGAAAATATAATTTTATAAAAATTATCATACAAATTTTTATTTAAATATAACTTTTATTTATTAAAAATATAATAATAATGCTAGAATTTGTGAATTATCAAGGACTTTCATAAAATCATAATTCTTGATTAGTTCCATAAAATCATAATTTTTAAAAATGATTAGATGATTCAAACTTGTTTGGTTAAAAATTATATAGTCTCAGAGTTTATAAAGTATATTATATATGTTTTTTTATCAACTAAAATTTTTATATGAGCGGGCGTCATTGATATTTTAAGCTTTAATGGCAACGTTGGAAGCTTCGCGCTGGGCATGTAAAGAAATACTATTGCATAGCCTTTAATACTTAAAACTGAGGACATTTTTATCATTTTAAAATTTTTATTATAAACTATCAGCTAATTTCATTTGTTTTCCATTTGAAACATCAGCAGAGTTTAAAAAGCAAAAAATACGAACAACTTATAGTGTTTAAAAAATAAGCACACAAATTTCAATGTTTAAAATACAAATATGCAAACCTTGACGGTTCAAATTTCAAAATGCAAAAAACTCTGGCAAATGCTTTTACTCAATTTCAAACCCTAAACTCTTGCCCTGTATATCCTTAACTCACTCATGTCAACTACTTAATATTCAACTAGTAACTAGTGAAGCTAATTAATATGCAAATACATTTTAAAAAAAGTATTTTGGCCATCTTAATTAAAATATTAGTTGTTTTATTATCCATCTTAATAGAGGAGTTCTGCCTGGTTATATAGAAGTGATTTTGTATGATTTCCTTCACTTTTAAGATGATGATAATTGTTGTAAAATTTAATTTATTTATTGTATTTAACATCAATTGTTTCATTAGAAAATCAAGTTTTATCTAAATTAAATATCTACATGAGTCACGTTTGCCCCAAAAAATAAAACTATATATAAATTAAGAAAAACGATTAGATTTGTTTACATGTATATTAGAATATAATAATACTTTATGACTATTTGGCAATATCTAAAACTTAGGGTGTATTTAAAAATGGATAAAACCTTTAGTGAAAAATTTCGGAGAACAAAAGTTGTCAAATGATACGATATGATATGGGTAATGATGAGGAATAAAGATGATAAAGTTAAAATAAATAAGTTAGTTGTATGGATAATCGTGTAGAAATGATTGAAAAGTAGAATAGTTATATAGTAAAATGTGAAAAAATAATTAAAAAATATAATAATCATAGAAAATAGAAAATTTTAGGGTGTGTTTGGTAATAAGTAAAAGTTGTCAAGTTAAAACTTTTCAATCTAAAACTTTTCACTCTCCACAACTACCTTATTTTTTAATCATTTTTTCACATTTTTCTATATAATTACTCTACTTTTCAATCATTTATACACAACTACAAACATAACTAACCCATCTATTTCAACTTTTATCATATTTATTTTTCATTATTATACTTATTATATCACATCACTTGACAACTTCTACTCTACACAACTTTTCATCTTGGGGTGTGTTTGTTATCAAAGAAAAGTTGTCAAGTTAAAACTTTTCAATCTAAAACTTTTCACTCTCCACAACTACCCTATTTTTTAATCATTTTTTCACATTTTTCTATACAACTACCATACTTTTCAATTATTTCAACACAACTACCAACACAACTAACCTATCTATTTTAACTTTATCTTATTTATTCATTATCATTACCCCTATCATATCACATCATTTGACAATTTCTACTCTGTACAACTTTTTATCAAAAGTTTTACCTATTTCCAAACACACCCCAAAATTTTAACAATTTACAAACACATACTTTGAAATTTTATCCGTACTACCAAACACAACATGACGTCTTTTACAGTCAGGAAAACTTGGAGCATTAATTGCACTCTAACCAGCAGCCCCATTAACTACCGGACGCATTATTTGGTTTCGCTGTGAAGGAGCACCAGAAGGTTGGTGCACATGCACATGCGGTGTACACGCGCAGTCTCGCTATGAGGGAGCACCAGCCAGCGAAAGCTACTCTTTGAAAAGACTAGTTTCTCATCAACCTTGGTAACATTTTTGTTTAGGTATACTTATAAGTTTTTTTCTCCGCAAAAACTCTGGTATTAATTGTGTTGCTGTCAGCATTGTACGCTGCGTGGCATGTAAATTCAATACATCTGACGTCGTTAATTATTGGCTGGTGTTGATTTAGAACATCCGAACCGAACTCGTGAAATCTGGCATGTGGAATGAGCGGCCGAGATACATGCTTGGCAAATGGAACATGCATTAATTGCTGCACAACTCGGTTTGCAAAATTAGGGAAATGACAACTTTACATTTTGGAACACCAAACTGATAAGTTTTACACTCAAAAGTAACTTTTTATGTTTACCAAACAGACCCTTATTAAAAAATGAGTAGTTTTTTTTTAAATTTCCTCAACAGCCCCTAGTAGGATCATTTAGTCACATAATAACAATAATAATATTTTAGATGGTTTTCCATAAAAAATATTTTAGATAGTTTATATATTGAAAATATTACTTAAAAATTATTTTTCAGTATTAAATTATTTTATTATATTGATATTACACATTTATTTTATTATATTGATATACTGATATTACACATTTATATTATATCGATATATTGAAAAGTAGAGTAATTATATAGGAAAATGTGCAAAAATGATAAAAAATATAATTGTGTAAATGTGCAACATCGATGTAATAAAATAATTTAATATAAATGTCTAATATCAATATATCAATATAATAAAATAAATGTGTAATATCAATATAATAAAATAATTTAATACTGAAAAATAATATTTAAGTAATATTTTCAATATATAAACTATCTAAAATATTTTTTATGGAAAACTATCTAAAATATTATTATTGTTATTATGTGACTAAATGATCCCACAAGGGGCTGTTGAGGAAATTTCAAAACAAAAAAAAACTACTCATTTTTTCAAGGAGTAGTTTTCGCTGGTTGGTGCTCCCTCATAGCGAGACTGCGCGTGTACACCGCAGGTGCATGTGCACCAACATTCTGGTGCTCCTTCACAGCGAGACCAAATAATGCGGGCTGCTGGTCAGAGTGCAATTAATGCTCCAAGTTTTCCTGGCCGTAGAAAACGTCATTAAGTTTTAGATATTGCCAAATAGCACTAAAGTTATTATATTCTAATATATATATATGTGAACAGGTCTAGTCATTTTTCTTAATTTATATATAATTATATTTTTTTGGTAAAATGTGACTCATGTAGATATTTAATTTAGATAAAACTTAATTTTCTAATGAAATAATTGATGTTAAATACAATAAATGAATTAAATTTTACAACAATTATTAACATTTTAAAAGTGAAGGGAATTATACAAAATCTTTTCTATATAACCGAGCAGAACCCCTCTATTAAGATGGATAATAAAACTACTAATATTTTAATTAAGATGACCAAAATACTTTTTTAAAATTTATTTGCAGATTTAATTAGCTTCCCTAGTTACCACTGAACATTAAGTAGTTGATATGAGTAAATTAAGGATATATAGGACAAGAGTTTAGTGTTTGAAATTGAGTAAAAGCATTTGCCAGAGTTTTTTGCATTTTGAACCGCCAAGGTTTGCATATTTGTATTTTGAACATTGAAATTTGTGTGCTTATTTTTTAAACACTATAAGTTGTTCATATTTTTTGCTTTTTAAACCCTGTTGACGTTTCGAATGGAAAACAGATGAAATTAGCTTATAGTTTATAATAAAAATTTTAAAATGATAAAAATGTTATCATATTTAAGTATTAAAGGCTGTGCGATGGTATTCCTTTACGTGCGAAGCGCGAACCTTCCAACGTTGCCATTAAAGCTTAAAATATCAATGACGCCCGCTCGAATAAAAATTTTAGTTGATAAAAAAACATATATAATATACTTTATAAACTCTGAGACTATATAATTTTTAACCAAACAAGTTTGAATCATCTAATCATTTTTAAAAATAATTATTTTATGGAAGTAATCAAGAATTATGATTTTACGAAAGTCCTTGATAATTCACAAATTCTAGCATTATTATTTTATATTTAATAAATAAAAGTTATATTTAAATAAAAATTCGTATGATAATTTTTATAAAATTATATTTTCACCAACTTCTATATTTGTTACGAATAGTATCAACATGCATGATTTTGATATAAAAATAATTTCATTGATTTTAATATAAAGTAGAATTACAAATACCACGAAATCCGGTAGGCCTGAAAATAACTTAAAATATTTATTGGTGGATCAAAACGATTAGATGCAAAATTATATGCTGTGTCGAATGGATTGGATTATCGCATCAAAGTGTTGCATGTGTACAGTTCCGGAGTTCCGTCGGAGTATCATCTTCCGTACTCCATCTTCCTCCGGCGGAAGATGGCTGTGGCTGCCAACTAAGCCACCAAATCCGGTCATTCGTTCCCCTTCAAAATCGACCTGCCTTCTTCCTCCTTGTCAGGTTTGGATCGTTTTCTTCGGCATCCACAGCAACAACCCGTTAATCGCAGCTGCAAATCGGGCCTGGTGAGACAAAATCTAGTCGTCCTCTCTGGCTCGTACCGAACTGCCATGGCCAACTTCTAATAGAAGTATCCGAAACCGTTGGTGAAGATTACAATCACCTCCCTCCTCAACGTTGCAACCAAATCCTCTCTTCAACTTCAATTGACGAAAGTGGTACCCCACTGATGTTAACGCTTCCTCCTCAACCGCGGTTTTCAAATCTTTACAGCCGCATATCCAGAAGCTCGGAGAATCCCCACCATTTCTCTAATGCTCTGCAGAGCCTCCCCAATTCCATCGGATCCGACATCGGCAAGTTGCTGATTGGAGCCGCACTACTGCGTGCTGTGAGCAGAAGCAACGAAAGAGATCCCGATCATCGAGCTGTTGCCAAAAATCTTCTCCAACTTTGACGTTGATCGGCTTTTCCGGCCATGTGTTGAAGGCATTTTCCTTCAATCTTTGGCTCGTGGTGAAGTCCCGCCTCTTAGGATTTGTTTGCTAATCTATGTAGGAAATATGGTAAGGAAAAGCACGAGAGCCCTAATTTTCAAGCTTATTAATTCATCAATCAATACTTTTATTTTTACTCATTTATTCCTATATTCCAATCATTTTTTTCATACTACACTTCAATTATACTATTTGTTTCATCTTTACTCTTATTGTTTCATATTAATCACGCAATTATCAAAATATTTCATTTCCTATCATCAAATGTTAAGAGGAATAGTGTTTTTCATTAAGGCATTTTTGTCATTTAAGTGGAAGAAAACTGTTGTTTCATAGTTTCTTAAATGAGGAGTGATTCGGTTAAATGTCTTGCTTAATGGAACTCAAAAAACTTATTTACACTACTTTTTTTTTTGTTTTTCATGCATTTATTTATCTAAATATATTTAACACACACACACACACACACACACATATATATATATATATATATATCAGATTTTACCATTTTTGTATGTGTAAATATTTTTTCAAAAATAATAAAATTTGATCTATACATTAAATATACTTAGATAAACAAGTATACGAAGAAAAATTTAAAATATATATTATTAATCAGTTTTTTGAGGTTAACTAAGTTAATATTTGCTTAGCACAGACTAACATAATCATTTATCCTTCTAATGGTGAAGCAGCAAGATCTAAAAGTAAAATATAGCAGATCCAAACTTATGAAGTTTAAAAAGTAAATACACAAATATCAAATTTCAAATGCAAATACGCAAATTTCAAAAGTTAGAATGCAAAAAATTCAACATTTGCCTTATTACTCATCTCGTAAAGTTGTACCCTCATAGGGTAAATAACAAGATTAAAAAATGAAAGTATTTTCAAAAATTATGGGGGACAATTACCTACTGTCCAGCGTCCATGCAGTTCGGTTAACAATTAAGATAAAAAAAATTAAAAAATTAAAAAAATTATGTTTTTTCAAAATACATTGAATCTATAAACTGAGTTGAATTAAGCAGGTGAAACGATTGGAGCAAACGCTAAAGGAGGACGGATAAATAGGATCATGTGGATTGAGAATAAGGAAGATAGTACTACAAATTGGAAATGTAAAAAATTATATTAAAAATTAAAATATTATCTTGAAAGTGGAAATTCTTATCTCATTCATATTTTATTAAGTTACCTGGGGAATGTTCGTTAATGTATTTTTGTAAGATTGTGGATTTGGCTGAGAATAAAAAATAGAATATTTTAATATTTGTTTGATTGATATGAAATTATTAAAGTAAAACGGAATGAATAAATTTGTTTAAGTGTAGTTGAAATTAAAAATGATTGAAATATGTGGATAAAATTTAAAAAAATATTAAATTATTAAATAATTTGTAAGAAAATGACGAGGAAGACTGGATGAGACGTTTACGACCCTACCGGGCCTACCCCACTCCACTCCACTTCACTTCAGTCGTGCACGTTACTATTTGCCAAAGGTGGCCGTGAAGGTCAACCGAATTTGTCTCCCCGAACAAACGAGGGGGCCCATATATACAGAGGTTGGTAGACAAATAGCAACCAACTTCAGTCTCTGTATCTGGGTCGACCAATGACCACCTATTCATCCAAACCGTTGGTTTGAAGCGCGAAAACAGGATGACCAGTTTGTACTACAATTTTGGGAACGTGCGTAGCTGTTGTAGGGTCTCTATCCAACCCAGGCAAGGCTTCCCCAGCCAACATGCTGCGTCAGGGCCATTTCCGTTATTTTGCGGCCGAGGTTGTTCTTTTAAAGAACCCAAGGTCTTTTATCTTTCAGATCAAATGTTCGACCATCTGACGTGGCTAGTCAAAGCAACAACGATAAAAATGACGTCGCTGCGACTGCTTCGCACGGTATGTCGCCCAGTCACTCTCTATGGAAAAGCGAAAAGAGGCTTCCAAATTTCATACTCTGGTCCAGAGGACGTATCATGCGCGGGCCCTGGGATTTGCGTACGTGTTACAGGGGACGTTTGGGAATATGTAAAATTGTGGGAATATGGAAAATTGTGGAAAATGAAAAAGAGAACATTGTGAGAAATGTATGATTGATAGAAAATGATAGATGTATAGTTAGAATAAATAGGTTTGTTGTATGTAGTTGGTATGAAAAATGATTTGAATGTTGGGGTAAAAGTAGAAAAAATAGTGTGATTGATAGAGTAATAATTGGTATTAGGAAACCAAATACCATGGAAAAACTATGGTTCCCATAGTCACATGTTAACAAACGTCCCCACAGATAGTTGCTGTTGGTGCGCGTAGATTCTTCTTTATCTCGGGGACATTTGGGAAAAAGGGGTGAAAAATGCGGAAGGGAAATGGTAGAGGGCAAGGATTTCAAAGTACTTTATTAATTAATTAATTATCTTATTTTTCTACTTTTATCCTGTATTTTAATTATTTTTCCTATCAACTACCTTCCAACAAATCTATTTATTCAAACTTTACTTATAACATTTCATATCAATTACACTATTTTTAAAATATTTTATTTTCTACTCTCGTGAATACTAGACTTCTCACGGCTTTTACGTTCTCGAACGTACACTTACAAAGATTTGGCGCGTCTGCCGCGGATCCTAAGCTTTGCGGCTAAATCCGCGGCTTGGAGCTCGCACTGAGCTCTTTTTGGGCGTCGATGTGCGTGCCACTCCCATTTTGCCCGAGGGAAACTGTCTGTCGCTGGCGTGGTGCTCTTGCTGAAATGCTGATTGCTAGGCTGGGAACGCGACCGTGCCCGTTTGTACGGGTTCATGTTGTCAGACCAAGCGGAGCAAATCTCTCTCTCTCTCTCATGCACATGCACTCCATTTTCAGGGATACGGTATTGATACTACCAAATGAGACATGATTCCTTGCATCCGGCTTGATAGTAACTCATGTCAAGCCGGCTTACAACATTTTATTTTTATATTTTGATTTTATAAAACTGCTGTTATAAACGCATTTAATTCTTCAATTATCAAGTTTTATTATTTTGAAGATATATTGTTTAAATTGTTAATATGGGAGTATTTTAGCCATTTTCAAGGATTAAAATCACTAAAATACCTTTATATTTGAGATTAAAAATATCTATATCTATCATAAAAAATTATAAATTTGGTGTAAAAATTAGATACATTTATAACAATAAAAATAAATTTGAGAAGTTATGTAAATAGGCTGGCTACATGGTTGTCATCACGTGGCCAACGTATGGTATCAAAAAATTTTGCAAACATGTTTAGGTAGTTTTACCATAATGCTAGATATCCTACTTAATTTTTTGAAATTATAAATAATTTTATATAGTACGACTATAATTTCAAATATACCCACGTTGGTTTTCGTCATGGTGTCGTTATAGTGTGAGTACATTTCTAAATATATGCAAATTATGTAAATATATTTTAAAAATTATAAAAAAAATAAATTATAAATATATCCATGTAGTTTACAAATATACTCATGTTATGATCACTATTGTAAGAACCGGACCAAGGCGAGCAATCGGACCAGTCGGATCATAAACCAATCATGTCCCAGTTCACTGGTTTTTCTGGTTCAACCGTTGGTTTGCATCAGTTGGACCGGAAAAACTAGGAACCGGTCACAAAACTGGTTCATTGCCCAGTTTGGTTTTCAATAAGTTAGTTATGATATGCTCATGTTGTAAAAGTGTTGTGAGAAAGTCATGATGACATAGTTATATTTGCAATTATGAATAAATTATATATACTCTATTAATAATTTTTGAAACTAACTATATACACAATTGTGGTTAAACTATTGAGTATATTTATAAATTATAAACATTTATATTTTGAGTGGTTTCTTATGCTATCACCTTATGCTTTCAATTTTAAGAGGGAAAGTTGGGTAAGGTCCATTAGCGATGATTTACTACTGAGAACAACACGTGGTAGCTGGCACAAAACCATGCAACTTGTGTATTAAAAAATTTAGATGCAGAGGGATTCTTGTGTATTAAAAAATTGAAAAAGTATATCATAAATAGAAATAGTATTAGGAATGAAAAAATAATGTTGTTATGCATGGACGAACGAAAGACTATCAACGGGAATGAAAAAATAATGTTGTTATGCATGGACAAATGAAAGACTATTGAGATTTGAAATTTTTTTTTTTAAAATAAATTTGGGAATAGAAAATTTGGGCATGCTATCCCATCCAACGGGATGTTCATGAACACCCTTGCACCGATTGGTCGGAATTTATCAAATAAATTCTAGTCTAATAAATCCAGCAGCATGAATTATGATGTGTTGCTGGCACAAACCATGCAATTTAGGATATATTTGGCTATGCTACAAATTTTTCACTCCGAAATTTTCAGTTTAAAACTTTTTATCATCCATAACTATTTTTTTAATTATTTTTTTACATCTTTCTATAAAACCATTATACTTTTCAATAATTTTTTACGTAATTACTTATACAACTAATTTATCTGTTTTAACTTTGGCATATTTGTTAATGTGGATTTTGGTGGAATTTTGGGATGGAGTGAGAAGTAGAAAATAAAATATTTGAGAATTATATAATTGATATAAAATGATAACAGTAAAGTTGGAATAAATAAAGTAACTGAAAGGAAAAATATTCTAAATAAAGTAATTGACAGGAGAAATAGCCATACGTTCCTACGGTATCCCATAGTTTCCCATGCCCTTTTTATTCTCCTTATTCCTTATTATTATCGTCATTATATTACATAGTTTTTTCTCATTTAAAAATTCTACCATTTCCAGACACACCCTCTCCGCATTTCAAGATAGCGCGACCTGGACTTGTGTTCTTCATGGCAAGGCCCAGGATTTGGAGTCCTGGGGTGCCACTGGCCAGACGTAGATTCATTTGCTCGTGAGGGGACGTGTTAGACTAGCTTGTCCAAGAAACTCTACATTTCCAACGTTCCGTTTTTTTTTTTTTTTTTTTTTCACTTTTTGAAAAATCATGGTTTTCAACACCAGTGTTATTAAAACCGGACCGGACCGGCCGGTCCGACCGGTCGGACCGGGAACCGGTCCCAAGTCCGGTTCGAATACCCACGGTTCGGTTCAAAAGCAGAAAACCGCACGAACCGGTGAACCGGCGGTCGAACCGGTAACTACGGTTCGACCGGGTTCGACCGGTTCGTAGCAAAAAAATAATAAAATACATATATTAAAAAAAATAGGCGGAACCGCGGAAGGGCCGAAGGATCGATCAGCACTCAGCAGCAGCCGACGCCCGATTCCCGAATCGCTGCAAACCCTAGCCGACGCCCCCTTCTTCCTCGTCGCCGTCCGCTGCAATCGCGGCCATCCAGGCGCTCATCGGCCATCGGTGTCGTGACTGTCGTCTTCGTCGCTGCTCGGGTCCAGACTCCAGAGCCATCGTCTTCGTCGCCGTTCGCATCCGCATTTCCGCAGCCGACGCCCGAATCGGCGAATCCGTTTCTGTCGTCTCCGTCGTCTCCATCGTCTCCGTCGTCTCCGTCGTCTCCATCGTCTCCGTGCAGCTGCGTTATTTCTGCCTCGCCTGTGCAGCTGCGCTGTTTCCGCCGCCCGCCGTCTCTGCCGACTGCCCCTGATTGCTCCGGTCGCCATCTCTGCCCGGACTGCCCCTGATTGCTGCGGTCGCCCGTGCCATCTCTCCCTGCCGCCGTCTCTCTGTCTCCGGTCAGCAGCTAAAAGCCTAAAACATGAAATTGCAATGAGCATATTCTGTATTTTAATAAATTTTCATTATTTCAAACTGCAACGAGCATATTCTGAAACCGCAACGAGCATATTCATTATTTCAAAATTTCAATGCTTTCATCTTCATTTAATAAATTTTAACATGTTTAGTAGTCTGTAACTCATTTTATATTTTTTGTAATGAATTTGAAGTTAATAATTATAAAGTGATCAAAAATAAATTGCAAATATTTGTTGAGAGGATAAATGTAAAGTGTTAATCTGAATTTCAACTAGAACTCAATTTAAGACTGATTTTTACTGAAAGGTTTAGAATTTAGATTTTACAAATAGAATTAGAATTATGGTTTAGCTTTTATAAATAAATTTAGGGTTAGAACTTAGAATTGAAATAATCTAGAGTTTCATAAGTCCAAATTGTAGTCATACTTGAGATGATTTTTTTATTAGTATACTTGGGAATTTTGAGTTGTAACTTGCAAGATAAAAGAAATAAAGAAAATTTTAAAAAAAATTTCAAATAGAAAATATATCATATTTCTATTTTCTACACACCTTTTTATACAGGTGTCCTATTTTGTAATTGTTTTTACTTATTCTTTATGATGGGAATGTTGATTGAATGAAAATTTGGAATGAAAGTGTATTAAGAAGGTAAATAAAATATATTGAAATTAAGAAAAGTCGTATTAAAAATGAAAAATAAGATGTTATTTTTTGAAAATGAAAAAAGGTCAAATGACATGATAAATATGAATAGTTGATTATAAGAAAGATACTTCTAAATTCTAATTATATAGAATGGTTGATTATAAATATTGAAAAAATAAGAGACTCTTTTTAAAGGTGTTAGCAACTTAGCATTGATTTCGTGTGTTTATGAGCTTCACTTATAACATTTATAGCATTGATCTGTGAAATTCATCACATGATTTACATGATGTAAATGGTGGATTTTCAGACAAGAATGTGTGTTTGAAACTTTGAATGTTTGTAGACTTTTAAAATTTTATGTTTGGTGGGAATGATGTATTGTTAGACTTTTAAAATGTTATATTTGGTTGAAATGAAGGATTTATAGACTTTTAAAATTTATGTTTGATGAGAATGATGCATTTAATGGTTTATAAACTTCTAAATTTTCATTTTTTGCTAAACATAAGAGATATTCTTAATTTTCATATTATTATAGGTTATTTAATTATACAAATTTTGAACACTTACTGATCTGTTTTATTTCTTATTTTTTCAGGTATGTTTATAGCAATTCATCAAGGTACCGAGATAAAGAGAAAGAATTCAAGAACCAACAACCAAGCAACAACGGTCGTAGCTTATTATAAGTTGAAGTCTTTCAGGTCAGTTAATGTATTTAATTTTTTAAAACTCGCTATTAATTTTTTCCTGCATGTTTTGTTCTTATATCGTGGTCATTAAAATCCAACATATATATTTTGAATTTATAAAAACATAAGTTTATCAATATATTTATTTAAAATTTTTTAAAAAAAAATTATGATGTCATAAATATGTCATGCTGACGTCACCCGGTTCGAACCGGTTTGATTAACCGGTTCGAACCAGACCAGTTCCTTTACCGGTTCGATCACCGGTTCGGTTCTGACAACATTGTTCAACACCTGCTTCGACATCCGATGTCAGTCCCTTTCCCAACTCGCTGAAAGTCTGAATGAAATACGTTGTTTGAAGTAGCGACATTCAAATTGTCCAAGAACTACTTTTTTTCCTCAGCAACTATATAAAATTTCAATAATTTCTTCTTTTATTTTTATATAATTACTTTACTTTCTAATCATTTCCTCATAATTTTTCTTTCAACTATCATACTTAGTGAGTTTGATATTTAATAAAATTTCAAAAGAAAATTTTAGAAATAAAAGGACGTAAGGTGTGATATAATATAAGTCAAGGAGTAAAAAGAATAAAGCTTTAAAAGAAAAAATTAGTTATATGAAAAGTTACGAAAAAATAAGAAAAACATGTAAAAAGATATGAAAAATAATTGGAAAAATCCGATAATTGTGGAAAGAAAAAAGTTCTAAATGGAAAAGATATGGTTTGGTAATACCAAAAGCAACCGAAGCTTGCTTATTCCAAACGCAATATTAATAAAACAGAACCTTCCAAGAGCTGAATACGTATGACCAGGTCACATTCAACTGTTACTTGATATGTAACAAAAAGACATTTGCTTATGCTCTGACCATTTCAATCTCTGTTTCAAAGATTCTCAAGTTGATCCATTATATTTCTTTCCTCTTTTTTTCCTCGCTCAACTTTTTGAAGGTAGGCGAGATGGATAGATGGGTCTTCGTAATTCCCCTCGTGTTCTGTGTCCAAGCTATGCTTTTGACTTCTCAGAATCTGAGTTGCAATTCAAATGACCTGAAGGCATTGGATGGGTTCTTGAAGGGTTTGGACTCAGGTGTTATTGGATGGCGCAATAACTCCTCTTCCGACTGCTGCGGCTGGAATGGCATCAGCTGCGACATTGTTCCAGATATGGGAAAACGAGTGGTGGGTTTGGATCTTGGAAATCTCCAATTGAAGGGGGTGATCTCAAAATCCATATCTGAATTGGATCAGCTAAGAGTCCTCAATTTATCTGCTAATCGCCTGCATGGCAATCTGCCATTGGAACTGTTTCATTTGCAAAACCTGCATGTCCTCGATTTGAGTGATAACCAGTTTTCTGGCACAATTCCTGTTGACATCTATCTACCGTCTATCCGGTTATTCAATCTATCTGACAACTACTTTGAAGGTAGGCAACCGCTTCTCCTCCAGTCTTCCAGTTTAAAGGCCTATGTCATTCGTCGCAACTCGTTTTCCGGATCAGTAGATGTTGGCATTTGCAATGTGTCCAGGCAGATTCAAGTTCTTGATTTCTCTTACAACAGATTCTCAGGAAATATTCCAGCTGGGGTTGGTAATTGCAATTCATTAAGGGGTCTATTCCTCAATTCCAATGAACTCTCGGGAAAGTTCCCTGATGATCTATTCCACTTGTCATATTTGCAACAATTACATCTTCGTAACAATGATTTTTTTGGCGAGTTGGATGCCAGGTTGCAATATCTGTCAGCTTTAGTCCATTTGGATATCTCTGGCAACAGATTCTCAGGAACCATACCAGAGATCTTTTCTAGTCTCCAGAATCTGGAGCAATTTTCTGCTGGAGAGAATAACTTCACAGGCTCTTTACCTGCTTCTCTCTCTCTCTGCTCAGCCCTCAAACTTCTTGACTTGAAAAACAATTCCTTGCAAGGTAGGATTTATCCTGATTGTACTCGGGTTGTTCATCTTAGCTACCTTGATCTTTCATCGAATCAGTATGATGGCCACCTTCCCGGTCACCTGTCCTCTTGCAGAGAACTGAGATTCATAAGCTTACATACTAATAATTTAGATGGCCAAATCCCCCATAACTTCAACAACCTTCAATCCCTTTCCTACCTTGGACTATCCAATAACAGGTTCAGAAACATCTCAGCAGCACTGAAAATCCTCCAGCGCTGCACAAACCTGACCACTCTGGCGCTCGCCGGGAATTTCCAAGGCGAAGAAATGCCAATTGATGGAATCCAAGGCTTTGAGAACTTGAAGATTCTCTCTCTTCCCAACTCTGGCCTTTCAGGCCCAATCCCTCCTTGGCTGAGAAATTGCACAAAACTTCAAGCATTGGATCTATCGAGGAATCTCTTGCGGGGAAGCATTCCTTCTTGGATTGATGAGCTTGATTATCTCACCTATTTGAATGTGTCGCAGAATTCGCTTGCTGGAGAAATTCCCATCAACTTGACACAACTTAATGGCTTTTATCCTTCGCCATTTCTACTGCCCAATATTCAGACAGAACAGATGGAGTATGATCAGTTGATCAAGTTGCCACCTTCATTAGACCTCAGCAAAAACAAGCTCCAGGGGCACATTTGGCCTGAATTCGGAAGGTTGATTTTTCTTCTCATATTGGACTTGAGTTGGAACGATCTATCAGGAACGATCCCTCCTAACCTGTCATCAATGGAGGCCTTGGAAATATTGGATCTCTCGAATAATAATCTTTCAGGAACTATACCATCTTCCCTCATCAGCCTTACATTCTTGTCATTATTCAGTGTTGCAAACAATCGGTTGGAAGGTGCAATTCCCAGCGGAGGCCAGTTCTCCACATTCCCCAGTTCAAGTTTTGAAGGGAACTCAGGTATCTGTGGCACTTATTTCCTAGTTTGCGTGAATACTCCACAGCTGCCTCCCACGAGCTCAAGCAATGAAGAGGAGGAAACGGATTCCAGCATCATGGGAGCACCTTTTGGGATTGGTGCTGCTATAGGCTTTGCTGTCAGTGTCACCACTGGCTTTTGCTTCACTTTTTCAGGAAGGAGGTTTCAAGTGGCAGGCAGCAGGAGGCCGAGAGCAGAAAGGTTTGCATCTCCAGCAGCTTCCCTTGCACATGCGTCAGAAAGTACAGTTTGGGAAGTGCAGGGCGCAGGTGGAATGAAAATGGGAATGGCATTGCCGTTGGAGACTCTGTCAGGGTAGAAAATGACTGGTTTAAAGATCGCTGCTAAAATTCTAGCTTTTGGATTAGCTATGTATTATATTACGTTATTTGTAATAGATGTTGTCAAAAACTCAAAAGTAAAGGTCTATTGCTCCATTTTCCTAAGGTTGATTCGAAGTTTACTCTTTAAAATAATTGTATTTTTTTACAATTACATGTTTGGTATTGCGGTTCACACAGGATTATTATGGAAAATTGAACACTTTATAAGTGAAATTGACGCAAACATCATTGTGAAAGACTTCTTGGAGTGGGTTGATCATCGTGGAAGGGTCCGAAAACGATAAAGAAGTGTGCTAACTTCAAGTAACTATAATTTTTTTAATCTAATAAGAGCTACAAAGGTCACAACAAATCCTGATAGAATACTTTTCGATGTCAAAATTCACTGTTTTCGTTTGATTCTGGACCATTAAAGTTATTTATAGTAAATTATGCATTTTACTATTTTTGATAAAACATGCAAAGTAGGACGATTAGCATTTTGCGTGCTATGAATGGTTATCATAGGTTTTATTTTGCTTTCTTTATAAATTCGTAGTTATTATTGTTATTTGACATAAATACCTTGAAAAATTTTCATAAATTTTTTTCTAAAATTTATGTTTGAGTTTCCACGTTAAAACTTACTCTCAAAGTTTAGTCTTGTGGTAGCTTTGTTCATGCTTTCCCCATTACGTCAATTGGTATCAAAGTAGGCTATCATGCCCAATTTCATGGTAAATGAATTTGATGATGAAGGCAGTAGTTCTTGTGACGAAGATCAAAGAGCTAAGATCTCAGGATTTGCAAGGCAAAATCGTAAGGTGACATTGAGAACTTAGAGTACCGAATGGATTGTAGATTCCAACATTTAGAACAATGTTTTGAAAAATTATAGATCGATGCAGTACTCTGGGTGTAGATGCCAATAATATTGCATAGATGCTAACAGAAATTGGGATGACGAGAAACCACCTATCAAAGGTGACACGACTTGTGGATAGCCCTTTAGCATATCTATTCCTATGGGCGTAAACAACATGTCTACACAACATGTCTACATGAAAGATTTAGGATGTGTTTGGGAATAGATAAAACTTTTGATGAATAGTTTTGGAGAGTAAAAGTTTTTCAAATGATAGGAGTAATAATGAGGAGTAAAGAAAATAAAGTTAAAATAGATAGGTTAGTTGTGTGGGTAGTTGTGTAGAAATGATTGAAAAGTAAGGTAATCGTATAGGAAAATGTGAAAAAATAATTAAAAAATATGATAATTGTAGAAAGTAAAAAGTTTTAAATTGAAAAGTTGTAACTGACATTTTCGCTCATTGTCAAACACACACTTATTTTACCACCAGGGACGCGCCCTGGTGGTCAGCGTCATTGCCTTGTGCTGAAGCGGGCGCTGGTTCGATTCCGCTCTGGAGCAACAACGTCGTTCGTGGGAGCAAAAGTGTAGTCTCCCGTTTAATTCGTGGGAGCAAAGTGTGGTCTCCCGTTTAATTGTTGGAAGTTGTGTCTTCCTGTTTACTTGGTGGAGCAGTGTCTCCAAATTTGTAAGAATGTCTCTGATCTTCAGTGTAATATGTGTTGAGATGTATGTAAATATCTCCCAATCAGGAAAAAAAAAAAAAAAAACACACACTTATTTTGCATGAAGAGGTCATTTCTCTTTGCAGCGCCAGGCGCCAGCTCAGAAACGTGCCCACCCCAAAAATGGAGAAAAATGGAAAAGAAAGAGGCGCCAACTCAGAAATTCCGCGACTTAACGCTTTTTGAAATTGGACCACAGCTTGCATGTGCCGGGCGCTTCATTCATCAAGTCATACGGTATCAATTATGAAAATTATATTAATATTAATAATTAAATCTTATTTTTATTTGTTAATTTTGATGAAATATTATACTTAGGCTGTATTTAAGAATTGATAAAAATTTTGAAGTAAAAATTTTTTAATTTATAAAAAATATTGTGATATAATAGGAATAATGACGATGAATAAAAAGAATAAAATTAAAATAGATAAATTAGTTATGTAAATATTTATATAAAAATAATTGAAAAATATGATAATTAATAAGGAAATGTGAAAAAATAACTAAAAATAAAATCATTATGGATTTTTATTCGAACCCTAACATTTTAGCTTTATCAATAAAAGGTAATATATACCCAAAATATCTTTAATTTGAAGTTAAAGGAGATGTAAATCAATGAGAGAAGTAATAATCATGCATAATGAGTCACGATGCAGTGCTCACTTCTGCTGAGATTAGACTCTTTTTCTTAGCACTATTATGCATGCTTGAACATAAATATCTTATGGTCCTGTTTCGATAAATATTAAACTTTTTAATTATTTCTTCACATTTTTTTACATAATTATCTTATTTTTAATCATTTCTACATAATTATTTATATAATTAAGATATATATTTTAACTTTATTCTCTTTCCTCCTCATTATTATTCTTATCATATTATATTATTTTATTTCATTTCAAAAAATTTTACATTAAAAACTTTTCTTTCAAATATTTTATCACTTCCAAAATACACCCTATATATGTAATTTTACATTTTTTGCTTTTAATATATTTCGGAACTGTGAAAATAAAAATTGCACGGTTCAAGTCACCCATTCATGTTTGGGCGTGTATATTAGTGCTAACAATACAAAAAAGGTTATGCAACCACGTGAAAAGAACCGAGACTCACGCATAATATTCTCGATATTTTGACTTTCTTTCTTTTTGAAGTAATATAGACACATTATTTCACTTTAGTCGTGAAAAAGCTGAATGTTCAATTATAAGCATAAGAGAAAGCCTTACTTCTTAAACCTTCTTTTAATAGTAAATAGTCACACTAATGCCCAACATTGGTATCAAAGCCAAGAGGAGGCAATTTTTTATACAACAAAGAAAGTATATAAAAAAAAACTATGGCGCAAGACTACACTTTCAAGATCGAGAATCAGAGTTCATTACCAAAATTAAAATGCAAATAAAGAGAAAATCTCTAGAATATTATTCAACGTAACCAAGTCTCCTCAAATAAAAAATATATATATATATATTTATCGAAGTGTTGTAGCAAACCTTAACACTAAGTAATCAATATAACTATGAAAGAAAATTAAGAAAATTACTAAAAACACAATTTATAGAAATAGTATATTTAGAATTTACTAAAGAAATAATAATAAATTAATAAAAATATCTATAAGAATTTGCACGATGTTGAGCTTGAAAATAGCTTTCCTTTGATATCTTGCAACTCTTATAATTCTACCCAAATCAAAAGTTATGATTATTTAAAATTGTGTTGCTCTTTTATTATGTAAAGACCTTTACACATCACGTCTTATAAATCTTAACCACTTTAAGATTTCGTCCGCTTAGCATTTTCCGTCATTCTCCTTTACCTGAGAAAAACTTAATATCGAGTTTGTTGAATATATGAATAGAAGAATTTATCCCAAGAATAGAATGACGTCATATCCGTCATATTTAACGTTTTGAAGATTCCCATTATATCTAAGAAATTTACCATATGTGCTTTATTATTAACCTTCTCCAAAGGTGATAACCTATCAAGTAAATCGTTTCACATCAACTTCTTCACTTCACTGGCAATGGCTTGATTGCATTAGTGTGCTCTGCTGCTTTTTGCTTCTCCTCATTTGTCAACACCTTTTGTACAATTAGATGGTGCATCTCCTTTGACTCCTTAGTAGCATTGGAAATTTCAATTTTCTGTCCCTTTTCTACATTTGCTGCTTTTTACTTTTTAGTTGCCTTCTACTTTTTGCATTGATCAGTAAAATTGATTGTATCATGAGTTAATTTATTTATTTCAGCGGATTCCTTATAAGCACTATCATAATAACTCTAGTACTGCTGGAACAAAATATCTTTATAATCAAGGGGAATGAAATAATCATGCATTAATTGCTTTATTATCCACCACGTTCAAACTGACGTCTTTCTTTCACTAACCCCTATGGAATGCAGTCTTTCTTACTGTGCAGAAGCTCCACCCTTAAGTCCGTATATGACAAGTTATACTTGCTTACCTTTTGGAATATCTGCAAATTGAAAAAAAAAACTATTCGCCACTGTAATCCAATCCAAAATTCTTCAATATTAAGATCCTCATAGAAGTAAGGAAAAATATTTATCTTTAGAGTAAATTCATGGGTGTCTCTGTCACCATAATATTCCTTCAATATTTAGGTTTTATGAGAGGTTCTACAAAATAATCTTCTTCTTCCTCTAAATCTTCCATGTAGACATGTTGTTTACGCCCATATGTAGGAATAGATATGCTAAAAGGCTATCCGCAAGTTGTGTCACCTTTGATAGGTGGTTTCTAGTCATCCCAAATTCTGTTAGCATCTATGCGATGTTATTGGCATCTACACCCAGAGTGTTGCAACAATCTATAATTTTTCAAAACATTATTCTAAATGTTGGAATCTACAATCCATTCGTTACTCTAAGTTCTCAATGTCACCTTGTAATTTTACCTTGCAAATCCTAAAATCTTAGCTCGTTGATCTTCGTCAAGAACCACTGCCTTCATCATCAAATTCATTAACCATGAAATCGGGCGTGACAGCCTACTTTGATACCAATTGACGTAATAGGGAAAGCATGAACAAAACTAGCACAAGACTAAACTTTGAGAGTAAGTTTTAGCGTGGGAACTCAAACATAAATTTTAGAAAAAATTTATAAAAATTATGCAAGGTATTTATGTCAAATAACAATAATAACTACGAATTTATAAAGAAAGCAAATTAAAACCTATGCTAATCGTCCTACTTTGCATGTTTTATCAAAAATAGTAAAATGCATAATTTACTATAAATAACTTTAATGGTCCAGAATCAAACGAAAACAGTGAATTTTGACATCGAAAAGTGTTCTATCAGGATTTGTTGTGACCTTTGTAGCTCTTATTAGATTAAAAAAATTATAGTTACTTGAAGTTAGCACACTTCTTTATCGTTTTCGGACCCTTCCACGATGATCAACCCACTCCAAGAAGTCTTTCACAATGATGTTTGCGTCAATTTCACTTATAAAGTGTTCAATTTTCCATAATAATCCTGTGTGAACCGCAATACCAAACATGTAATTGTAAAAAAATACAATTATTTTAAAGAGTAAACTTCGAATCAACCTTAGGAAAATGGAGCAATAGACCTTTACTTTTGAGTTTTTGACAACATCTATTACAAATAACGTAATATAATACATAGCTAATCCAAAAGCTAGAATTTTAGCAGCGATCTTTAAACCAGTCATTTTCTACCCTGACAGAGTCTCCAACGGCAATGCCATTCCCATTTTCATTCCACCTGCGCCCTGCACTTCCCAAACTGTACTTTCTGACGCATGTGCAAGGGAAGCTGCTGGAGATGCAAACCTTTCTGCTCTCGGCCTCCTGCTGCCTGCCACTTGAAACCTCCTTCCTGAAAAAGTGAAGCAAAAGCCAGTGGTGACACTGACAGCAAAGCCTATAGCAGCACCAATCCCAAAAGGTGCTCCCATGATGCTGGAATCCGTTTCCTCCTCTTCATTGCTTGAGCTCGTGGGAGGCAGCTGTGGAGTATTCACGCAAACTAGGAAATAAGTGCCACAGATACCTGAGTTCCCTTCAAAACTTGAACTGGGGAATGTGGAGAACTGGCCTCCGCTGGGAATTGCACCTTCCAACCGATTGTTTGCAACACTGAATAATGACAAGAATGTAAGGCTGATGAGGGAAGATGGTATAGTTCCTGAAAGATTATTATTCGAGAGATCCAATATTTCCAAGGCCTCCATTGATGACAGGTTAGGAGGGATCGTTCCTGATAGATCGTTCCAACTCAAGTCCAATATGAGAAGAAAAATCAACCTTCCGAATTCAGGCCAAATGTGCCCCTGGAGCTTGTTTTTGCTGAGGTCTAATGAAGGTGGCAACTTGATCAACTGATCATACTCCATCTGTTCTGTCTGAATATTGGGCAGTAGAAATGGCGAAGGATAAAAGCCATTAAGTTGTGTCAAGTTGATGGGAATTTCTCCAGCAAGCGAATTCTGCGACACATTCAAATAGGTGAGATAATCAAGCTCATCAATCCAAGAAGGAATGCTTCCCCGCAAGAGATTCCTCGATAGATCCAATGCTTGAAGTTTTGTGCAATTTCTCAGCCAAGGAGGGATTGGGCCTGAAAGGCCAGAGTTGGGAAGAGAGAGAATCTTCAAGTTCTCAAAGCCTTGGATTCCATCAATTGGCATTTCTTCGCCTTGGAAATTCCCGGCGAGCGCCAGAGTGGTCAGGTTTGTGCAGCGCTGGAGGATTTTCAGTGCTGCTGAGATGTTTCTGAACCTGTTATTGGATAGTCCAAGGTAGGAAAGGGATTGAAGGTTGTTGAAGTTATGGGGGATTTGGCCATCTAAATTATTAGTATGTAAGCTTATGAATCTCAGTTCTCTGCAAGAGGACAGGTGACCGGGAAGGTGGCCATCATACTGATTCGATGAAAGATCAAGGTAGCTAAGATGAACAACCCGAGTACAATCAGGATAAATCCTACCTTGCAAGGAATTGTTTTTCAAGTCAAGAAGTTTGAGGGCTGAGCAGAGAGAGAGAGAAGCAGGTAAAGAGCCTGTGAAGTTATTCTCTCCAGCAGAAAATTGCTCCAGATTCTGGAGACTAGAAAAGATCTCTGGTATGGTTCCTGAGAATCTGTTGCCAGAGATATCCAAATGGACTAAAGCTGACAGATATTGCAACCTGGCATCCAACTCGCCAAAAAAATCATTGTTACGAAGATGTAATTGTTGCAAATATGACAAGTGGAATAGATCATCAGGGAACTTTCCCGAGAGTTCATTGGAATTGAGGAATAGACCCCTTAATGAATTGCAATTACCAACCCCAGCTGGAATATTTCCTGAGAATCTGTTGTAAGAGAAATCAAGAACTTGAATCTGCCTGGACACATTGCAAATGCCAACATCTACTGATCCGGAAAACGAGTTGCGACGAATGACATAGGCCTTTAAACTGGAAGACTGGAGGAGAAGCGGTTGCCTACCTTCAAAGTAGTTGTCAGATAGATTGAATAACCGGATAGACGGTAGATAGATGTCAACAGGAATTGTGCCAGAAAACTGGTTATCACTCAAATCGAGGACATGCAGGTTTTGCAAATGAAACAGTTCCAATGGCAGATTGCCATGCAGGCGATTAGCAGATAAATTGAGGACTCTTAGCTGATCCAATTCAGATATGGATTTTGAGATCACCCCCTTCAATTGGAGATTTCCAAGATCCAAACCCACCACTCGTTTTCCCATATCTGGAACAATGTCGCAGCTGATGCCATTCCAGCCGCAGCAGTCGGAAGAGGAGTTATTGCGCCATCCAATAACACCTGAGTCCAAACCCTTCAAGAACCCATCCAATGCCTTCAGGTCATTTGAATTGCAACTCAGATTCTGAGAAGTCAAAAGCATAGCTTGGACACAGAACACGAGGGGAATTACGAAGACCCATCTATCCATCTCGCCTACCTTCAAAAAGTTGAGCGAGGAAAAAAAGAGGAAAGAAATATAATGGATCAACTTGAGAATCTTTGAAACAGAGATTGAAATGGTCAGAGCATAAGCAAATGTCTTTTTGTTACATATCAAGTAACAGTTGAATGTGACCTGGTCATACGTATTCAGCTCTTGGAAGGTTCTGTTTTATTAATATTGCGTTTGGAATAAGCAAGCTTCGGTTGCTTTTGGTATTACCAAACCATATCTTTTCCATTTAGAACTTTTTTCTTTCCACAATTATCTGATTTTTCCAATTATTTTTCATATCTTTTTACATGTTTTTCTTATTTTTTCGTAACTTTTCATATAACTAATTTTTTCTTTTAAAGCTTTATTCTTTTTACTCCTTGACTTATATTATATCACACCTTACGTTCTTTTATTTCTAAAATTTTCTTTTGAAAGTTTTATTAAATACCAAACTCACTAAGTATGATAGTTGAAAGAAAAATTATGAGGAAATGATTAGAAAGCAAAGTAATTATATAAAAATAAAAGAAGAAATTATTGAAATTTTATATAGTTGCAGAGGAAAAAAAGTAGTTCTTGGACAATTTGAATGTCGCTACTTCAAACAACGTATTTCATTCAGACTTTCAGTGGGAAAGGGACTGACATCGGATGTCGGAGCAGGTGTTGAAAACCATGATTTTTCAAAAAGTAAAAAAAATAAAAAAACGGAACGTTGGAAATGTAGCCCGTCCCCTCGTGAGCAAATGAATCTACGTCTGGCCAGTGCTACTCCAGGACTCCAAATCCTGGGCCTTGCCATGAAGAATACAAGTCCAGGTCGTGCTATCTTGAAATGCGGAGAGGGTGTGTCTGGAAATGGTAGAATTTTTAAATGAGAAAAAACTATGTAATATAATGACGATAATAATAAGGAATAAGGAGAATAAAAAGGACATGGGAAACTGTGGGATACCGTAGGAACGTATGGCTATTCTCATTTTACAACTCATGATTTAACAATTCCACAACTCTATTTTTCTAGTTTTACCTTTATATTCTAATTATTTCTCCTTTCAATTACTTTATTTAGACTATTTTTCCTTCCGGTTACTTTATTTATTCCAACTTTACTGTTATCATTTTATGTCAATTACATAATTCTCAAATATTTTATTTTATACTCCTCACTCCATCCCAAAATTCCACCAAAATCCACATCAACAAATATGCTAAAGTTAAAACAGACGAATTAGTTGTATAAGTAATTACGTAAAAAATGATTGAAAAGTATAATGGTTATATAGAAAGATATAAAAAAATAATTAAAAAATAAAATAGTTATGGATGATAAAAAGTTTTAAACTGAAAATTTTGGTGTGAAAAATTTTTAGCATAGCCAAATATATCCTAAATTGCATGGTTTGCGTCAGCAACACATCATAATTCATGCTGCTGGATTTATTAGACTAGAATTTATTTGATAAATTCCGACCAGTCGGTGCAAGGGTGTTCATGAACATCCCGTTGGATGTGATAGCATGCCCAAATTTTCTATTCCCAAATTTATTTTCGAAATTTTCTATTACCAAAAAAATTTTCAAATCTCAATAGTCTTTCATTTGGCCATGCATAACAACATTATTTTTTCGTTCCCGTTGATAATCTTTCGTTTGTCCATGCATAACAACATTATTTTTTCATTCCTAATACTATTTTTATTTATGATATACTTTTTCAATTTTTTAATACACAAGAATCTCTCTGCATCTAAATTTTTTAATTCACAAGTTCCATGGTTTGTGCCAGCTACCAGACGTTGTTCTCGTAGTAAATCATCGCTAATGGAACTTACCCAACTTTCCCTCTTAAAATTGAAAACATAAGGTGATAGTACAAATAGTCGAAATTTCATACGAAACCATTCAAAATATAAATGTTTATAATTTATAAATGTACTCAATAGTTTAACCACAATTGCGTATATAGTTAGTTTCAAAAATTATTAATAATGTACATATAATTTATTCATAATTGCAAATATAACTATGTCATCATGACTTCCTCACAACACGGCTACAACATAAGCATATCATAACCAATATATTGAAAACCTTTTATCAAAAAATATATATATATATATATATATTGAAAACCGAACCGGGCAATAAACTGGTTTTGTGACCGGTTCAACCGGTAAAAAACTACGGTCGAACCGGAAAAAACGAGTGAACCGGGACATGACCTGTTCACGATCCGACTGATCTAACCGCTCGATTCGGTCCAGTTCTTAAAACAGTGATCATAACATGAGTATATTTGTAAACTATATGAATATATTTACAATTTATTCTTTTTTATAATTTTTAAAACATACTTACATAATTTGCATATATTTAGAAATGTACCTACACTGTAATGACACCATGATGAAAAACGATGTGGGTATGTTTGAAATTATAGTCGTACTATATAAAATTATTTGTAGTTTCAAAAAATTAAATAGGTATATGATGTGCACCAAGTGTTTATCGTTAAGAGCACTGTGATCACCAGTTTAATTAAAATTAACCGAAACACATTAAAGCTACCACTATGCGGGTGATAGTGTAGAATAACGGTGAGTCGGGTCGAATCCACAGATAGGCGATGTAGTTTTGAATTGTTTTTAAGAGAAAAAAAAGAAGGTATAAAGAAGAGAGAGAAAGAGAGAAGAGAGAAAGAGGAGAGAGAGAGAGACGTTAGAGAGAGAGAGAAGAAGAAATTAGATAGATAAGAGAGAAGAGAGAGAAAGAGAGAAGAGAGAAAGAGGAGAGAGAGAAAGATAAGAGAGAGAAAGAAAAGGAAAGAAATTAAGAGAGAGGAGAGAGAGAAGAAGAAATTAGATAGATAAGAGAAAAGAGAGAGAAAGAGACAAGAGAGAAAGAGAAGAGAGAGAAAGCGAGAAGAGAGAAAAGATTAGAAGAGTTGGAGATAAAAGAAAGGGAGACAATACGCTAAAAAAAATTATAATTAGCTAACAACTTAATTAAAATTATTCTAAGAAAGCAATAAAAGCTATGAAATTTAACTATTAAAACAGGAAAGAGAATTACATTAAATTTAATCTAAAAATTACCAAGTATAAAATAAAGCAGTAAATTTAATCTAAAAATTAAAACTACAAATTAAAGATTACCAACTACAAAGCGCTACAAACCATAAAGCAATAAAATAAAATTTACATTACCTAAATATGAAGAGCAAATCTCCACTTTATGAAAATTTTATTGCTTGGCCCCACCTCCTTGCTACGGGTCCCACAAAATGGGTCCCACCTAAGGAGAGAGAGGATTGGTTGTGATGGGTGTGTCTTGGGAAGAGTGGAGGGGTTTTTATAGTTGTGGGAGGGGCCCTCCCTCCAAAGTCGAATCCGATGTGGGATTCTCGCATTGCCTTCAACTGTAGCTGCCTTTGTTTTCTTTTCCACTTGCCGCGTGAACTAGATGGCCAATGGAAAAATTTGGGCGTGATGGAAGGGCAGCTGCTCGGATTGTGCGGACAGATGGCTGCTTGCACGATGGTGGATTCCGGTGGAGCCTGAGAGGAACATGGTTGCCGCCGCTGATGTGGTGTTGCTGGTCGAAGAAGAAGAAGACGGCGGGAGCAAGCGATTTGGGGCTTCCATATTCTTATTGATTGCTCACATGGCTGTCCTGTCTGGGCGATTCGGTCATGGCTGCCGATTTTAGCTTTAGAGATTTGGGTTTGAAAGGGGTTGGATTAAATTTCTGCTACAGCTTTGTGGCCGTCGGATTTTTCTTTTTTTTTCTGTTGGAATTAGCAAAAAGGTGTTGTCGGTTGGATTCACGGTGGAATGGATTGTTGTCGACCATTTGAGGGAGCTGGTTCTGCTTGCTGGGCTGCTTTGATTTGGTTCGTTTAAAAATAGAGGGCCGCTGATTCTTCTCATGAACGAGATGGGTTGCCGGATTCCTATTTTGCTGTTGGAATCAAGGCTGGTGCGCGGATAGCTTGCTGAAATCAAAGCTGGTTGCAGGGGGTTTTCTGTCGCTGGTTCGTTGGTCGGAGAAGACAGCTGCTGCGTGATTTGATGGCGGTCTGCTGGTTCGTGGTGGACGGCAGCTTGATTTTGATTAATGGCTGCTCGAGTTCTTTGGGCCAGTGATGGATCTGCTTTGCCTGGGAAGAGAAAGAGAGTGATCAGTCATGGCTGCTATGCTTAATGGGTTTTGACTGGTAAGCTTGGTTCGGTGATGATGAGCTTTCCCATTTGCAGAAATCAAGAATGCTGGTTGCTCAAAGCTAGGGAATTGCTTGGATCGTTACAGCTAGGAATTGGAAAATGGAATTGGGGGAGATGGAGTTGCCGTTCGTGATTCAAGTTGGACGATTTGTAAATAGAGAGCCATGGCTGCTATTGGCTGGTGAGGAGGACAGCTGCTGTGGTTGGAGAAGATGGCTAGCTGCTACCGAATTTGGGGAAAATTCTGGAGCGTTGATGGCTATTTGCTTGGAGGATGACCGAAGAAGGCTGTTGCTCAAAACCATGATCCGTAGCTGGCCAAAGATGCAGAGCGATCCTACGCGAGCTATTGCTGATGGGTTTGCTGGCACGGATGGATTTGGGCATTGCTCCATAGCTGCTGGTCGATTTGGGGAAGATGGAGCACCAGAATATGGTGCTCCGGCGATGTATAATCTCCTATACTCATGCAGCGTAAAATACGAGTTTAAATATAATTTTTTTTAGTAAATAATTTCAATAATGACACATATCTTCTTAGTTTAATCTTCTAATTTATTCTATCTAAATATAATATTTTACTTTGTTTAAAATATAATTATAGTTATATATTTATGATTTTTCCAATTAAATGATTTTATAAATTTGCCCAAATTATATTAATAAGCTAATTTCAACATTAAAATTGAGTCATAATTTTATATTTTCAAGAATGTTGCAAAATGACCCATTTTTATAGCAAAATCAAATATTCTATAAAAAATATGATTTTCATGAAATTCCACTTAAAACCTGCATTTAATTAACATTTTAATATTTAACAGCGTAAATTTAATATGAAATTAAATGAAAATTTTTAGACTTATCAGTATATCTACCATTATGGTAAAACCACCTAAACATGTTTGCAAAATTTTTCGATACCATACGTTGGCCACATGATGACAACCATGTGGCCAGTCTATTTACATAACTTTTCAAATTTATTTTTATTGTTATAAATGTATCTTATTTGTACACCAAATTTATAATTTTTGATGATAGATATAGATATTTTTAATCTCAAATATAAAGGTATTTTAGTAATTTTAATCCTTGAAAATGACTAAAATACTCCCATATTTACACTTTAAACAATATATCTTCAAAATAATAAAACTTGATAATTGAAGAATTAAATGCGTAAATAACAGCAGATTTATAAAATCAAAATATAAAAATAAAATGGTGTAAGCCGGCTTGACATGAGTTACTATCAAGCCGGCTGCAAGGAATCATGTCTCATTTGCAAATTACCTGTATCAATACCGGGTTCTGGTTTTTTGCTCCCGGGAGCAAAAAACCAAAACTGCTCCCGGGTGCAAAAAACCCATTTTTTTTTATTTTTTTTTTGAACTTTTTTTCATAGAACTGTTAATCTAGGTGTAACTAATACGTGTATAAATTTTTAACATTTTTGGAGTATTTTAGATATTTATTTTTGATTTTTGAAAAACAGTGGCATTTTAGGTAATTTTAAATTACGAAAATGCCACTGATTTTCAAAAATAAAAAATAAATATCTAAAATACCCAAAAATGGTAAAAATTTATACACGTGTTAGGTACACCTAGATTAAGAATGTTAAAAAAAAAAGTTCAAAAAAAAATAAAAAAAAATGGGTTTTTTGCACCCGGGAGCAGTTTTGGTTTTTTGCTCCCGGGAGCAAAAAACCAGAACCCATCAATACCGTATCCCAGAAAAAAGAGTGCGTGAAAGAAAAGAGTGTGTTGACATGAGTTACTATCAACCCGTACAAAAGGGCACGGTCGCGGCCCAGCCTAGTAATCAGCAAGAGCACCATGCCCGCGACAAACAGCTTCCCTCGGGCAAAATGGCAGTGGCACGCACATCGACGCCCAAAAAGAGCTCAGTGCGAGCTCCGAGCCGCGGATTTAGCTGCAAAGCTTAGGATCCGAGGCGGACGCACCAAAATCTTTGTAAGATAAAGAAGAATTTAAAGCTTCGCACTCCACTGCTCCATACGTCCATTGATGCAGCCCAAATCACGCGCTGCAACACCAAGTATCTGTAACATGTACGCAAATCCCAGGGCCCACGTATGATACGTCCTCTGGACCAGATATGAAATTTGGAAGCCTCTTTGCGCTTTTCCATAGAGAGTGACTGGGCGACATACCGTGCAAAGCAGTCGACGAGACGTCATTTTTATCGGTTGGTGCTTTGACCAGCCACGTCAGATGGTCAAACAGCTGATCTGAAAGATAAAAGACCTTGGGTTCTTTAAAAGCCTAACCTCGGCCGCAGAATAACAGAAATGGCCCTCACGCAGCATGTTGGCTGGGGAAGCCTTGCCTGGGTTGGATAGAGACACTACAACAGCTACGCACGTTCCCAAAACAATAGTACAACCTGGGTGACGTTTGTTAACATGTCATGAGGGAAATGGTGGAGGTATGTATTTCAAGGCACTTCATTAATCAATATCATCATATTTTTCTCACTTTTATTCATATATTTTAATCATTTTTTCTATTAATTACCTTTCAACAAACCTATTTATTCTAACATTACCTTTATCATTTCATATCAATCACACAATTTTTAAAATATTTCATTTTCTACTCCCACCAGATACCATATTTCTCACAACTTTCACCTTCCCAAACGTACCCCTGATCATCCTGTTTTCGCACTTCAAACCAACAGTTTGGATGAATAGGTGGTCATTGGTCGACCTAGATACAGAGACTGAAGTGGATGTATTGGTTGCTATTTGTCTACCTACCTCTGTATATAGGGGTGCAAGTCGGTTTGGGTACTCTCGGGTAGGGGTGGAACCTACCCTTATCCATTTTTTAAAAACGTCTACCCTACCCTATTTTAGACCGGGTCGGTCCGGAGTCTACCCTATCCAATTTTTTCAAGTGCAGGTCGATTCTGGTTCGGTTCCAAATCGGTTCCTAAAAACGTCATGCATCCAAATTGGCATTGCTCTAACTGATTACAGCATAAGGAAGAAGCAAATAAAGCATTATAGAACAAAAAAGTCATTATTTTAAAAGCATGGCATCACGCAAAATTCTCCATTGCTTGTAAAGACCATTTGGCACTGATAACCAACATTCACATTACTGACAGATCACTCCAAAAGTCACATGTTTGCATAACCACACAAGCTCATTGTTTGCATACCAGTCTGGTCATTATTCCAGGACTGTAACGAACATGACTCCACAAATGGTCAAGTGCATACTAGAAAATGATCCATCCATCCAGACGCCTATTGTAGATTTGCAATCCGATTAGTATTTTACACAGGGGTAACCTGTAAGTGGGTCCCAGCAGAAACAAGCATTGACAAACAACCCAAGGAACCTAATAAGTGAATTTCTCAAGATCTGAAACGCTTTTATGAATTTCATAGCATCTCATGCTCAATGACAATCCCTTCATAGAAAGCTTACATCATTTTAAGTTAAGCTCTAACCTCTTCACATACAAAACTCCAACAAAATAACAGGTAGTTCAGACTTCGGACCAAGCTATTGCAGATTCTACCAATGACGAAGTATTCCAAGTTCACACAAATTCTAACAAGACTAATGTAAATTCTGCCAACAACCTGGTATTCCAGGTACGAATTAAAATTTTAATGAACGAGACCATTTGTTGATGCGAACGTCTGTTCCTTTTAAGAAACTATTGCATCAACAAAAAATTTGAGAACGCCCATCAAAATCGAAGTGGAAAATTATAAGCTTGCATTAAAGAGAAAAGAAGTCGTACCTGAACATAAAGACTAGATCTCTGATCTGTTGATAACTGCTGCACTGAAGAATTCAAGCACAAAATCGGGCCGCGATTTTCGCCGGCGCTGAGCCGCTACTGCCACGACTTCCGCCGGTGCCGCAGAGGAGAAAGAAAATGGGGAATGGCCGCCGAATGGGGATTGGGGATTGGGCTGGTGGTCGTGTGTGGGTGGCTGGGCAAAATTTTCTTAAGTATATATATTATAATATATGAAATCCGGGTCGGTTCCGGGTACCCAAAACCGGAACCGACCCCTACCCGAAATTGAACGTGTATTTTGCCCGAGGAATTGAACCTATCCAATTTAGGGTACCCAGCGGGTCGACCCGTGGGTACCTGGACCGACTTGCACCCCTATCTGTATATGGGCCCCCTCGTATGTTCGGGGAGAAAAATTCGGTGGACCTTCAAGGCCACCTTTAGCAAATAGTAACGTGAATTCGGTGGACCTTCAAGGCCACCTTTAGCAAATAGTAACGTGCACGACTGAAGTGGAGTGGAGTGGGCTAGGGTCGTAAACGTCTAATCCAGTCATCCTCGTCATTTTCTTATACATTATTTAATAATTTAATATTTTTTAAAATTTTATCTACATATTTCAATCATTTTAATTACAACTGCACTCAAACAAATCTATTTATTCCAGTTTTACTTTAATAATTTCGTATCAATCAAACAAATAATAAATATTCTAATTTTTTATTCTCAGCCACATCCACAATCCCGCAAAAATACATTAACAAACATTCCCCAGATAACTTAATAAAATATGAATGAGATAAGAATTTCCACTTTCAAGATAATATTTTAATTTTTAATATAATTTTTACATTTCCAATTGGTAGTACTATCTTCCTCATTCTCAATCCACATGATCTTATTTATCCGTCCTCCTTTAGCATTTGCTCCAATCGGTTCACCTGCTTAATTCAACTCAGTTTATAGATTCAATGTATTTTGAAAAAATATAATTTTATTTAATTTTAATTTTTTTATCTTAATTGTTAACCGAACTGCATGGACGCTGGACAGTAGGTAATTGTCCCCCATAATTTTTGAAAATACTTTTGAAGTCTTAGTCCAGTTTGGAATCTAAATACAAAAGATTAGGAGAGAAATATGCTAACAAAATATACAAAACATATTTACTAAGAGCTTTTCTTCTATAAAACTGAAATTTCTATTTATTTGAATTTTTTTCAAAGATCCAACCATGCAATTCCATATGAATACTTATATAATATGAAATTTTATTTTAATTAAATTTATATATAATCCACACCGAGTGCAATTCATACCTAGTCAAACAAAAGAAAAGCTTGTTTACTAAAATTTTATACTGCGCTTAACTAAGAAAAATGGTCAAATAATTTTAACATAATCTGACATTTTAACTTATAAAATTATATTATTCGTTTTTATTATCACATGTATTTTTAATTATTTTATAGTTTTAAATGTATTTTGACGAGCCACGAAATTTAGTGAATTTTTGGCAACTAAAAACATCAAAAGAGCTGTTAGTAAGATCAATAGAAATAGAATATAAATTGCAGACATCAAAAAATTAGAGTAATTTTTAAATATAAAAATTCATTGTTCTTTTTTAACTTATTTTGCTTTTCATTTAAGTTGTGTTTCGAATCATGCAAAATTCTTGAATTATGCGTGTATCCATTCACAAAATTGTTTTTCAATTTATAAGATAATTTATTTAATTTTTAATATAATTTTTTAGTTCTCAATAGACATTATTACATTCGCGTTTCTAATATAAATTACATTCAAGAATCTTTCTCAAAATAAGCCCAAAATTTTTTTCACAAACACAACCTACGCAGCATTGCATGAAATTGAGGAGATAAATACAAGTGCGAATTTTTTATTTCAATAACTACATTAATCGTCATTCAAAATTATAAGGAAAATTTTTTTTTTTCTTGGTAGTATCATCCTGTACTTGCTTTGTAGTGGCAATCCACGCCACGCGGCCACAGACATCTGGGCTGATGAACCTGCGGCGTCGTACCATCATGCCTGAGCGCATGTCCGCATCTTCCGCCGGGAGTGGGGCTGCGTGAGTGTGACCGCCTATTGCGTGAACTTCTGGGAAAATTGACAGATTGCTCAGGTATACGATTGTCCTCGCAAGTCGCCCTCCCAGGCACGCGCACACACACTAATTTTTTTATTTTTTTTCAAAATCTTTTTTATAAAACAATTAATCTAAGTGTATTTATTATTTAGCATGCATATAAATTTTTATTATTTTTAAAGTATTTTATATATTTATTTTTTATTTTTGAAAATCAGCATAATTTTCAAAAATAAAAAATAAATATCTAAAACACTCCGAAAATGGTAAAAATTTATACACATATTAAATAGATATAGATTAACAATATTATAAAAAAATTTAAAAAATAAAAAAATATGTGTATGCGCCCGGGAGAATGCAGCGTCGCATGCAATCAGGGTCCCAACATGAGGATGTCCATTTCTGATTTTTTACGGCTTCATTAAAGGGATGAGTGCTATTTATATTCTTATCAAGGATGTGTTTGTTAAGAAGTAAAAAATACTAAGGGCATATTTGTTAATTATAAAAACTTTTGAAACTAAAACATTTTACTCTGCAATATTTTTAACTATTTTTTACATCTTTCTATACAACTATCTCATTTTTCAATTTTTTTATGCAACTACCCATGCGATTTATCTATTTATTTTAACTTTATTATTTTAACTTCTTACTATTACCCTTCTCATATCACATCATTTTATTTTAGTTCAAAAATTTTTATACAAAAAACTTTCTCAGACACACATTAAGTTAAAAAGTTTTAATTTAAAACTTTTTACTTTCCATAACTATCATATTTTTAAATTATTTTTTTAATTTTTTCTATACAACTACCATACTTTTCAATTATTTATATACAATTAACTTATCTATTTTGATGAGTAATCCTGTTAACTTGGGCTAAGTAAATGCCTTGATTAGCCTACTTAAAAAAAATCAATTTACAATAATTTTTTTTTTGTTTTTTATACATTTGTTTTGTCTAAGTGTATTTAACATATAAACAAAGTTTTACCTTTTTTGGATATATTCATATATTTTTTGAGATTTTTAAACATCTATATGTATATATGTATTTAAAATACTGTTATCTTTAAAAATATAAAAATATATATATGCACATATCCGAAAAATGCTAAAACTTAGTTTATATATTAAATACACATATATAAACAAGTTTACGAAAAAAAAAAAGTTGTTGTAAATGAGTTTTTTAAAGTGGGCTAAGCTGGACATTTACTTAGCTAAGGCTAATATGGTCATTTCTCATCCATTTTAACTTTATTATCTTTATTCCTCATTATTACCCCTATCAGATTACATCATTTTCTTATAATTTAAAAATTTTTCATCAATTTTTTTTATCATTTTCCAAACACACCCCTAACATAATATACATTTTTTTAACATGACTAACAGAATGAGTTGTATTACAAACGAAATAAAATGCTTTTCCCACTTGTAAAATTCATATGGTTTTAAAATGGAGGTCGTTTCAATATATTAGAGTGTAAAATTTCATTTTAAAATTTGTTTACAATTATTTTATAAAACTATTATTCTATGTATATTTGATGTATAAACTAAAATTTACCATTTTTGGAATGTGAATATATTTTTTTGAATTTTTTAAAATTGGGGAGATTTTAGTCCTTTTTAAATAACTAAAATATCATTTTAAAAAAATAAAAATATATTTATACACACGTAGAAATAGTACATAAGTTAAATAAACCTAAATTAACAATTTTATAAAAAATTAAAAATTAGGATTTTGTATTAAGACAACTCTTTAAAATGTATGAAAAAATTAAAATGCCATAGATCAGGCACTGTTTGGTAAAAATGCCAGATAGTGAGATAGATAATTATCTTTACCTTATATTCACTCTATATTTCCAGTACCTTACTTCCCTTAGTTTGCCGAAAACATTTTCTTCTCCACTACCTTACTTCCCTCCATGCCTGAGTCCATTTTACAATATTCTTCAACTCGGAAACTCATTTCCTATAAATACTCATACAAATTTGCAATTTAGAAAAGCTACATGGGTTCGGTTGGCAAAAAAACCAGGACCAGCCCAGAAGCACCGCAAACAGGGCAAAACTGCCAAAGCGGACGCTTGGACAGTGGCTCGGTTGTAATTGCGTTGCATTTCTTGGGCGTTTAGGCAGCACTCCTTGAGTTGGACGATCTCCCGGAACTCCTCTGCCCTCTCACGGCAAATGCAGAAAAAGGAAATGCAGCAGTGCCGGAAGCAGATAATCCCTGTTTCGATCCCTTCTTCCAAAAGCAACGGACAGAGTGAAAATATATAATCGAAAAAAGCAGAATTCCAAATGGATTACGAAAGGATCGAAAAGCCTCAGGTACGGCATCACTCCCTCCTACTTCCATTTCACCACCTTGTCCTTTCGGATTTCATTTTCAAAGCTCTCGATCTGTCTCATCGCTGCCTCCTCATTTCTGGATTTTTCGGCAAGTTTCTCGAGTTTTGCATTATTCGGTGTCCGTTCACTGGAATCGCATTGGTTAGTCACGTTTGGTTGTTTTGAGTCCCGTGAAATTGAGATCGAGATGGTTTTGGATTTGTGTGATGATGCAGGGAGGAGGATTCTCGCCTAGCAAGCTGAGGAATATGCTTTTGGGAGCCGACAAGAGGCGGAAAGAAGAGGAAGACATCGAGTCGGCCTCGACGGCGGCGTTTTCTTTACGACCGACTGCTGCAGAGATCGACTATAGAGGTGACTTTTTTCTTTATTTGTGGATTTTGTCTTTGAAAGGAGAAATTTGCTTGCTTGCTGCTTCGCAGCAGTCGTGGACTTATATTCCAGTTACTCCTCGTCTTCGAAGGGTGGCAGCATCTGTTGATCTGGCTGCCATTGTCGCTGCCATTCGAAAGCTGGATACTTGATACTTCCAGTGGTTGGTATTATTGTGGATTGTGACCCATCATCGGATAACCTGAGGATGCTGCATGGGCTATTATTGGGTACAAATTAATGCAACTCGACATTTCTGGGGATGGATGTGATTTTTTATTTTTTTGGAAGGGTGGCGATTTGAATGAACTCATGTTACTTTTGATCCACATTTCATTAAATTAGGTTGGAATGATTGTTGAAGGACAACGATGTTCATCATATGGGATGGTTGGCCTCCCAAGTTGGGAAATGGCTCGAATCCTCATAAATTCGGAGATAAGTAGCCGGATTTCCTGGTTGAGGTGTGGATATATGCTAGAATTTCCTGTTTGCCTCAGTACCCAGACTGGGAATTGGACTGTCCCTGTGGTTGTTTGCATAAACCAAAGATTTTTAATTTTTGCTTCCTTTTAGTTCTTGCACAAGCCACTATTTCCTGTTCGCGTGATTGAAAATTTGTTGATATCATTCTTGTTATGCATCTCTTCAGGCGTCAGTACTTCTGAAAATTGCAAAGATGTTAACATTGTAAGTATTAGCTCATCAGAGGCTTCAGATGCTGAGGCGGTGAATGATCGCAGACTGAAAGATCGTGCCATGGCTAATTCAAGGATTAGATCTCAAGACGATGGGTGTGTGGATTATGATAGTGGCGTTGACAATGCAAGTATCTCTTCGTTATCTGCTTTTGAGTTTCAGAAAGCAGAACGAGCCCCACAGAGGTTCCCTTTCACACCATTCTCCAGGACACCGTCAAAATGGGATGATGCACAGAAGTGGATTGCAAGTCCCACGTCAAACAGACCTAAAACTGGGCACTCTCAGGTTCAGGGAGGACAGGCAGGACCACGAAAAGCTGCTGGTTTAGGGAACAGGCAATCCTCTACAAAGGTTGTCGTTGAGGTCGCAGACCAAAGAATGATTGCTGCCGAAGATGCAGATACCAAGAGGATTGATCCAAACCAAATAAAGAGAGTGAATTGTATTCCTGACCCTTGCCCTGTAGCGGATTCGACCGCAAAGCCTGCATTCATATTAGAGAATTCAATCCCGGATTCAGCAAGTAAGCATTTGTTACTCATGCCTCTGTCATTTAGTGGCATGGTCTCATGCTACAGTTACGTATATGATTTCTCCTTTCCTGGGAAACATGTGGATTAGGGCAAAAACTTAACCATCATTTTGGAGCTATTTAATTTGGATTCTGGAGAATTTCAACATTGCATTGCAATTCTTTTCCAAATCTGTCCTTGGTTAGATTATTCATTCATTGGACTTGCCCTACTCCTATTCGGCATGGTACAAAAAGTAGGCCCAAAGCTCATGGTTGGATTATTCATTCATTGGACTTGCCCTACTCCTGTTCAGCTTGGAGTAGGCCCAAAGCTCTGGTGGGCCACTTGAGAGACAAGTGCGAGTGTGTGTGTGTGTGAGAGAGAGGCGCCTGCACACATTACTAGAAGGTGCGCAAACTGCCCTAGAGTCTGCAAAGGTTTTAGGAATGACAATCCTAAACTTTTGGCATGGTGCATATAATCTATGCCAAACTGCCATAAGAATCTACAAAGGTCTAGGAATGGGCATGCCTTCATTGTGGGAACACAGATTGCAACAGTTGGTACACTATTCCAAGAACAACAGTGTGCCACCTGCTGATGGCACATACTCCTCTCCCCCCACACAACTTCCTCTTGAATTGTGACCAAACCCTAAGTGGCAGCTGAACAATGTAGACACTGTTCCCTTAGGACAGTGAACACACTGTCCTAATCCATTTCCTTATTGTAGTTAGGGATTGGCACGGCAGGATTAATTCCAATGAGATGATGCTGGGTAGAGATTGATTTTGAAATTTTATGAAATTTCATTTTTGAAGTCTTTTCAAAATTTTGGAGTAGATAATTTGTGAAAGTGATTTTAAATATGAGGCTGTTCTGCCTTGCTATTGTGATTTTTCTTTATCCATTTCCCATGTGTCAAATTCATGCAGTTAGTCTTAGTCGACATGATCCATCTTTGTCTCTCCAAAGTGCTACAACTTTCATTCAACCTCCATCAACAGTCAGGTCTGTGTCAATGAGAGACATGGGCACTGAAATGACTCCTATTGCCAGCCAGGAGCCTTCTAGGAATGGAACTCCTGTAAGAGCAACAACACCAACACGCAGCCCTAATTCTTCAAGGCCATTGACTCCTGTGAGAGCGGCATCAACTTCTTCTCCTGTTGCTTCAGTCTATTGCCAAGAGGATCCTAGGATAAAGGAGTTGTCTGAGAAAGAACTACAAATGAAAACAAGAAGAGAGATAATGGCTCTTGGTACACAGCTCGGCAAAATGAATATTGCAGCTTGGGCGAGCAAAGAGGAGGAAGACACAGATGCTTCAACTTCGCTTAAAAATGTTGCTGCTGACCAGCCAGCTAAAAGTGTGATAGAGACACGTGCGGTAGCTTGGGAGGAAGCAGAAAAAGCCAAATACATGGCCAGGTTAGTTTTACTATTCCGCAAAATCACACTTGGAGAGTGTCTACTTATATGCAGCATGACATTTATGAGCAAGCATTGTATGGATTTCCAGACAAGCAAATTGACAGCCCTGTTAAACAGAATTCTTGGAATAGAGGGTGAAATAAAAGAGCAGAGTCTCTCATGGTAGCAAAGGCTTTTTATCTTAAAATGGTAGTCAATTAAAAAACTGTAAAGGAGTATGTGAAGTATTCTGAACCTCACTCAGGGTTGGAGCAATAACTCTGTGATAGGCTTGTACAACAGCCGGGGGAGACAATGACAAGAAACCACTAATGCCCTATTGACTGACTTATTAATGGTATAAAAAAAGTAAAGCTGCAGCTAAATCAAGAAAATATGAAATAATAGGATATCAAGCTTCTTCTGTCTATATTTAAATATCTTTTGATCCCATATCTAGTGTTGACTGGGCTTACACTGTAAATTTAGAAACATAGAATCAACACGTAAATGTGCAAGGTGATATTTCTGCATCTGTGCAATATGAGCATAAGAATACCTTTGCAATGCGTGCACCTTTTCCAGTATGCCAATGTGTTGCCATGTCATCATATTTGATTTCTTGATTTTGTTGTGACGTGCAAGATTTATGGTTCAGACGATGAGTTGTGTAACCCGTCTTGCAGGTATAAACGTGAAGAAATCAAAATACAAGCATGGGAAAACCATCAAAAAGCGAAGACAGAAGCAGAAATGAGAAAAATTGAGGTATAAGTTGTGGTTCTGTTCATTTTTTGAGACACTAAAACTTGCAAGAGCTAGCATGCTAACTGGATTGCCAAGTATTTATTTCGGTGGTTCTGTGGTTACAACTTTGTCAGATGTTTTTGGAATTAAATATTTTATACTAACAACTTTCCGATTTTTTTTCCCTTGTTAAGTCACACCTAGTACTGCCTGAATTTGTAAAATTTTCTTTTATTGTCTAAAATTCCTTTTTGCCTGCCAAAATTGATGGACATGGCCAAATTGATGGTTACAAATCAGAACTTTTTCTTGTCTATAGTTTCAGACCAAAGATGAATTCACTACCTAGATGAATCCGGTGAATTGGACCTTACAGCCATCGAAATCAGATCAGGTCCATTCTGCAACCTTCTGTCATAAAAGGAAATGTATTGAACTCAATTACATAATTTGGGCAAACTGAATGAAACCAATGGCAGAACTGAAAATTAATGTCTCCTCACCAGATCTTATTCGTTTATGCACAACCTGTCGGCCAGTCTTCTCCTCCGTCTTTCAGGATAATCCTTGAAGATTTTGTTTGGGTGTAATTTGAAACTAAAATGTATTTACTAGCTCAATAAATAGGCAACAAGCTATGTGCATATTCCTTCCTTGCCACCAAGGTGCAACTATCTAACTCCTGAAATGTGATCGGAAAGAAATGTTTCTAAAATGGAGAGGACAATAATATAATTACCTAACTCCTGAAATTTGGTTTGGAAGGAAATGTTTCTAAACTTTAGAGGACAATAATATAGATAGAAGTCCACAGACATCTGCCATCTCTTTTGATATCTAACTGTATTGATAGATAATGTTCGCAATCTCCACAACAAACCAGCAGCACAGAAACGGCAAATGGGTGCCAATTGCTGTCTTTTTAGGCCAATGCTGGCTATTGGGTCTTAGCACCCATTATTTTCCATGCAAGAAAGTGTTAAACGTTACTGACATTGCTCGCTCCTCCATTGTGAAGGTTGATGTGGAGAGAATGAGATCTCGAGCCCATGATAAGTTGATGAATAAGCTAGCAGCGGCAAGACACAAAGCTGAAGAGAAGCGTGCAGTAGCAGAAGCAAAAAGGAACAGGCAAGCTGTGAGAACTGAGCAGCAATCAGAATACATCCGAAGAACAGGCCGCATACCCTCATCATTTTCTTGCTGGAACTGGTGCTCATAGAATGCAATCAAAATCATGAAATTATACACAATTGGGTTGAGCACCCTGGTGTTGAAAGGTGGCAAGCAGGCTGTTTCTGGAATTGGTGGTCATTGAACGCAAATGATGTGATTAAAGGCGCCAATGTTAGGGTGTCGGTGAGCTTTCTAGAGTTGCAGGGCTGTAAACGGGAATATGGTTGTCTGTGTTCAAGTTGTCGGCTTAATGTTCTCCTCTTTAATCGCTCTCCTTGTACAGGAGTTGAGAAATGTTACAAGATTTCTGTTCCTCATTTATTGATGAACCAAAGTGAAAAGTGGCTGTTGTTTTTCCGTTTTTCCATGAAAATGGTCAAAAGGACGTCGTTTGTCCTCACTTTCCACAATTACAATACTACTATTCGGGCATATAATCCAATGGCATTGATTCCGTAATCGCAAATTTATTCAATCCTTCTGATTTTCGCGTTTGATTGGTAGGAAGGTGGTAATGACACCAACGGCAGTGACTGGAAAATGCATGTTCTTCTGCACTCATGGAGGGTCCTGAATCCTGATGATGGTAAGACATCGATCTGCATTGTCCGCAGATTTCAGCTTTATGATTGTCACCTGTCAGGCCTGTCTCTCTCCTGGGCAAGTACCCTCCCTAAAGAGTTTCTTCTCTCACATTGCAGCAGCTGAATTACTGATATCCCGGGCAAGCTGTTTGAATTGCATGATAGACGAAGACAGTGCACACATGTGGGCTGAACGAATTAATGCCAGTTGCATTGCATCAGTCGGCTGGCTGCATGGATTGGCTTCCTGTCTTTTCAGGCCATTGTTTGGTTTTGCAACTTTGGCAATGAATCATGCCCTACAAGAAGCACAACCTACCCAAGTCCCAACAAGTGCTTGGCGAGGATGCCAAAAGAATCTCCTCTACAAAATTATAAATGACTAGTTAGACTAGATCAGATGTATAGCTAGACAAAACCAAATAATGCTAGCTAGTCACGTGGTTTTCTACCAACTGCTGTGATCGACTTGTTTAGGTGGGGGGGCCCTTCAAGGGACGCGGCTGCTTCGTGGTTAGTGCTGATGCTGGTGGATTATAGGAAAATGGTCTAAGATAGAGCCGTGGGCCATGAACCTTTTGTGCGCGCGCGCGCGCGTACGTGTACTGTGTGCTAAAGATGCGTAGCACATTCTGCCAACACGTCTCAAATGCACATCGAGCAGATACCCACTATCATAGGAGCTTCCAAATTCCAACCATATGTGGTTCAATGGACCAGAGGCATTCAAATGGCATTCCACTTACCTGGTCATTTCTTCATATATATGGGACCCAAGTGGCATCACATGATGTTATCTTGATTCAGCGTATAAAGCAGGGAAAAAAGAAGAAGAGAGAAGTGCCTATTATTGTAAGGATGATAGTGGAATGCTGATTCTCTCCTTGAAGTTCGACTCCCAATGTGGGGCTGAGGCTGGACACATTTCATATTAAAATAAATAATGTAGATTACAAATATAGAACTTTTTTCCAAAGGAGCGATTCAACACGATCGTTCGCGTGAAACTCTTTGTTTTTTTATTTAAAACTATATTTTAAAATATAAATCATTTATCATATTTATTCATATGCATTATTTCTGATTTCATATATCACAGGGATTCAAAACTTTTATATATTGTATTATACCCACTAACATATACCATTGAAGTCTTCAATGTTGATTAAATTAAGATATGATCTACTCATTACATTTAAAATTATTTGTTGTCTACTTTAAATATGTGTATGACACCCATTTGTCAAAAGTGATAAAAAGTAAAATCAACGAAATATAATGGTTTCGTTGATTTATGCGTCTATTTCAAAGTTGTTCATTTAATACTTGTATCATCTAAAATATTCTTTCTATTTTGATAAATAATTTCGTAAAATATTATAACATTTTAATAAATCTATGCATGGTTCTAAATAATTTTTGTATTTTATATATGGATATAAGTATTTTAAGTAGGTGTGACCCGCTTGACCTTTGATTAAAATAAATTTTGGTAGTTTAATAAAATAAATGATTTGAAATAAAATGAATATACTAGATTTTAATTAAATCATCAAGAATGCCAACTGACGTAGCAATGATGAGACTTCAATGCTATGGGTCGCATAGTAGTATTTTCAACTATACATTCTGAAAATAATTAGCAGTTAAAAGATGTTAAATTTTTACAAAATATAAGTCTCCCACTAAATCGATTTTTTTCTAACCTGATAAAATAAATGGTGTCAAACAAAGTAAATGGTTTAATTCTGGAAACAATAAGTTTAAAATAACAAAAAAAGTGTTTGCATGAATCATTGCATATAATACATTCCGAACACGAAAAACACATTTTCTATATGTTTCCTAATATTACAATTCCTTCAGCTTTGTCCCAACTAGCCTTTGAAAATGCGTTTTACATAATTACCCCTATCAGTACCTAAAACTCATTCTAATTTCCTTTTCATTTTCCCTTTCCCCTCTCGCCCTGGATGGCTGGATCCGAGACTTTCTGTACAAAATTTGTTATCTTCTCATTTTTACAATTAGTCCAGCACACCTTTTGATAGGATGGAACATCTCAACTACGTTGTTATCTTTTTTTTTTTTTTTTTTTTTGTTGTCGTTGCCTTTGCATTTCATTTATTTTTAATTTTTTTAAATAAATCTATCATCTATATTTTAACTTTATTTTCTTTTTTTAAAGTAATCTTTATTTTCTTTATTCTTAATTATTACCCCTATGATATCATTTCATGTCATGTCATTCTTTTACTTTTCTTAGTCACTTTTATACCAATTACCAAATGCACCCTAAATTCATTAAAAACAGAAAATTTTTAATTTTTAAAGAGGATAATTGGGTAAATCATTTTTAACTGATATTTAGGGACACAGCTAATGAAATTGTCGCACTTGACAAATAGAGAAAAATATAAGGTCATTTTGGTATTTAAAAATGGGAATTGATTCCATGTTGTTAACTGCATGGGTGCATCTATGTTGCCAAGTACATGTGACCCACATATATTTTTGAATTTTTAAAATATGCTTATGAGCCCCCTTAGACAAGTCTATATGATTTTTTTTAATTGTTAACCAGTCTAAATGCACTTTTTGAATTTGAAAAAAATATATATATCAATAAGCCAAATTTTAAGAAAAATTATATAGACTTATCTCAATTGGCCAATAAGCGTATAAATTTTTTGTTTAGAAAAATTGTATGAGTCCATGCAGCCGTATGGATGCTCCCATAAGGTTAACCGCATGGGATCATTTCCCTTGCCATTTAAAACATGTGTTAAGATTTGTAGACATAGGTATTACTTATGGTATGGTAATATTAAAAAAAATCCTTAAAAATAGTTTAAAAGTGTTTGCATGCGAGTAACTTTCGTGGATCCGGTACAAAGGTGTAAATGCATTACCTAGACTTCATCGAGCCCGTCCTCCAGGATCCTACTACAGTGTGAAGGGCACCTTATGACTTTTCTTGCAACGATGGGGGAATATGCTTTTTTGAGTAAAGTCTGGAATGTAGCCCGCGGCTGGTAAGTATATCATCTAATCTTATGGAATGGATCACAATGGTAAGTATATCATCTAATCTTATGGAATGGATCACAATGGTAAGTATATCATCTAATCTTATGGAATGGATCACAATATGATATGATTATCATATTTTTCCATTTTGAGGCATGATTATATACAATATATTATATATGCTTAAATTATAATATTCGTTTTTATTTATACTGCAAAAAATTTAGTCAACGGCAACAAAATTTTTTTATTGCTAATAACATATAATTGTCGTCATCACAATTGGCAACAAATTTTTTTGTTGTAGTGTTTGTTGCTGATGACTTATGGCATTTAGGCAGTAACAACAAATTAAATGAAAAAATTTGTTGCCAAAGAAGGTTAACAAAGTTGTGGTAAGAGGAGGGTGACACAAAAAGCAACAAAAAAAATTTTTTGTTATCAATTTCACCAAAAGATTGGTTTTGTTGTAGTGTTAATTCATATACCAAAATTTTTTTATTTTATAATATTTTTACATATTTATTTTTGAATTTTGAAAATCATCAATTTTAGGGGCATATAGGTCATTTTAACCCCTTAAAAATTTGATTTAAAAAAAATATATATAAAAGTATTGTGAAATAATAAAACTTGGTGTATAGATTAAATACACTTAGGAAAACATATTTACGAATAAAAATAAAAAATAAATATTGGGACTCAAGCATATATACAATATATTGGATATAATCATGTCTCTTCCATTTTTAAAAAATTTATTTTCGGTATAATTTCTCTTTTCTCAATATATAACAATCTTAATTTTTCCTTATTATTATTATTATCATTATTAATAAATTTTCTTATTTTTAATACAATTTTTTTATTTAACAATACACAAGAATTAGGACTTATCCAAGTATCTTATTGAATCCAATTGAATGATCCTCAATAGGCCATTTAATGACGAGGAAATGAAGTTGGTAAAATGTATACGAAAGAGTTGGAAGAAAATGGACATATTGTTATAATGATTAAAAAAAAGAATAAATAAAGATTAAAAAAATGGAAAGTCTTTTTATAGGAAGGGATAGAAAATAATAATGAATAAAACTAAGGTCATTCGATATTGCTTGGTCATGCAAAGTGGGTGACACGGTAAAAAATTCGTAGTAGTAGTGTTTTTGCAGCATAAGCCTTACAAATTTGAATAATTGCATTTTAAACGGACCGTGGTTCAATGCACCCGGGTGCATTGAGCCTCAATGCACCTGGGTGTACTTCACCCCTTTTTTCTTATTTTTTTTTGAAATTTTTTTTACAAGACTGTTAATATAAGTGTATTTAACATGTGTATAAATTTTTATAATTTTTGGAGATTTTTAGATATTTTTTTTGAATTTTTTAAAATCAGTGGCATTTTTAGTAATTTAAAATTACTAATAATGCCACTGATTTTAAAAAAATTCGAAAAAATATCTAAAAATATTTAAAAATGGTAAAAATTTATACACATGTTAAATAAACTTAGATTAACATTTTCATAAAAAAAAGTTTCAAAAAAAATTAAAAAAAATGGGTGAAGTACACCCGGGTGCATTGAGGCTCAATGCACCCGGGTGCATTGAACCACGGTCCCATTTTAAACATATTGGCATTTTGCAAACAGATTTTATAAGTTTTTTTTGGCAAAACGAACACCGATTATTTATGATTTTCAAGCAAGGGTAGGTTTAGGATGTTATAAAACTTTTAAATAAAATGTTTCTAGTATTGAATTGGTAGAAAATAATATAATATGATAGGGATAATGATGAAAACTAAAGAGAATAAAGTTAAAATAAATAGATTAGTTGAATGAATAGTTGTGTAAGAGGATGTGAAGAAATAATTAAAAAATAAAATAATTACAAAAAGTAAAAAAAAATTAGTTTGAAAGTTTTTATCACAGGTAAACTTGTCCTAGATGGTAAGCAAAGACCCATGAAGTTATACTTGTCCTCGATGGGTAAGCAAAGACCCATGAAGTTATTTTAGGGCATTCTCAATTCAATCTTGTTGTAATTTACAACTGAATGAAATAGAAAAAGATATTTTAAAGTTATTTTATCATTAGGAGCGCTTGTATGAAACCTCCTCTTTATGCAACTTCTTTCGTTTTAACATCTAGATAGTTGATGAAAAATTCATTCTATCAATTGTATTTAACATTATTTATATTATTACATAAATTCTTTCATTTGTCTAGTATCGATGTACATGGGTCACATCTACAAACATATAAAATCAACATAATATAATGATTTAATATTAAATATAAAATTTTAAGTAGTATTTTTAACATCCAAACCATCTAAAATATCATAAATATGTGGATAAATGATTATATAAAGTATTGCTATATTCTAATACATATGTGAATGGATCTAAGCATTTTTCCTAATTTACACATGAAAGTACCTTTTTTGGAGCAAATGTGGCCTATGCATGTATTGGATTTTGATGAAACTTGGTGTCCCAACTAAATAAATAATGTTAAATACAATAAATGAATTGAATTTTTCATCAAACTTTAAAATTTCAAAAATGGATAAGGTTATATGGAACTACTTCTGTGTAACCAGGTCACATAGAAGTGGGTCTGTTTTACGATAACAACAGGATTTATGTCGTAAATATTTAAAATCTAAAATGTCTAATATTGCTGAGTGCCAAAATGCACAAGCGAAAATAGATGCAATTATGCATACTTGAAGGATATATTATACTTTGCAAAAACCCCCCAATTATACTAATCCGACGCACGGAAATCTAAGACGTGATTTTTAATGTTTAAAAACTATCAAATCATACAGAGAAATATATATTTGGAGCATTCCATGGATCCCTTAGATAACATTCGCGTCTAGCTAGCTAGCTAGCAAATGCACATGTACCATATATGGATCCCTGAGAGCTGCCTTTTCCACAACTGAATGGGCAAAATCCTATTAAAGCTCCAAAATATCCGAAGTACAAAAATTCCTTCAGTTGGTTGGCTCATTATGACTGGTTTAAATTAAATTGATATATACATACATAATAGCCCTCTGTACAAGATTCAGCATGTTCATTTGGTCTTGTCCACTTTGCAACATGTCCTTGGCTTTATTTCTTTTCCAGTTCTTTGTCATGGTTTGGCACTTTCCTCTACCTAATGATCAGTGGAGGTCCTGATTTTTTTTATTTTTTATCCTGTTCACAGAGAGAGGTCCCCACTTGCTGATGAGTGTGAGTGGTCCACTGCTAGCTAGCTGCATGCAGCCAGCTATTGTACTATTGTCCCTTCCCTCTCTCAGTGATCTAGGTGGGCCTGCCTAACTTCGACATCTATATTTGGAAAATAGGTGGTCCACTATCTGGATTGTCTCCTGGCTACGAAATGGGCAATTTTCCAGTGGACCAGGCAGGTTTCGATCACGTTGGTCTGTATCCTATTAATTGAAATCCTTGGAGAGAAGAGTCCTTGTTAATAACATGAATTTAACCCCTTTTTTTTTTTATATAGAAACATGAATTAAACCTTCAATTTGACATATCACCGACTTTTTCTCCGCTGTTATATATATATATATATATAGGGACCCATTCCCGTATTACGGTGCAGTCTGTTGTAAAATGGGTCCCACATATATTAGATTGCAATGAAATTTTACACAATCATTTATCCATATAAAAATCATACTTTAGAAGGTTTAGATGTTAAAAATACCACCTTATACTTGATATTTATATTAAATTATTTTATTATGTTAATTTTGCACAATTTTAAGATGGGGATCACGAATATGATGGATTTAGATGAAAGTTGGTATGCTAATAAAGAGGACAATTCTAAATACAATGGGTGGGATGGATTTTCCATTCATGATCACGTGGGGCCCACAGTGCATGGACTTTACACGGCAGTCGCTTGCACTAGATCATATTTCATATATATATATATATATATATATATATAAAGGGACAGCAGTGTGGTTGCCAAAAAAGGGGTCCCACACATATTAAAATGCAATGAAACTTCATATAATTATTTATTCATATATAAATTATACTTTAGATGCTTTAAATGTTGAAAAAATATTTTAAAGTTGTTATTTATATCAAATTATTTTATTATGTTGAATTTGTACCATTTTCAGATGGGGTCCATGCACATATCCAATTGGGATGAAAATTGATATGATAATAGAATCCATTATTCTAAATACAATATGTGGAATAGATTATAATTTGATCATCATGTGGAGCCCATTTCAGTGTCACTCTACCGTAATTACGGTGCAGTGGCGCTGCACTTGATTACTCCTTATATATATATGAAAAATAATCAAGTGCACTATGGGGCCCATTTGATCATGAATGAGAAATCTACTCCACCCATTGCATTTAGAATTATTTACTTTATTAACATACCAATTTTCACTCAAATCCAACATGTGTATAGATTCCATCTTAAATTGTACAAAATGAACATAATAAAATAGTTTAATGTAAATATTAAGTTTAAAGTGATATTTTTAACATCTAAACTGTTTAAAGTATGATTTTTGTATGGACAAATAATTGTATAAAGTTTTATTACATTTTAATATGTGCGAGGCTCATTTTAGAGCAGATTGTATCATAATTCAGAAGTTCGTCTGCATAGAATAGGTTCTCTCTCTATATATAGCACTTTTCTAATCTGTATTCAGAATTTGGACCCACTTTAATTGATATCGATGGTTAAGGTTTCAAATGGCATTTTAAAAGATTCAGGCCTCAAATATTATGTAACAATAAAGTCTCTCGTCCCGAACTTCTCATGTGGTTGTATGTATGTATGTTCGAATTTATGCATGTGTGACATTTTAGCAAAAATTCAGTTCAGTAACCACCCCAACTGAATTGGCATGCAATGATAATTAGAGATAAATAATTGCCCACTTCCCATGTCTTGTCATTCATCTGCATTGTCTACTGATTTTTTGTGTTCTTTGGTAGCCCAGAAGCAGGAAACATGATGAGTGAAGTGTATTTCATGCAAACATTTTGGTGGGGCAACAAAGGCATTCCGAGTTGATTGTCTTCAACTGCCACATTGAGTTTTTCATGTACAGAAAGTGAAGTACCAAGAAATTGTTTCGGACCTGATGGCAACTGTTGACAATGTTCCTTCTCTCCAGTTCCTTTCAGCACAGCAATAAAAAACACTAATTGAACGTGTGCACATGAGAGTGTCTCTTGGCAGTATCCAGTTGGAATCATTGGTGTTTCCATCTACATGTGAACTGTAGTGGGGTTGCAGCAACAGACGTCGGCTGAAATGCTTTCGCAACATGTACTTGGAAATTTGGATTTCTTCTGGAGAGTGCTTTCTATTGACGTTAATGGATCACCAACTACTGGGCATACAATTTTTAAATTTTCAATGTTCATACCTCAATCCATGTTCACTTTTGAGTACACCAGATTTTACAGTTGGGCTGAGCATGCACGGTTTTCTCACGTTAGACCAGCCTTTTAATTTTTTTAATTTTGATTTCAGACCAGCCCTTTAATTTGAAAGACGCATCATAGTGACAAAAAAATTACATTTATCGCAAGATCGTTTTTCCCTTAGAGTGTCATTTATGGAATAATCCATCACCTAAAATCAAAATGATTAGGTCTGCTGATAGGCAGACATTTGGTAATTGATTTTTTTTTTTTTTTTTTGTGATTGTGAGATAAAGTGAAAAGTGAAAAATAGTATATTTTAAAGATTGTGTGATTGATAGGAAATGATAAAGGTAAAATTGAAATAATTAAGGTTGTTTAAAGAAAAAATGATTGAAATGCATTGGTAGAAGTGGGAAAATATGATTATTGATGAGACTATTATTGACATTGGGAAACACACTCCCACACATTACCATGGTTTCCCACTCTTGTGCATTACCAATAGCCCTAAGTTAGTAACTACTTTCCTTGGTCTATGAGAGAGGCTGTTTGATGCTCAGTTACAGACTATAAGAAAGCATTCATAAGCTGAAAAATGTCACAATAACTAGCAAATAAGCATTTTATAAATATTGATACGGCAGGGCAGCTGTTGAAACATTCATTTTGCCTGGGGTCATTTCTTACAAGATCCCACAAGTGCTACAGAAATTTGTTGATGGTGAAGTCTTGATTAACTTGGAAATATTTTGAGAAGGTTAACCCGGAAAGAGACTTGAGATCCCCAAGAAATTAATATTAGGTTAGGAGGCATTGGAGCTTGATTCCACTTGGGCGCTCAAAGTCATGGAGAATTCTTAAGAAATAATATCCATAAGTCCAAGTATAGCCTTTTGAAGCTTGCTAGAAAGCCACAGCAGTGGTTGGGTTTAAATCTCCATCAGCATCCTGTTGACCAATGATCAGTTTTTCAGATGTTTGGAAGTTCTGGATAGTCTTTCATGAATATTCTTGACGTTATAGTGCATTGGAAAATGACCGTTGAATCGGTAAAGAGCTGCAAAAACAGCTCACAGTCAATCCTAATATTTTTAACATTAAATAGCAGAGATTATCTAATTGATATTGGCTGTAAAACGCCATGGAGTTTATCTTGTTCTCTATGAAAGCAAAACTAATGAAAAAAGACAAGGTATTTTGAATAGGATTAATAACTATTCTTCAATCTTTTTCCCCACCCACTTTTGGATTTTGTTTGACATTCTATTGATTATGTGACAATACTACAGCTGATCAAATAAAAAGAAAATGCAAAATTCCATGATCTACATGAATTTCCTATTACATAATTGGCGGGTCTCTACCTGAATTGAGATAAAGCCATGACAATATTGCATTATTGCATATACACCTAAAATGAGACATCCTTGTCAACCCCAGCCGAGGTTGACTGTTCTGGTGCAAAGCTGGCCAAATGTATGTGCATATGCGTACACAACTGACTTTGGCTTCCTAGTGAGTGTGAGTGACTAGACTCATGACCAAACAAGTAGCACTCCACTCCTGTCTACTCATCAAACCATGATCCAACACCTCGGCCACACTATTCAATGTGCAGGATCCTAAAAAGATCCTCAGTCACAAAAGGAAAATTGAAGAAGAGAAAGAAGAATACAGAAATCATGATCATGCACCACTGGCATCTCTCCACAGCTATATATTTTATTGCATCTAACTTGGGTGTGGGATGTGGCTGGAAAGATCTAACCGGTCATCGGTATCTTGATAAAGCTGCATGCAGATCTTTGAAAAGGACTCCTGTGTGCTCCTTTTATTTTTCATTCAAAAGGATAAAAATAAAATAACCTAAGAAGCCTTTCCACACCTGCTTTTTGAGATTCCCGTTCAATCAAGCTACTTTGTCTCGATGCCCATGACCCCCCTCCCTCCCCTCCCATTCTCTCTCATCCCTTATGTCAAAAGCCCATAATCCCCCCATTCTTCTCTTCTCCTCTTCTCAGTGGGAGGCTGTGCATTGTACCGCTTTTGAGCTCGCACATACTGCATGCATCCCTCTGCACGTGGAAACCTGAATTTGCCAGCGTGCTGGTGGGTGTACGTAGATGGTCTATTTGCATGCATTTGTAAATTTAGACCCAGTTTAACTTTATTTCTATAATTTCTACTCAATATTAAAACTTTGGTCTATTTGCATGCATTTGTAATTAGCTTCCCTATTTTTAATATTTTTTAACCTTTTCTCATATCTTAGAAGACTATCTAGGCATCCCAATCATCAACTTCCTAGGCATGAGAGCCGTAAAAATATATACAATGGATCGAACATAGCTAATTAAATTTTGACTTCCACATAATTTTTTTTTTTATGAAAGGGGTTGATGTATTAGCTATCAACACAAGAGTACAAAAGGTCCATATGGACAGGATTTACAAGAAAATTAGGTGGGCTACCCCACCACGCTTTGTTTGCCTTACTCGACTTCCCCACAGCATCTGCTAGGAGGTGGCCGCATTTATTACATTCACTCAAAACATGCAGAAAAGTAACAATTTGGAAAGAATTCACAGCTGTAAGGATAGCTTGGACTCTCCACCTGACTGTTGACAAAATCTAACCTCCCTCCTTAAGCATTCCAATTAATATCAGAGAATTGCTTTCAAGTTCAAGTTGTTTTATGTGTAACCACCTACCCCATTCCAAGCCGAAAGATGTAGCCATAGCTTCCATGTTGATGGTGTCAACCATCCCATCCTTCCTCCAGCCAACGATAGCTAAGAAGTTTCCTTGTGGGTCCCTCAAAATTGCACCAAAGCTCATGCACTTCCCAAAAGCATACATTTTTTCGTCCACATTGATCTCGAGGCACCCAGTGTTGTTAGAATCGGACCGGACCGGCTGGTCCGACTGGTCAGACCGAGAACCGGTCAAATGTCTGGTTCGTATATAAGCGGTTCGGTTTAATTGTATTAAACCGTCCGAACCGTCAAACCGGACATCCCGGTTGGACCGTAAGCAACCGGTTCGGCGGTTCGGTGAATAAAAAAAATTTCGATGTCGTGCTCATGAGTCCGCTCCGCTGTCCCCTGTCAGATCGTCTTCCTCAGGCTTGGCGCGGTCTCGTCTTCCTCAAGCATGCTGAGGTCTCATCTTCCAGGCAGCGAGGTCTTCATCCAGTTCCAGGCTTTCAGCAAGGTCTCGTCTTCTAGTTCCAGCGAGGTCGAGCCCCAAATCGGAGAAGCCCCCTGCTGCGATCAGCGACCACGTCGTCTAGTCATCTTCCCCTCGTCCGATCGGCGTTCGACGACGACGACGACATTGTGCAGTGACAGCTTCCGGCGACGAGTAGAGCAGCGACTTGCTTTCCATTTTCGGCGACGGGCAGAGTCGTGACTGTCCGCTGTCGTCTCGTCATTACAAACTTGGACGAGGATGGTTGGATCGTCTGAGAAATGGACGTTGGTTGTTGCTTCCATTTGAGCTTGATGAAGTGGACGGAGCTGGATTTGGAGGTGATGGAGTACCATAAATGGTGCTCCGGTGGTGCATGGTTGTTCGGTGTTCCTGCAGTGCATTTAAATACGAATTTAAATATTAATTCTTTGATAAATAATTTCAATAATATCATATATCATCTTAGTTTAATTCACTTTATCCTTTAATTTAATTTATCTAAATATAATAATCTATTTTGTTCCCCATATTTTAAAATATAATTGTAATCATATATGTATGATTTTTCCAATTAAATAATTTTATAAATTTGCCCAAATTATATTACTAAGCTAATACACATTTCAACGTTAAAATTTTCTAGCCTATTGATTCATAATTTTATATTTTCAAAAAAATATTGCAAAATGACCCATTTTATAGCAAAATTAAAGATTTTATGAAAAATATAATTTTCATGAAATTCGCCATAAAATTTGTATTTAATTAACATTTTTATAATCAAAAAGTGTGAATTTAATATGAAATTATATGAAAATATTTAGAATCATCAGAAAGCACAAATGGTATATATGTATGTGTGATTGTTGCGGCCTACCCCTGTCCCTACTACAGCCTGCTTCCATCCCTCCTGCATATTTTATACTCATATTGTGGTTTTTAAAATCTAACATATATATTTATCATTTATGAAAAAATGAAAATATAATTTTATCAATATATTTATTTAAAATTTAAATATAATTTAATATTTATAATATCATAAATATAAAATATGTCATGCTGACGTCACCAGTTCGAACCGGTTCGCTTAACCGATCGAACCAGACAAGTTCCTTTACCGGTTCAGTTCTGACAACATTGGAGGCAACCCTCCACTGGTTTCCTCCACTTGGCTATAAGTTCCCTATCCATCCAAGGAGACTCTCCAAACAGTATAGGCTCCTCCCTTGCTTGGTTTCTGAGAAACAAGACTCTCCATTAGAAAATTACAAAATTGATTAAGCCCCTACCAAATTCAACATGAGAAAGTCTGCTGAGACCCCCCCCCCTCTCTTGAGCATCTCTTGGTGTCCACAACATTCTGTCAAGAACCAACAATCTTCTAGCTTCAATGAGCCTCTCACAGAACAAAAAAAGTGAGAGGAGTCCTCGTTCCTCTTCCCACAAAGATGGCATCTTAGGTCCACCTCAACCCACCTCTTGATCAAATTTATTTTTGTGGGAAGGACATTTTTGGTTAAGTGCTAACCAAAAACCTTGATTCTACTAGGGATCTTGGCCTTCCATATGAGCTTTAAGATGCACTTCTCTTGGGATTTGCCACGCCTCTCATAAACCGATTTGGTACCTATAAGGTTAGAGAGATGTAAGGCTAGCATTCTATAGGCTGACTTGACTGAGAAAATCCCATTTACTTCCTGCCTCCAGAACCATTCATCATGGGCATCTCCATTTGGGATTGGAATTTGACAAATCCTCCTCCACCCATTGTCACCCACCGCCACTAATATATTATCTCTTCTTTAGCATTTATTCTGTACATCAATAAATCATTCCACCTTCAACTCATCCGTAATGTGTTCAGGTAGAGGGCCAACTTTTATGATCTTGCTTTCCAGCCAATAATCCTTGAAAAAACCCACCGACTTTCCATTATCAATCCGCCACTGACCACCCTCCAAAATCACTCTCCTAGCTTTCAAGATGCCTTTCCAAGTGAATAAGTCCTTTAAGCCAGCAACACAATCCTAGAGGTTCCCATTGGGAAAATATTTTGCCTTAAGGATTTCAAAACAAAAGGAGCTTCCATTCTTTACTAGTCTCCAGTACTAGTTGTCCAGAAGTGTGAGGTTGAACAGATTTAGTTTCCTAAATCCCATGTCGCCTTCTCTCCTTCCTTTACACACTTTGTTCCAAGCAACCAAGCACATCTTTCTCCTGCTACCATTTTCACCTCCCTCCCACCAAAACCTGCTTAAAGGTTATTTATAGCTTACAAAATCCTTTTAGGAGTAGGAACAAAAACTTATTACATAACTAGGTATGCTTTGAGCAACAACCTTAATAAGGACTTCCTTATCGCTTGCAAATAACAACTTTTCCTTCCAGGCTTGGATCTTCCTCCAGATCCTCTCTTTAAAATTTGTGAAAATAACTTTTTTTGATCTTCCAATCCAAGCTAGAAGACCCAAATAAGTGTCCATTTGTCTGTCCCTAGAACTAATCCACCTTTGCAAATCTCTTTGCAGATCTTGGCTTGTATTCGAGCCAAAGAAAACAACGATTTTTCCCACATTGATTCGTTGACCCAAGCACTCACTGTGGACTTGAAGGGTTGTGAACAGGTTATTGATCTCATAGTGGGATGCTCTTAAGAAGATTAGTGCGTCATCCATAAAGCATAAGTGCAATACAAGAGGTCCCCTAGCGGAGATTTTGATTCCATGGAGCAACTGTCTTTTATTCCATACATTTATAATAGCAGATGTTATTTGCAGATGACATTGTTCTAATAGATGAAACTAAAGAAAGACTAAATTTAAAATTGAATAGGTGGGTAGATGCTTTATAGCCTAATGGTTTTAGAATTAGTCGTACAAAAATTGAATATATGAAATGCAATTTTAATAATAGTAAGAACACAGATAAGAAACCAATTAAGATTTTAAATCAAGTAGTAACAAGAACTAATCACTTTCGGTGCCTAGGATCAATAGTTCAAGAGAATGAGAAAATTGAAAAATATATAATACATAGAATTCAAGCAAGATGGAAGAAATGGAGAAGTGCATCAGGAATTTTATGTGACCGTCGAGTTTCAATCAAACTAAAAAGAAAATTTTATAAGACTGCGATTAGACCTGTTATGCTTTATGGGGCACAATATTGGTCAATTAAAAAACAACATATACAAAAAAAATGAGCGTAGCAGAAATGAGAATGTTAAGATAGATGAGTGATAAAACAAGAAAAGATAAAATTAGGAATGAAATAATTCGAAAAAACTTAAAACTGTGACCAATTTGTGATCAAATGAAAGAAAATAGATTAAGATGGTTTGGTTATGTTAAAAGGAGGCCTAAAGTAGCATCGGTTAGGAGAACAGAGTCTATCCAAGTAGAAGGTGGTAGGAGAATGAGAGGAAGACCCAAAAAAACTATGGATGGAAGTAATTAAACAAGATTAAAAATATTACAAATTACAAAAAATCTAGTCTTAAATCACCAAGAATGACGCAACTGAATCCATGCAGCAGCCCCCACCTAGGTGGAAAATGGCTTATGATGATGATGATGATTTATAATAGCAAATAGCCCCTCCACACAAAGCAAAGAAAGAGGTAGAGAAATAAGGGATCACCTTGATGAAGTCCCATGCCGGGGTAAAAGGTGCTACTCAAGCGGTCATTGATGTAGAAATTTTAGCTAACTGAGCTTAGACAATTCATAATCCATCTGATCCAATTCTCACTGAAATTCATCATTTTCATTACCTTTTTTAAGTAACTCTACTCAACCCTATCGTAAGCCTTTGACATATCTAATTTGACTGTCATCTCCTTCCTCTTTCCCTTATTCCCCCTTCTCAAGTAGTAGATAAACTCAAAAGCAATTAACATATTGTCCGAGATTAGTTGACCAGGCACGGACACACTTTATTGGCAGGATATGATTTTTTGAAGACATCTCTTTAGTCTATTTGTGAAAACTTTTGCAATGATTTTGTAGACTACATTGCACAAACTAATCGGATGGTACTCAGACAGTTTGTTTCCCTCCTTCTTCTATGGTATGAGGACCACTGTGGTGTTATTTATGTGCTTGATATCTGATCCCTCACTATTTCTACGATTATTGCTTAGATAATTTTTGTATAGATGGAAAATGTCTTCCCCAACAACATTCTAATTTTTTGGAAGAAATTTGGAGACATACCATCCAAACCAAGGGATTTCATTGGGCTCATCGACTTTATGCCTTCTCAATCTCCATCGGATTGAGACTTCTCATCCTCTGAGATCCTCCCCTCTGTATGGTTAGTAATCCTTTCAAAACCTCTTAGGTCAAAGTAAGTAAACAACTCTGAGAAATAGGTAAAAACCTCTACCTCCATGCACTGATGGTTTGATAGCCAGTTGCTAGTCTCATTAATTAAACCTTCAATGAAATTTCTTCTTCTCCTATCTGAGGTGGTGCCATGGAAGAAATTTGTATTTCTGCCACCAAGCCCGAGCCATTGAACCTTAGCCCTCTGTTTGCAAATGATTTCTTCATCCTCAAGGAGTAGAATGAAATTTCTTCTTCTCCTTTCTGAGGCGATGCCATGGAAGAAATTTGTATTTCTGTCGCCAAACCTAAGCCATTGAACCTTAGCCCTTTGTTTCCAAATGATTCTTCATCCTCAAGGAGCAGAATGAAATTTCTTCTTCTCCTATCTGAGGCGGTGCCATGGAAGAAATTTGTATTTCTGTCGCCAAGCCTGAGCCATTGAACCTTAGTCCTCTGTTTCCAAATGATTTCTTCATCCTCAAGGAGCAGGTTTATCTTCCTCTCAAGACCCCTAATTTCCACATATCTTGTATCGGACGACAACCTTTGTTTCAGCATTTGAAGTTGTTCTTGGCTTTCTCCGATTCTAGTTCTTACATTTCCCTTTCTCTCCCTATTCCACTTCCTCAAATGTCTATCACATTCCTAAATCTTTCTGCTTATATTAATGAAATTGGGTATCTCCTTATCTCTTACTGCTGCCGAGCCTTTTGGACCACATTATGAGCTTCCCTGTCTTTCATCTAGAATATCTCGTGTCCAAAGAAACTCCCTTGTCTTTGAAACTTCCTTCTGGTGTTGAGGTGCAGGAGGATCAGGCAATGGTCCGAGGAGGACAATGACAGGTGGTGAAGTTTTTCGAAGGAAAAAACTGAAAGTCAATCCTAGTTTGCAAGTCCTCTATCCAATCTTTCTTCCACCTTATCCTTGTCCAATCTTTTGTTAGTACAAGTTATACCTTAGCCCACAAAACCAATGTCACTAAGCAAACAAAAATCCATCGCTTCTCTAAACAAATCCATTTGTTTCTTTGTTCTGATTCTGTTGCTACCGACTTTGGACAGTCCCAACACCTCATTAAAGTCACCTAAAACAATCCAAGATATGGTTGGTTGGTTGCTAAGCTATTTTAATAGCTCCTAAGAAACTGTCCTTCTACTCACCTCTTTATTTCCATACAATCCAATGATTCTCCAAAGCTTGTTTGTAGTCTGGTTTAAGACTTTAATGTCCACATGGTTTTTAGAGAAACTACACACTTTTATGTCCCACTCATCCCTCCACAGCAATGCCAATCCACCCTTCCTATTTTCATAATCAACCATTAAATAGCAGTTGAATCCCAACTTCCTTTTGATTCCTTCCATCTCTGTTGTTGTCTTCTGTGAGCTTGTTATCTTCTTAGTTTCACAGAGGAAAACAACGTTGGAATCTTCCTTCCTAACTAAATCTTGAAGGCTTCGAATTGACTATGGATTTCCAAGTCTACGACAATTCCAAATTAAGAGACTTTTTTCTCTCGGTGGGACTGAGAAGCCTTCTCAAGCACCACCATCTCATAGGACATCCCTTCTACGAGCATCCCCTTAGTTCTCTTCTTCTTTTAGGCCACTCCCTCAACCCCGTAATCTCCTCACCCCTCATACTATCTCCTCTTCTGGAATTCCTTCTTATCTTCATTACCCCCCTCTAATATTACCTCTTCTGGTGCTCTTTTCTCCTGATTTTTTCTAACTTCCACTCCGTCTAGATTATCCTCCCTAGATTCCAACCCTTTTCTAGCCTTCCGACAAACCATCCTAGTATCTTCAATTTACTTCCTTGTGAACTCGTCTGTCCTGTTCCTACTTTCAACCCAGGAGCGGATCCACGTACATTTGAGTGTAGGCAATTACCCCCACTGAAATTTAAAAATACTAATGTATGTATTATATATTATATTATTTTTCTATATTGAGTAGAGATCACTAGTTAGAATTTATTGCCCCGTTGGTCAAAATTTATTGTCGTTTATCTTATTGAAAACTTCTAGTTTAATGTAGTTGTATATAGAAGTGTATCCATGTACATTTGAGTGGGGAAATTTTAAAAAATATTAATATATGTATTATAAATCATATTATTTTTTTACATTGAACTTATAAGTTAGAATTTATTGCCCCCTTTTATTGAAAACTTACAATTTAATATAGTTGTATACACTTATTTTTTTGTTTTCTTTAAGCTTTTGTAATTGGTTCTGATCGTTTTATAGTTTGATATTGGTCCTAATAATACTCTTATTGGATTTAGTTTTTCATTGATTCTAATAATAATATTCTCTTTATAATGTGCATCCTTTTAGTTCTTATAATTAATTTCAAAACTTACAAATTTTATTTGATAGTGCTTTAGAAGGGATTATTATTATTTTCGACTTTCCTTCTCAAGCTAGATTTCTCCCTTTTCTTACTTCCTCTCTTTCACAATTTCACTTCTTCTTTTTATTCTACAATTTGATAATAGACTTTTCATATATTGGTATTAAAAAAGCATGTTATTTTTCTCTATTTTAAATTTAAAATTTTAAAGATGATGGATTTAGAGTGATAACATATATTATTAATCTTGCCTTCAAAGATTGTAAGATACTTTAATTATGTACTAATCACAATTAAAATTGTATAAATAAAGTACACATAAGTAAATAATATATATAGAAATTAACTATTAGCCTAAAACATTATAATACAAGTAATTTATATTTGGAAAATAATTATTAGAAGAACTATTTTAATACCATGGTAAAATAGACTATAAAAAATTATTGATATATGACTATACGATATTAATATCATCACCATTCATCTCCATATATGTATTTCTCATATTAATATTGTCGTCATTAATTCAAATAATGATTAAAAGAAGTGTTGTTATTTTGATACCTATATTCTATATATTGAGAAACAATTGGATACTATTTAAAAGTAACCATAAAATGGAGAAATTTCGTGAATTCACTAAACTGATTCCTTAAGATTGAGATCATTTTTAATTTGATATCATAACTTACTTACATCCACTGAGCCACTCGATCACATTCGTAAGTGATGGTTTCATTTTAACCCTCAGCCGCTCATAAACAAACTTCATAAAATGTTAAATTAGTTTTCTATCTATTATTTAATTTTTCAAGACCAAAAAACAAAGAAAAATATTTAAAGTAGATGAATTGAAATATCATATGTGAGTGTAGCACCTAACAACTATTAGCTATTCAATATTATATTATAATTATTTTCAATGATTCTAATTTTTAATGATTATTTTTACTTATTGTAAGAAATTTTTTCGTGACTTCCATACACTGTTGATATTATTATATGACATTACCACATTCTGTAAAACTTGTCCCCTTTGATTTTTCTTTTCTTTAATTTTTTTAAAAAATATACGTCGTGAATTATATTTTCTTAATGAATGTTTATATGCTAAAAATTAATATAATTAGATACATGTATAATGCATAGTAGGTTTGAATGCATGAGATTCTTTAAAATCATATTTTTTAAATATTATATTATAAAGTTTTCAATCAAATTAATTTTTTTATGTATACAAATAATTAAAATCACAATACATCATTTAGATAAAGAATTCACAAGTTTCTATCTTAAATTAATAATAATATAAATTAACTTTTTGCTCTTTTGTATTTAAGTGTTATAATCTCATTTACTTAATTTGAGATTGAGGATGATGTTTAAAAAATTTATTTTGAAATTTTTATGTGATAAAATGTGATAAAAATTATTCTTAAACATACAAATTAAAAATAGGTGTAAACTTTGCACCGACTGACCCTAGGTCCTGGATCTGCTACTGTTTCTACCCCCCGCTTCTCCCTTTTCCCAGCTACACTTCTACCTTTCCCATATCTAAGCTTTCTATGGTAAAATCCGCTACCCTAAGAAGAACTTGAATGGTTTGAGGTCTTAAGTCATCTCCCAGATTAGTCGATGGCTTCCCATTTGCGGGTTTCGGTCCTTCTCAGTGCAGTAAGTCTCCCCAGGGTCGCTGCAGCTAACTTCCTTAATGCGGATCATCTCCATCCCCTTTACCCTTATACCACCATTTATAGAAATTTCCCTGTCCCCCTCGCCAGCCCCTTCCTCCTCCCCTTTCCTTGTTTTCTTCCTTTCCCTCTGAGACCACGTCCCCACTCTTCCTTCTTTCTCCTCTATCCACATATCTTCCCATCTGTGTTCTCTCTAGCCCCTCCCTTTGTCTCCACTAAACCCCCAGTCTTCGCCCTCCCCATTTCCCTTGCCTGAGCTTTCTCCATTGTTCCTCTCATCTCTAAGATACCGTTGTTCGTCTCTTGTTACCCCTTTCTTTATCCTGGTCCTCCCTCTGTGCCTCCCTCCTATTGAATTCTTCCAACACCCTTCTTTCTTTTATGCATTTCCCTCCATAATCAGTCTTCCTATGGAGCTCATACTTCCCCATCTTCCAAAGTATCCATTTCAACCAGTAAGTCTGCCTCCTCCTATTTGTTCACCTCCTCCCCCAGATAAGTCTTGGGGAAAACTTGATTACCCAAACCATATTTCCCTCTCAAGCCCACAATATGTGTAATAACCCAACTTAAATATGTTGACTTGACGTGGCACACTATTGTGGCACGTTGAATTTTTGACCGTCTGATGTGTCGGTAAAAATAGCTGAGGTGGCCGGATTGACTTATTTACTTTGACTTATTGACTAAGGTGGGTAAATATAATTTCAAGAAAAATAGGGTCTCAAATATATTTATTTAAATTAAATTTTAATTTAAATTAACAAATTGTTAAAATGCTAAGATAGTTAGAATTTATGGCAAGTAAAGTTGAGGTAGTGGGATCGAATCACACCTTAGTAAAATTAGATAAATTTTTTTCTTTTAGCAGTTAACTATATGGGACCCACAAAAAGATAAGATTTGATTTTCAAATTTCAAATTTTAAAATTTAAAGCATTAGAGAGAATAATGGGAGATTGCGATTAAATGGAATGAGATGCGGGAGAAAAGAAATGGTGAACGGAGTTTGGAAGGGAAAGGAAGAATTTGTTGCGGATTGAACTTGAGAAGGAAACAAAATATTTTTCAGAAAATCCCTCCGTGGGTTCTACAAAAAGGTAAGTAAAGAAATAATTAAATCTTCTTTCGAGCCACGTATAGTATGTTAATCAAGTTATTTTGGAAATAACTTAGGGAAATTATTTATTTAATGGTATTTAATGGAATGCATAGCGATAAAAAATAATTTAGCAAAAAGAGCGAGTGTGAGGAAATGATATTGTGAGTTGGTGAAGTATGTACATGAGAATCCTACAAAATTTTACATGTTTCGACATATTAAATATTATATAAATCATAGATTTCGGGTTATTAGATGATTAATTTGATTGATTTGTTATGTTATTATATATTGATTAAAGGAGTTATTTTGAGATGATTTCCCTGTGTGAAAGTATGATATATCGTTGGATTGAGTTTATATATTTTTTTCTCTGTTATGCATCTTTGCGGCACAACATGTGTAAATATAATGTTTATTATTATATAGTTATTTTAAATAATTCACCGAGGATCAGGACCAAGGCCCAACATTTTATTTGTGTATAACAAGGTGTACATATTTTGACAGAGATAGAAATCTCCGGATAGATATGTTTACGGATAGCATATTACGTAAATTATTAATATATTGTTTTATTGAAAACTAAAGCCGCAGGGCTCTGGAGTCGGGTGCTATTAGGATAATGCGTTGAATGTCCTCAAATATATATATATATATATTTTTAAACTCTACACCACCAGACCCGGTTATTATAATATATATATATATATACGTGTGTTAGATGGAATTTTGAAACCTCCAACATCCGTTGTGCATAATTTCACTGATGATGACATATTATGAGAATGACGTGTTTAATATATATATATATATATATATGTATTGTCATTCACATGAGATTTTATCATTTTAAATCCAATTTGGGTGAAATAAAAATTGGTAGAAGATGCACGAAGATTTAGTAAGTTAAAATGGTGGTTGTAGGATATAAACGAGTTTAATTATTTTTGAATTTAAATATAAGTTATTATAGGATGGAGTCATATATTAATAGAATTTGTATCGAGGTATAATGGTAACAGACGGAAGCTCCTGCGGGATAAATCTATATGTTATAGTATATATATATTAAATATGTAACTCTGAACTTCCGGGTGTGCGTTAATATATCTACGGTATAAACACATAAATAATTATATACTCTTTTGATGATAATGTTACAAATTGTAATTATATAATATTCACCCAGTTGTAATCACATAATATATTTATATTAGTTTTTAGCTACTACGGCATGTAACAGATGTATAAATCATATTCTATAATATGATACTTGATTTTAAATGCACTGGTTGAGAATACGTGGGTATTATATAATAATATTTTTTTTGTAGATTGCTCGGTCTTGTATCTATAGAATATGATAGAGGGCAACTATAAATATAAGCTTTATTTTTGAATGGAAGAAACACATTAAATACGTATGGGTATTGGATAGAAACTCCCAATCGGACGTTGCATATTTTAAATGTTCAATATAAATGCTTATATTTATATATGCGGGTAGTTCAAGTTGCTGGACGTCCACACATCTTCGGACGGTCTATTAATATGTACGCACATATATTATTTGTGGATATAATGTATAATTAAGAAAAAAAAATCATTTTTTTTGTGTTGAGTTGAGGTAGTTGTTATGATAGAAAGTGAGAATGGTGTGTGTAATGCATCATGATTATTACCAAGTGGAACGGAATTGCATATGTGGGACCCCGAGGATATGTGTATTGGTTTTATTTATTTCCTTAGTAGGTCCTATGCATGCTAGAAGGCCACTTTGGAATGTCCCTTTGTGGACTGTGTGTTGTGCCCAGAAAGGCCGTGAGTTTGCTCCATTGTGAGCAGTGTGGATAACCTTACACATTGGGTCAGTGGTTTGTGCATTTCCTATGGTGCTTCCATGATGTTATACACCATTATATACGTGGTTTATTTCTTACTTACTGAGTTATTTAACTCATTCCTGAGTAATTTAAATTTCAGGAGAGGCGGGACCATCTGGTCAATAGTGCGGGTTAATGGGATAAGATGGTGCAGCAGAGACATTTTATTTTTATTTATTTATTTATTTTTAATTGTTGGCTTGTAATGAATTAATGGGAATTATTCCTATTAAATCGATGGATAGTTGTGATAAATTTTTGGATACTATTGAATGAAGTATTAATTATTAAATTCATTGAAGCATAACTGATCCGGGTTCGTCGCCCAATTAGGGTGGTCAACAATCCTAGGATGGGGTTGCGACAGTTATGGTATCAGAGAAATGTTATGCCTAGTAAATGAATTTAATAATTAGTGAGGGTAATAAGGGTGCGCTAAATTTGAAAGTTGTGTGGGTTAAACTTATATGTAGCTAAATAGAGTATAGGAACATAGTATATGCAGCTAATACCCTATTTATTATTTTATTAAGGAAGCCAAGATGGTGAATGAACTGAGAAGTCGAGGTGTCGGGGCTGAAAATTCTGGAACTGTTGCAGTAGATCAGCCAGGACCTAGCCGTAAGAATCCAAAATATGTGGATGCATTAACTCGACGCTTAGATGAGCAACAAGCAGAAAATACAGAGTTTAGGAATGAGGTACTTCGGCAGATGCAAGAGATGCGAGACTTGCTAAGTGGTCAGCGTCACTCACAAACACGCGAAGGACGGACTATAGGGCATGAAACTCATGATCATCCAAGTGGTGATAAACAATATGAGAGGAATGGTTCTCCATCGGTGCAACTTAGTCATCATCAACAAAGAAGCAGAGAAAGGCCTCCTTTGCAAGAAGACGAAGAAGAAAGGCGAAGGGAGAATTCACATGAAGAGCAAGCGCACGAGTCTAGATCACCATCTAGGACACCTATCCGCAGGGGGCCCCGGTCGATAAGACAAGGCATGGAGCAAGATAGGAAGGATGCTGCTGCTTTCCACAAGCTAAATCCTCCAAAATTCTCTGGTGGACCAAGTGAAATGGCTGACACATGGATGGCTGCAATGCGTAAGGCTTTCAAACATTTGGGTTGCACGGATGAGCAGAAGGTCCGTTTTGCAACCTATATGTTGACTGATGATGCAGAGCGATGGTGGGAGACAGAGGAGAGAGTCTTCGTCGAACAACGACGAGAGATCACTTGGAGACGATTTGAGAAAGTCTTTTTCGAGAAATTCTTTCCAATTACTGCCCAAGAAGAAAAGACTCGGGAATTTTTTGAACTCAAATAGAATGAAATGTCAGTGGCTGAGTATGAACGGAAGTTTACCTCCTTGCAACGTTTCGCTCCAGAGTCAACTAAGACCGAAGAATACCGTCTGCAAAGATTCATCAGTGGACTAAGAGGAGGAATACGGGCAAAAGTCCTGTATGAAGGTTGTAGAACATATGCGAAGGCAGTTAAGAAAGCCCTAATTGCAGAATCTGAACTCCACGAGATGATAAAAGAAGTGAACAAAAGGAAGGGGCAACAACATACAAGTGATGCACTGGCGAAAAAGCAAAAATTTAATTACATACAAAACACTAAGGCAGGGCAGTTCAATCGACAGCAGGGAAATCAACAATATCAACAAACTACTCCAAAATGTGATAAGTGCAGGATTTATCACAAAGGCAAATGTCCAATACCACCAGGGGCATGTTTGAAATGTGGAAAAATTAGGCACTTGGCAAGGGACTGCACTTCGGCTGCTGTGTGTTACTTCTGTGGTAAAACCGGACATTATTATAAGAGGTGTCCATCAGTAAGACCCGCAGGACAACAACATCAACAACAAATACAGCAATATCAGGGACAACGTGGAAAGCAAAATTATAAACCAGCAACAAATAATCGACAACAGGGGAATCAAAACAAAGAAGCTACTCCTCAAGCTCGAGTATTTGCCCTCAACCCAAGTCAGGCAGAGGCTCCACCAAGCACAGTGACAGGTATTATCTGTATATTCGGAAGTTATGCTCGTGCTATTTTTGATACTGGTGCTGATAAATCTTTCATTGCAACTGAGTTTGTGCTTGAGCATGGCTTGCATGTTGATAATTTGGGTCAAGATCTGTTAGTAATATCACCTATGGGACAAACTCTGGTTGTGAATTCTATATGTATTGCATGCCTCATAGAAATAGAAGATATAGTGATACCCTCAGATCTTATTGTTATGCCGATGAAGGATGTGGATGTAATTTTGGGAGCGAATTGGTTAGATAAGTGGGTAACTTGTATCAAATTTCCCCAGCGTAGGATTCATTTTCGTCCGATACAAGGAAAAGAAGTTACTTTTCAAGGTAGTCAGAAGAAGTTACCTTGTCTTGTATCAACTTTGCATGCCCAAAGGTTAATTAGACAAGGAGAGCAAGGATACTTAGTTGCAGCATTGACAATTAATGATGATGAAGCAGAATTAGAAAGCATTCCTGTGGTAAATGAGTTCCCTGATATTTTTCCTAAAGAGTTACCGGGGTTGCCACCTGATAGGAAAATTGAATTTATTATTGATCTAGTCCCTGGAACCGCACCAATTTCTAAAGCACCCTACCGTATGGCTCCTGCAGAGTTAAGGGAGTTGAAAGAACAATTGCAAGAATTGTTGGACCTAGGATTTATTCGTCCTAGTGCTTCTGCATGGGGTGCCCCAGTTCTCTTTGTTAAGAAGAAAGATGGAAATTTTCGATTGTGTATAGATTATAGAGAACTGAATAAAGTCACTGTAAAAAATAAGTATCCTCTTCCTCGTATCGATGATCTATTTGATCAGCTTCAAGGATCAACAGTGTTTTCTAAGATAGATTTGCGATCTGGGTACCATCAATTAAAGATTCTGGAGAAAGATATACCCAAAACTGCATTTCGCACTCGATATGGCCACTATGAATTTTTGGTGATGCCTTTTGGGCTAACCAATGCACCAGCAGCTTTTATGGATTTAATGCATCGAGTTTTTCATCAATACTTAGATCGATGCGTAGTGGTGTTTATTGATGACATTTTGGTTTATCTAAAGATCGGGTCGAGCATGCAAGGCAGTTGCGGGAAGTACTGAACATTCTGCGAGAAAAGAAGTTTTATGCCAAATTTAAGAAGTGTGACTTTTGGATGGAAAGAGTAATCTTTCTTGGTCATGTTATTAGTGGTGAAGGAATTTCAGTAGATCCGTCTAAGGTTGAAGCTGTGATCAATTAGGGAAGGCCTACAACCGTGACTGAAGTCCGTAGTTTTCTTGGTATGGCAGGATATTATAGACGGTTTGTAGAAGGGTTTTCTACTATTGCAGTACCTATGACCAAATTAACACAGAAGCATGCCAAGTTTATATGGACAGAGGACTGTGAGCAGAGTTTTCAGGAGTTGAAAAGAAGATTAACAACAGCCCCAGTGTTAGCATTACCTGATAACAAAGGCAATTTCGTGGTTTATAGTGATGCGTCGAGAAAGGGTTTAGGATGTGTTTTAATGCAACATGGTAGAGTAATTGCTTATGCTTCTCGTCAGTTAAGGCCATATGAAAAGAATTACCCTGCTCATGACTTGGAATTGGCTGCTGTAATTTTTGCTTTACAAATCTGGCGGCATTATTTGTATGGGGAAAAGACTGAGATTTTTACAGATCATAAAAGTCTCAAATATATTTTCACCCAAAAAGAATTGAACCTTAGGCAACATAGATGGTTGGAATTATTAAAGGATTACGATATCACTATTCAATATCACCCAGGCAAGGCTAATGTAGTAGCTGACGCTTTGAGTCGTAAATCCTGTGTTGGTGCGGCAGTGCTGTTTACAGAACAAGCAAAATTAATCGAGCAAATGAAAATTTTGAAGTTAGAAGTGCTTACTTCAGAAAATGTAAATTGGGTGAATGCTCTACACGTTAGACCGACTTTGGTGGATCGAATCAAGGCCAAACAGAAGGAAGATCCTTTTATTCAGGAAATTTGTGTCAAACTAGATCAAGGGAAACAATGTGACTTTCAATATGGGACAGATGGCGTTGTTTTGTTTCGTGGAAGGCTAGTGTTACCAAATGATATTTTATTGAAAAGAGAAGTTTTAGAGGAGGCACATCAATCTGGGTTCTCGATACATCCAGGTAGTACAAAAATGTATAGAGATTTGAAAGAACATTATTGGTGGAGTCACATGAAGATGGAGATTGCTGAATTTGTTGCGCAATGTCTAATTTGTCAACAAGTAAAAGCAGAGCATCAAAGGCCGGCAGGTAAGTTGCAATCATTGGATATTCCTGAATGGAAATGGGAACATGTTACCATGGATTTCGTAACAGCATTACCTAAGACCCAAGCTGGTTTTGATGCAATATGGGTAGTTGTGGATCGATTAACCAAATCTGCTCATTTCTTACCCTATAAGATGACTTTTAAAGTAACACAGATGGCGAAGATCTACATTAGGGAGATCCTAAAGTTACACGGGGTGCCGGTATCTATTGTTTCTGATCGTGACCCACGATTTGTGTCTGAGTTCTGGCAGAAACTTCAGAAGATGATGGGTACAAAATTAAATTTTAGCACTGCTTATCATCCTCAAACTGATGGTCAGTCTGAGAGGACTATTCAAATTGTAGAGGACATGCTAAGAGCTTGTGCCTTGGATATGAAGGGGACATGGGAGGAACATTTACCATTAGTTGAGTTTGCTTACAATAATAGCTATCAGGCTAGTATTGGTATAGCACCTTACGAGGCATTATACGGTAGAAAGTGTCGATCGCTAGTATTTTGGGATGAAGTGGGTGAGCGACAGTTGTTGGGACCTGAGATGGTACAGGATATGGTTGAGAAGGTCCACAAGATTAGAAGACGTCTTACCACTGCACAAGACAGGCAAGAGAAATATGCTAACAACAAGCGACGAGAACTTCATTTTGCAATTGGCGATCATGTGTTCCTAAAAGTTTCTCCGACTCGTGGGGTAGCAAGGTTTGGAATCAAGGGTAAGCTCCGTCCTCGGTTCATTGGGCCTTTCGAGATCCTTGAGGTAATTGGTGAGGTTGCATATCGATTGGCTTTACCACCATCATTGTCGGGTGTACATAATGTATTTCATGTATCCCAGTTGATGAGGTATGTGGCAGATCCAACACATGTGTTACGTGCTGAGCAATTCCATGTGGAGGAGGATCTTACATACCCAGAGCAACCAATGCGTGTACTTGATCGTCGAGATCGACACGAGAAAGGCAGAACTGTAAGGCACATTCGTATTCAATGGAGTAATCACAACGAAGTTGAAGCTACTTGGGAGCTTGAAGAAGAAATGTGGAAGCTCTATCCTGATTTCATGAGATTTGCAGGTATGTGAGTAGTTTCGAGGTCGAAACTTTTTTTTAAGTGGGGAGGATGTAATAACCCAACTTAAATATGTTGACTTGACGTGGCACACTATTGTGGCACGTTGAATTTTTGACCGTTGAATTTTTGACCGTCTGATGTGTCGGTAAAAATAGCTGAGGTGGCCGGATTGACTTATTTACTTTGACTTATTGACTAAGGTGGGTAAATATAATTTCAAGAAAAATAGGGTCTCAAATATATTTATTTAAATTAAATTTTAATTTAAATTAACAAATTGTTAAAATGCTAAGATAGTTAGAATTTATGGCAAGTAAAGTTGAGGTAGTGGGATCGAATCACACCTTAGTAAAATTAGATAATTTTTTTCTTTTAGCAGTTAACTATATGGGACCCACAAAAAGATAAGATTTGATTTTCAAATTTCAAATTTTAAAATTTAAAGCATTAGAGAGAATAATGGGAGATTGCGATTAAATGGAATGAGATGCGGGAGAAAAGAAATGGTGAACGGAGTTTGGAAGGGAAAGGAAGAATTTGTTGCGGATTGAACTTGAGAAAGAAACAAAATATTTTTCAGAAAATCCCTCCGTGGGTTCTACAAAAAGGTAAGTAAAGAAATAATTAAATCTTCTTTCGAGCCACGTATAGTATGTTAATCAAGTTATTTTGGAAATAACTTAGGGAAATTATTTATTTAATGGTATTTAATGGAATGCATAGCGATAAAAAATAATTTAGCAAAAAGAGCGAGTGTGAGGAAATGATATTGTGAGTTGGTGAAGTATGTACATGAGAATCCTACAAAATTTTACATGTTTCGACATATTAAATATTATATAAATCATAGATTTCGGGTTATTAGATGATTAATTTGATTGATTTGTTATGTTATTATATATTGATTAAAGGAGTTATTTTGAGATGATTTCCCTGTGTGAAAGTATGATATATCGTTGGATTGAGTTTATATATTTTTTTCTCTGTTATGCATCTTTGCGGCACAACATGTGTAAATATAATGTTTATTATTATATAGTTATTTTAAATAATTCACCGAGGATCAGGACCAAGGCCCAACATTTTATTTGTGTATAACAAGGTGTACATATTTTGACAGAGATAGAAATCTCCGGATAGATATGTTTACGGATAGCATATTACGTAAATTATTAATATATTGTTTTATTGAAAACTAAAGCCGCAGGGCTCTGGAGTCGGGTGCTATTAGGATAATGCGTTGAATGTCCTCAAATATATATATATATATATTTTTAAACTCTACACCACCAGACCCGGTTATTATAATATATATATATATATACGTGTGTTAGATGGAATTTTGAAACCTCCAACATCCGTTGTGCATAATTTCACTGATGATGACATATTATGAGAATGACGTGTTTAATATATATATATATATATATATATATATATATGTATTGTCATTCACATGAGATTTTATCATTTTAAATCCAATTTGGGTGAAATAAAAATTGGTAGAAGATGCACGAAGATTTAGTAAGTTAAAATGGTGGTTGTAGGATATAAACGAGTTTAATTATTTTTGAATTTAAATATAAGTTATTATAGGATGGAGTCATATATTAATAGAATTTGTATCGAGGTATAATGGTAACAGACGGAAGCTCCTGCGGGATAAATCTATATGTTATAGTATATATATATTAAATATGTAACTCTGAACTTCCGGGTGTGCGTTAATATATCTACGGTATAAACACATAAATAATTATATACTCTTTTGATGATAATGTTACAAATTGTAATTATATAATATTCACCCAGTTGTAATCACATAATATATTTATATTAGTTTTTAGGTACTACGGCATGTAACAGATGTATAAATCATATTCTATAATATGATACTTGATTTTAAATGCACTGGTTGAGAATACGTGGGTATTATATAATAATATTTTTTTTGTAGATTGCTCGGTCTTGTATCTATAGAATATGATAGAGGGCAACTATAAATATAAGCTTTATTTTTGAATGGAAGAAACACATTAAATACGTATGGGTATTGGATAGAAACTCCCAATCGGACGTTGCATATTTTAAATGTTCAATATAAATGCTTATATTTATATATGCGGGTAGTTCAAGTTGCTGGACGTCCACACATCTTCGGACGGTCTATTAATATGTACGCACATATATTATTTGTGGATATAATGTATAATTAAGAAAAAAAAATCATTTTTTTTGTGTTGAGTTGAGGTAGTTGTTATGATAGAAAGTGAGAATGGTGTGTGTAATGCATCATGATTATTACCAAGTGGAACGGAATTGCATATGTGGGACCCCGAGGATATGTGTATTGGTTTTATTTATTTCCTTAGTAGGTCCTATGCATGCTAGAAGGCCACTTTGGAATGTCCCTTTGTGGACTGTGTGTTGTGCCCAGAAAGGCCGTGAGTTTGCTCCATTGTGAGCAGTGTGGATAACCTTACACATTGGGTCAGTGGTTTGTGCATTTCCTATGGTGCTTCCATGATGTTATACACCATTATATACGTGGTTTATTTCTTACTTACTGAGTTATTTAACTCATTCCTGAGTAATTTAAATTTCAGGAGAGGCGGGACCATCTGGTCAATAGTGCGGGTTAATGGGATAAGATGGTGCAGCAGAGACATTTTATTTTTATTTATTTATTTATTTTTAATTGTCGGCTTGTAATGAATTAATGGGAATTATTCCTATTAAATCGATGGATAGTTGTGATAAATTTTTGGATATTATTGAATGAAGTATTAATTATTAAATTCATTGAAGCATAACTGATCCGGGTTCGTCGCCCAATTAGGGTGGTCAACAATCCTAGGATGGGGTTGTGACAGTATGGAACCCCACTCGTAAGTTACACCCGTACGGCATATCTGTTTCATGCATCATCCCCTCTCCACTAACCTCTTCGCAGTCCTTGAAAGCATGCCCGATTCAACCACATTTGTAGTAGAATGCTGGAAGTCGCTCGTACTAGAAGGGGATCCACAACTTCTCTGCCGCTCCGCATTTTATAAAAACCCCCCGCCTAATGGGTTTCCTGACATCAATCTCCACTCTAACCCTAGCAGATGCTTGTGTAGGAATTACCTCATGACAGATACTGAAGGAGCTTCCGATGGTGTTTCCCAGGATGTCCCTATCCACAAAAAGCAGCAAATCCTTGATAGCAAGCCGGATTGGGGAAGACAAAATTTCTATCTGCCCCCCTTCTAATGGCTCTTTTAGTTCCCTCATCAGTAGCATCTTTCTATCATATCCCCATGGTCGGCCCTGCATCACCATTTTAGGGCTTCCTCCAATCCGAATGCAACTTGATAGAGGTTCTGTCCATCTCTTCAAAGGATGATGGCGTCTTCATTTTCCACAATCTTCTCATTGTGGCCTTAAACAGCTCCCGATTATAAGATCGCTTCGACCACAGCGTACAAAGGAGTGATGTTTTTCCCTCCGATTCTATCCTTCGAAGCTTTTCCCCTTCAATCGCCAATGTCTGAATCTCAGTTAGAAGTAGATCCTCCTCTCTGAGCGCCATTCCGATTTCCTGAGAATCTTGCTCTAGTTCTTTCTCCTTCAGATACCTACAAGCCCTAAATCCCAACAAGACTGCTCAACCATAGATGCCTCCAAGGTCCTTGTATCCACAAAAAAAGCTCTAGATTGCTATCGGGAGGTTGCTGTCCATTTGAGACCCTCCTGAAATCTCGCCCCTCCAACACTTGAGGAAATGCATGAAAATTTTTCGCCCCTTGAGACCTCACTCGAGTTGGACTGAGCCCATACCTATATTAAATCTTAATTGTTGAGGTATTTTATATTGATTTAAATTAAAATTTATTTGCAGGCTAAAAATTAATAAGATTTTTTATTATGACATACTGATAAGAAGTTGAATTTATATAATTAGTGTTTATATGACTATCTTTGTAACTTAATTTTAGTATATGCATAAAGAATCTTTTAACTTTTACATACATTTTTTCCCAAGTTATGATTTTCCAGCAATCTCAAAAAATTGATAAAAATACCAATTATTTCCTTAAAATATTTCATTTTGGCCAATCCTCTCACCTTCATTGAAAGAGAAAACATGCCTAGGAAGCCATCAAACTCAATATACAGAATAGTTATTTTATTTTATTGAATTGCCAGTTACCCGCAAGTAAATATAAAATTTTATCCTAGGCATATTACGGCTAATATCTTTTCTGCAAAATTAATAGTAAAAATTCCAATTTCCAAATTCAATTACAACCATGTTACTAAATCCAGCCGAGTTGAAGCTAGCCCTTTCCGTTTTCACCCCCAAATTATTTTCTATTCACACGATTCGTGATTGTGTACGTACTGCATTTTCCGTACTCTGGCGGACGGAGAATACTCGTCCCTTGTCTTGCTTATCGATTTTTTTAAGGGACGGGAATTAGGGCAGGTCGTGGAATTTAAAATTTTCCTAAAATTATGGGTTGGGGTGGACCGTCCGAACCCAAATTTTCTAATACCATTTCTAACCCATCAACCCACCTAACTTAGTCATTCAAATTGTAAATAAAATTCTACATAAAATATATTTCATTGACTTATTCTAATATTCATGTTTTATTTAAATAGTGATGTTTTACTTTGGCTAGTTATTAATAGGTTAAAATATAATAACATATAATATTTAAATTTAGCATCTACATGTTTTTATACTTGATAAGTTTATAAATTTTTAAAATTTATCTTACTTTACCTGATTGCTATCTGGATATTGACTCAAAATTTGTCTCAAGACCTCCTTAAAAAAAAAAAAAAAAAAAAAAAAAAAAGTCAAATGAATCTTGTCCCGGCCAGTATAAAAAATAAGAATCAAACACCATTTTTAAAATATAAAGTTAGTATTTAGTACACTATTCTGACTTGACTCGATTCTCACTCTTAGATTTTTTTCATGTCGGCAGAAATAATTCATGTAGCCAGCTTAGGTTCGTCACGATGTCCCTCCAATGAAATGATCCCAGCCATCCAATTATTGGGGTTCAAGCGTCCTTGCGACGCATCCGACGGGTGCGTGCATACAATTTACCCGCCAACATATCAGGCCCAGACGTCGCTTTCTCGTCCAAAATATCAATTGGTACACGGGCGGATTTAGCAACTAAGAATATAGGCAAGCATTTTCTTTTTTGAAAAGAAAAAAACAGGAGGCCTGGATTTATTTATTTTTTTTAAAAAAAAAAAAAAACAATATGAAATCATGTGTTTATGATGGGAAGAAGTGAGACCCACAAGCGATGCTTTGTAGGGCCCCAAATGCAAGAAGAAGAAGAAAGCTGCTTGCCTGCTTGTTCTTATCTAAGATATATATGTGATCAAATCTTGAAATTGCCAGCAACATTCTTAGAGATGAATGATTGTTGTGAGGGTGTCTTCTTTCCCAGGACATGACATGGGGCATCATCATCGTCGTCGCTTTTCTTTCCTTTGTCTTGCACATGATGCTTCCTCCCTCTATTCCACTTTGACGTCAGCTGGCCCCCCATTTCAACTTCCTACAGGGTCATATGCTGGGCCCACACTCACAACTTGGAAACACTTGGGCCCCTCTGGGGTCTGGCCTCATCCACGTGCATGGTGTTTGATGAAACTGGGACCCACCCATCTGCCTGCTGAAATTGCATGCATCCAGGGGTGGGCTGCACGCCTGAGATTTGATAGTAATTTTAATCGGGAGGTGATCTTATGAGCCCAAAACCCCTTTTTTAAATTTTTAAGCTTTTCTTTATAAAACTATTATCTTAAATATGTTTAACTTCCGTATTGAGTGTTATTATTTTTGAAGATAAGTGTATATTTTTGGGGGAGGAGGGGTTTCTTCCAAATATTCACACCATATTTGAACCTAATCTCAAATATAGTCGTAACGTTTCAGAAATTCTAAATATACCTATTACGTTTGTATTCAATTTCAAAAATACTCATTCCATGAGTAATGTCTTATTAGTTTATATGTGAAATTACTAATATATCCATCAAATTTAGGACAATATTGAAAAAAATTGAATGTTATAACTCATTAATACCTTAATTGCATGTGAGCTCTAGATTTAGAAAGCTTTAATTTTATCTTCATTCTATTTAATTTTATCTTTTATTATTTTACAATAGAGATATTTTGAGCATTTACACAAAAAAAATTAACTATCATTTTCAAGGGACTAAGTACCAATTTTTTAACTTCAGTACGACAATTTAGTTTGGGTTCCATCTTAATTATTTTGTCAAATTAAATTTATTCGTTATATTTAATACTACTTGTTTTACTTAAGATAAAAATCATTTTTAATTCATAACTTGTATTATTCTCAAAATTAAGAATTATTTGAGAACCCGACATAACTTGATGTATTTCACACCAGCACTCTACCAATCTTCTAGGGTTGGAACTTTTTCGAGAAAGCATTGCCTCTTCCTCCCTTCTTCCGAATGTAATAAAAAAAATCAAGAATCCATTAAAAGCAATTTTAAATCTATTAGAATATTTAATTTATTAAAGGACCCATAAGATCCCAATTTAATATCTTAACAATATAAAATATTTATCATACCTAAAATAGTGATCCTATATAATTTCATTGATTCTCAAAATTTATACATGTGTTTTTATATATTTTTTAGAAGTTGTAATCCATACATAACTCCAATTAATATGATTTTTAGTATTTAAGTAAAATAAGCAATGTTAAATATAATTGATTGATTGAATTTGACAAAATAATCAGGATGAGCCTAAACTAGACTATCTATCAAAGTGAGTAGATAGGACATAATGTACTAAAGTTACTCTCATTTAAATTTTCTGTATAAATATTGCTAGTTGAATTCCAGAGAGTAACACTTACGATATTAAACTTACTGTTACAAAATAGGCCCATAAATGATATTCTCTTCCTTTTTTATGTGAAATTTAATTTTGAGCTGTTACAAAGGGTATGACTTTTATATTGCTAATGGTCACATTTTTAGTTAATATTAAATGCACAAAAATTCTGCAGGCTGATGATTCAATTAAAAGATACAGCCAAGCACTTTTAAAATGTATATTATCCACCCAAGTCCGCATTTGAAATGATCTCTTCGATCCTAATTAATTGTCAAGCTCGAGGAATAGTTTGGAAACATTCACTGTCATTGTGGTGAAAGCATTAATGCCCAAATAAAATTGAAAGGAAGCTATTATTGCTTAAATTATAGGTGTGGAAAAAAATAGATAATAGGTAACACTTTTATGGAAAAAATACATATGTATATAATTTTTTTTTATTTTATTTTTTTGATGGAAAAGAAACACTCTATCCCTCTTCCCCTACAAAATTTAAGATAACCAAAAGGAGGAACTTAACCTTAATAAAAAGTGTGTCGCCGTAGCTTAGTTGTCATATTCAAATTAAGTTGTAAAAAAAAAAAAAAAAGCCTTTGTTTTAATAATCATTGTCGGCCAATTTATAGCTTCGAACAAAATAGAACTAATCATAATATTTAGGCTCATCCATAGAATTGGATCCATCGTCCTCAGATCAATCATGGATTGATGGTATTTGTCCCCTTTTAACAAGACAAACGCAACGGATGCAGGCCACGATCGGCCCATAAATATTCGTAAATCTTGATTAGAGAAATGGCAGAGCAGCGTTAGGACTTAGGAGTCAGGACTTGGATGCTATATTGCTATCTCAGCAAACCGCAGCCGGAAAATGGTAACTGTTCTTTGCACAGCGTACGAGTTCCGAAGTCATAAATATTAAATGTTTGCGGGGACGCACCGCCGCTGTAAATCATTTACTGGAGGTAACTGCGAGCATGCCCTCAAAATGCAAACATACGTACACCGCAGAATAATTTGCTATTTTGAAAACTATATATATTTGCAAATGACTATTCTTTTACAAATATGTCAATCTGGTCTAAAATGCACATCATGTGAGATTTCGGCAAATTTTCAATTTATTTGGTTTTTGTAGGTTTTTTAAAATAAAGAAATTCGGAAAGACGAGATCTAGATAGAGCTTAAAATTTTTTATTTTCAATTCTTACTACAACTTAAAACCATATTCATAAATATCAGCACAAATTTATAAAACGGCGTAAATGACATCGTATATTGTTAATTTCAAACATGACAACACCTTTTCAGATTAGATTAAAAGTGATTCGGAATAACAAAATTATTTTTAATAAAATAAAAACTTTTCTAATTAGATATTATAAAAAATTCCACAAAATAATATTAAAATATAAAACAAAAGTGGAGCATGAACGGCCCTTTTCAAACAAATATCATCATATTATGGACAAATTTGTTATAAACATTTCTTTATCACATTATCTGATAGAATCTGATGATATTGTCATATTTGAAATTAATGGTAAAATATAAGTTAATCTATGTCATTTTATAAATAAATCATATTTATAAAGGATTTTGCTTACCTGAGACTATTCTTTTGTATAATCTCTTCCATTTTAATATCTTTATGTTTGATGAGAATTCACTCCGTATATTATATTTAATATTATTTATATAATTATATTATCATAAAAACTCTTTTACTTATCTAATATTATTGTGCGTGACCTCATCTAAGAATGTGTAAAATCAATATAATAAAATAGTTTAATGTTAAATATCAATTTTAAAGTTTTATTTTCAATATCTAAACCGTTTAAAATGTCACTACTATGTGGATAAATGATTTTATAAAGTATTATTATATCATAATATATATCTAAATGGATCGAAATATTTTTATCATTTATACGTGAATATATATATGTCAATAAAGGCAACTCATGTACATATTTAATTTAGATAAAATTTGGTGCAATCGTTAAACAAATGATATTAAATATAATAAATTAAGCTAATTTTAAATCAAGGTCAAGGTATTAAAAATAGAAAGTGTTTTTAGTTTCCTCTATAAAAAAAAGGCAATATCGCCATCTATTTTGGAATTGTCATTTAACGAGAATAACTTTTCATTAGAGCATCACAAGAGTTCTTTCTTATTCGACTTTCTTTTCTTTCTTAGAGATTTTTAGGCATTTCATTACCTTCATTCCTTGAGGTGCCTTCATGGTCCATGAGTTTCATTTACTAACTTTCTTCTTCATACTCTCTTCACTCTCTTCAAGCAAATAGTTATTGCTCTGCTCTTCGTTTGTGCAAGCCTAACTAAGGGATGTTGAAAATCAATGTGGAAGCGAGTTTCAATATGCAAATGAGTAAGATAGGTATGGAGGCAGTTATTCGTCATTTCAACCATGGATTTGTGGCTACAAAGGTATGATGCAAAGATGAGATCCTGATCCCCTTCTCATGAAGCCTAATGCGGTTTTATTCGCTATTAAATGAGCTTGAATCTGTGGCTTTACAATATCATTGCGTAAAGTGATTCCCTCACTCTTGTTAAATTGATTAATTGTAGGAGCCCAATTTGTCCGTACCTTAGACACTAGGTTGACAAGATAAGATCCTTCATTTTCATCTTTGTCTCTTGTCTCTTCTCTCATGTTCTAAGAATAGGGAATTTAGTGGCCCATGACCATGTCAAATTTGCCTTAATAAGCACCGAATCTTTTTATGTTTGGTGGAACACCCAACCTAGTTGTATTTCTGAATCTTTATGTAAAAATTGTCAATCTTTAAATGACATTCCATGGGATCTTAATCCCCTGTCAATGGAGTAGTCTTAGAGTTTGGCCGTTTTAAGAATTTTTATAAAAAATAGATAATATAGCGGGTTTTTAAAAATTAATGCAAAAGATGGCAAAAGAAAATGAAAAATACGGTGATTAGGGTAGAGTGGAAAATTTTCTTTTTTCATAAACGTGTTTTGGCAAATAAGCAAGCTATGCTTAGGATATGCATTGCTTCTATGACGTATATTGCATTATTGCATGAGAACCGTATGACTGCCCCTATACAGTATATCATATAGGATTCGAGCTTATGAAAACAAAGTATGGTAGTTAAATAAATAAAATAACTACAAAGAAGTGAATAAAATTTCGCCTATGGATTGGGATTCCCCTTTCCCAATTAGACTCTTATTTTTTTAAAAAAAAATCATTGGTAAGTAGACTCTTATTTTAAAAACATAAAAAGAAGAAAGTGGGGAACTATAGATGTTACGAAAAGTACATTAAAATTAATGTTTCATTTTCACTGTATAATTTCTTAAATATGGCCGGTGCAGCATTTAGAAAACAATAATATTGAAAAACTTCTTCCAAATTTGTCTAAACATGGGACGTGTGGAAAAAGATTCCTTCATCCCGCGCATGAATAGCATTCCAATTTCTAACTTTTTTTCCCTCCAGGTCCCTCAAGTTTGAGAAATTTGCACATTTTTGTTTGTTAATTTTTTCAATTTGCTCCGGATGGCTTTCGCCTAGGGGGCACTCGTCGACCCAACCCTAAATTGAGTAAGGTATGATAGAAAATTTTACTTATGAGTATAGGTATAGTAGAAATTATTACCAAATCCCCTAAATAGGGTAAGGGTAGAGTATATACGCTGGGTATCCAGAACTGACCCGGATGGGTACCCGTATGAGTATCTTCATAGTAATGAATTATAAATACGTCTATGTAAATAAATACATCATAGTTTCTATCTCCCATTCACTAATAAATTATTGTTGATTTGATTTTTGTACAAGATTTGTATTTATAATAACAAATGGTCCCAATAGGAATAAGAATAATGATGTTAATGTGATTGTAAATATGGATAACGAGGGTACAAAGAATGTAGAAATAAATATAAACAACAATAAAAAGAAATTAATTATAAATTGTACAAGCTAAAATGTAAACGAGTATTACTTTGTATTATTTAAAACAACGCAACAAATATTTTTTCACATATCATCATTAGTCATTGTAGGAACCGATTTAGAACAAGAACTGAAACGAACTTATGGATAATGGTTATGGTAAGGTATAATAAGAACTAACCTTGTAAATGGATAGAGTAGAGTAAGTTTTTTGGAAATACTGTATAAATAAAGTAGACCATTATCCGAAACGAACCGACCCGAGTTGCACTCTTACTTGTGTCTCGTTGTCCTTTAAAGTGCTACTGTTGTCTGTTTGGTTTAATATTTTAAATTTTAATGAGATAATTAAATGATTTATTTAAGACATTTGAAAGGAATTTTAGTAATTCGATGCCAACAGTTTATCAACGCAAGGGCTTTAATAATAGTGAGGGACCATGGTTACGGATTTCTTAACAAAGTTCTGAAGGCATCTTTGCGAATATAAACGTAGATACGGGTGCACAAGTGTTGAACTGGACTTTCAGTGTTAGGAGAAGCGTGATGTAACAAAAGAAAAGTTCTTTGCAATCTAATGGGGACGGAGTAGCATGATCCGAAAGATACAACGGAATGCACTGGACACGAGTATTCGCAAATAATTCCAATTTTGCATAATTTTAATTGGATTATTGTAAAATGGAACTTCGTAAGATATAAATTTTGCAAAAAAAAAAAAAAAAAATTTTAAAAAAATCTTGCTGACAGATGTTAACGTCGGTGTTATTTAGCGTGAAACAATAGCCTTGTAACATGCACATAAGACAAAACATTGACAGGAAAAACTTTCAATCGAGAAATAAGCAATACGTAAAAGAGGTGCACCTCCAATCAAGAGTCAAGACACTTCGGTGGCCCTCACCTGCGCGCTTCACAATTACACGACAGTTCATTCGTCTCTCTTTAATTCCCTCTTAAGTGCTCACTAGCTAATTCACAGCTGTTACTCAGTACTCTATTATACATACGTGCACGCTTTAGTGAAGATATGTTACATGCAATGTAATTTACAGTTTATTTGGTTCAAAATGGGACATATATGTATTTAAATAATTAAGATTTTATACAATAATTTATCCATGTATAAATTATATCTTGGATAGTTTACTTGTTGAAAAAATAATTTTAAAATTAATATTTACGTTGAACTATTTTATTACATTGATTTTCTACCTTTTTAAATGAGGACATACACATATCCAATTAAGATGAAAAATTGATATGTTAATAAAAAATAATTCTAAATATAATAGGCAGAATAAATATACATTTTATGATCATATGAGTTCATTCTGAGCCAAATACATCATAAGTTACAGTATAATTATATGCACTAGATAATTTCTAATAATATGTACTAGAGAAATGATTTTGTTAGCTTGAACTAAGTAAATGACTTAGCTTACTATATAATTTTTATTTTTATTTTTTTATTTTTTTCTATACACTTATTTATCTAAGTATATTTAACATATAAAGCAAGTTTTGACATTTTTTAATATGTGTATATTTTTTGAAATTTCTAAACATAAAGTTATTTTAGTCATTTTAAAATATTCGTATGTTTAAAAATCTCAAAAAAATATATACATATATTTAAAAATAATACAACTTAGTTTATATGTTAAATATATTTACATAAATGAGTTTATGAAAAACAAAAAGTGTTTTAAATGTTTTCTTGAAGTGGGCTAAATAAGTCATTTACTTAGCTTATGTTAAAAAGATCATTTCTCATATACATAAGTCATTCCTGTTAGCTCGCATTAAGCAAATGTCTTGCTTAACATATATTAAAAAACTCATTCATAGCACTTTTTTTTTATTTTTCCTTCGTACACTTGTTTGTCTAAGTGTATTTAACGCATAAAATAATTTTTACCTTTTTGGATATATGTATATATTTTTTGAGATTTTCAAAGATAGAGGTATTTTATATTTAAAAATCTCATAAAAATATATATACATATCAAAAAATGATAAAAGAGTTTATATATTAAATACACTTAGATAAATAAGTGTACAGAGAAAAAAATAAAAATAAAGTATTATAAATGAATTTTTCAATGTTCGCTAAGCAAAACATTTATTTAGTCTAGATTAATGGGATCACTTCTCTTTATTTATAACACTCCAGTGAATACTTAAGATACTTAAAATCTATCCCATAAGTATTTCATTTGAATGCATTGGATTGGGAAAATCATTTTCATTTTATACATAATTTTTCACAAAAACCTTATTTTAAGTTCATGCAGTGTATATTTAAGATGAGCCAAGGGGAAAGGGACAAGATGATATTTTTCATTACCAATTTTTTATCTTAAATAAAATAACAGTATTTTTCAATTTACGCTGTCTAATTCGCAAAATAATTTTTTTTACACGCATATAACAATATTTTTTTTCCAATTTTTTCATACCTTTGCAATCACATTTCACCATCTGTTACAGCCTTTCATTTATGGCCTATTTCAGAATATACAAAATTTTTAAATTGAATATGTATCACAAATTTTAAGAGGATTTCTCAATTTCAATACAACTTTTTTAAAAAAATCTCTAAATCTTCAAAAACAGTAAAATCGAATACATATGTTAAATACATGTAGATTAACAGTTTTATAAAAAAAAATTCAAAAAAATTAAGAAATAAGTTTTTGCAGGGGTGCACCAAAACTTAACGTCCCTTCATTTATAGCTAACGTTGTCTTATTTTTCTACTGCTTAGTGCTAACCTTACTCAACCTTAAACAAAAAAGAGAAATGTTCATGGATAAAAAGAAGTTTAAAATATATAAAAATAATAATTGGAAATAGAAACGACCGAAATTGTAATATGTATATGCCTCTGTCAAATCAACATCATCCCTCACGTAGAAATTTTCATTCAAGCAATCACGTTCAAACTCAATATTATATCAGCAGCTTTTATTTTAACCCATCACATTCAAGCAGTGGCAAAAAAAAAAAAAAATTCAAAATCTAAGAGTGTTGACTCCAACCATCCGCGTCGACATCGCCATCTCTTGTCTCAATCAGGATCGAGAGTGGTCAGGAATCACATTATCGGGGTAAGCTTGGGGGACGTTTGGGTAGGTAAATTTTGGGTTAAGGTGAGAATTTAAAAATGAAATATTTTGATAATTATGTGATTAATATGAAATAACAAGGGTAAAATTGAAATAAATAAGTTAATTTGAAGGAAAAAGTCTAGAACGGGAGTAAAGTTGGAAAATAAGATTGTTAGGTCATTAAATCATTTGTTAGACATTGTGTTCTCAATGCTTTCTCATCCCACCCTGCACTTTCACCGGTCCAAACATCATTTGAATTTTCATGAGATTGTGGGATCAGACCAAGAATTGAAAAGAAAATATTTTAAGAATTACGTAACTGATATAAAACGGTTGAGGTAAAGTTGGAATGAATGAAGTAGTTATAATGAAAAATGATTTGAGTATAAGAGTAAAGTTAGAAAAATAGAATTGTTGGATTATTAAATTATTTTATGAAATAATGTGTACCACCAATTTCCATGCCACCCCATTCTCGGATATTACCAAATGTCCTCCTTAAGCCCGTAACATGGAAGTGCAATGCAACTAGGGGAATAAAAAAGTAAAAGTTATTAATGACCCATTTACTTTAATTTTTTCATTTTTACAATTATATTTCAGTTACTTTTTATATTTTTGAGATTTTTTGCAAATACGTTAACAAAGTTTGACCATATTATATTTGTGTTCATAAGTTTGCTGATATTGTAATTATGTCTATACGGTTTGTATGAAATTGTAAGTGTGTCCATTTCGTTATGACACTGTTAGAAATTTTGTAAAATGACTACAGTGCCCTTTAAGCAAAGCGATACATTTGCACTTTTTCAAATATTGTATATATATTTTCTATTTCATTATTTTATATATTTTTACATATATTATTATTTTAAATTTTTTTGCACACTATAACATTTGCAAAAATTCAATGCGTATCAGTTCTCTTAAAGAGTATTACCATCATTTTATAAAATTTTTATGATGTCATAATAGAAAGAACATGTTTGCAATTTTATACAAATTATGTGGGTATATTTGCAATATCGACAAACTTAGTGACATGAATATGATTTGGTCAAATGTTGTAGGCATATTTGAAAAAATTATTATATTTTTTAATACAACTACTGTATACATATATATATATCCTCTTTATTCTTTCCATATGCATTTCATTTCATTCCATTTGGCATTTAAGACCACTTCTTAAGTCTCTTTTATATAGCTTGTTATTTTTCAACTACTCTGTTGCATAAACATTTTATTTTATGCCCTTTTAAATCATAATCATTACTCCTATTACATTATATTAGTCTCTTGTTTTTAAATTTTTTTTCCCTCTTTTACTGCTTGTTTTATTTATTGAGGTTTCGTTTGTTAATAGGGAACTTTTTGCACCTTGTTTTTTGTTTTAAGAAAAAAATAAAACAGTATGATTGATTTGGGTTGAGAACTTATGGAAAACAGTGTGATTGTATTTATAATTCAATTTTTTAAAATTTTTTGGTGGACTTGGAATGAAATGTGGGTATGTTTGTTAATTGTGTCAAAGGCCCACTTGGACCGAGGTAAAAAGCAGGGAAAATTTTATTAAAAATTAAAAATTGATAAAGTTAATCATTAGGAGTAAAGATAATGAAAATAATATCTGTACTTTAATGTCTTGTATTTACACGTGGTGTTGTGCAATGGTTTGCATTTAAGAGTATGTGATAAGTGTATAAGAGTTCGACGTACTTGTTATGCATGAGCATCAATGAATGTGTATGTGATTGAGTATTACTTAAAATTCGGGTGATTTGGAAATATATTCATTTAGTTTGATCGTAATAGCAGATATACCAACGTAGTTTAAAAAGTTGCAAATTACCAAATATAGCTTTACTATAATTGTAAATATACCTACACCATTACGATGTCATTACTGCACTGTTACGCCGTAGGTATTTTCTGCAAAGATTTGCAACCTTTGTGGGTATATTTGCAATTTCAAAATGTATATTTAGTTTTTGTAAATATACCCACATAGTTTGTATATTTTTACAAACATACTCATGATATGATGGTGTACCGACGACATTATAATGATGTGAGTATATTTGCAATTATGGTTAATCTATGCAGGGTAATTTACAAATTTTAAAACTATGTGAGCATATTTATAATTATGATCAAATTATGTGATTATATTTGTAAATTATCCTTAAAATTTAATAAAATTTAGAAGGGGATGGAGGATCAATTATGTAGTCCATAAATTGTCAAAAGAGGGTGTGAGAAAGGAGATTATTAAAATGCTTTGATCAAAATTGTGTATGAAATATGGAAGGATGAGTGTGAGTCATTTTGTAAAATAGTCATTATAATAAATTTGTGCCTCTATAGCTATTTTTTACCTTATGTACCTAAGAATTTTTCACATAAATTTATATATATTTTTGTGCCCTACACATGCATCAAAACAAATGTGCCCTATTCTAAAAAATTAAAAAATAATAGCCCACCTAACAAGATCATGACCCCTGCTTTTTTATTAGTATCCATTTTTGTCGTTGTTGTTAACATAACAAAGCTTTCCTGTATATATTTTGATATTATTAGACATTTTCACTATCTGATTAACGTTTGTTCGACTGCATTCTAATCATATTTTCTCACTACATTTAACCCTAATCCCAAATATACTCATTGCGTTTTTAAAATCTCAGATATACTTTCTACGTGTGCGGTTAATCCCAAATACGCCTAATTTGCGAGTTAATGTTGTTAGTTAATATACGAAATTACTAATATATCTATCAAATTTTGAACATAAGTGAAATTTTGAATGTTATAACTCACCAATGCTCTAATTGCATGTGAGTTATTTATAAAAATTTAACTAATAATTTTTAACGAAATGATCATTTTTGGAATTAACTACAAACGAGTGAGTATATTGAGATTTTAAAAACATAACGAGTATACTTGATATTAGTATCAAGCATAGTGAATATATTGAGAAAAACTAATTTGAATTTTGCCCATGATGTATTAAATTTTACATAAGCCGAATTACACGATATCTTACCCCACGATCAACATTTCTGATCTTTCTTGATAAAAAAAAATATTTCTGACTTCTCGACCATAACAATGGCATTCACTCGTTAGCCACATGCGCGATCACCTGCAGTGGCTGTACGAACATGCAATAAGAACATCGTTCATTCCACGGCGCTACCTACGCAGGAATCACTGCCATTAAAATGCTAGCCCAACATAGGAAAAAAAAGCCTATTTCATAAATCGACAGCGTCTATCCATAGGTGGGCCAACGTGTTGGACGAGGAAGAATCCGACGGTTGTACACGCAACCCAAAGTCCGGGCCCAGCCGATACGAAAATCCGCTTGATTTTGTAAAAAGTAAACTATTATTGTAGGGCTGTCCAATCGTCTACATGATGCCCGTTTTCACCGTACCGCAAGAGTGGGGTACAATCAACTGTAGATGATCAGTAGTTGCGGGAAATATCTGGAGCTTGAAAAGCAGAAAAATAAATAATAATAAAAAAGAATCCTAATTATGGGGTAAAAAAAGAAAAAGAAAAAGAAATGACAAAAGCTTGAAAATGACTACGCTCTCCGTACGCTGACAGCGACAGCAGCACATGCTTCCCGTCACATCAACCATTTGATCTGACGGTCTGGATTAATCCGTACGATTAGGGCCGACGGCCGCGATGCGAACTTCCCAATCGCGGAATTTCTCCTCCTCCTCCTCTCTTCCCTTGCGGGGTTGATACCTATAAAAGCGAGGCCGCTTACTACAGTTGGAGTTTCGCTGCTGGCTAATAAAAGCAGCTGAAGCTTTTCGTCTGTCAAGTCGCTCTGGTTTTCCGTATTGGAAAATGGCGTTTCCCAGTCGGGGCAAAGCAGCTCAGCAAACAGCTTGCGGGCAGGGCGGTCGCCGAGAGTCTGCGGATAGAGCTTGAAGCTGGCGCCGGCGTTTTGGAGTTGGTCGTTACTGACGGCTTCGTCGAGGAAGTTATTTGTTGGTTGATTTGATTTTTGAAGCTTGGTTTGTGTTGGTTGCGAAGTCTGCTCTGGGGATTGTGTTCGGATGGAGAAACGGTTGGAATCATGGCGGCAGAATCTTTACAGAGAGGCTGGTTTCTTCTCGTCTCCGAATGAGGATATCTGACGAGAGTGTTTGAAAAATGAAGCTTTCCAACTCCGGGACGTCTCAGCTGCCTCAGGAAGGTACGTCCTCGGCTCCTCGCTTGCTCTCTCATTCCCGCTTGATATTTAGGACAGTGCTTTCTTGCATATGCGCGAACTTCTTTGGGCGTTCGGTTGGAGATTCGTACACTTTCGTTTCTGATTTCCACCTAAAAAGTTGGAGAAAATGATGTTTGAATTGATAATTGATAAATGGAATTCTACGGCTCTGGGGAGAGAGAGGTCTAAATCATTATTTCAGTAGAATATATGATTGATGTTTTCTCTTTTATGTGGAATTTATTTAGAGGAGAATCGATGTTTGAACTCGGAGCTCTGGCATGCTTGCGCTGGGCCGCTGGTGTCACTGCCATCAGTCGGCAGCCGTGTTGTTTACTTTCCGCAGGGTCATAGTGAACAGGTGAGACGAATTGTCTGAAAGAAAATTTATCCATCTTCTTCGTATCTTCTTTATGGAACGAAACTCTTGAATTTGATGGATTATGCATCTTGCGTTTCTGAATAGGTAGCAGCGTCAACGAACAAGGAAGTGGATGGGCACATACCCAATTACCCCAATTTGCCTCCACAGCTTATCTGCCAACTTCACAATGTGACACTGCATGTGAGCTTCCAATGCCTACATGCTGTTGCGTGGTTCGAACTCTTGATGGTTTGTTGTCCTAGAGGCGCATGGTTAGAGAGCTCTCCAGTTCATACCATATTCAAAATTGTGTCTGCTCATCTGCTAGACATGTGGCGGACATATTTTGTGATTGAGACCGCCCAAATTGCCAGGCTGATTGATGATAGAATGGATACTTTCAAATGGTCCCAAAAATATAATGTACATCATTATCCAACTTAGATATTTCATCTGTCCATGGGGCTGGCAATTTATCAATGCTGGTGCAGATATATTTGACTGTATTCAATGCGCAGTGGATCCTGCGGTCTGAATGATAGGACCTGATATGCCTGCACCTGATTAGCCACATGGTTGGTCCATTGGTTGCCACAATGTGGAAGAATTGGAGAATGTGAAATGTTGTCTTCTCAGATCTAACATGTTTATGCCATCATCGGATGATATATTCAATCATCTGCAATCATGCAAACTACTGTCAATAGGCAGCGGGACAAAATAGCTGTGCATGACTAAATGATTTTCATTGTGATGATTCAGTGCATGTAACATCAGATGATATTTTAGGCCATTAGAGTATCTTTATCTAGATTATTTCATTTTATGGGAAGGTGGAAAAGGGGTTAAGAACGATATGCTGTGGAATTTCAGGCAGACGCAGAAACAGATGAAGTATATGCACAGATGACCTTGCAACCATTAAGCCCAGTAAGCCGATTTCTGGTTAGTGCATACTCATCTATTCCATTTGCTTGAGCATAATCACGGAAATTCTTCTTCTCAGCAAGAACAAAAGGATTCTTATCTTCCTGCCGAGCTGGGTATTCCAAGCAAGCAGCCAACTAATTATTTCTGTAAGACATTGACTGCAAGCGACACTAGTACTCATGGGGGGTTCTCTGTTCCTCGCCGTGCGGCTGAAAAAGTGTTCCCTCCCCTGGTAGGTTTCTATATTAAAGCCGGTGGGGCATTTTATTATATTCCAATTTGCTAGATAATCTAGTTTGTTTGCTGTTTAGGATTTCTCTCAGCAGCCACCTGCTCAGGAGCTTATAGCAAGGGACTTGCATGATGTTGAGTGGAAGTTTAGACACATTTTTCGAGGTATGCTGCTAGTCGTCTATCATAAGTCAGGTTATTCATAATCCTACAATTATCTAGGTGGGTTCACCTTTAAAAAATGATCACCAAAACCAGCTTTCCTTACTAGGCAACAAGGTATTATATATTTACTACTGACTGAAAGTACAGAAACTCCAAGAATTGTCATTGTGTAGAATAGCCTGTAGAGCTTGTTCAGTGTGGTTAGAACAAAGATTGCTAATGCCATCCACCACATTATGAGTATTTCATCAGGTATTTACTATTTAGTTGAGTGGGTTAATTCCAAATACAACCACAAATTGTACCTTTAATTACAGATAATGATCACACATTGGCAAAATAGCAGACAGTCATATTTTTCGATGTTTTTCAAGAATCACAATGCTGTTAGTTTTGTTCATGTATTTTTATGAAAATACCATTTACTATAACTTAAATCTCTGTCTCAATCTCTCACGTAAAGATTTTTTTTTATCATATACTGCGATAGCTTTGTGTTCTGATAATCATACGCAAGAATGAATTGTATATATATATATATATATATTAGCCATGGTTATTTTAGTAAAAGATACGGGGAAAAATAAATGGTGTGGTCATTTTGACATGGTCAAAAAAATGTGGCCAAATGTTCTATTTTAATAAATGTGTGGTCATATGTCTTTAGTATATAACTTGTAGCCATATTTGGAGTTAACCCTGAGTTCTGTCCAAATGTATCTTTTGCTTGAATGAGAGGACATTGCTATCATTATAAAAATATCAAAACAGCTGTGGAACTATACAAAAATTCTAGTAGCAAAAAGTAGTATAAGATTTCTTTAAATGTCATTTGATCGATGGCTTGCCTCAGGTTTAGCATCTGTTGCTCTATCCTTGCGGATAATTTCTTCTGCTTCCTCAAATTACTGAATCAATCCATGTATCAGCATACTGTTCCTTGTGCAGGCCAGCCCAAAAGGCATCTCCTTACCACAGGCTGGAGTGTGTTTGTCAGTGCCAAGAGACTGGTTGCTGGGGATTCTGTTCTTTTTATTTGGTAGGCAATATGCCTTCTTTTGTTTTTTATTCAGGGACTTTACAGAGGCAAGGTTTCAGATTTGGTTTATGCAAGCTATGCTATGCTTTTACTATTAGGAATGAGAAGAATCAGCTTCTGTTGGGCATCCGGCGTGCTAATCGACCACAAACTGTGATGCCATCATCTGTTTTGTCAAGTGATAGCATGCACATAGGACTTCTGGCTGCAGCTGCTCATGCTGCTGCTACAAACAGTCGCTTCACTGTATTTTACAACCCAAGGTATTAGTTGGCCTCTGAGTTTTACTTTACGCCAGTTTTAATGGCATGCAGTGATGCTTATATTATTATATTGCTGCTGTTTTATTATTTTGCAGGGCTAGTCCATCTGAGTTTGTCATACCCCTCTCAAAATATGTGAAAGCAGTATTTCACACGCGCGTATCAGTAGGAATGCGTTTCCGAATGCTTTTTGAGACTGAAGAATCAAGCATACGTAGGTATGGCAGGCTGTTTGTTACTTCATGTTCAAACTTAAAACGTCAAGATCCTTTATGCCTGTTTGGTGGCTTTGGGCTTGTTTGAGCACTCAAAAACTGTGTTGAGTAACCTGCCACTCATAGGTTTTGTTGTGAGTCACCTGTAAATCTATGCCTGTGCCAGAAGATCAATGGGCAAAGACCTCTGGGCCCTCTCTACATTCCAATACATGGTTCAAAGCCTCTGTATAATGATGACTGTTTTAAATCAAACCTGTGACGTTCGTTTATTCAGATGCTTGTAATGATGCATTGGGCTCATAGATGGCAAAGTACATTTCTTTTCTTTACCAATATGTTCTTGTGCTATCTGATGAAAGTTTTCTTGCAATCCAGGTACATGGGCACTATAACTGGTATAAGTGACCTAGATCCTGTTCGCTGGCCCAACTCTCACTGGCGATCTGTAAAGGTAATCGAACTGCTGAATTGGGTTATTTTATCATTGAGGGGTGTTCAATGATTCATGTATTGCATAAAAAGATGTGAACCATATGCACTAAAGCTAGATACAATTTGGGTGCATATCTAAAACACTGGAAACTCCCAAGCATCCCCAGGTGCAGGCCAAGATTTGCAGATGCTGTTTCATTCAATTTTCTGTGTGTGTGTGTGTAACATGTACATGCATGTGTTGCACGTAACACACATCACATGCATGTATCTATGGGGAATGATCCATTAGTATTGGTTAACAACTAAAAGTGGAACCTTTCCATTTGGCCCTTTCAAGATGATGAGATCTACCTAAATCTGTTTAGCATGGAGCATAAAAATTATCCTGATAAAAGAACCAGATATCTCATAAATTAGAATTATTTAAGAGATGTAAACCTTCAAAATATTTTACTTCATGCTTGATTCATTTATGTCAGTTTGAAATTATTTTGAATTACGTTGTTAAATAAATAATTTTTGGTATAATGAAAAAAACTATATTTTATGACTTTATCTTATCATGGTGGGTCAATGGAGATGTTCAACCTTGAGCTCTAGCAGAACCACTTCTAATGAATATTTTTCTCTGTATAATGCGCATATATTTGGTAAATGTCTTATATACCTATTACCGTTGACAACTAGTACCAATTCACCTGCAGCATTATGGTCTATTAAAGTTCTTTGCAATTGGTGTTTATTAATTCCCAACATTCCCAAAAGTGACCCAAAAGTGCGTTGAAGAACTGGCACATATAGAAAATTCCTTTATTCATTGACCTTTTAGTATCGAGTGAAAAATTTTTAAAATCCCACACTGGATATTGTGTTAACCACAGTGTGATTTTTTTTTAAAAAAAAAAAAAATCCCAACCATCATTTTGAGCATTGTGATGTTGGAAAGAGGAGGCTAATAGTAGGGTTAACTAATTTGTTTCCTAAGTGGCATTTGTTGGTTATAAACCTTTAAGGCTTCACTGCCTATGAAACATGTTGTAAAACAAATGACGACCAACAAGTAGGCCTAAAAATAGCCTATGTTTGAACAATATGTCTAGGGAACCTTGGCACACCTAATTATTAATATGTTGCCAACATCTAGATGCATTGAGTTGCATTGCTAAATTATCTTCAACTATTATCATTTGAATAAGTATCCAAGAAACTTTGAGAGTTTTCAAGTGTTGTCATATGTCAAACTTCAAAACTCCCAACCAATGAGAAATCTATAATTACCTTTTCACATAAAAATGCAGGTTGGTTGGGATGAGTCTACTGCAGGTGAGAGACAACCAAGGGCATCGTTGTGGGAAATTGAGCCTTTGACGACTTTTCCAATGTATCCATCACTATTTCCTTTGCGATTAAAACGACCTTGGCATCCTGAGGTGCCATGTTTCCATGGTATGCGCTTTAGTTACAACCTGACCTTTTTGCTTAATTTTCATCAAGCCTTTTGTTTTAAGTGGTTTGTTCCGTCTTACTTCAATAGCTTGCTGCAATTAGAAAAGGGGTTTTTGTGTATAGGTCTCTAAAGTTTGTAGCATTTGTACTTTTTTATTGGAATTTTATGTTTGCAATAGATGTCTTCAATATTCAAAAAATTGCAGGTTTGACTTTAGTTAAGTGAAGCCCTAATGCCATTAATTTATGGCAAAATGACTAAAATTCCTTCTAATAACCTGAAACAAATATCTCGGATCACAACTTAAAAAAATATTTTTCATGTAAGAAATCCAATAAAAGAAAGTAGTTTAGAAAAAAATCCAACCGAACAGTGCTATTCATTTAAGGATTTACTAGGGTTACTGTATTTTGATAATTTCATCTTACAACTTAATGATGTTAGGATTTCACGTCCTGCAAATTTTTGAGACTTGGAGTCATCCATTGTAAATATGAAATTTAAGGGTTAAGGTGCAAATTTTACCAAACATGAGGGACTTAAAATGAAAAAAAAATCCCATAAAAATGTCTTCAACATATGAATAATGTCTTGTTTAAAATTATAGTTTTGGTAATTAAGTTTGTCCCCTCCGCAACTATTTTCTCATCGCAGAAGTGCGCGCGCGCTAACTCTAGGCCAAGGGAATATGAGTCACTGAGTCGCATTAAAATGCCCACCCAAGTTATCTCAAAACTTGTTGGATATCCAATTGGTAGTTTTGGCTTTATTTTATAATATTAAAAATTTGTCGTAGAATTGGTGCCATTGGTGTATAGTGTTATTTTTGTGATGGCAAGCTCACATGGATCTGGGGTTGCGACCGGGGTAGCCCAGTTTGAGGTTATCCTTATCTTATTTTTTAGAAACTCCATTCCACTCTATTTTAAGTCAGGTTAGTTCAAGGCCTACTTTGCCTTATTTTTTTCAAGGTTGGGTTAGTTTCTGTTCCAAATCAGTTCTTCAAGACAAGCTTTACGTTATATTAAAAAATTTTAATTACATTTATCCATCTTCCCTACAAATCTATAATTTGCATAAGGTACTTTTTTCAAAAAATGTGGAACCAACCTACCCTATTGGTAGGGAAAATAGAGCCCACCCTTCCCATTCTAGGGGGTGTAGATGGGTCAAGCCACGAGTATTTCACTTTTGTTGTAGCCCTGCATGGAGCCATGGATCATCAAATCACGTATTACAAAAGCTATTTACATAGGCAAACAAGATTTTTGTGAAAAATCATTTAATGTGAAAAAAGAAAATTTACAGGAGAGAGAAATAGATCCATATGACACAAGTTTACATCAAGAGTTTTAGGTGCAGAAGACTAATTCTTTTTTCTTAATCAATCAATAGCCTCTTCTTTCATTCAAGTTTTGACCCTTAGATGTGTGATAACAAAGGTGGAATCTTATTTTTCCCTTTTGTCTTAACCCTGGACCACCTAAACCTTAGTTGATAACGAGATTTTATGGCCATTAAATGAACTTATGCGGCAATGGGCTGACAAACCACTGTCGATCCTTTGAATCTTGAAGAATAAAGATTTATGACACAAAACTAAGGGTGCAACTCGGGTCGGGTATTAGTCTACCATACTCATACTCTATTTCCAAAAAGCCTACCCTACCCTACTTGCTTATAAGGTCAGTTCCTACTATACCCTACCCTACCCATTACTCATAAGGCCGGTTCCAGTTCCAAACCAATTTCTACCATGACTAATGACGACATTTGAAAAAATGTGTTGTTTTAAATAATATAAAATAATATTCATTTACGTTTTAGACTTTACAGTTTATAATTAATTTCATTTTGTTGTTGTTTACATCTATTTTCACATTCTTTTTAGCCTCGTTGTTCATATTAATAATCACATTAACATCATCATTCGTATTCAGGTTTTGATCGTCCGTCATTATAAATACAAATCCTATAAAATTTATAAAAAAAATAAATAAGAAAATCAAACCAACAATAATTTATTGGTGAATGAATGATAGAAACTATTATGTATTTATTTATATACGTATATCTATGGTTGCTTATATATTAGAGTATCCATTCGGATCGGTTCCGGGTACCCAACGTGTATACCATATCTTTATCCTATTTAGGAGGTTAGGTAATGATTTCTATTCTATCCGTACGCATGGTTAAAATTTCCTTCTTTACCCTACCTAGTTTAGGGTTGGGTCGGTGGGTACCCGTTGGTACACTACTCAAGTTGCTCCCCTACACAAAACGGGTGCATAAGAAGATAGTTTCAGATTGAACCACTTTGTTTCGTAAATCTCATTTACTCTCAGTTCCTCATTTATACTTGCTATGTCCTGATTTCCCAACTGCCTCGTCATCTTGAAAATTTCTGTTAATCAATAATGCTGAATATTGAATGTCTGCTTCCCAGGACATTTAAATCTGGATTCATCTAGCATTTGACTTTAGGAGTGATGGATTACGGGAGTTGGTCATATATGACATACAGTCTCTATATAGCAATCCGAGTATTTTATCATGCCATTGATTTAACCTTGTTAGATGTACTAAATCCATATGATTGGTTCTGCTATCAAGCACGTCTGAAATGACAAACCGCCAAAGAGACTTCTAGGCTTTATAGTTTCATTAATATATTTTTTTCTACCATAATGTATAATCAATCAATCACTTACATTTCAATGGTGAGATTCAATACTGACGACAGCAATGGTGAGATTCAATCTGTACCAGTTTGACTCACCTTTCAAGAAACAAAAGATGAACCTTCAGGTTTGGTACACTAAAGACAGTATTCTGTACCAGTTTCACTTACATTTCAAGAAACAAAAGTTAATACCTTCAGGTTAGGCATAATAAAGATAGTATCTCAAGAGAGGTATTGGTAGGTGTTATTTGATGATAATGGCGGTAATGATGGCGACAATTATGACGGAGGTGATAACAACAAATAACTGATAAACAGATGAACAGATGACAGTTGTTTGACATGTATTGACATTTCCCCTTTCATCTGTCTTGTCATTGTCTATATTAAAGAAGACAATGGTAACAGCTTCACATGGCTTGGTGGGGACAGTGGGCAGAGGAGTCTGCAGCCTATAAATTTCCAGCCGGTTGGAATGGGATCCTGGGTGCAGCAGAGGTTGGATCCCTTACTTCTAGGGAATGGTCATGATCCTTACCAAACAATGGTGGCAGCAGGACTGCAGGATATAAGAAGTGGGGATACTCCAAAACAACAGGTTTTGCACTTCCAGCAACCTTTCCAGTCTGCTGAGCAGATGAGTAGATCAAACCCACTACTCCAGCAGCAAATTGTTCAACAAATACAGTCTCAGAGCATGCTGCAAGGGCAGTCACAGAGTGCATCAGACAACCAACCCCTGAACCTTCTTATGCAGCAACAGCTGCCACATGTATTGGATGATCCACGAAAGCAACAGGTACAACCACCCCAGATGTACCAAGACACTTTTCAAATCCCGAACAGTAGGATGCAGCAGCAGCAGTCATCTTTGTCCAACTCTTTTTCGCAGAAATCAGTCTTTGCAGATTCAGGCATGAATTTGTTGTCAGCACCGACTAGTACCTCCATACAGGGAGTGCTAGGTTCTTTCTCACAAGAAGGAAGTAGTAATCTCATTAACTTCTCAAGAATGGGTCAGTCAATCATGACTGAGCCCAGTCAGCAACCTTGGGTACCGGAATTTGTGATGCAGCAGATCAGTCCCTTTGGTAATGGGACATCTCTTCCACTATTCTCTGGCAAAGAAGGTGGGGAGACACAAAATTTTGCATTAGATTCCCGGACACACACCCTGTTTGGTGTCAATATAGACTCTCCTCGGGACCTACCCCAGGTTCCTGATATTGGCACGGCCACAATTAACACTGAAGTATCTGCTATGCCATTTTCTGGTTCTAGCTTTCAGAATTCTCTGTATAATTGCGTGGAGGCTTCTTCAGGACTGCCGCAGAGTGCAGAACAAGTTGATCCAGGAGGCCAAACATTTGTAAAGGTGATGACTGCAAATGGCCACCCAGAAACTCAGCCTCGGCTTCCCAGCTCAAGCTGATTTTAACATTATCTTGCAGGTTTACAAATCAGGGTCAGTTGGGAGGTCATTGGATATCACTCAGTTCAGCAGCTACGATGAGCTGAGACAGGAGCTTGGTAGAATGTTTGGGATTGAGGATCAGTTGGAAGACCCTGCGAGATCAGGCTGGCAGCTTGTATTTGTTGACAGGGAGAATGATGCGCTTCTCCTTGGAGATGACCCATGGGAGTAAGTACTCATGGAACAAATAAGAAATTTTCTTTCCATATACACAATTTAGGGGGTATTCAGTAGGTGGAGTGTGAATTTGGATTTTAGAAAATCAGGGTTATTTTGTTTGATGTATGCCATATCATGTATTAGGAGATGAAAAATATAGGTAATGGTAAGGAATGTTAGGGTGGTTATTTGTTGAAATATGAGAAATTGTACGGGGGAAAGAAAAAAATTTCTAAAAATAAAATATTCTGGTGGCTGGAATCCAACTTTGGGGTAATCGAACATGTGTTAAACTTAATTTTTCTATTAGCATCCTTATATTTGTCATAAAAAGTCATTTTTTTATTCATTCTCTAGTTTGCTATTGTTGCTGTTATCATTTCATCCCATCCTTTTGAGTGATATTTGATTCCACCTATTTTTGTCTTTAGCTGGTTAGCAGTTGAGTGAAACACTGTTTGTTAAAAGCATTGACATGTTTGACATTTAGATTCAATGACCACAATTTGGACAAAATCATAGAAAGAGCTGGCATATATACAAACACAATGCTCCCTCTGAACGTGAAACAATGTTGTTGAATGTTTTGTTGCTTGCCATTGTCAAAATTTCTGATTGCTTCTCATGCCCTTTAGATATCAAGTGGTTTTTACAATATCTGAATTTAATTGTTCTATTTTCAATGCTGAAAATCAGATGTTTGCAATTGTTTTGTTTAGAAAATTTTGAAATGAAAGGAAGGAGAGTCAGGCATTTGTCTTGCTTATTTTGGAACTGATATAGGTCAATTCTGATTATCTTGTATCTGTTTGTCTGTGCAGATGGATAAATATAATTAACATTCATGCAAAAGCCTACATAAACATATACAGGATATTTTCTATTTTGAGCAAATGTTCTTGTTGCTGCTTGTCTAGCAGTTGATTGACATAGGATATCAATTGTTGCTGTAGAAACTCTAATAAAGCACAATCCAAGAAGTCAAATGTGATTACTGGTCATTTTAATCATTTTGCACTATCATGGTCGTGGCAATTTTTCATTCTTGAGAGTATATTGGAGGCTTTGTTACCAGTTTTATTCTGTCTGCTGTTGTGTTTCTGAGAATGTTCACTGTTTGGCAATATTTTTCAGGGCATTTGTGAATAATGTGTGGTATATCAAGATACTTTCACCTGAGGATATTCAGAACCTGGGGAAGGAGGAAGCAGAATCCTTGAATCTAACTGGAAGTCTTGAATATTGAAAGAATATCAAATGGTAGGAAAATGGTATGGCATGTAGGCTCTTGTTCATTAATTTATAAAATTGCTTTTGTTATGGATACATAGATGGACAATGCATACTTGGAGGTTTCATATTGCTAAAGCCATGAAAAGGGGATGATTGGACTGTGTTGATAATTTACTTTTATGCTACATAAATTGAGAAGCCAGTCTTCAGCCTGATAGTTCCTATTAAATTGCAGGAAAGGAAGTTCTTGGTTCTTTCTTGTTACTTGAGGTAGCCAAGTAAACTTTATGGCGCAGTTTTTTGCCTCAAAACCTTGGGTGCAAATATTTCTAAATGGAAGCACCAGACTCCAAAATGAAAACAGCTATGTAAACATGTGGACAACAACTCGCATCTATTAAGAACTGCGAAGCACATCTATTGTGCCACCAGATTCCAAAATGAAACCAACTATAGGGCACAAATAGATAGATGTGCTTACTAGAGCTTCTGAGCTCATATATTCAATTTGTATTCGATCCATGATTGCTTGTGGTTATCACAGCATTTTTTCTTTTTAATGCAGGTTCCCTAGTGCTTGTATTTTATGAAGCGCATTAAAAATTCACAAATGCTGAGTAGTGGTAAAATTATGTAACTCGAGTACAGGAGTACAAATGTTGAGTAGAACATGTAATATCTCAGAAGATACACACATATCTTCATATAAGTGCCTTGTATGCCTTGTAACTCCATGGGTTGTAGACAACAGTTTAAACCACTCATTTCTTGTAATACTTAGTCACGTATGGTAATCAATAATTCCACGTGCATATGGTAACCAATAATTACTCATCTCCTGGTTAAAAGGATCTACGTTGTTTAATCCTTCATTAGTAACTTCTCCCTGTCATCATAATGTCCTCTTATCTCTTCATTGGCTATCACTATTCAATTGGTGGCTATGCAATCTCATTATGTTTAGGAAATCTTGCGTGTTTTCTTGGGGGCTCAGATTATGTCCTGTGTGGCGTATGATTAGAAGATGTAATACTAGATGCTTCATGTCTTGCTTACATTTCAATTTTCCTTATTCTTTTATACTTCTCAATTTGTTTAGCCAAGGCGATCCATTAATAATCAACTATCATATTATGTTTCTTGCATTCATGGCTGTCCGCTTGTGACATTCCAGAGGCTGTCCTAAACTACTTCCGGCCATGGGAATAAGGGATTATTGAGTTCCAACTTTTTCACTGACACGCAAGCAAACGGACAGAATGGGTTGGATTATCCCCCACAAAAAGAAGGGTCGGATTTTATAAAGATAAAAGATTGTGCTGGGGCTAGGACATGGAACTGCTTATGAAAAAGGAAGTAGTAATATGATTGGAAGTAAATGGGTTAACCATTGTGAATCGCGTTTATTTGATTTACCTTGATAATCATGTGGAATTTTTCCTGGCCGTTATTCTTATCCCATTTGTCCACAATCCAAGGTCATCCTAATTAAAGATTCAGGAAAATCATAGCAACCGATGTTAAAATGTCTGTTTGTTTTTTGTTTTTTGTTTTTTTTTGAAGGATTCATCTCAGGAACTTTAAATCAGGCTTTTCAGTATTTTCAAAATATTTGAGAAAATTATCTTATATCCGCCACTTTTGACTATATATATATATTTTTTGAAGGAAGCCTTTGACCCTAATTTTCGATATATCCACAACACATTATAAATTCCTTGCTCACCGATAATATTTGATTATAAATTATTATTATTATTATTATTATTATACCAACGCCATCAATAGTGTCTCAGATGGCTGTTATCCATCTCATTTAAAAGGTAATTTTGTCCATCGAAAATCTGTTTATTGAAACAATTTGGTTCTAATATACACTTCTTTATGATCGTAAATCGGCAATTAATGTCTGGGATTGAATTGTTTAAATTAAGAAAATTTGGATAGTAAAAGTAGTCTTTTTAGTGGGTAATGGATGTGTTGATAACGTGGATGTAATATGAATTAAAAGTGAAATATTATAAGCATAAAAGGAATTTACGAAATATTGTAGGTATATTAGAAATTAAGAGTAAACATTACGAGTACAAGAAAAAATTTTCCAAATATTTTCTTCTATCTAGACCAAAAATCCTATGGAACTGTGATATAGTAATGCTAAGTAAATGAATACGTTATGTACTCTTCCAAACATTGCAGGCAACAGTCGTTACAATTAAAATAATTTAAACTGCCCTGGCCATTTTATTTATTTATTTAAAAATGTGATGGGTAAGATGAGGTTTTGTGCGACCACCACGAATAAATGAGTTGAAGGAAAGCAATGGGCGTAACCAGTTCCACAAAAGTATTTTATACATTTCAATCCAGGCTTTGTGCTCTATAGTTCTGACAGGCACATCCTACTTATAAAGCTCTGTTCGTTTTGGGTACTTTGGAAATTCTGTATGCTCTCCAACTAACCGACCAACACATGAGTGTGGAAGTCATTGCTGTCGAAAAAAGAAATGAAAGAAGCCGTTTTGGAAGACCGTTTCCTTCCACAAATGGCAGCTAAGTTCTCGTACGATCGTCCCCTCATGACATGTGCATCCTTGGATTGAAAATTCTCTGAATCTTGGGATTAATCATCAACCAGACTTCTAGTATTGTATTGCTTCCTTTTTCTTGTTTCTAAAAGTTTTTCTTTCCCCTTGTTTTTAACCTTTTTCTAGTTCCTAGATGAAAATTTTTTGGCTTTCGGCTTCTACATCACCCAAGCTATTTCCATGGGTGCGCCTGAATTTTGATTAACTTGTTACTTGTGCTCATATTGCACTTCTTCTCTTTTTACCCAAAGTTAACTAGTCTTTCAAGAGTCTCTAATTGATAATAGAAATAATCCCAAAAACTTGTAACCCGAAACTCTTTCGAAAAAATTTGTTTGTCGGTTTCATACAAAATTAAAAAATACTTATCTATTTTATCATAAATATTTTCAACTATACTTTGTTTAATTATTAAATAAATTTTCTAATTTTATCAACGTTGTATATCTATAGAGCATTTTTCTTTTTAGTTGGCTCCTATTTTAACATGAGGAATGATTTTGTTAGCCTACGCTAAGCAAATGCTCCACTTAGCTCACTTCAAAAAACTCATTTATGACTTTTTTTATTTTTTCTTTATATACTTATTTATCTAAGTGTATTTAACACATAAACCAAGTTTTACCATTTTGATATGTGTATATAAAATCTAACATATATATATATATTCAAAAATGGTAAAACTTAGTTTATATGTTAGATATACTTAGATAAACAAGTGTATGAAGAAGAAACAAAAAAAATATTATAAATGAGCTTTTTGATGTGCAGATATTTGCTTAGTCCAGACTAACAGGACTATTTCTCTTTTAACACAGAGAAATGATTTGAGAGCTTTCTCTCTTCTGCAAATATATAAATGCTTGGATTGGTCGTTGTCATGCTGATTTTATGAAATCTAAACCATTCATTTTACTTGTAACAATGTTTTATACATCGTAGATAAAATTATTCAAAAAATATGAATCAAACTTCTTGTAAAAGTTTTAACAATTTTTATATTGTAAAATTATTTTAATTTAATAGAATATTATGATTATTTCATGGTCAGAATTTTTATTTTCTAAATAAATAGGATAAATTAAATATGTTGGATGGTTTAGATTTCATACAATAAGGGAGAAGTGAAAAAAAGCGTTATGGCGTAATGCAAACGTGTGCATTAGGTCTCAATGCACATGGTTGCATGAACTTTTTTTTTTTTTTTCAGAATTTCAAAATTTTTTGCATATACATATATTGTCTTAAGCATGAAGTTTCAGTATATAATATTTATATAATTTTGATTTAAATATTTTATTTTGAATTTAAAAATAAAAATACGATATTTCTCATGTGCTAGTCGCATGAAAAATACCATATTTTTAATTTATAAATTCAAAAAATGTTAAATAAATCAAAAAAATTGAAAAATTATGTATGGGAACAAATATACTCTTTTTGACGGGATACTGGAAACAATACGAGTCCACATATATACGATTTTTTTTTTTTGGAAAAAAAGTTGATGAAAGCATGTGGATTGAGGCCAAATGTATACTTTTGTATTAAATCATGACTTATGAAGTTTTTTTTTTTTTTTTTTGTTTTTTTTTCAAAAAAAGTTTCCACAGTCGCACTGAATCACTTCCTCCAACATAAACAGAGTTAACAGCCGTCGCTTGATGCTGCAGCAGACGAATGAACTTCAACGGAGTTATTAGTAAAGTGCTTTTTACTAAACTTTGCATTAATGGGGCGATTCATTCTAAATTAATCATCTTTTGGCCCTTAAGCATAGAAATTGCAGCAGATAACTACAACTTTGAACAATATAGAGTTTTGGTACCTCCAAGTGCAGCGGACGTACGTTTTGCATAACACGGGATGGTATAAGGGGAACGATACCCCTCATTTGCAAGTGAGGGTTCCGAAAGAGAATTGAAATTGTTTAATAAATAGGTGATCTCCCGTAAAATATTTATAACTTTTGATAAAATAAAAAATAAATTCAATGAAAATGTCATTTTTTTTTAATCTTGTCACACATTATCATGTTGTAAAATTGTTTAAAATTCATTTATTATGTTATCAGTATTGTCAAGTTATAATTAGTTGAACATTTCTTTTATTTATTTTTGCAAAAAAAAAATAATTTAAAATTTTATTTTTTGTCTTTTTACTTTACATTATTATTATTAGCATGTTACGATATAATTTAGAAAGTCAATTTTTTATACTGCTATCCTAAATTATTATAATATCTAAAAATTGAAAATTTGTCTTCTCGTCTTATATGAAATTTATTTGTCTAATTGTTTGATAAGTTTTTTATACTATTTTAAAAATGCAGGAGGCCCCAAGAGTTACTAAACCTATGCTTTGTCCATGTGGTCTAGGATAAACTAAAATCCAATTAGAGTGTTGATTCTATCGTTGTCGAGGATATGTAAGTCCCGCTGCGTTAAATTTTTTTTTTTTTTGTGAATGCATTTATATATATGTATATTTTTATTTTTTACATATATAAATTCCTATTTTCACATATCAGCATGCTGTAATATTAAAAAATTATTTATTATGTTATCATCCTTAATTAATATTGTCACCTACGTGTAAAAAATATAAATAATACATATATTAGATCGCTCACAAAATAAGCTAAAGTAATGTTACTTTAGATTTATACGGCTTGTACAATGATAAAACCCACAATTGACTTTTTTTTCAGTCCTTGATAGTTGGATTTTAATATATCCTAAACCACATGGGCAGAGAATAGGTTAAATAGTGCTTGGGGCCTATAAATTTGTCAAATAGCATAAAAATTTATTAAATAATTCAACAAATCAATGTCATATAAGATGGAACGATAAAAATTCAATTATTAGATATCATAATAATATAAGATGACAACATCAAAAAATTAACTTTCTAAATTACATTATAATATGTCAATAATAATAATCTAAAGAGAAAACATAAAAAATAAGATTTATTTATTATTTCCAAAATAAATAAAAAAATGTTCAACTAATTACAACATGAAAATACTAATAAAACCGATAGATATTTTAATAATATTACAACATGATAATATATGAAAAGATAAAATAAAAAATTGGCATCCTTAATGAATTTATTTTTGGTGTTATCAACAGCCGGAAATATTTCTACCTGAAATCGCCCATTTCAACATTATCCGCATGGGAGCAAGGTGGTTAATTTGCAAGAGGCATGATATTATTAGCCGAGGCTAATTAATGTCTTGTTTGCCATTTTAAATGGTTAAAAATTGCTAAAAAAAATTATATTTAAATTTTAAAAAATACACATCTCTCAAAGTGATAAAACTCAACTTATATATTAAATACATATAGATTAATAAGTTTATAAAAAAGCAAAAAAAAAAATCTTAAAACAGAGCAAGATCATACCTCAAATTACAAATGTAGTTACATAATTTGACTATAATTACAATTATGCCTACATAATTTTATAAATTATAAATAACTCTCACATAGTTTGATAGTAATTGCAGACGCAACCACCATGACCATTAACGTCAAAATGAGCTGTTAAATCCTTTTTTTAAAAGAAATAAAATAAAATTATCCTTCTAGTCAGATACACCAACGGAGCACGAAGACAGCCCCTCCATCTTAATTCCCTCACTCCACGCCCGCACTCCACGCCTGCGTGCTTGACCTAGGCTCCCCATGAACGCGTGCCGATGACCTCCCTCACCTCTCTGTTGGTTCAAATGCAATTGTTTTACTAATGGTCCATCATCACTTAATTGGGTATGTATAAAGTATTTGATTAAGATGTTTAAAATCAATCCAAGTATCCAAGACCCACCTCCATCATTCAATATCATGGTGTGTTATGTCTCGCTTGAAACAGTTCATCAGCGTTGAAATGGCCAAAATTTGCTTCTGCGTATGAATTAAAATCCTCTTAAATTGCTATCGCATTGTTTGTAAAACAAGCAGCACTGAAATAGTGGTTTTATTAATGTTTTTGCATTTTCATCTTGAAGAAAAACAAACAATTATTTTTCCCATTTGAAGAGATTAATAGTCCAAGCACAAACCTAGCTAGAGATCGTCTGCAAGGGAATATATTTTCAAAATACCCCATTTCCAAGTGTACGTCAAGTCTCCTCTTTTCGATTGCTAGATGGCATCGGCAGCAGAACATAAGCGCAGCAATTCATGGACCCAGTCCATGAAAGCATTCATTTGGTGGGGCTCTCGCGTCTGATCAGATTCATTACAAATTTGTATTGTCTCGCAAAAATTCATTACTGTGTTGCTAGCGTTGAACATGATAACTATTGTTGTAAAATTAGGGAAGATGGAGTACCCATCTTGTTGCTCTGGTTAGAAGGGTAATATCCAACAAAATAGGACTTAACACCTCATTTTAACATGAACAGTCATCTTAGGTACGTATACAATTAGTGTCAAACTTTATTGCAATTTTTAAAATTATATGAGTATGCATGCAATTTTGATTAAATTATATAGATATATTTGTAAATTACCTAGCAAAGGTAACAAAACCTTTTTTTTCCATTGCTTTATATTTCATCTCAAGCCAACCCAAGCACACATTTTTACTACTTTTTGCTTAAGAGGTAAAAATTAACTATATAATCGACAATGTACCTTACAGAGAAATCACTTCTAAAAGTAATATACAAACTTCCCACAACTAGGAGTGGAGACCCATACTCCTTGTACGTTAGGCACGAGTTCTTTCCAACTATGTTGGCCACGTGTTAGCGAAGACATCAAAACTTTATATCCATGAAAATTGCAATTTTCTTTCTTAAAAGGGCAAAAAATGCCAAATTCAAACAGTTGAAGGAGCAATATGCAAATCTCCTGTCATTTATGTCTTATAGGTCTGACTATCAAATATCAATTCCGTAGATCATATCCACTTATGTTTCGACTCTTCCCTTTCCTATTTAGGTAGTATGAGAGTTTTTCCGTTTCCTCCCTATGGTGGAAGTATTTGCAGTTTTCTCCTTATGTGGGGTGTTATTGAAAATTTTCTTTCCTTGTGCAAGGGTTATGAAATGTGTTTGGATGTAATATGAGTTGTCGTGATGTATATAAATGGCCATAAAAATATTAATTTAATTGATAGTTGTAGCTGATTAAGAAGAATCAACATATTTCATTTAACCTATTTTTAATTTTTTTTTATAAACATCTTAAGTTATGTATATTGAATTTATAAACCAAGTTTTACTATTTTTTAATATATTTATATATATTTTAGTTTTTAAACATAGGGGCATTGTGTTAATTTTTTGCATGTGAAAATTACCACAATGCTCCTGTGCTTAAAAATAAAAATGTATAAATATCTCTAAAAATAATAAAACTTAGTTTATAGATTAAAAATATATAATTAATATATTTATAAAAAATAAAAAAATAAAAAATGGAATTTATGGCCAACCTAAATGGATCAGGCTTCGTCTTATAGATAGTTAGCATATTTCTTGGATTCGGGACTGCAAAAAAATTTCGGATAAAAACTTACGTCCTTTATTTAGTTTACTTTCTCTTTTATATAATAATTATCGCATAAAAACCTAGGTTTTCCTTTTTGTATAAACTGAAGGGATAGCAGTCTAGGGGTGTAAATCGGGTCGGGTTGACTCGGGTTGGGACAAATACAACCCTAACCCACCTTGTAAAATCTCAACCCAACCCTACTTTCAACCCTACTTTTCACACCTTAACCCAACCCTATTTCAACCTACCTCAAATCGGTTCGGTTCGGGTTAGAAATCGGGCTAATAGATTACACATATTATCAATGTTAGTTAAGCTTTTGTTCACCCAAATTTCTAAAATAACAAAAAAGCAATGATAATTATAAAAAAATAAGTACTAAAAAGTTCTACGTAACTCAAAAGTGGAGGATAAGTTTTGTAATTGATTTATTTTTTTGCTTTTGTATTCTTTGAGCAATTGATGTCCCCTGCAAGTCAAACAGTGAAAGCCAAGTAAAAGTATCGCAATAAATTACGCAAAATGAAAAAACGAATATCATAGTCTTACTTACATTCTTAGTTGGCTTCCAATCAAAGCTACAAATATCTCAAATTCCCAATTGACCTGTTCGTTATTTCAAATCACCAATGCAAGCGAACATCTAAACAACCTATTTACAATGCAATATAGGGTATGTTTGGCAATTGAAAGAAAAAGTCAATTAAAACTTTTTATTCTAAAACTTTTCACTCTCTACAATTATCATATTTTTAACTATCATATTTTTTAATTATTTTTTCACATTTTCCTATACAACTACCTTACTTTTCAATCATTTATATACAACTATCCACACAACTAACCTATCTATTTTAACTTTATTCTCTTTTTTACTCATCATTACCCCTATCATATCATATCAGTTGATAACTTTTACTCTCCAAAACTTTTCATTAAAAGTTTTATTCATTACCAAACACACTCATAACCAAATAATCCAAACATAATTTCACAACTAATTAACCAAATATATTTCCAAACCAAATAAATTCAAACAACATTTCACAACCAAATTGTCAAACATATTTCCAAACTCCACACAATTTTATTTAAATATCCAAACAACATGAATGAAATACACTCTCATAAACATATCCAAATACATATCTTATGAAATCGGGTTGCTTCGGGTGGGTCAAATCGGGTCGAGTTGACCGACCCCTAACCCGGCTCAAACTGATTTTGAAAATCGGGTCGGGTTGAACCCGATTTTCAAAAACCGAATTTCCAAAATATCAACCCAACCATGGTATAAATCGGTCCGGGTTGATGCGGGCTCGGGTTGAACCCGACCCTATTTACACCCCTAGATAGCACTACCCTAAAGAGGAGTCTACATGCGCGAAGGAGGGAATAGGTCGACAGAACAGCAACGCAGAGCATAGATAAGGTGGTTTGGTCTTCAAAGTTCAAACACAGACCTCAAGAAAACGGACCACATTCATGAGATACAACTGCTAGGAAAGAGATCAGGTGGGGCACGTTTCCCTGGCTCCACCCGACAACTGAACCTAGGTTTTAATGCATGGTCCTCAAGTTCATCCTCAAATTTCGCACCATTCATTTCTTTTTATTTGTGAGTATATTTGAATGTCACAAAATTTCTTCAACAATTTTTTTTTTAATTTAAAACCTTTTATTTTTTATAATTATCATATTTTTCAATTATTTCTTCGCATTTTCCTATACAATTATCTATTTTCAATTATTCTACGCAATTACTCATATAATTAACCTATCTATTTTAATTTTACATTTTCTATTTTTTTACCATTACTCCTATCTTATCAGGTCATTTTCTCTCAATTTAAAAACTTTACACTAAAATTTTTTATCAAAAAGTTTTATCATTTCACAAACATACTTATTTTTTATTTCTTATATTATTGCTCAATACAACCCAAATATATTTTTTAAATTTTGGTCAAAGCATAAATGCAATCATATAATCAACAATATATCTACATAGAAATATTACTCCTGAAATAGAAGGTAAGGCTATAACTAGGACTCAAAACTTAGACTTGTTGCACACATAGAAGAAACTTGTCAGCGTGTTGGCGATTTCTTTTTAATCAATAAATATTGGTAAAGATTGTGTTTGGTAAAACGTATCATTTATGCGGACTATGAGAAGGAAATAGAAATACTCAAGTATATATGTTTTTAATTGCATATGTATTATATTATCTTATTTCATTAGAACTTTATTATATAGTAAAATCTGCGTATTCTTCTTACGTTCAATTAAAATACATAAAATATGATATATTAGTGATTCAGAGTCAATCTTTGTGGGTTTACTGTATCATAATTAGAAACTAAATGGGCGTGATATTTTTCCTATAGAGGTTTTTTACAGGTGTGCATTTTATAATCATCTCAACTTGTATTACAATAAGACTCTAAAACATTTTTCCAATTTCTATATAACCTTCTAATAATCATCTAACAATATCCTCCTTAGATTTCCTTTTCGATGGACACTCCCATGAATAATCTAGGAGATTATGCTGCCACTACATTTAGAACACCTAATTGCTCATGTGTGCGATTGTAATGTTACCACTAGGTTATCTACCGGTGGCCCTACGGAGGATTTTTAAGGAAAAATAAAGATGAATTTGAGGTTAAGATATTTTAACGAGAAGTGTGTAAAGTTATCCTCACTTACCAGTCAGTAGATGTACGATTGTTTGAAGGTTCATTTGGAAATGTGGGTAAAGAAGAAAGTAGAATAATAGAAGAAAGAAAATATTTGCAAAGAATATCCGAGGCATGTAACATGTGATGTCGGAAAGTAAAGACACTTAGTTGCGTGAAAAAATTATTGAAATATAATAGCACAATAATTATAATAGCGAAAATAGAAAATATAGAGTACTTAAAAGAAATTAAGATCTCAATCAATTTTTTTAAGCTTTAGAGACATTCTCAAACATCTGTCTTACAATCAAGCTTTTGAAACATCTTACAAATTTTCTATAATGTTCTACATACACTTAATAATTTCTCTTTTTCTTTAACAAATCTTTGAAATAAAGCCTCCTCTGTGGACACTCTCACAATTGGGGGGAGACAGACGCCACAACTAGGGGTGCAAGTTGGTTCGGGTACCCCCGGGTAGGGGTGGAACCTACCCTTACCCATTTTTTAAAAATATCTATCCTACCCTATTTTAGACCGGGTCGGTCCGGAGGTTACCCTACCCAATTTTTTCAAGTGCGGGTCGGTTCCGGTTCGGTTCCTAAAAACGTCATGCATCCAACTTAACTATTCCATTTCAATTTCCAAGCACCTGCAGTGCATAAGAATTAGAAAAGACAATGTTTTAAAGGCACAGCTCGACAGGCACATTTAAACTTTGAAGATTTATACAACAAATTCTATGCATTTAGGGCATTTAACAATTCAGTGTTAACAACTTGAAGCATGTACAATCAGTTAAAGGGCATTTATGTTGGATGTGCCACATTTGGGAGTTGACAGTTGATATGGACATTAGTGAATACCTATACCTCACATGATCATGCACTATGGTCCATTTCATATCAAAGCATAGAAAATTGTCTCCAATTACAAGGAGGATGAAAAATGAATCCAAACTCATTAAAGAAAGAACAAGATACAACAAACCTTAAGGCAAACCAAGACGTCCAAGACCACCAGATAAGAAAACTGCAACCTGCTTGAAAAACTGCAACATATCAAGTTGGAAATATCAGCATTTGCACGGACATATCAACATATCAAGTTGGAAATATCAGCATTTGCTTGAAAAATTGCAACCTGCTTACCCGACGAATGAATGAATTCCAAACAGCCACTGTGCACGGACAGATCTAAGCCGGCTGCGATCTGCAAATATCACTGTGCACGGACAGATCTAATCTGGGCAAATCGCAAATGTGGAAACTGGAAATGAGAAGCAGAGGAGAGGGTCGGGGGGAGAGAGAAAGAGAGAGAGAGAGAGAGAAGCCCGGAAGGACTGAAACTGCGCCGGCGAGAAGAATGGCCGCAAACAGAGGAGAGAAGACGGCGCAGAGAAGACAGCGCCGGCGAGAAGACGGCGCAGAGGAGAGAAGAAAGGTTTAGCCTTACAGGGCAGTTCGTCTTCGTCGGGACGGGAATACGGGATTCAATTGGGGATTTAGGGCTGGCCGGCTGGGGGAGATTTTTATATTATATTATAAATAATATATATACTAATAGGAAATCCGAGTCGGTTCCGGTGCTACAGCACCGGAACCGACCCTTAACCGAATTTGAATGAGTATTTTACCCGTGGAACTGACTATGGAACCGACCCGAATTCGGGTACCCAGCGGGTCGACCCGTGGGTACCCGGACCGACTTGCACCCCTAGCCACAACGCATGCATTTGCCGTTGCCAAGATTCGATATCGAGCATACCCAACTGGGGGCAACGCTCGCACCATCGTGCCTGCAGATCTCAGTCATTTTTGAAAAAATTGTTTGAGGTGAAACCAATATTCACAAAGCTGTGCTGATTGGCGGAGTTTTAATACTGGTGTCCGCATATTTTTTGGTTTTTGAGAGCTTATTTCTGTCACAGACGTCTTTTTCATCTGCTTATTGATAATTATCAATGAAACTAATTGGATTCTCGGCTACGTAGCTGTAGAACTTTTGTTTCTTCTATTAAAAAAACAATTAGATGGAAATTCGATACAAATGGTGGGGGTGCACGATTCTGCACTGCTGCTCAAGAGCACATCGGCCACAATGAACCAAAAGACAAAACGGACCATATCCCGGCCGGAAATTCAACACCACACGTGTGCAGAAGGCATCTACGCTCTCTGAATGCTCCGGCGGTATGCTGCTGTTGATACGCGTGCACCCTAATTAAGGCCGAAATGCGTAATCCGACCATCGAACATCATGATATCAAGATCCAGCATTTTACCAAAAGCATCCGCAAATCGAGTTCGTCCATCACGTGAAAATGGCCGTTTGAACTGTCCGTAGAAATAATTAGGGCAGTGCAGGGTGCGTTCTATTGCCGAGCAGATTGATATCGTGCGTTCGTCACTTTCATCAGCTGACTGCATCCGATCAATGGAAAAGCTGCTGAGATTCATCCATCTTCTATTTTGGGATGATCTCCTCCATCTAGATCATCGAAAACTACATGGATGGACTGGATTTCGCAGACTTAATTGCGTGGAATCCTGACCGTAGATAATAATCTCAGTCGCAAAAGGGCGACGAGCTAAGTTGGCAAGAAGTGCGAGAAGCTGCCAAGGTTCATCTCTAATAGCACCACTGGCTGTTGTTGCAATCTCTCTCTCTCTCTCTGAAAATCCTCTCTTTCCTTCTTCTCATGATCGGATCTGAACAGCCTCAGATCTCTCTCCTTTCTTGTCTGTCTTCTTCTTCCCCAGTCTTTTTCCAATCTCTTCTTCCTCCTGGGTTTGGATAGAGAATCCACCAATCCGGGAATGGAATCCGTGCCTTGCGATCCCAGCCAACCGAATCCGACGCCGGACGAGGAAGCGATCAAGAGAAACACCGACTGCATCTATTTCTTGGCCTCTCCTTTGACCTGCAAAAAGGTGCCCCTTTTCTAGGGTTTCTCTGTTCTTTTCCGAGTCTCAGTCGATGTTCTTTACGGGTTCTTGTTTACATGAGTGTCTATTTGATGGTTTTAGCGGTTCAGCTTTGTTCGATTCTCGAAAAGTTCAAATCTTTTTGAAGACTTTCGGGTCTCAAGATTCGACATCGGTGTAGAAATCTGATGTTTTTGTATTTTCTTGGGGAAGTAATGATTGTGTTGACGGTTTTTCTTAGAGTACACAATGTAGTGGAAAGAATGTTATCTTCGTTGTGTGTGGTTGTTAGTTCGTGTTCCGACTTCAGCAATGGTTTTTATTAGGGTTTTTTAGTTATTGGATATTTGGACTAGGATTCAACCGTTGTTCTTCGTGAAGTTTCGCTGTGAGAGATACTCGTGTGAAAAGATCAAAATTTTATATTTTAGTTTCTTTTTCTGTTGCTCGCTCAATTCTCTTCTGATCATCTGCTTCTAAAATAGGGTCAACCAATCTAATCAGCCGAAATCAATTAGATTCTGCTGAACAGACTGCTAAAGCAGGATTGTGAGTCATCTTTAATAACGCGCATCCATACAAAAGATGTTCATTCCATCTCCCGTGTGCTTTAGAAGTTTTACCTCACAAAAGGTTATCTTTCTAGGTTTTTGTGATGTAGTAAGGGGGCTTAAGTGTTTTGTGGACATCAGTGATTTCATCCAAATTGGGGCTGCTTAAATTGACATATTGAACGACAGAAGTGGTTTGTTTGATCATTGGGAGATTCGCATCCTAGAATGTGGATTTCCCTCCAGTGCTTGTTGTTCTTTTTATTGATTGTAATTGGACATCAACACCACTTCTGAAACCAGTGAAAAACCAAAAAGTTTCTATTATTGACTTATGGATATCAGGCTGGGCCTAGAGCCTGATGAAACCACTGAACTTCATATTTTAATTTTCATCAGATAAATTTGCTATCAGAATGTGAGCTTCTTCTATTCGAGTGGTTTTGGTTGTGTGAGATTCCATTGTTGGCAGCGATAATTTCTAAATGAAAGAAAAGAACCACCAACTAATCTTTTTTTTTTTATAGATCTTTTCTTAATGTTGAAAATAATAAATCTCTTCATCAAGTTTCAGTTATAGCAAATTATCAACAGATGTTTGCACTTTGACTCCCTTTCGAATTTCGACACGCACGATTAGCTGATCCCTTCTGTTTGTTTTGCTATACACATTCCACCAGGGTCAGTTAGGAGTTAGGATCATGCGTTGGATGTTGTTTTGTTGAATTGCCGCATTCAGATGGCATGAATGTTCAAATTCGTAATGTCCAGCAATTGGATAAATTAATAGGCTCTCTTCTAGCAGAAATGTGGAAACTAATATCCATATAAATATGGTAACAGATAATTGAGATGTAATAAACTTTTTATGCTGAATTGGGATAGCAGATATTTTTATTTTGACAATTTTCACTTCTGAAATCTAAATGCATGTTTTGTCTGTCTAGGGAAACGAATGTGAATATCGCCACAGTGAAGGTGCTAGAATGAACCCCAGGGACTGCTGGTACTGGTTGAATGGTAACTGCTTGAATCCAAAATGTTCGTTCCGGCATCTGGTAAGTCTCTTCTGTTGTCCTTTTCATTTTTCACTTTTTTGTTATTTTTTCCTGATGGTTCAGTGCCCACAGAAATTTCGAGATGTTGATTCCAACTGCTACCATTCTTCCATGGTTATGCTGAAGCACATTACCATTAGAAGAATGTTGCTTCTGTAAATTGTGTGAAATGTCTCTTTTACTTTTGTTATTGTAGTTAATGCAGAGGTTTACTGCTGCTTTTACGTGCAGCTAGGGTTGCGAGTCTGGTGTTTCTGTTGATACCTAACCTGCATGTCAATTGGGCATTGCTTCTGTAGATAATCTGGACCAAAAGAGCAGCTCCTGCATGCATAGAGACTTTCGGCAATTTTTAGAGCCTGAATCTTTCAATTATATCTTTTTCATGATGAGCCAGTCACCATTTTTTTTCTTGGCTGGTGTTCTTTCCACCTACTGAATCTGTGGGTGGATTGCCTAGAACACGTCACGCCTTCTTGGCACTTAATTGATGAACTTGTTCTTTATAATGAAACAAAAGAAAACAGAGAACTGGTGGGGGTTCTGAGGTAGGATGTGAAGCTCATTAGCACCTAGATCTTCGAATTAAAGATGATGAAGCATCATGCTATATGGTGGAGTTGGATTTTTCTAGTTCACTTTGTTAGTCATCACTAAATTTTGTTCTGATTCCATTTTTTTTTTTTTCCCTTTTTTCAGCCTTTTGAGGGCTTCCCAGGAACTCCAGGAGGAACATTGGTACCATCTTTTCCACCATCACAAGCTCCAGCATTGGCACAAGTACCGGCAGCAACCAATGTTGCAGCTTATGGTTCAAATAAGCAGATGGTTCCCTGCATTTATTTCCAAAAAGGCCATTGCTTAAAGGGTGATAGATGCCCTTTTATGCATGGTTCACTACCCGTTAGTAATTCAACCCCACAGCAAACTCTAAAACCTCCTACATCTGCTGGTGAAGCTCCTGCAAATGTTCAGAAGGCCACTGTGAGCCTTGACAAGTGCACTTCCCAGCTGAAGATTCCTCAACTACATGCCATAAAGCCTGTAGAAGCACCACCAATGATGTCAAAATCTGCTGTAAAAGCTGACATTTTGTCCAGTAATGGGATAACTATGAAGAACAATATGGAAACTGCTGCTTTTCGTGAAGAGTTTTCTAGACCCAAGCTAAGCAATCCGCCTCTTGCCATTGGTAATGCTGGAGTTAAGCCTCTTGGTCATTCTAGTCAAATGCCAGATGAACCTTTACAGAATGGGAGGGAGGCTGGTGAATTTCTGGGTGAGTCATCACCTGGGTTTGATGTTCTCGTAGATGATGAAATTGAAGATTCAGACTACTATCATCCTGATGATGAGTATGGAAGGACAGCAGGCGCTGGCAGAGGTCATCTGAATGCTGCCAGTGAATTTGACTATGAACTTTCAGCTGATCGGGGTTCTCTGGGCAAATTTGATAGAGAGCCCTATAACGATGTTCAGAATTATGACAGGCATAGGCGATCACATGATCGATATAGTCGGGAACATCGCCGGCCCTCTCCTGACAGGGGTTTTGAGAGGCCAGCCATTGTGGAAAGGAGAGGTTTGCCAAGGGAGGAAAGTCCAGGTCGAATCGGCAAGGCTGATTTGCGGTATCGGCTATCAAAGCAAAAGAGGGTTGATGGAAGATCAACTGCAAGTCCTGATCGTCACAGTGGGTTCCATCAGTGGGATGATCCGCGTACTGAAGAACAAAGATATGCAGGTCGTTCCCGCAGAGACCAATCACATTTGCCAACAGATTCCTCCATAAGCAGCCGTCTCCAAGGCAGAATAAAGCTTCCTGGAAGACATTCACCAGATAACCCAAGTGATCCGCGTCCTGATAAAGAAGTGGAGAGGAGACAAAACTACAGCAGATCATCACCGGGCAGGCCAATCTCCTACCAGGGTAGACACCATGACAGAATCAGATGGGCCCAAGAGGGTACTGACACTGAGACAAGAAACATTAGAGGCCGCCCAGTTAAAAGAGATGAGAGTGTCACCCTAAATTTTGCTAGCCCAAAGAGCCTGGCAGAGCTGAAAGGCGCAAAAGCTTCTGACAGCAGTGAAGGGCAATCAGTCAATGACGGTGATTCTGTTCCATCAAAGACCCAAGTTGCGCTGGTTAAGAAGAACATGAGGCTAGGGAAAATAGGCCATCAAGAATCCGATGGTTCTCTCTCATTTGAAGGTCCAAAGCCGCTGAACGAGATTCTGAAAAGAAAGAGAGAAGCTGAATCCACAGGCAGTAAGGATTCTTGTGGTATAGAGAACAGTAGTAAGAGAGAGAGAGCAGATCCAACAATTAGCCCTGGAACAGCAGTTTTGGAACCACCAATTGTGGGTGCAATGGAGCCTGGGAAAGATGGCCATTTTACTAGCACCTATGAAGAGCCTAGAGGTACTACAGAAACAATGAAACTGGCGGGAAGAAAAGATGGCAATGATGAGGGTCCAGATGCTGCTGAAGGCACTGAGTTGGTTTATGAGAGTCAGTCTTCTGCTAGGAAGGAATCACTTGAGGTTGTAGATGGTATGATGACGGAGAACATTGAGGACCAAGAGGCTGAGAATTATGATCAAAGAGATGGAGAGTATGAGTTTGATGTGGAGGGCGGGTATGAAAACACAGAGCTGGAAGAAGAATACTTAGATGATGATGATGATGATGGGGATGACTTCTCAAGAAGAATGGGAGCCATGCTGTCTTAAAAAGAAAATTCCCAAGGCCGTTTTCTTGTTATCTTCATGTATGTTCGGCGGTGAGAAGTGCATCTCAATTTTCCTGATTAACTGCGAGTCCGTTCCTTAGAATGATGGACTAAATGGAAATTGCAGAGAGAATGGATGATGGCAGATAGGATCTTGGCGCATTGTCGGCTTCGAGCCTTGTATTCCGTTTGATTGAAGATTCCATTTTTTTCGTTTTTGCCTGAACTCGGTTCCTCTGGAATCTCGAATTTGTATTAATGTGAAACTGATCCATAGATATGTTTATTGGTTATCTATGCATCATCACAGATAAGTTTTATGGAATTTCCCTTTCAGGCACGTTGGTTTTCTTTTGTGTTTCCTCTCTCTCTCTCTCTCTCTCTCTTTCAGATTCCATGCAGATGATTCTGGCACTTTCCACTGCACGAGGCGTTCCTAGGCTTTTCTCGTCTGGGTTTTTGGCTTTCTGCAAATCAAGTCCGTCTAATTGTAAAATTAGGCCCCTTTCTTTTTCCCGTTTGTAAATGAGAATGCCAGTCTTTCTACGATTAACTTTTTGATTTTTATTTTTGAAGAGGAGTAACTTGTCAATTGGTTCGATTAATCTTGGTTTCATTGTTTAACCAGTTTGAATATTAAAATATAATTATATTGAACTAGCCATATATTCGGTTACAATTAAGTTCTGGTGTAACTGCCATCCATTTTTGACCATCTTGACGATGATGTGAAACGAATATTGCATTTAGCACACTTGTTTAGTTAGTACACCAAGTTTCATCCAAATCGATCAAGACACAAGTGATTTGCTTAAAAATATAAATCCGTTGCATCTTTTATGAATTTTGAAAATATACTAAAAGTTGTTAATGCTAGAGTGTCCCTTGTAAGCGACACACTGCAACGGAGCCCGGTTGTAGTGAGAAATAAGCAAGGGTTGCTAGGGCGTTTCCCCAGAAGCAACGCGCCACAACAACGTCCGGTTGTGGCGAGAAGTTGGCAAAGGTTCCCATGCCTTTATGGATGTAGTTCAGGGAAGAAGGTGGTACCAAAACATAAGGTCTATTTTGCCTCATGAAATGTTGGGACTTTTGCAAGGAAAAGTATGAAAGTAGTAGATGTTATGAAAACGAAAAGAATTAATATAGCATGCCTTCAAGAGACTAAGTAGAAAGGAGAGTAAGTCAAAGAGATTAATAGATTCAAATTATGGTATATAGAAAATGATAGTAATAAAAATGGTGTAGGAATAATAGTAAATAACGAATTCATAAATAAAGTTGTAGATGTCAATAGAGTAAATGATAGAATTATTCAAATAAAACTTGTATTAGGTATAGAGGTTATAAATGTGATTAATGCTTATACACCATAAGTAGGATTAGATGATATAATCAAGAAACAATTTTGGGATGACTTAAATAGTGTAATGCAAAGGATACCTAACTAGGAAAAGGTTGTGATATGTGGAGATTTATATGAACATGTAGGAAAGAAAAATGTATGATATGAGAGAAGTCATGGATGTTTCGGCTTTGGAATAAGGAATGAAATGGGGAATGCCATTTTGAACTTTGCTATAGCATATGATTTAGTTATAACAAATATCTTATTTCAAAAATGAGATGGACACTTAATAACTTTTAAGAGTGGAACAAATTCTAGCCAAATAGATTTCTTTCTTATAAGAAAATTGGATAGATCTATTTGTATTAATTGTAAGGTTATCCCGGGTGAGGGTTCAGCTATGCAGCATAGATTATTAGTGATGTATATATATACACAAAAAGAGTCAACAAAAACTAAAGGCAATATAATTTCAAAAATTAAATGGTGAAATTTAAAGGGAAAAAAGATGGAACTTTTTAGTAGAAGAATGATAGAAGAAGGAAAATGGGACACACAAGAAGATGGAGTAGAATTAATGTGAGATAAAATGACAACTAACATAAAAAAGTAAGACAAAGTATTGTAAGTATATATAAAAATCGTAGATGCTCACATAGGGAAACTTAGTGGCGGAATGAGGATGTTCAAAAAGCTATAAATGCTAAACAAGAAAAGTTTAGAACATGACAGAGAAATAAAAATGATACAAACTTACAACAATATAAAGTATAAAAAAAAGCTACTAAAAAGATTATTAGCGATGTTAAACACAAAGCTTATGACAACTTATATGATAGATTAGGAATTAGACAAAGTGAAAAAGATATTTTTAAGTTGGCTAAATTAAGAGAAAATAAACATAAAAATTTAACACATGTTAGATGTATTAAAAGTGAGGACCAAAGAGTTCTAGTCAAAGATAATGATATTAAAGAAAGATGGAAAATTTATTTTTATAGTTTACTGAATGATACCCCACACGAGCATTTAACATTAGATGTTAGTTTAAATAGAGAAGAAAATAGGAATATCAATTATTTCCCAAAAATTCGAATATCTAAAGTAAATAAAGCTCTAAGGAAAATGAAAACAGGAAAAACCTTAGGCCCAAATAATATACCAATTGAGGCATGGAAGTGCATGGGAGATATATGTGCAACAAGGTTAACAAATTTCTTTAATAAGATTATAAAAACAAAGTTAATGCCAAGTGAATGAAAGAAAAACATTATAGTTCCAATCTATAAAAATAAGGGAGATATTCAAAATCGTGCAAATTATCGTGGAATAAAACTAACGAGTCATACTATGAAATTATGGCAAAGAGTAATTAAACATAAACTAATATGGGAAACTAATGTATCGGAAAGTCAATTTAGTTTTATGCCATGAAGATCAACTACTGAAGCTATTTTCTTACAAACAACTATTTGAAAAATATAGAGAGAAGAAAAGAACTTATACATGATTTTTATTGATTTAAAAAAAGCATATGATCGAGTACCAAGAAAGTTAATATAACAAGTTATGAAAAAAAAATTAATAACAGATATATTGATATTATTAAAGATATGTACAAGAAGACTGTTACAAATGTGAGGACCATTAGTGGAGATACTAATATTTTTCCTATTAAAATAGATTTACATCAAGGCTCAGCCTTAAGTCGTTACCTTTTTATCTTAGTAAAAGATGAAATTACTAGATATCTCCAAGAAGAAGTACCTTGGTGTATATTATTTGCAGATGACATTGTTCTAATAGATGAAACTAAAGAATGACTATATTTAAAATTCAATAGGTGAGAATCTAATGATTTTATAATTAGTCGCACAAAAACTGAATATATAAAATGCAATTTTAATAATAGCGAGAACCTGGATGAGGAACCAATTAAGATTTTAGATTAAGTAGGTAACAAGAACTAATTACTTCTGGTGCCTAGGATCAATAGTTCAAGAGAACAGAGAAATTGTGAAAGATATAATACATAAAATTCAAGCAGGATGGAAGAAATGATGAAGTGCGTTAGGAATTTTATGTGACCGTCAAGTTTCAATCAAACTAAAAATAAAATTTTATAAGACTGCGATTAGACCTGGTATGCTTTATGGGGCAGAATGTTGGGTAGAACAACATATACAAAAAATGAGTGTAACGGAAATGAGAATGTTAAGGTGGATGAGTGGTAAAACAAGAAAAGATAAAATTAGGAATGAAATAATTCGAGAAAACTTAAAAGTGAGACCAATTTGTGATAAAATGATAGAAAATAGATTAAGATGATTTGGTCATGTTAAAAGAAGGCCTGAAGTAGCACTGGTTAGGAGAACAGAGTCTATCCAAATAGAATGTGGTAGAAGAATGAGAGGAAGACCCACAAAAATATGGATGGAAGTAATTAAACAAGATTTAAAAATATTATAAATTACAGAAAATTTAGTCTTAAATTGCCAAGAATGGCGCAACAGAATCCATGCAGCCGACCCCACCTAGGTGTGAAATGACTTATGATGATGATGATATGTTAGTTATGAAAAATAGTTCCATCCATTTATATATGCATTAAAATATAAAAATACTCTATACAATGATTTATCTACATTAAAATAATGTTTTAGACTATATGGATGTTGACGACATAATTTCTGAATTGATATTTAAATTAGGGCCTTGCTTATGTAAAACTCTTTTTTTATGTAACTTTCTCCATTTTTAATATCTTGATAGTTGATGAAAAATCTATTCAATTTTTTGCATTATTTATATTATCACGAAAACCAACTTATTTGTTTAGTATCATAGTATATGGGCCATTAAATAGAGAGAAATTCTAGTCAATGCAAGATTTGTGAACTGCAAATAATTGGTCGCAACTTTGAAGGATACAAAACCTAGATCTAAGAGGTATTTTGGTCATTTATAATCATAAATAATAATTTTTGTGATTGACCGGGTATGTTTGCATTTTTTTTTTCTTTTGATTGGAGGGTGTGTTTGAAATCGATAGCATAGTTGGTATAGATGGAAATTTTAAAACTTTATTGGGTATGGTTGAAATTAAGGGTAAAAATAGTGGGTATATTTAAAATTAACCCTTAATCATATGCATATTATTTAAAATTAACCCTAAATGATATGCATATTATTTAAAATAGTCGGTTATTTATGAATATGCATATGCATATTATTTCATAATCATTTAACCTGTAAGTAGAACAGGTGCCATTTGGACCCAACAGGGCACCGGTCCAACCGGACCATCGGGTTCGACTGGGTTCCCGTGATAATGAAGAATCTATTTCATCCATTGCATGTATGATAATTATTGGGCCCAAAGCAGTTCCATTAATTTCTTCAAATTTTAAGATTTTGATGCTCAATGGAAAATCCAATCCATTCATTATATTTAACATCATTTGTTTAATTATAAGACCAATTCATTCAAATCTAATATATGCAATGGCTACATTTGCTCAAAAATAGTTATATTCATGCGTAAATTATAAAAAATGCTTAGATTCATTCTCGTATGTATTGACATATAGTAATACTTTATAAAATCATTTATTCATGTAGTAATGATATTTTAGATAATTTAAATGTTGAAAATACTATTTAAAAATTGATATTTAATATTAAATCATTTTATTACATTGATCTTACACGTTTGCGGATAAAGCCCATATACGGTGATATTAGACAAATGAAAGAATTTCTATAAAGACATAAGCGATGCTAAACACAATATATGGAGTGAATTTTTCATTAACCATCTAAATATTGAAAATGAGAGGAGTTACATAGAAAAAAATTTCATAGAAGCATCCCCATTATACTAAACTATATTTACCTACAAGTACGCTAATTCCCTTTAAAAATAGAAATAAGTTGGCCAAATACGGAGGATCTATTTTTAGAGTGGATATATACCCATTAAAATAATGTCCCCTACACAAATTTCAAATTAAAGTGACTGTCTCTAAGTAGCACTATTAAATAAGTGATAAACACAAAGAAGATAGATAAATATCACTAGATCATGCAAACAAGTCCATTTTTGCCGGTTCTATATTGCTTTTCTGAACAAATTCTACATGGACATTCATTAGCCAGTTTGACATTTCAAATGGGTCCAATTATAGATATTTTGATCAAATCTCTATTTTGTTAGCAATACATTTATTTTCTTTGAAAACAGAAAAAGGTGGTTGAGAAGTAAGAGCTATTTCAGAATACAACATTAGATGAAAGATTAACAGATTGGAAGATGCCATTACATTATTCGTGAAAGGGGAATTTTTAAAACAAATGAAAATAAAAAGATCAAGCTCTAAATCACTCCAATTTTGAGCCCTTTAAATTTCTGATCTGTGAATTTTAAAAGTCGAACATCAACCTCCGTGCGGCCAAAAGGTCCATTTTACAAAGGTAAAAAGGTTTAATTTACAAAGGGTTCCACTTCCATGGAACCGGCTTCGAATTTGCAAACAGAAGATGTTAATATATAATTAGACAAAGGTACTGTTTGGCACAAAGCAGTCCCACAGCATGTATTACGGTGCATAAAAACAGTTGAGCGAACTGTTCTTGTGGCTTGGTCCAGTTTCAACTTGTGCTCCAGCAAATGATGAACAAACTTAAACAATCCTTTTTCATTGCTGTACTTTGCCAGAAACCGCAGTTGATGGGATCCTTTGGTTTTATACTAGTGGCAGCAATCGATGCTGGAACCGTGATTTTTAAAATTAAAAAAATAAAAAAATTAAAAAAATCAACTCAATACAACTGCATTTTCTCATGTTTATGAGAAGACCACATTCTTCCCTTCAACCTCTTGTTTGCTACAATCACAGGAACCCTCGTTCAGATTCATACCACATTCCAAACACAAACCTTTGCAGTTAGGATCGCACATTGCATTCATGGTGATCTCTATATGCACCGTGTCCCTAATGTTTTTTGAGATATCAATCTCCTTATCTCCAGCTGGAAAGTAGAGCTGGTCGTCCAAGTCAATCAAATCGTCATCCTCCACAGTGATCCCACCAGAGGATCTGAACTTGTCCATGTCAAGATAGATCTTGTCTGGTTCTTCTATGGGTTCCTCTGTCAACAACAGTGTGAAGTTGGAGAAAATACACTCGGCTGCCGGTTCCCCACAACTTCCACACAAGACAAAATGAGATCAGAGCAGGACAGAAGTTTGAAGCATGCAGAATAAAATGGCAATAAGCCATGGAAGTAACATTCACCATCTGGCCATGAGAACTAAAGACCAAACAAGCATCTTTTTGGAATTGGGATCAGCATGCCGTCTTTGTGATAACAATTGTGATTGTTGGATGGTTTCAGAGAAACAAACACTCAAAAAATTCCATCGAAAATGGAAATGTGAACAGTACTAACTATGCCTTTGGGCAGTTTGTCATGTACATTTGATTGTGTAATTGGACGGGAAAGCGTCACTCAATTGCATGATCTTTTGGCAACTAACTACTCTGATGGGAATTTTTTTTTCTGTCATGCACATTTGATTGTGTAATTGCCTAATTGGATGGAAAGCATCATTCACTTGCATGATCTTTTGGCAAATAACTACGCTGATGGGCATTTTTTTTTTTTATGTCATGCACATTTGATTGTTTAATTGCCTGATTGGATGGAAAGCATCATTCAATTGCATGAACTTTTGACAACTAACTACGCTGATGGGCATTTTTTTCATGTACTTTTGATTGTGAAATTTGATGCCAAAGCATCATTCAATCGCAGGATCTTTTGGCCATCATTCCATACATCTGCGGCTACTTGATGAAGATGATGTTAAGTCCTGAATATATTCTCAAATCATAAAAGCCTTCTCTCCACACCTTCTTCCACATCATCCGATATCAAACCAATAATCAGATGAATGCCAATAAAATTAGAAACCACGTAGATGTTAAGAAGCCCAGAGCAACATGGTTTGCTGTCTTGTAGATAAAAGGCTTCATATAGCCGGGCTGACCGCATTACTACATTGAAGGAGGGCTTTGCCTGTGGGCTTAAATTAAAAGCCTTTTCATTTCACTGCATAACTAATTATCTCCATTTTGAAGATGGAACTCACGAATATCACTCAACTAGATCCGCTAAGATCCAATAAATGCCAAGAACAAGCATGAAAACTGAGAACTTTAAGAATTACCTGAAGCATGAAAGTGTAATTACAGTTCTAAGAATTCCATCGAGCCTCAATTTCCCCTTTTTCCTGGTGACGTCGATGGAGACCAAAACAGGCGTTCCAAGCGGAAAATCCTTGACGCTCTTGGCGACACGCAGGCCCATATCCGCCGCTCGAGATCTTGACAGCTCCGACGACAGCCTCTGCAACCCTAGCCTCTCCAGTGTCGTGCAGTACTCCACATGAGAGGCGGTGGGGTCTCTCTGGTAAATCAAAGCGCCTTCCCAGGGAGAAGATGTTTCATCGCAGTCATCGTCATCGAATTCCCACATCACCGTTGAGGAAGTTCTGACATTACTGAGGCTTCTTCGGGAAGAAATTAAGGGGGCCTTCCAGCTGCAGGAACGATCATTTTGGAGGGTTTTGAAGGGGAGAGAAGAGATTGACGGGAGGAGACGTGAATGGGCATTGGATGATTGGGGGATTTTTGGATCTTTGAAGTGTAGTTTCGGAGAAAGAGAGAGGAGAGCCATTACCTTTTCTTTTCTTATTTAATTTTTTTGGTGAAGGGTTTAGGGTTTTGAAGGAACGGACAGAGAAGAAGAAAAATGGCGGGGTTTATCCCTCCCTCTCAACGGATGCCACCAAACAAATCCTTTTCGTTCGTTAAATCGTTATCCCCTTCTCTTTTCTTTTCCTTATGTCTTTTACAAATTCTCCCCTTTCCTTTTTAATCCGCTGAGGATTGCTGCCAACATGGGCAGGGCTTTGATCCTGTGCACTTAATTTTGGTGTACCTAAGTATAAATATATATTATTTTAAATTTTAAAATTTTTTTTACACAACCATTAATCTAAGCATATTAAATATATGTATCAATTTTTACTAATTTTGAATATTTTTCGTATTATTTTGAATTTTTACATCAAAAAATCTAAATTTTTTTAAAATTAGTAAAAATTGATATACATGTTAAATATATTTAAATTAATAATTTTATGAAAAAAGTTCCAAAAATTATAAAAATGAGTTAAATAAATCCAAGTGCACTGAAACTAAGTGCAGTAGGGTGCATTTAATAAAACCCGAGTTTTAATAGACGTTTGTTCAATGCACCCGGGTGTACTTCACCTTTTTTTTAATTTTTTTTGAAATTTTTTTTACACGAATGTTAATTTAAGTGTATTTAACATGTGTATAAATTTTTACCATTTTTAAATATTTTTAGATATTTTTTTGAAATTTTTTAAAATCAAAATACCATTGATTTTAAAAAATTCCAAAAAAAATCTAAAAATCTCCAAAAATGATAAAAATTTATACACATGTTAAATACACTTAGATTAACATTTGTGTAAAAAAAATTTCAAAAAAAATAAAAAAATGAGTGAAGTACACCCGGGTGCATTGAACCAGCGTCCAGTTTTAATACCTGTGGGCACCGTCTCTGTCATTTTGACGGGCGTTAAGGAAATATATAAGTAAAAATTATAAGGTCAATTGGGCTTGAATATCATAACAAAAGAGTATTGCATAATTTACTAATTTGCCAATTCAACAGGTTTCAAAATTCTAATTTCTTAAGACTTGCCAAACATGCGTGAGGGGCATATATATATATATAGAGAGAGAGAGAAGGTCAATTGGGCTTGAATATCATAACAAAAGAGTATTGCATAATTTACTAATTTGCCAATTCAACAGGTTTCAAAATTCTAATTTCTCAAGACTTGCCAAACATGTGTGAGGGGCATATATATATATATAGAGAGAGAGAGAGAGGAATATTCAGGTGCAGCACCGCTGAAATGGGCTCCACATGATGATCAAATTATAATCTACTCCACCAATTGTATTTAGAATAATGTATTCTATTACCATACTAATTTTCATCCCAATCGGATATGTGTATGGACCACATATAAAAATGGTACAAATTCAACATAATAAAATAGTTTTGTGTAAATAATAACTTTAAAGTCGTTTTTTAACAAGTAAACAATTTTCTATAAAATTTATACATGAATAAATGATTGTATAAAGTTTCATGTGGGGCCCATTTTGAATCAAATGTACCACTGTTTCGATGCAGTTGTGCTCCGCCAAAACAACTCCCTCTCTCTCTCTATGTATATATATATATAACCCCACACATATTAGAATGTAATGAAATTTTATACAATCATTTATTTATATATAAATTTTACAGCAAATGGTTTACATGTTGAAAAAATCACTTTAAAGTTGTTATTTACACTAAACTATTTTATTACGTTGAATTTGTACCATTTTCAGATGAGGCCTATACACATATTCGATTGGGATGAAAATTGGTATGATAATAGAATATATTATTCTAAATACAATGGAGTAGATTATGATTTGATGATCATGTGGGACCCATTTTAGATATCATCCCAATCAGATATGTATATGAGCCCCATATATATATATGTTATAATTTACTCCAATAAATGATGATAATCTACTCATATGATAATAAAATTATAATCTACTTCACCCATTATATTTATAATAATGTCTTTTATTACCATATTAATTTTTATATCAATCGAATATGTGTATGACCCTATTTGAAAATGATACAAGTTGAACATAATAAAATAGTTTAATGTAAATAATAACTTTAAAGATGATTCTAAAATATGTAAAATATTTGCTATAAAATTTATATATGGATAAATAATTGTATAAAATTTCGTTGCATTCTAATATATGCGGGGCCCATTTTTGGGCAAATGTACCGCTGTTCCGATGCAATGCGTCACTGCACCAGAACAGCGGTGCAGTAGCCCAAAAATGGGCCCCACATGATCATGAAATCCCTGATCTACTCCACCCATTGTATTTAGAATAATGTATTCTATTACCATACCAATTTTTCATCCAAATCAGATACTTTAAAGTTGTTATTTACATCAAACTATTTTATTACGTTGGATTTATACCATTTTCAGATGGGGGTCATATACATATCTGATTGGGATGAAAATTGGTATGGTAATATAATACATTATTCTAAATACAATGGGTGGAGTAGATCATGATTTCATGATCATGTGGGGCCCATTTCAGCGATGCTGCACCGAAAATTCTGGTGCAGCATGCTGCACCAGAATATATTATATATATATATATATGAGTCCGGCTTCTATACATCCGGCTGTACCAATTCACTTAGGTACTCTTGTCTAGTTTAGACTCTATTTAGATGATTTTGTTAAATCTAATCCATCTACTGTATTTAGCACCATTTATTTTATTTAGATACAAAAAATTATATCATTGGATGTATGTGCATGTCACATCTTCTAAAAATGTATAAAATCATATACAAATTTAGAAAATCACTTGAATCCATATATCAAAGTTTTATAATATTATAAAATTTTATAGAATCATTAACCTAAGTAGGATGAATATTATAAATGTCTTAGATATTAAATTGAGATCTCATGAGTCCTTATAATAAAAAAATTATTTTTAATGGAATTAAGTCATTCTTAATTGATTGTTAATTTTAAGAATGATGTAAGTTATGGATTGAGATAATTATTGGTAACTAAATAAAATAAGTATTGCTAAATACAATGGATTGATTAAATTTAACAAAATCATCAAATAGGATATAAACTAGACGAGAGTACCGAAGTAAATCGGTACATCCAGATGTATAGAAGCCAAATTATATATATAAAGAGAGAGAGAACATCAGTACATTTGTCCTTTTTTGAGCCCCACATATTAGAATGCAATAAAACTTTATATAATTATTTATCCATATATAAATTTTATAGAAAATGATTTATACGCTGAAAAAATCACTTTAAAGTAGTTATTTACATCGTACTATTTTATCACGTCAAATTTGTATCATTTTCAGATGGGGTTCATACACATCTGATTAGGATGAAAATTAATATGACAATAGAATATATTATTCTAAATGCAATGGATGAAGTAAATTTTAATTTTATCATTATATGAGGCTCATTTTAGCGCCACTGCACTATAATTACGGTGTAGTGGCGCTCTACTTAAAAATTTCTCATATATATAGAGTAATATTCAGGTGCAGTGCCACTATAGCGGCGTCAAAATAGACCCCACATGATAATAAAATTATAATTCACTCTACCCATTGTATTTAGAATAATGTATTCTATTATTATATCAATTTTCATCCCAAATGAATATGTGTATGGACTCCATCTGAAATGGTACAAATTCAACGTAATAAAATAATTTGATGTAAATAACAACTTTAAAGTGATTTTTTCAACATATAAACCATTATTTATAAAATTTACATATGGATAAATTATTGTACAAAATTTCGTTACATTCTAATATGTACGAGACTCATTTTTGGGCAACTGTACTATTGTTCCGGTATAGTTGCGCTACACTGGAACATAGAAGCAGACCTATATAACTCCTTCAAAATCTAAGGATATGATCTTTGATAGAAAATCTAATCTATTCATTATATTTAACATCATTTATTTATTTAGGGGATTAAGTTTCATCCCAATCAAATATGTTTTTGGACCACATTTGTTAGAAAATATATATATTCATGTGTAAATTATTAAAAATACTAAAATATCGATTTCAAAGAAGTATTTTCAACATTTAAACTATTCAAAATATCATTTCTATGTGAATAAATGATTTTATAAAGTATTATAACATTCTAATATATATGTAAATAGATCTAAATGTTTTTCCATATATATTTTTGAACAAATATAATCCATAAACATATTTGATTGAGATGAAACTTAGTTTCCTAAATGAACAAATGATGTTAAATACAATAAATGGATTAGATTTTCCATTAGAGATCAAAATCTTATATTTTGAAAGATATATATATATATATTTTCAAACAAAAACTTTTATTCTCTATAATTTTCTTTGAAATTATTTCTTCATATTTTCCTATACAGTTATCTTACTATTCAATCATTCCTACATAACTACTCATACAAATCTATCTATTTTAATTTTATTTTCTTTACTTATCATCGTTACTTATATTATATAACGTCATTTTCTTCCGTTTTAAAAATTTTTACACCAAAAGCTTTTAATTTATAAGTTTTATCACTTCTCACACAAAAACCTACCGTTTGGCATTTTGTAAAACTTGTGAAAATGTGCACAACTTTTCAAAGCCAAGGACAGGATGCTAAAAGTCGTCATTTCAGCCGGCTACAATTTTCAAATTATCAGGCAGTGTATTCACCCGCCAACTGCATACATACATATATATTTTGGAATACATGCATGTATATTTCATGCAACGATTCCATGGGGCAGTTTGCAACAGTTGCACGTGGTGGTTTGAAATTTCCTCAGTTATGGCAGTTTCAACCATTGCATTTAATGCAGACAGTTTTAACCCGATTACATAGAAGCAAAATAATATATTATTTGCCATTAATCATTTACTCTCTTCTAACTCTAAATCCAAATTATGTATTATGAAAAGGAAATCACTTCCCTCATATAAATAGAAGATCTTAAGACACTGTTCTAGAAATATTTTCGTAATTCTAATCAAGTACCTAAATTAGGTATAATGCACATATAAGGGGAATATAATCATCCGTATTTTTGAAGCATGCAGAGAGATGGGTAAGGCTCTGCCACAACCTCAATCAGTAATCAAACATTACAGCAGCCAAATTGGATTCATACAGATAGGTCCAAACATGTACCATGCAGCAGCACTTGCTAGTCATACGAACATTACATAATCAAAGGAAAAGGTTTTAAGGTTTTTGTTTGTGTCACCTCCTTCCCCACATTCAAGTTCATACCGAATCTAACGTCAATCTCATTCGAATTTCTTGATAAGAGAGAGGTCATGTAGCATTTTTTCAATCATCTCATCATCAAGTGTTCGCCCTTTGCTCTGCAAAAACAAACATAAATCCGCCAACATTCCTTCAGAAAGAAATCAGAACAAAGCAGGTAGGCAAATATGACTTTTGATGGAAAAGAAATAAAATTAATCAAAATGTAAGGAATGAACGATAAAACCAAGGTCTATGCTATGATGCTAGCAGGAACTCCTAAAGAGATCTAGAAAGAAAATTAAGAAATATCCTAGACCACAAACAGAAATGCACTCTTCCAACCATCTCCGCTTACTGAGATTGAAGTCCAACTTTTTGCAAGTTACCATTGTTGCTGCATAAAATTTCTCAGCAAGAAATTGTTTTTCAACCTCAAGAAAATAGTTAATGATTCTTTTTTCTTAAAAAAAAAATTTAGAACAGTAATAATAAAGGCTTTCTGGCAGCGCAGGCAAAAGGAATGCTTTGAAACATTCTCCACAAAGAAGTATCGTAGTACTAGTCCCACCAATTTTTTTAGCACAATACCGTAGGACTTTGTGAGCAGGACATCTGACGAAGCCTATCCGTCCCATTATTTATTTTATCATATGTACTGCAGTGATGTAGTTCTCTTTGAAGAAGGCCTCTTACGTTGAGCATTGATAATCAGAATTTCTGGACCGTTACTGTAGGAATTGAACATTTTCAACTGTTTCAAAGAATATTGAAGTTTGAAAATAGCTCCTTAAAATGGAGCACAGAGATGGACAGAAGAAGAAAATGCAAAGTTTCTCATAATCCGTGAGTATGGAACATAACAATCATTCATTGTGTGATAATCCAAGTTTGGGTGAAACAATCTATCTTAAAGTAGACAGCATGCAAAAGCCTTTAAATGTGTAATAGTGGTGACTGATGCAAAATGAAAACTTTCTCAGGGTCCAAAAATCAATAAATAAAAAATAGATCCACTTTCCTTGGTTGTGCATGGTACTAAGCGGAAGCAGATTAGGAGAGTGCATGCACTGTCCCCAGACAACCGTGCTTGGCTCCCATCCAAGCCATCTGCTGGTGTGAATTCCAACACAAGCAACCACACCAGAAGATAGTGCAGATGCATGGGAGCCCTGCATTGTCACCTGTGGACAGTGCACGCACCGCCATAATTGACATCCATACCAAGCACAGTCACCTGCCATTCAGCAGTCTACCTGCATCAGAACTGACCTTCAGAGATGGGACCATAGCTGTGGCCTCTTCTAGAGTTTCTGGGCAAAGATTGCCGAGGACACAGAGCTGAAACGCCCAAAGAACAGATTAAATCATAAGAGAGAGAGAGAAGGTAAAATTTTCCAATATTTACTTTGATCTAGAAGATATTGTCCATATATTACCTCAAATTCAGCCAGCTGGTTGCGGCTTAGGATCCTGAATCGATTAGTCAAGAAACACCACAAATCTAGTGGAATTTGCACACTTGAAAGCTACATATTAGTGTCAGCAGGTTTGGGTTAAAGAATGAACATAGAAAAATAACCTCCAGAGCTGCTCAGATTCATTTTTGCTGCCATTATGTGCTCCACACTCCACAACAAGAATCAAGAGTATTATGCATGTGAACTATTTCAGCTCCCATTCAAATGATGCTTATGAGCAAATGAACAACAGTTAATATCGATTTCTTGATCATATGACTTGTTTTAAGAAGTATTCAAAGAACAAGTATTCAATTCACACATGAGAAATTTTTATCATCCTAGTAAATTAGTATCCATTTCTCATCTCACCACATCCACTGGCAGGCTGGTGATCAAAGAATTTTCTTTGGGGCATGACAAAAGTACCCATCCCAAGGACATTGAAAATTTCAGCGATGAAGGATTTTACAGTTCTCCTAGAGCCCAACAAAGAGATTGCTGCAGAGGACCATGCAGAAAAGCCAGAAACTGAACTAGAACATAGAAATAGAAAACAAAGGGATAAGATGCTACACCAAGAATTGTCCAATGCACTTTAAAATCTTTTGATTACAACATTAGGAATTAGAAGGATACTCTCGAACCTGCCGCACAGCATCTGGATTTTTATAGCGACTAAAGCGTTTAACATACTGCAACGACTTCTCAAAAACCCTGAAATTAAGAAGGGCGAGATATTCAGCCATAGAGCAAATAAAGTGATTTACTGGAAGGAAGGGTAAATAATAGGTCTGGCTCTAGTGGATTTCATTTCAACTGACTCTATTCATTGACTCAGAAAAGTTTCTTGTGAATCATATAGATACTAAGAACACACACAGATCATGCACAAATAAACGTGAGCTTTTCTTGGATGAATTATATTCCTATAAATACTCACTGGGAAACTTGGTTCATAGGATCATCAGACATCTGCTGAAATTGTTCATATTTCCGTTCAAGAATTAGAGCAACTTCACAATTCATCAGACATTTGGCCCTCAAAAACTCTGAAAACCACAAGCAAAGCATGTTAGAATCCGGCAATTATACCAAAAGGTTGCAATATAACAAAAGAAGTACAATCAAGTTTCTAGGATATTTTCGGGGGACCTTGTGCACCTCTAAACGCAGCATTGAATGAGGGACAAAACTTACTACATTAACTAAGGGGATCATTAACAAAGACTTCATAAATCAACTACCAAAAATAGGAGGCTGATTAACAGAGCTATACCATCAAGTTGCATCTACCAGTCAACTCTATCTTGTTCTAGCAACATGTGCACAACTTGGCTCTGTAAAAATGCTGAGGTGAGGTGTCATCAAGGGTGAATCATTAGAAATTAGAGGGGGATTATTGCTGCTTGTTGTCTCCAATAGTAGATAAAGTATGAAAGATTTGAATCAAGTATCATCATGCAAAGTAAAAGGGAATTTTAATTAGTCACCATGAGAATACCGCCACGTAATTAGAAAGCCATGACCTGGATGCTTGAACAGAATAATCCAAATAAGAGTATCAAACAAAAGAAAACAACTTAGAAAAAATCACCGACCATCTCCAATCTTTAGCTCGGCAGCGTTCTCTTCCTCTTCCCCAGACATCTTCCAATTGCGTTACGTGCCAAACAAAATTACAATGGTTTCTCCTCACAGCATCAAATCAGCTAACAGACCCTGCAGAGATTTCGCAAACAAGGGAGAAGACTTATAAAAGGTGAAGTATTCTAAATTTAACCGGAGGAAATCCTGTCTTTTACAAGTTTGGTTCTCAAGCCATGGACTTAAGTGTCCTGATAGAAAATTACGAAGTGCGTGAAATCATTTTCTCCGAATTTTGGCCCCAATTTCAACCAGAAGTACACTAAAAACTATGATATCTCGTATCTAATATGGATTTTTTCCATATTCGTTGGACGGCTAACCTAAGAGATGGAAAGAAGGAGAAAAATACGAAAATTTTCCACGAGAATAAGAAAAAAACACGCGCGAGAACAAGAAGATTGGGACTAATGATACTGCTTGGCGGATTTAAAGCATAGCCGTGTATGCTGAAACTCACGAGTACCATCATAGTCCCCCGCCGGAGCAGTTATTCACTCGCCGAGAAATCCTCTATACCAGGTGAGAGAGGCTAAAAAAACATACCTAGTAAGAAAATCAGATAAAAACCTGGCAAACAGATCTGGATTCTGGAGAGAGGAGTAGAGAGACGGGGTTTGGAAGCGAAAGAAGGGAACAAGGTCGTGGAGTTGGGAGCTTCTGCGGCTTTCTCCCGCGAAATCCTACGTGACTCGGCCTACGGGATGAATATAGACCCATACACGACCTGTCATGCCACTTATTTTTATATATTTTTAAATAATAATAAAATTATTGATAATTCAAATGTATATTATCTATTAACTAAATTTTATTATTTTTAAATATATATATTTTATATTTTTTAAACACAAAAAATATAGTATTTTAAATTGGTCTAAAATGGGGCCATATCAGACCTGTCTAAAAAAATCACAACCCTTTTATAGAAATAACCGATTTAAAAATAATTTTTAAAGACGGTGAATAAAAAATTAATTAACATTATTCACTCCATTTTCTATTAATTTTAAATCAAAATACTTTCTATTACACTAACTGAAATGACCCATGCACGAACTTTTTATCAAGTACCAATTGAATTTTCGTTTGTTGACGCTATAGTTAATCTTTTAACGCAACCGCATGCATAAGTGAACATTCAAATCAATGACAATTTATATACTATTACTACTACTATTATCATCATCATCATTATTGGTTATATCAGGTAGTCAAAGCCACAAATTGATGATATCATTTTTTTTTTTTGATAATAGGGTAATTTGCAAATATACGTATATAGTTTGACGCTGATTACGGATATATTTGTATGTTTTATGAATTGTGTATTACACCTACATAGTTTTACCAAAATTGCACGTAGAGTTATGAGCTCACTTTTCTATTAGCTACCGTTAATACTTGACTTGATATTTTGCAAAATGATAGAAATGATCCTATTGAAATCTATGTTATAAACCACTAACAAGAAAAGACACGTATTGCATGCAAAGATTCCGACTGACGGAAGGAGAGTTTGGAAAGGTCATGCATTTCCTAGAATTTTGCAGTTTGTATTGAGTCAAAATGTATTATCGTGATTTTTGATGCATTTGGGAAACATGTATTTTTTTATTGGTATTGTATATTAAAACATCTGATATTAGAATTACATATATTCGTCCAAGAGATTACAAGCTCCACATAAGACAAAGCTTCATACCTATATTTAGAGAAGATAAAACTCCACATAGAGGACTCAAACTCACTGAAGTGAATTTTTGGGAAGCATTTGCGTTTGGAAAATTGTATAGGGATGTATCATCATGAAATTTTTGATGCAATTTCAGAAATTATTAGGAGAACGAATGATGTAAATGGTTCATCTCATAACAATCATGAACCATAACAATCATCCAATGAAATTTCTTCAGGGGAGAGAATGCATCATCTCTCAATGATTTGCATCAAGGAAATGGTATGCGATAAAGTAAATATATCATGGTGAACCCAACTCTTATGCTTGGATTGTTTTCTCTTGAATCGCTTTCAATTTTTTTAATGTAATTTGAGTAAGCCATTTTGGAAAGTTGTTATGCATGTTGAAAAAGTGGATTTTGCATGAACATAAAAAATTAGATTGTGATGCTGCATTGCAAGAACTTACTAATTCATGCTGTTCTTTTTTTTTTTTTTTTTGATGAACTGGAAAGCTCCCCTATCCCGGTCCCCTCACAATATGGGGGGAGCCAGGATTGAGAGATTCAGAAATAGTATTACCAAAAAAATTGTCTGTACAAATTTTCCCAAAAATGGCTTGGGGGGGTTTCCCCACCAAGATTGGTGATCAAGAGCAGAAATAGACATCAAATCTGCTAAGGCATGGGCGACAGCATTTCCCTGCCTTAATACATGACAGACAAAAATATGGGGATTTTTGGAGATAAGTGCCTTGATCTCTTGAATAAGGATCCCCGCCGGAGCACGAATTAGGTCCTCTCCAGCCAAGAAGTTACACAAAAGGAGAGAGTCAGACTCAATATGTATTTCTCGATACACCAGCTGGGAAGCCCACTTGGCACCGAAGAGAAAAGCTTGGGCTTCCATAAGCAGGGCCCCCATCTTTCCCTTCCTCCTCCACCCCTGAGCAGCAATAAATGAGCCATTAGAATCTCTAGCGATCGCCGCAAACCCCATCGACTCCCCATTCCTGCCCCTCCTGGCATCAACATTGATCTTGATAGCCCCCGGAGGTGGTTTGGTCCACCTAGGGGTCAAAGGCCGATCCAAACAACCACAAATCATGAGGGGCCTAGCACTCCTGTACTCCTCGAGGAACTCCGCACACCATGCAGCCACGTTTCCCACACCCGCCTGTGAACCATTTACACGGACAACATTTCGAAGATACCATATCCGCCAACAGCATAAAATGAAGATCACCAGATCATCAGGCCTGTTCTTTTGGGATAACACTCGCAAAGTTTCTTGGACCGTCAGCGTCTGTGAAGAAACCCGCGCCACTCTCGCGCATATCCTCCCTGCCTGGCAACACTTGAGAAATAGGTGATTAGCATCCTCGATCTCTGTCCTGCAAAACAAACATAGCTTGTCTACAACAATACCCCTATCAAACAGATTTTGCAGTGTGGGCAAAGCATTTCGGAAAAGCCGCCATCCAAAAACTAGCATCTTGCTAGGTAACTTTGTTCGCCAGATAGCCTGATATATGACTGCATCAGGCGATGACACAACGCCGGAGCGAAGGATTCTGTACGCCGATTTGACAGAAAACACGCCCGATGGTTCATGCATCCAGAAAAGACGGTCTTCCTCATCCGAAGGGGGAATGGGAATAGAGCAGATAGCCTGCCATCCATAGTCACCCGCAGCTGCCATAACAAGTTCCCTATTCCAAGATTGTGTTTCCCTGTTGATGAAATGGCTAACAGGAACGCAATCAGGAATGGAAAGAGGAAGGGGAACGCAATTCATGCTGTTCTTTATTCCACTTCTTAGATGACATATGAGCATAAGGCTGCTCCTTGTCGACATGTACAAGGTCATTGTGAAGATGACATTTGCTACCCAATTATGTTAAAGTTGAAAAATAATTCTAGTAGATATTTTTTTAAAGTCCATGAAAAGTACTATACTTTTACATAATACTGTCAGAACCGAACCTGTGATTAAACCGGTAAAGAAACTAGTCAAGTTAGAAACTGGTTCGACCGGTTAAGTAAATCGGTTCGAACCGATGACGTCAACATGATATATTTATGATGTCATAAATATTAAATTATTTTTAAATTTTACATAAATATATTGATAAAATTATGTTTTCATAAATCCTAAATATATATGTTAGATTTTAAGAATCACAATATAAGTACAAAACATGCAGGAAAACGATTAATAGTAAGATTTAAAAAGTCTTTAAGCAAGAATGTTAGAAAAATTAACTACATTAACTAACCTGGAGGACTTAGATTTGTAATGAGCCCTGACCGTTTTGCTTGGTTGTTGATTCTTGAATTCTTCCTATTTATCTCGGTACATTAAATGTAACTATAAATTAAATATCCAGATAGCTAATCTTATATTTTTTTCCTATTAAAAATATACACCCAATCACAAATTAAATGTCCAGGTAGCTAATCTGAATTAAATGATCTAGGTTCATCATCCTTCATGTATTTTGTTAAAATGCACACAATAAAAAATACAAACACGAAATCATATAAACCTCACAGTCATTTCTCACCAAAGCAAGTGCGTGGAGATGAACAAGTTGGAAATGAAGAAGAGTACGCAGAGAGGAAAAAGAAGGAACAGGAAAGAGGAACAAAGGAGATAGGGACGGACAATGAAATAGAGAAGACTATGAAGAGTGAAAAAGAAAGAAGGGAAGATAATGAGAGGAAAGAGGGCAGTGGTTGGACGAAATGGGAGAGGGCGAAGCAATACAACTTGGGGGGCTCGAGCATGGATGATACACTCGGGGAAAGAGAAGCTGTGTTGTGATGGCCGTTATCGACTCGAGCACGGCCATGGGGAGGATTGGCACCATCGAGCTCCAGATCCCCGAGGATGATGGGTTGGTGACGAATCTATGGCCACTGAGAGCGGCGAAATGGACGAGGGAGCAGAGTGCTAAGGTTTGGTGATTTGGATTGCTGAGAGAAAATGGAGGAGGGCGGCTCTGCTGCTGTGCTACATCGATTTGGGGGCAAAATGAAAAGGAGAATGGGCTACCCTACTGGTAACTGCAAATGGAGAGGTCGCTGGTCGCCGAACGCCGATCGGAAGAGGGAAAGACGACTAGACGATGTGAGCTAGGGTAGGGTTGCCAATTTGGGGGCTCGTGGTCGACAACTGGAGTGAGTACTGAACGAGGACGAGTGACGAGTGACGAGTACGTCGATTTTTTATTTATTTTTTTACATCCGCTGAACCGCCGAACAGGTCGCGTACGGTCCAACTGTGACGTCCGGTTCGACTGTTCAAACGGTTTATTACAATTAAACCAAACCACGTGTATATGAACCGGACTTTGGACCGGTTCCCGATCGGACTAGCCAGTCCGATCCGGTCCAGTTCTGAAAATAATGCTTTTGCATAAAATTAAAAATAAATGACATATAACTTCACTATTATTTGTAATTAATCATGTTGTTGATAAGTTACATAAAAAATATTTTAATTTTATCAGGAACATATGAATTACAACTACCTTTATTGGTATGATGCTTGCGTTAGGCACGAGAGCATGACTAAAGATGAAAGTAAATTTCCTACAGACTTGTTGACAAATTGAAGAATATGAAAAAAAAATAGTTGTTAGAGAAAAGAATGGAAGTTGCAAATAGAGAAATTTAATGAATAAGAAAAAATTGCAAATTGTTATAAATGCATTAGGGAAGCCGAAGATTGTTGATTAAAGTATTTTCTAATAGTTGTGGATTAGTTAGTTAAGCTTAAATATGAGTTCATATTGAAATAACTTATAATAGTGGTGAAGGATTTGAAAGGATTTTGTAAGGAGCTACTATATTGTTAACCTTATATGTATATTAGTAGCTATTTTATTTTCATACCAATCCATCTAGTGAAAGCTCATTTGAAACCATATGAAGTAACTGTAATGAAAAAACTATAGATTCATGTCATGAAAGTTCCAATCCATCCAAATTTCAAGCTATTTGAATTTAGAACTTGTATAAACTTCAATCACATAAGTTCCAAGTCGGTCACACTTATGCAATGCCAAAATTCATAATGCCCACTTACAAATTTGCAAAATAGAAATATGAATCATGAAATTAATGAACAAAAATGTAAACCTGTTCAAATAGCAACACATGCCAAATGTTTTATTAATTGAAGTAAACTTTGAATTTATCCATTGATTAAGAAAACCTTGTTGACACATTAATGAAAAGAGAGATATTATTGTTGTTGAGGATCCTTGTTTATTCTCTAGCTTTTGGTAGAGCTAACAACATTTAGTAAAGGTATTTGTCATTTTCATATGTTCATTTGGTGCACATGGGATGCTTCGCCATCTTGATGGGAGGTTTCTAGAGCTGAATATGAGAAAATTTGAACACCTAATGGCTGCTTGCAAGAGTTGATACTTGGTAGATGTAGGTCATTGTAAAGAGAAACTAATTATAAGAAATAGAAGTATGGAACCTTAATTTGCATTTGAACTATTGGTCTTACTATCAAATAACAACACATTTCATATATTTACATCTATTCATGCATAAACAAATTGATCTTTAGGATTATCTTTAGTTACAACTTACACAGATTTGTTTGGCACTCACATACAAAAAACTAGTATCATGATGCAAACATATTTGCCTTCAATTACACATCTGCTTTGCAATTACACTTCTGCTTGGTAATTACACATATCTAATCATATTATGTTTCTAAATGATAAACTGGCCTAACCCATCTAAAATAGATTACAAGGTATACATCTATGAACATCCATCCCTAATATGTAACTTAAAATAATTTTATTGAAGAAACAACTTCAAATAACAGATCTTATCGATGCTTCATTTTCACCTGTCATAATAAAAAAAAATTATACACGACTCATGATATAGTACTTACGAAGAAGTATTTTTGCAGTTTATAATGAAAAATATTCTAGAATCACCAATAGAAGCCTTTTTAATAATAGGTAACTTCGCTATTCTTGCATGTGTGTGGGAGTTGTGTCTTGCTAATTAAGATAAGGTATTAATAGTTTAAAGTAGATATACATAGTATATATATATATATAAACTATTAAGTAGTTTTAACTTCATCAATAGTTTGAGCAATTGGGATTGATCTTCATCTATCCATTCCTTTATTATTTGTCCTCTTACATTAGATGAAGCATTTGCAAAAGTAGGTTGATAGTTGGTTTTTCTGATGCCTCGCAACTCCGCTTATAGTGGCCAAGCATACCATAATGGTTGCATGTCACCGTTTGCCAATCATCTTTTCTTTTCTTTCTAGTTGCTTCCCCCTTACACTCTTTCTCTTTTGAGTTTCGATCGACAAATAGGCTTTTTCACAATAGATGGACTATGTAGTCGTCTATAATCTCATCCCAAATCACCATGTTTGGAAGACTGTGTATAATAGGTATGTAAACTACTCTATAACTTTGAATCAAGAAGTAATGAGAACAACAGTTTTCAGGGTCTCTTTAAGCTAGCTAACGACAACAAAAGCATGAACATAAGGAACTCCATCTCATTGTCATTGTCTAATGTACATTCCTGCTTATCTACATATTCCGTGAGATGAGTATACTTTTATGTGACTTTAAACTCAAATTCAAAATTTTGCATTACTTGTGGTTTTCTTACATTTGTCATCGTGTCATTTAATATTTTCACCACTCGGGATACTACCTTATACGTCTGTTTAGCACTTCTCTCCCTTCTCTTATGGGAAACATCTACCATTATCCTTCTTATATCTTCAAAAAACTCACATATTAGCTTTGCTTTTGGTTGTATAATAAATTTATTCTAAGCTTTTGCAGCATTGTTATTGATGTGATTTATGAACACATCATTTGAGAACATGCTTTGCACCAAAACTTTTTGTGCATCTCATTTATCTAGTCATGTACTTAATCATTATATTGGCTAATCTCATTCATGTTCTGCTTAAATTATACCTATATATATGTCCTTGCTGCTTCTCAAAATTTAATTCCAACTAGTCTCTATTACCTAAGGTTTGGTCTTCGGATTTTTAGCCAAGTTTCTCATATAGAAGCATTGTTTGCACAGAAAAAAAATGCATTGAAAAGTCTCTTGAAAGCCTTTTTTTCCCTAGATAACATGATTGTATATGAACCAAGCCCAATTGCTCTAAGTAAACCTTCCGAGAACCATGACAAATAGAAAAATTTTCAACATCAACAAATCCTAAGGCAAGGGTGATAATGTTGTGATCTCCATCGAATGTGATGACAAACAAGATTATCTCACCATACAAACCTTTACAAAAATGCATGGTTCAATCTTATGAATGGCATTCATACTTGATGAAATGCATTTAAAGATACAAACATCTTTTCAAAAATCCATCGGTGTTTACTATATACTTGGCAATGGTATCCGGATTACATCTCCTCAAGGTCTAACAATAAGATGGATTCAATTTGTAAGACTTCTTGAATGAACCAAATACTTTATCAATTGCCTTCTTTATACCTACTCATAGTTTGTGATATTTAAAATTGAGTCCATATTTTTCTTAACAGTCTCGTAGAACTGTAGCAACTGTTGGTTTCTCACCGCTACCTTGGAATGTTAAGCAATCGTGTTTGTTATAAATAATCCGTATTCACATTTCAACACCATCTTCTTTGAATTTAGCGTAAACTCTCCAAGTGCAATCTTTCACTTTACTTTGTAATGAGCTTCTTACTCTCATTCTTTACGTGTTTTAATTCAAAGTGGTTGCGGATGACAAACTCAAACAAGTGCTTTCTCATCAAGACAATAACTGGGAATTGCATAACAATTGACAAGCTTAGATTGGATAAGTTGTCCTTTCCCAATCTCATGACATGTTTTAACTTCCTCCTCTCCCTTTGATCATTGTCATTAATTCATCTGACGCATACATTGAGTCATTCTCTCCTTGATATAATGGTTCTTCGATTAATTCTTCTGTTTGAGGTTAGAGAAGGCTTGACATTACTCAAATATGTGTTGTTGTGTTCTGTTGAATTTTAACAATAAATGAACATAGTGTAAAAGATATTATCCATAGATTACAAACTAAAGAACAACAAAAATAAATGTAATAGTAAATGTATCAATTAAGATAGTTTTACCTTCAACTGCACCTAGAGACACTCCTGTGTTGGATCCAACCAATTCTTCTAATTCTCAATTAATTTCTTCATCTACACCCTCGTTTGCCCATTGGTCGGGTTCAAATAATTCGACAACAAAAAACTCTTCATTAGTTGTTCCATATTTACTAACATTTTGAGTCCTAATTTCATCCAACCAACACTGCAAACTCTTTATCCAAGGCTGTATATTAGTGATATTGGATTCGTATCCATCTCAAATTTGTATGCATTTGCCATAAATAAATTATTTTCAAGCAAACAAACTAGCATAGTTATATTAGAAATACAGTACTTACAGAAGGGGGACCCCTTTTTTATTTTTTAAATTTTTTTTATAAACATGTATAGCTAGGTGTATTCCACTTACCAACCAAGTTTTACCATTTTTGGATGCTCTTAAGTATTTTTTGATTTTTAAACACAAAGGCATTTTTGTAAGACTTAAAAATTATGAAAAATTGTCATTGTGTTTAAAAATTAAAAAATTCTTAAAAGCATTCAAAAATGTTAAAACTTAATTTATAGGTTAAATACACCTAGTTATACATGTCTATAAAAAATCAAAATAAAATAAAAATGGGTTTTTTGGCTGGACACATAGAGGCAATCATGCATCCAGCCACCCCCAATCACCCATTTTACTTACATTGGTAGCTTCCCTTGTCCTTTCATCACTTTATCTAATTACAGAAGGAGATGTATTGATCTTAGATTTGATATTACAAATAATAACAAATCAATAATTGAATAACTAAACCTTGAGCTACACACTCCTCTATTCTATATTAGAATCAACGCTGCCAATAGATTGTTGCATTAGCCATCTTCCACAAATCTTCTTCACATCTTTAAGGGTGTATTTGATAAGTGATAAAATTTTTAGATAATTTTTTTTTTTGTAAAAATTTTGAAATAAAAGAAAATAACATAACACAAAAGGGATAATAATGAGGAGTAAAGACAATAAAGTTAAAATAGATAAGTTAGTTGTATGGGTGGTTGTGTAGAAATGATTGAAAAGTAGCAGTCTCATAGAAAGATATAAATAAATTTAAAAATAAAGTTATTGTGAAGAGAGAAAAATTTTAGATTGAAAATTTTTAATTTGAAAAGTTTTACAATTAAACAAGCACACTTTAAATCTATTTCTATTAACTCCACCAGATCTTGCTACTTTTGGTTGATTTATTTTTCTTGTATGTGTGATACTAGAAGTGGATATATATATATATATATATATATATTAGGATCTCCTTCAATCTCTTCCAATTCGGTAAGTCTATGTACTTATGAAACATTGCATCAACTTATATATATATATATATATATATATTAGGATCTCCTTCAATCTATTCCAATTTGGTAAGTCTTTGTACTTATGAAACATTGCATCAACTTATTATTTATTTTCAACTTCCAGTTGCAACAAACAATTCTACTTTCGAAATCTTGTAACTTAACTTTATATTCTCTTGTGAAAATTTCACAATAGTTATCGTTGTCTAACATATTGTATATACCTGTGCTTACAACTCATAATGCACATGACCACCTATGTAGTTCATAGTTTTCCTATAAAAGTCTTTATGTAAAAACCCACCATAATGACAAGCTAATCTTACTCTGTCTTGTTCCATAATTAGACTTATGTAAGAAAGGTGCAGTAAGTCAATAGGTAGGTAGTATTTTCATCTCAACAAAAACATAACTCTAAATCAAGATATTTTAGGTTAGGCAATTTAAAAAAATTTAAATGATCATATTCAATGTTGGTAAAAGGACAATCTAAAGTAAATACAGTTGAAAACTTTGAACTCTTATAATGAAAAAGTTGATTTTTTTTGCTCAATCTACTACCAAATTCAACTAACATTTTGGTAATTGAATGATTTTGTTTTTGTCAGTGTTCAAACCATTTCTTATACCGATTTATTGTGCATAATTTTCGAGCAAGATGTAAACCCCTTAATTTTTTATTCTTATTCCAAGTTTGTATATTAAAAATTGATGATTGTCTTTTTTTTCTTTCACTGCTAATTTTGATATAAACCATAATAAACTACCTTGCATCATTGTTGCTAAAGCAAAAAATTGATGATTGTCTTATTTTTCTTTCACTGCTAATTTTGATATAAACCATAATAGACTACCCTGCCTCATTGTTGATAAAGGAAATCATCATTTTTTTAGTATGGATTTTGCAGGAGTTACCAAGTGTCAACTACATCTATTTTAGGCTATTTTGTCTAAATTTACCTATGCCATTTTCCACTTCTAAAATTACAAGTTTCTAACTCTACCTGCCATGATTTACCATTTTATGTTTTTTTAGCAAGTGCGTGATTGGACTCTTGATATCTTTCAATGTATCAGCAGGTTGTGACAAGGTACTTTGAATGGTACGTGCTCTGGTTCCAACTATTAAAGCTTAGAAATTTGATTCAAAGTTTGAAGATGCACACCTCTAATGAAAATAATGTAATGGGTATCCTCTATCTGAAGAAGCAAACAAATGGTTAAATTAATATCCAAAATTACCATCAACCGTTCAAGTTATAATAAGACTGATCTAAATTGAAGGTTACCATGAACATGAAGTAATATGACTCTACCATGTAAGTTTTTTTTTTCTCTGGTACTATACAAGTTTTTAACTTTAACATTTGTTCCATTGTTATGATGTAATAGCAATTTCGTTATGTAAATAAATTTTCATTTAATAATTATGACCATGTATCCGAATACGTTGCTGTAAGGAGTTGTTTATGCATGTTTGTCACTTGAGATGACAGTTATGTATTTGGATCTATAGTTGTATCAATAAAATTCAACTGCAACTTATTAATAATAAGTTCATCTTAGACGTTTGAGCAAATATGTTGACAATTTATATAATATCATGAGTTGATTGAAATTGATTGTTGTGTTTCTCAGAATTTCACTTGATTCCAAATGTCTTGTTGTCTAAGGGTGTGTTTGTTTGGTGTCAAAATATGTCAACTAAAACTTTTCAACTCAAAACTTTTCATTCTCCATAACTACTCTATTTTTTTAATTATTTTTTCACATTTTTCTATACAAACTATCATACTTTTCAATCATTTTTACACAAATACCTATACAACTAACTTATCTATTTTAATTTTATTCTCTTTACTCCTCATCATTACCCCTATTATATCATATCATTTTTTATCAATTTGACAACTTCTACCCCAAAAACTTTTCATCAAAAGTTTTACCTCCAACCAAACACACCCTAAGTAACTGGAGTAAAGTCTTTTGGTGGGTAGACCTTGTGAAGCTCATGGACGTTTGGTATAATGAAAAATTGTGGAAAAGTGAAAAACGAAAAAGAAATATTTTAAGAATTGTATGGTTGATAAGAAATGATAAAAATATAGTTAAAATAAATAAGTTTGTCGTATATAGTTGATAAAAAAATATTAAAATATAAAGATAAATGTAAACAAAATAATGTGATTAATAGAATAGTTACTGCGGGAAATGAAATCCAACCATTTCCATCCCATTCCGACGCATTGGGAATCCTAGACGTGGAGTGCGTGATTACGGAGATGCGTGCACTGTCGGAGCGCAGCCGGGGCCCAAGGGTAATTCGGTAAATTCAAGAAAGGGTATATAAACGAGCAGGAGGAATGGCCGGCTCGGAAGCAGGGGTGGACATCGGAGGAGGCTTGGAAACAGGTTCCGCTGACGAAGAAAGCTCAGCTGTGGCCCGAGCCTCTCCATCTCTTCCCTGCGAGATAGCCGTTGCCTTTTTCTTTTCTACAAATCCACGGCGGGAAAATCAAAACCGGAAATGCTTCTGCTTCATCTAGGGTTTCCTGTTCTGCTATGCTATTTACCCGTCGGCGAGGGAAGTAGAAGAAGAATAGAGAGGATCGATTTCCGCGTTTGTTTATGGAATTTTTAGGTTGATGGGTTTTGCTAGGGCTTAGGGTTTTGTTCCTTCCTTCCGTTTCTAAATCGGAGTGGAATGGGAAGTAGAGTCCCCGTGCAGCACTACAATCTGAGGTCTGCCAATTCGTTTATTGGGAGCTCACTGCACGACCTCAACACGGTCGACTCGAGGCCTGGGGAGATTGAGGGCATTAGCGACGTCGACCGCGACGGTGTCACTGAGGGCAGCTTGGAGAATGACGAGGAGTCGAATTCGGTCGTAAGTTCATTTCCCATTCAATAATTTTTTTTTTGCTTTCTTAGCTTCTCTCCTCAGAAGTTGTCTACTTGAAAAAGGGATTCCGTTTGAACAATTCATTGTTTGTTGCAAAGCAGTAGTCGCCATAATCGATTTCCAGTGGAAATTATCTGATCCCTGGTGAAGTTATGGCGGATTGTATTCATGTCAACATCCAAATCAGAATATGTCCATGCCCAAATGGGGCCCATGTAATGGATGGTTGTATTGAGAGAAGAACTGTACGGTATTCATAGTTGCACATGCTTCAAACTCATTTGACTTCACTTGGATGGCCTTGTAGTTGTAGCCTTTTAGGTATTCTTTACGTGGAGATCTGATAATTCTCATTAGATTATAACTGGCACAATTTTGTGCAAATGAGAACAACTCTGCACAGTCTATTGGAGCACCATTCAAATTTGCTGTACTCCTAGATACTGTATAGTTGGGACTTGGTAATTTCTGTTCGGCTTGAGCTTATGTGGTGAATTTGCAATTATGTCGTGGTTATTCAGGACTGCATACATGAGTCATATAGAAATGCACTGCCACTTCATGGTGTGGGGGTGGAAGAAGATCGTTCTAGTCTCGAGAATGGAGGCTCATCGAGGCCTCCCTATGATATTTTGACAATGGAAGGTGATCCTGCATTTAAGTTTGTTTTGAATCAATGTTGTTTGGTGCTGGATATTTATTGGATTTAACAAGAAAAACTTTTTTGATCCAGATGTTTCACCAATTGAAACTGCAAAAGCGAGGTTCTTGCAAATTATTGTGGATCATTTCATAAGTCAGAATGTAATCCCTGTGATTGATTCTGCTGAGGCAGATTATGGTAATCAGCCTAGTCAAGATAAACTAAACAAACGGAAGCCCAGAGAAGTGCAGTATGAGGGTGACCCAAGTTTTGTTTTGCCATTGATGTATGTGGCAAATTTATATGAGACATTAGTGAATGAAGTAAACATACGGCTTGCCTCTTTGGAGGGGATTCGCGACAAAACTATTGGAGTAGCTCTTGAAGCTGCTGGTGGTTTGTACAGAAGGCTTGCAAAAAAATTCCCTAAGAAAGGTATCCGCACGAGGTTCTTTACATTTCTGGACTCCTGAAACTTATCGATACGAGATTCCAGATCAATATCTTCAGCTTCTACCTTAATGTTTTCTAGGACCATGCATCTTTAAAAGAAGGGAACTGGCGACTTCTCTTGAAACAAGAACAAGATTCCCAGAGCTAGTCATACAGGAGGAAAAACGTGTCCGTTTTGTGGTAGTCAACGGTTTGCTGATTGTTGAAAAACCAAACAATATGACTATGGATGATTCAGAATGGTAAGTTGGCACTTGGCAGAATAAGACTCCTCAATTTTGTTGTTATGCCTTATCATGTGCTTGTTTTCTTTGTCTGCCTTCTGTCTTCACATTGCTGCATCTGGATTATAATTTTAGAGACAGATGAACAAATAGATTTCAATATTGGTTGTTGAAAGGACTGTTTTGATTGATTTTATCACCTTTTTTTTATCTTCTCAAAAAATCTATCCATATTTTTTATACACCTTTTTCTTTGAAATTTGTGCTGAATTTAATCCATAAAAATCAATTCGAAATATTTGTTTATATTTTCAAGCACTTTGGTAAAATATTAGAGTTTCCCATCTGAATGGAAAGATAGAGGTGATAAGGGATCATCTCGTGACAAAGTCAGAGAACTCGAAAGATAAGAAAATTCCAGATTATCATGAGAATTTAAATAGGATTTCTTTCCTTTTTGGTGTAATATTACCTTTTTTAAAACAAAAATACTTGGGGGCAATTTATATTTGCTGTATCTTGCCTATGACTTTGCCCAAATTGGCCGAAGGCCCACTACAAGAGTCGTGCTCTGTATTATGTTCCAAACTTGGAGTGATTTGATCCTGCTTCACTTCCACTTTGCACCCACAATCGCTTCATGCATTTGCTCCAACCTGAAGATGATCCATATGAAAAGGTGCTCCATAGAGTATAGACTCCTCAGCCCAAAAGAACAATAATATATACTGGGATGCTAAGATTTCTGCTTGGAATGATGACCCACTATGAAAATGCTTATGCCTTTCCTGTTAGCAACGTGAGGGGTTCGACAGAAAAGCATCCTTGTTCCACAAATGCATTTTGTTTGATTTTATAAATTGGAAATCTTTCTTCTTGCATTCCATTTGATACTTATAGATGAAGCGTTGGTGGTTTCTATGTTTAACTATTGAGCTAAAGAAAAAATTGAGAATCTTCCAGTGTCCATGGCACATACATGGCAAGTTGATAATGTTATTGAGTCCATCTTCTTTGATTCTGAATGATTATGATGCTCTCTAACTCATTTGACACATAAGGAAACTGAATACAGTATTGACATTTACTCTACCAGAATAGAATTTGCATACTTAAATTCCCTTCTTTTGATAGTTGATCAAATGATACAGGTTCAAACGGTTGACGGGTCGGCATGAAGTTGCTGTTGCTGCAAGAGATTATAAATTTTATTCACCGAGGCATAAATATAGGCGTGTTCCATCACATTCTGTGTCAAACATCCCTGGTTTGCCTGTGAGTTTGATGCGTGCTGACTTCTCTGTTTATCAAGTACAATTCAACTAAAATGTTCTTCATTTCTTTGATCTGCCCAGGCATTTGCTAATGCAGACAATGCTTCTACGCTAGCTACCTCACCGGGCTTTCGACCTGTGAATGAAGTAAGAACATGCATCTTGGAAGCTCAGTACTGTCTTTTAAAACCATTGTATTGCTATTATTCTCCTTTTGCCAATAAAAATATTTCTTTTGTTTTAAACTAGTTCAGAGGGAACAGATCTCTTGTTGACATTTTAGCCGGGCAATATATTAATGATTTGTCACTGGAGGGGCCTTGAAATGCGGGGTGATATAACTGAAAGGCCTTGAAATGGAGAGGTGATACAACTGAAATTATCTTCTGAAGGGATTGTAGAATCCTTCAGCCAGGGTTTGCGGTATGCTTCGTCTTTGGGAATTGACAAGCAGTGCCCACTGCTTATTGAATATCGATCATCAGTCTTGGTGAGCTCACCATCAAAAGGTTATGCCGGAAATCTTTTAGATATGATGGTACATTGATACTATGCTTTTGCAGCTTGAAGCTAGCACCAGATGCTTGGAAAAAAATTTCACATAATGGAAATGGACTAGAACAGGGGGTGAACTGCTCCCAGATGCCCCCATGTGAAGATATGGAGGGGATAGGCCTTCCTTTCTCTTTCTCACCTTAAAAATCATGCCCCCTTCCACTGGGAGCAGTTCACGTTGTTCTTATCCGCTTCCCTGCAAAACTATTGACTCATGGGTGAAAGACACTAGTTCATACTTATCATAGTTGGTTGACTCAACAGGTGATTGGGTCTAATTGCCCAAAGCTCAGTGGGCTTAATGACCTTTTACGTTACTCAATTTGAATTGGTGAATTATATTATTTACATCATTATGAATGGCAGTTGTAATGGCATTTGCAGTGCCCTCACAAGTTGGACAGTCAAAAGTTTAAGAATTTAGGGTCTCTAGCACCATTTTAGAAAGCAAAAAGGGAGCGGATCTTATACATTCAGGTGCACTTAACTTCGGTGCACCCGTGTGCAAAAACCTATTTTTTAATGTTTTCTTGAAATTTGTTTTAAAACTGTTAATCTAAGTATATCAAACATATGTATTAAGTTTTACCATTTTTGGAGACAGATTTTTTTTTAATTTTCAAAACAGTGGTATTTTAGTCATTTTGAAATGACAAACAGCTCTATTTTGAAAAATAAAAAATATCTACAAGTCTCCAAAAAAAAGTAAAAATTGGTTTTAGATTAAATATACTTAAATTAACGATTTTATAAAAAATATTTCAAAAAATATTAAAAATAGGTGTTTTGCACCTGGATGCACCGAAGCTAAGTGGGCCTAGGTGTAGTCAATCATAATTTATGTTGGTAGCCTGGTTTTGCATGCTGCTACATAATTTTCTATTAAATTTCAATATTATAATTGCATGTTTGTTTATAGTTTGAACGAATTGAAGTATTTACTTCAATTATGGAGTCATGAATTTGATAAAAATTCTGCATGTTGGCAGGCACAAAATCAGCAGCAACCTTCATCTAAACATCACATGCAACCTCTCACACATCAACCTCAATTCCACCCTCTGCAGCAAACTCATCATCAACCAATACATCAAAGTCAACATGCATCCCCCTTCTCCAACACACCTCAACAGTGTACGCATTCTCCGCACTTGCCGGAGATACCTCATCATCAGCCCCCAACTATTACTCCACACATGGCTTGCTTGCAGCCCCTTACTGGAGGCCATGTCGGAGGCCGTTTACATGTAATGGTGAGGTCCTTTCTGCTTCACTCTCTTTTCCTAAGCTCATTTGTATATTTGAATGGAGTTTTTAGTTTTCTAGCAATCCATATATATCTTGGATCTTATGACGACTTCTTCGCTCCTATGGCATATTCGAGAAATATATTTGGCAAAATTTTCACATTTTCATCAGCTTTCCAGGATCTGAAATTTCAAATTAAAAAAAAAAAAAGATCTGAAATTTGGTTCTGTGAAGATTGGATGTGCATGCTCAACAACCATGATGACTTTTTTTCTTTTTTTTTTTTCTGCCAAACATCGTGCACTACCATCATGACACAGCAGATCATATTTTAAATTGTCATGTGGACTTGCTTATATCAAGACAGCACATGATCCATTCTCCAGTAGAAGCATGATTTTTCTTAAAAAAATCAATTTTGTTTCAAATTAGAGTGTCTATTTACATCAATTTCATTCATGATACTGTGCATGGTTCATTTATCAGAAGTACAGATTGAAAAAAAAAAAATCTATTTATATATATTTTTTATTTGGCATTCATTGAAAATTTCAGGCCTCTTTCCAATGCAATATCTTTTTTCCTAATAAATAACAATAAACACTTTTTCAATTTACAATATAACTTTTCATTTCCAATATAATTTCTCATTTTCCAATAACCAATAATCCTTACTCATCCAAATCCCATTCAAATTAGGGAGCCTATTCACATAACAAGGGGTTGCTTTGTAGTGATTGTGTAACATCAAACAGTTGACCTGCAAGGATCTCTTGAGAAGCGTGATATTACATCTAAAATGTTCAAAGAGCAGTGCTGCGTTTGCTGTTGTAGCTGAAGCTAACATTTGTTGTAGCGAGACTTTGCCAATGCTGGCCCTCGAGAGTGTTATCGCATTATCTGTATCCTGACATGATTAATGCTGTGTGTTTTAGCCCACAAGCCTCGCAAAGTTCTGCGATGAATGCGGGGCCCCTTATTTGAGAGAGACCTCCAAGTTCTGCTCCGAATGCGGCGTCAAGAGGTTAGGAACGTGATTGTTTGTTTCTTCTTGGTGTAGCCACACCCTCCCTCTTTGTTTTCTTTATTGCCCTTTCCTCCCATGTAAATTTCTTTGGAGGTGGGTGGGTGTTCATATATTAAGGCAATACTACACTTGGGGTTGGTTTCTGTACAGCTTCATGTAATAGAGGAAGAAGCAATTGATAGAAGGTGTATGTTCATGGTCTTGTATCGTATTATTTCTCCTTTTGTAAATTATCTCACATTTCTTGCTGATTCAAAAACTTGAAATGGAGGATTTTCATAATGGTTATCTTATTTACTTGCTTGTCTTTGATGTTGGTTTGGGCCCACAATTATCTTGGGAGACTCGATCAAGCCGCTCTCTAGCATGCGTTGTTTGAAATCAAAATGAGCAAAAATGACACGTGGTAAGGCTTGTAGAGTTTTCTCGTAAGCGATTGTTTTGCATGGCTGGCAACATTAAAACAGACCATTTGAAAGGTGGCTAAAGGATATGTGTGCGTTTTTTGTGGTGGGGGGTTGGTTGGGGGCAGTTGTAGTGGGGAAGGGGGGATTGTGATATTCCATTTGCAGTCCCAGCATCCCAAAAAGAGGCCCCCCAGTGCGATGATCCATTTGTTCACGGGTGACAGGTTCATGGGCTGACGATTTGGTATATCCCTCCAAGCTTTTAACAGCCCCATCTGCTCCTCCTGCTGTTCTGACGATTCTGATTCAATGACTTGTTCGTCAGGACAATTCTAATACGTGCAAGTATTACCCCAATTGCCCAGCTGTCTATGTACAGTCCAATTATGCACACACATGGAGGATTCCAAAGAGAGTGATCGCTGGTGTCCCCAAATCAGATATAAACAAACGGTCCAGATCATCGATGGTGGAGCCCACTTCCACTGCACGAGAGTTTGGTCGTTGACGTTCAGTGGCATTTTCGTACATAATAAAATGAAAGAGAGACCCTCTGTTAGATTACTTGTAAAAGAAATAAAAACTCCCTCTAGCTCGGCTCTCCGGCTGCCATTTGCAGACTATCTCTATCTGCATGCAACCACCAGGCCACGCCACGCCTTGCCCCGCCAGGAACTGAAACAAAATTCAAAAGCCCTTCCTCTCCCACACTCTCTTCTATCTCCAGAAATTTTCTTTTTACATTAAAACAAAAAATCCAAGCAAAAGAGAATCCATGGCTTCCTTCCCCACACCATCGTTAGCCAGTCCCAAAACATCTCTACTCCCCCTTACTTTCTCGTCTTTAACGGCCTCACCAACAACCTCCTCTCTCAACTTTTCTTTTCCCAGAACCCCCCAACGCATCCCAAATTTCAAGGTTGTCAGCGCTTCCGCCTCTACCCCTCCAAAACCCTCCCAAAACCCTCTCCTCCAAACGCTGAAATCCACCTCCAAAACCCTAATCCTCTCAGCCGCCGTCGCCGCTTTCATCATTGGCAAATCCTCCAAACTCCCCGCCCTCGCGGATTCCCCCGCCGCGGCCGCCCCAGTCGCCGAGGAGAAACTCGAAGAATCTGAATCCGGTGATTCGCCGCTGTCGCAACTGCTGGAGAATAATCCCGACGCTGTGGACACCCTGAAATCCCTCCTCCAGCAGAAGCTCGAGGCCGGCGAGGATTCCGAGGCGCTGTCGATCATCAGGCGCCTCGTGGTGGCCCAGCCGTCGGAGCTTGACTGGAAGTTCCTCTTAGCCCGCCTCCTCAACGAGATGGGGGAGGCGGCGGAGGCACAGAGGGTGTTCGAAGAGATCCTGGCCGTGAATCCCCTCTCCTTTGAGGCGCTCTTCGAGAACGCGCTGCTGATGGACCGGTGCGGCGAGGGGGAGGCGGTGATCCAGCGGCTGGAGGAGGCGCTGAGGATCGCGAAGACGGAGGAGAAGGAGAAGGAGGCGCGGGACGTCCGGCTGATCATGGCGCAGATCCAGTTCCTGCAGAAGAAGGTCGAGGAGGCGCTGTGCAGCTACCAGCAGCTGTCGGAGGAGGATCCAAAGGATTTCCGGCCCTACTTCTGCCGGGGCGTCATCTACAGCCTTTTGGATCGGAGCAGGGAGGCACGGGAGCAGTTCGACAAGTATCATGAGCTTTCGCCCAAGAAATTTGAGGTGGAGGGCTTCCTGCAGACGCCCCTCTCGAGGATGAAACTCTTCGAGACGCAGGCTGAAAACTGAGAGAAGAAGGAGAAGGGAGAAAGCTTCGGCAGTATATTGAAATAACTGCGATGGTGAGCCTTTTTCTTGGTCTTCTTCTGGAGCAGGTGAAGTGCAGCCGCGGGAATTTTTGTATTAGTTCTTCTCTTAATTTTAGACAATAGCTTTTATTTTGGATCGCAATAACAGGTTTACAGGAGGTTGTAACAGAAGAAACTCGTGTTGAATTCTGTTGTAGGCCTTATTGAATCGTGCTGAAGAAATTATCATATACAGCTTTTCTATCTAAGCCTTCCGCATGTTGTTACATTTTTGGTTGGGATGTCTGATATTGGGGTGTTCCGGGGAAGAAGGGGAAAGGAAAAAAAAAAAAAAAGACCTCGAATTGGGGTGGATGGCAGAAATTTCTATACATGTTGGGATTGGGTAGGATGGTGATTGATGGCAATGCATTAGCAGTAGATGCTTCTTCATGGGGGATGCGGGTGTTTCATGGGGCAGAAACAACAAAAGGGGACCGGGACCAGAAGTGTAGTTGATGGTATTAGAATTTTCTGTATATGCTTGCGCTGGGTATGATGGTGACTAGTTGCAATGCATCAGCAGTAGATGTGGTAGATGCGCCGTGTTGATGCAATTGAAGATGGTCTCGGACTGTAATTGTATGTTTTGGCTGTTGTATACGCTGACTGGTTGCATCGAACTTGCTGTAGAGAATAGAGAGATCCTCCATACAGCTTGGGAATTGAGATAATGAGTGGTTTGGATAAATGTGGAAGAGGTATAGATGTAATGTCTATTGTTTTGATCAAACATGAAACCGGTTGCCTGGTTGCCCTGCTTACTTTTAAAACTGAGTTGCTTTTTTTAATTAATTAATTGATTGAAATCTAACCCTGTAGATACAAATATTTATCAATATGCATTTTGTTGGCATCCTTGAAAATGTTGGGTCCGGTTCGTATTACGGCGACTGTAAATCTTGTTTTTCAAACTATGGGTGGGTTCCGGTTCCGGTTCCGGTTTCGGTTCCAATTCAGTTTCCAAAAATAACATATTTTCTGCTTGATCAGAAGGATCTGTAACTCTGTTTGATCAAAAGGATAGGTAACTCTGTTTGATCATGTTCATTCCGTGTAATGGACTATATTACTAGAATATATAACAAATTGCAGTTACATGCATATCTTCAATCAACCTGTAATATGCAGCGTTTAGTATACAATCATAAATAGGCAATTTGTTTCCCATGCAATGTAACATTCAAACCTGTATTCCCATGCAATCTAAGAGGCAATATGTTGCAACTTGCTTTATGCAATGTATTTGCAATGTATTGCAACTCATAACAATTAACAACCTGTTGCAACTTGTAATATGCAATAATTTCAAATATGAAAAATTTAAATTTAGCTTCATTTTACCATGACAACCTGTAATACGCAATCTGTTACAATCAAATATGAAAATCTAACAATAATCCAATAAAATTACAATTTAGAAAATCTAGTCTGAAAATTTAACAATCTCAAGCATAAAAATCTAAGTTTAGCCTCATATAATTCAAACCAATACAACTTAAATTAGATTATAAATTTGCTGAATTTAAATGAAAGTTCAAACATAAATAAAATTAAAATTCAAAAACGTCTTCTTATCTTACAACTTTCATCCTTATTGTAGAATATTTTTTTTCTGAAAGTATAGAATGTAGAATTCAATAAGAATCATTTGATATTTTATAGAGTTCTGTTTCTTATCACCTCACCTACGATTATAAACGTGTGCATCTATCTAGATGTTTTTTTCATTAAGCTAGTGCAATTCTTACTTGAATAATCTAAGAACATTTTGCAATAATTACTTATTACTTCTTGTTTCTCCTTTATCTTACTATTCTTTGTAACTTGCTTAATTGTTTTAGTGAAAGCTTTGCCATACACTGGAAGAAACTTATATTCAGATTTGCGTTTTGAAGCAACAACATCATCAGTAGTTTCCTAATCACCATCCTATATACTCATCAACGATAACCGAGGCAGTGATGCAGCTTGATTAAATGATTGATTATATTATTTGAGGTAACTAACTGCAAAAAAAGATTACATGTCAAAAGGTAAAAACATGGAAAATCGAGGCTTAAACATCTCAGCTTGAAGGAGCTCGAAGAGGCAGATTGGGAAGACAAAGCCTTGAGGCTGCAACAAAGGCTGATTTGAAGAAGATAGTGAGAGGCAGAGGAAATCATAAGGATGAGAGGCAGAGAGAAGATTTGAGAAGCGAAAAGAGGAGGAAAACAAGGAAAAAACAAGAATTATTATTATCTTGAAGTAAACGGCTTGAAGAGACAGAGATAGCAGTTGTAGGTAGAGTCAGAGAGATCGGAGATGAAGGTCGTTTAAGAAGAAATTGATGAGTTAGAGAGAGAGCTTGAGAAAGAGGTTGATACCAAAGGCAGAAATAGGGGATGAAGGTTGTTTGAGAAGAAATTAAAGAGAGAAAGAGAGAGAGAGAGAGAGAGAGAGAGAGAGAGAGAGCAATATCGGAAGTGAGAGGTTGGGAGAGAGGGGTCAAGATTGACTGGTGGCCATGGAAGTGTAATGCCAGAAGGGGAGATAGAGATTTAGCAGCATAGGTGGTGCGGTTCTAGGGTTACGAGGGGTCTGGAAAAATTGAAAGAGGAAGGGGAGAAGTAGGGTTTCGAAGTTTTCTAACTAATTATATCATTCTGCATGCCATGCACATAATGATATGTTCTTTTGAAATGCAATGCATGACATCAACATGAAATCATCAATATTCACTGTATCCTTTCCTTTAGCTGTAGGATACAAGCAATTGTAGACCGCTTAAAATGATATTTTGAATTCTATAGATGCTAGATCTTTAGATGGAAAACTAGCCTTCAAGATAGTTATTTCTTTTGCTTTTCTATTTTCAATGGAGATGCATGACTAGGGTTCTTGAGCTAGTCTAATAGGTGGTGGAGTTGATCCTCTACTTCAAACATATCTTACTTCCTTAATGTGTATGCTAGTACCCACTTTTAGTTCAACAAGGAGAGCTCTTAGATTGAGATTTGGCCAACTAGTCGAGTGTAATATGATAAAGGAGGGAGATTGGACAAATTATCAGATAAGCTAGAGGATATATAACCTGATAAGTTATATGAGATATTGTAGGCCATATAAAATCTGGGTCGGTTCTGGTTCTGAGTAACTGGCTCTTGAAATTGACCTTACTTGAATTTGAATAAGTATCTTATATGCAGAATTAACCCGACCCTATAAGTAGGTTCCTTGGGATTGAAATTATCCTAATTATGATACTTAGCAGGTCGACCAGTGGGTACCCAGGTTGATCTGCACCCCTAGTGTAATTTTAAAATTTTAAAATCTTATTATATTTATCTAAAAATCAACAAAAAACTTATTATACACATCCACGTCCTTTTTGTTATTTTTAAAAAATAAAAATTGCTAAATTTCATTGTCTGAAAATCTAAGTGGGACTTACAAATTTATGGTCCGGCGTAATGTGCGCTATTTACAAACGATGGTATAGAGTGAGTGGCGAAAAATAATATATTCTAAAGCTTCAAAAGTCGTTGAGAGTGAATGTGTTGTGGTAAATGAATTAAATAAATAAATTGTGATTATAAGTATCCAGTGGACGTGCCGGAGTGGTTATCGGGCATGACTAGAAATCATGTGGGCTTTGCCCGCGCAGGTTCGAATCCTGCCGTCCACGATTCAGTATTTTTAATTGTTGCGAAACCCTTGACATAGTCATTTTGTATTTTTAATTGTTGCAAAACCCTTCACATTGTCATTCTGTATTTTTAATTATTGCAAAATCTTTCACGTTGTCAATAATATATATATATATATATATATATATATATATATATATATATATATATATATATATATATATATACATACACGCACACGCTGTTCATAGATCTATTATTGACAAGCTCCACGTGCTTAACGACGTAAACCCCACGATCGTCATTCTTAAAATTTTCACGTACGTGTTTATTCAAGATGAAAATGTGTAATGGTGTCAATGTGAAGGTTTTGCAATAAAAATGTACGCCCTTTCTTTTAAAAAAAAAATAAAATAAAATTGACTAGTTGCACTTGCACGGGCTTAGCAACGTTGAAGGACTCGAGTATCGAACACAATTTTTTATCTGTTTATATTTCGTAAATACATATGCTTGAAATTTCTGATTTCAAATACTAGCAGCAAACAGAAACAATCTGTGTATCGGGTCGCAGTATTGTGCAATATCGTATTTCCCATTGTCTTGCTCCACCAACTTGCAACGACGGAGCTTTTTTTTTTTTATAACAAAAATTCCGTACCTATCCAACAAAACACCATTGCACGCCATACACCTGTTTTGACCTACTCAACTATACGTCAATGTCAATGCGCCTCATGCCATCTCTCTCTTCCCTTCGATGCAACATATGAATAGTGATAGATCTAACGAGATCTACGAAAAGCAGACCCTAGAATTTTATTGAAATGATCAACTCAATCTGTTGATCTGCTGATTACGATCGCTCAAGTCTCTGACTGACTACTTATGTGCTTCTCTACAGACAATCAACAACATTAAACTCCCATCTAATTTATACTACTCGGGAAGCCTTCTGACAACCAATGATAAGCTGCCACCTGTCTTCCCACAACGCCCGGTCCACCAACCAGTGATCACGGTCCACTCAGGTGATCTTTGCCCTGGAGCATCTTTGCACACACGAATAGGATCCATGTGATGGATCCTATCAAATAGTAAGTCGTGAGGGGTGGGTGGGTGTCTGACAAAATCGTTTATTCATAGCTCAAGCTGTTGGAAAACTGAAAGACCTGCCTACTTGTGTTTATACTGTACAAAAACCCTCCGTGATTCCCATTATATGAACAGTCAGTGTTCTCCTTTTCATAAACAGTCACTGTTCTTGACAAGTCCTACATCCATTGAAAGTACAGAGCTCATATCTCAGCTATTACATTTTCATAATTTTGAAAATGAGCTGGAAAAAACACCAAAAAGGATTCAGCAATCCTTTGCCTCTGTGGTCAGTGAAATCTTCAATAGCACAAGCAGCTTCTAATCACTTGATTGGCAGTTTCAATACTCTCTTCATCAATTGCTTCTATTTGGCTGAACATCATCAATGAACGCCAGCGCAGATGAGTGATCTCTGACAGATCTACGATCCAACAACATTAACCAGGGGTCCGGATTATCTCCGGTATCTATAGCGTTTGAAGTTGAAATAGACATGCAAAATCCCACGCTCGAATGTGCACTTGAAACCCTTCTTATGAGAATACTCCCATTCTTTGTTGACAATTCGGAATGCCTGTAAAATAAGAAATTGGAAAGCTCAACTAAATTAATAGACCAGTGAATGCAGCTGGCTTGTACCATGCATATCGTCAATGAAAACAATCAGGGGAAAAGAAGCATTCAGCACTTACAATATCCTCATAAGGGGGCCCAGCATGAAATCTTATAATGCATGTCTCACCGCTGCTTCCATCTTTTTCAATGGTATAACCTGGGGCTTTAGTCTTGTCCACAAGATCTGGGTAGAATATATTGAACTTGTATCCTTGCACGATCTTTGGTGGAGGATTATCATGATCATAGTGTGTTTGGTTGTACTTGTTCCATTCGTAACCAGTATGAACACGATTGAAATACTTGGGCTTCCTTGGACGATACTTATCATGCCACCAATACACCTGGATGCAAATAGACGGTTCAGTCACAAGGCAAAACAAACCTAAGGCAATGAAACCTCCAAACAAGATTTGGCAAGCCAGTGGCTGCATAGGAATTCATCTGGCTGTTTTATCCAGAAAGGACATGAAAACAAAGATCGCCTGATGTAAGAGATTTGAACTCATTGGTTGCACTGCATCCTTTCAGCAAAATAGTAAAATTAATATGGTGCATCTGTTGACTGGAGCCTGCCAAATCTTTTATTCATTGAATTGAGATGCCAGTAGTTCTTGCAAACCTGAGACTCCAGGTTAACTTCAGCACCAGAACCGAACACAGCATCGCCTTCTTCCATTGCTCCCATTGCTTTTATTGCTTTCATCTCCATGTTATCCTCAGGCTGAGCTGGCTTTGCTGCCATTACTACCAGCCGCCTTTGCTGTTCTTCTAGTACCGCAGCACGTTTCCTTTCCTGAAAAAGACAGTACAGAACAAGAAGTGTCAGCTTAAAGAGTTCAATTTTACTTGAACACTATAATACACGGGTCAAGAATCTTAGACTAGCTATTAATATATCAGGTAGTGTCACTGAAGTTCTGATTGAACTCAACCTAAGTTGCAGGCTTGCAGCTCTAAACTGGACCAATGGAGTACAAAGTGGGAAAAAGTGCAGTTCCAAACGAAAATTATGCAGTTGACTCCAATTACTTTGTAAAAGAGTAGGTGAGAATAATGCTGACACCAAACAATGACCATGATAAGGGCTCTAACTGGTGATAAAATAGACGGTGGATCAAATACCAAGGCATTATGCATTAAATTTTTTTTATTATAAAGAAGTGTCCAAATTTTTTTAATATAAATAGTCCAAATAATTTTTTCTTCTAACTTCTTTAGTATCTGATTGTACGTTAGACATGACCAGATCCATGGCACCATTTAACTTGATATTCAAACACTGGAAGAAATTGCAACTCTTGACAGCCTCATACAGCATTCCAACAAAACAAATACATATTTTTGGAAGCTTAGAGATGTGATTTCTGTATAGATGACCAAAGAACAATAAGCAGCTCAAGCTAAATAGTTAACTAACATTGAAATGCAATGCAATACATTACCAGCTCAAGTCGATCTTCTTCAGGGTCAATTACAGCTTCATCTTCATCACCATGCATCGGCTCTGGTGAAAATGAACCAGGCTCTTCCTCCAGCTCAATTATTTGCTCAGGTTTTATGGGTTCGGGGGAGTAAGATGGAGATGCTATAATTTGAAAGTAACAACAGTTAAAACAGTAAAAATGAAATGGAGCTTTGAAAAAGTAAGCTGTAGGCAGGATTGCAAACAAATACCTTCAATACCCTGCACGTTGTCTTCCTCCTCAGGTTTCAAATCAACATCTGTTTGTAAACTTTGCTCAGTTTGCACAGGCTGCTCCAAACGTTGCAAATGCTTGCGCAGAAGATTAGTATGAATTTCCTTCAGACAAGCCTACCAATGAAGCAGCACAGTGGACATCCCCATATATAGTCAATAAGTAAACTATAACAACTGTAGTCAACATTATAAAAGTACCAAAGCAGGATTGTGGAATGTACCCCCTAAGAAGGTCGACTTTAAAGCAACTGGCCCGCAAAACACCACTAGATAATACAATGTCTTATAGTGTATCTAATGATGATAATAAAGAAAACAATAAAAGATGAAAGCAAAGGCAAGGGAGCAAAAAGAGAAGAATTTACAGAGATGTTTCTCTTATTCCCTCATAAGTCATCTCTTGGCTGTCTCTGGCTCAGTTACTGCACGGTATTAAGGATCAATGGTAACAAATAGAATGACAGGTACTACCATCTTAGCATTTTCTTTTAACATCCCTTTTCATCTGTCAAGAACCTTAATCAGCATTCTCAACTAGGGGTGCAACTTGGTACCGGGTCGGTCCGAACCCGCCCGACCCGACCCGACCCGGTATCAAAACCAAAGATGGGTTTTATTTTTAAGATTTTTTCCAAAATAGACCCGGTTTCAACCCGACCCATAGAAACCCGGGGTTCGCACCAACCCGGTCCGAACCCGATGTAGTTTATATAATTTTTTCATCAATTATACATGCTTTTTTGTAATATTAATATATATATATACATGTTTTAGGCATTACTAACTCTAATTCAGACAAATCACCTTTTTCTTCATTATCAAAGTATACTTGAGGTAACTTAATTTCTAGGATGATTTTTTATAATTATTATCTTCTTATTATTAACAGTTGCATGTATTTTTTCGTCTCGGTTGATGCATATTATTTTCAAATATGTAAATCGAGGAGGAAGAACTTGACATTAGAAATGTAGATGAAAATCAAGGGAGAAATTACTTGGAAGTCTTCGAATAGTTTTTTAGTTTTTTTGGAAACTTTGGAAACATGAACTCATTTGAAATTTGAATTTGTTTAAAAGTAGATATAAACTTATTTAAACTTGAGATTTGTTTATATTGTCATTTTAAATTTGGATTGCACTTAAATTAGATTGGAATATTGAACCATTATGCTTAATGTATTTAGATTTAGTTACTTTGAATAACTGTTATGTGGATTATATTTGAATTTGAGTCGACATGATAAATCTATTTCATATTATGCTTTCTATTAGTACGAGAAATCTGTTAATTTGAATTTCAGATTGTAGTATAAATTTGATTCATATTTTAAATTTATTGGTATGACAAGTGGTCAATTTTTACTTTAGCAATTTGTATGATAAATATTCAGTTTGAATTCAATTTCAGCAATTTGTACAATAATGTTTAGTTTCAACTACAAAGTTGGTATGATATGTTCATTTTCTATTTGGTATACTTGAGTCATTTCCATTAGCTATTAAATAGAAATGACCAACTAGTCATAAAACTAACTAATTTGTCATTTATTTGTGTCTATAGGGTGCTGAAAAATTGCTTGCAGAGTTCATTCAAAAAATATTGTAGAATTCAGCATGATGTTGCAGAATTCTTTGAAAGTATCTTGTAGAATTCAGCGTGAGGCTTGACTTCATAAATACATGTATGTATATTTCAATAATTTTCTTTTATATTACAACTGAATTTGGAAAAAAATAGTTTATTGGTAACCCGAATTCAAACCCGAAACCAAACCAAAACCAATGCAAACCCGGTCCGAACCTGAATTACATTCTTAGGGTTTGGGTTTGGGTTTACTCCAACCTGGTTGGCTTAGGGTTTGGGTTCACTCAAACCCGGTATAACCCGACCCGAGTTGCACCCCTATTCTCAACCATCTATTTCGGTGCTTGGGCATTAGTCTTCCACTAAAAGAAGATTACTAAGACAACAATCAAACAAGAACTATATAACCCTGCAATCCAGTGAAGATAGTTACGTGCCATGCAAGCATACACAAATACATAGATTTAACTGGAATTCTGTTATGCGTGCTTGCAAGTGAAAAACTGGTTCAGCTGGAGAGTTGCTTAAAAGCTAAAATATATATTTTTTTTTAAATAAAGGAATTGAATAGCCATTACCCAGATGTGTGACATCGTTAGGATGCAAAAGGTTAAGGGGCTGTTGACTAGGGTATTCCTCCATGCTAAATCAATCATGCCATCCCAAGTTTAAACTCTGAGCTTTTAAGGTGATTGATAACATTAATGCAAAGGATCCCATCATTTTTGAAGTATAATTTTGAAGATTTTTGAGATATTCTATTACTTTCTACCATCTCTAATTTTTAATTAATACCTTCCGGGTGTGTTGTTTTAAGTAATCATTAGCTAATGGTTTGAATCCAAGTGCTCAGCTTGATATCTTCCACTTCAATAAAGCTTTCTCCCACTTTTTCTTTGCCAAATACTTTTTCACTTACTGTCTAGCATAGTGGGAAGGGCCACTTGCCACTGACATTCTCACAAGGAGCACTGCATGCTCTGTTGCACTCGTGTATCAGGACATGTGCAACCCTGCAATCCATTAAAAAAGGAAGGTTCCATAGCCATCACAAAAAGGTGGCCTAGCGCCTGGGGAAAGGTCAGACCACCTTGGATTTATAGTATGCAACCAGACCTTGCTAAGAGGATCTTTCTACAACTCAATCCCATAACCTCCAGCACACGGCAAAAACTCTAACCGTGGTGTTAAGGCTCCTGTTCCTCTAATATCACCACAACTGTAAAATAATAAAATTTTGGTTGTACAAAGAGATTTCTTGTGGATTGTATTCAACCAAACATATGCCAGCACCTCTACATTTGAATGCTGCAACTTGTTTTGAACCAGCTAGGTAAGAGATGACTGCAAATGCTTATAACAGTTAATGAAATTGTCTGATTTATACAAAAATTCATCAGTTTCATTTGAATACAGTGTGTGTACACTTGCAACCTTGGTGACAAATTTCCTAGGATCTGATACTAAAAGTGAAAGGCAGCCAGAGATGATTGCCTGAAATTATCATGCTCTTAGTTATATACAGAAGACAAAATAAAATGAAAAGCAATGGAAGATGCCCTAGAATACAATTCTAACGGACATAAAAGAGAAATTGTAATGTCATGTACCTTAGCTTTGAATATATGCAGGCGTTTCATAACAGCTTCCCAATACTCAACAACCTTGGCTTTTCCAGAACGCATCTGTGCCTCAATATGAATTTGCACCGACTCCAACTCCTTTCGTGTTTTCCCTTCCAGGAGGTTCTTGACATCTGTTTCAACGCTTGCATGCAAGCCCCTTTCTTCAGCAAGCACCTCAGCGGGTGGTTCCTCTCCACGGACCCTAGCCCGATCAATAGCATCTCTCTTTCGAGCCTCAGCAAGTTCCCAATCACAGACAACCATCATCGCCTGTAAGCAAGTTGTCTAGTTAATTTAAAGACAATGGCATTGGATCAATTAAAAAAAACAATCCAAAAAGGGAAATTATAGTTCTAAACCCAGAAAGAAAAACGAGAGTAAGACCTCCCAAAACTCAACATGTGTTGGAGTTGCCCTGTCCAAATCCAAATGCATCTTAATGTCGTCACGAAGCTCTTCCATTTCCTTAACAGTCAAACCCTGAGATTTCCATCACGAGAAGGTCAGAAAAAGGATAAAAACTTGTTCTGCAATCAATAATTTAGAGAAACATATTACGGTCTTAAATGAAATTGCAATCACAAAGATGAATCAATGCATAGCATTGTGAATTTATGATAAAAGTAGGTATGTGGATCTAAGGGCATGAATTAAAAGTGTGTGCTACTTTACTGAGAGAACAGCACAATAATAACAGTACAAAATTTTCAGCACCACAACTGACAAACTTTAATCGATCCAAATGAACTTTAAAAAACTATATGGAGTTCTTCTGAAACTATCTACAAATTTTTAGAAAAATATCAATCAATGACATGAAATACAATTTAGATGGAACACCAAACAGCAGTCTTGTAAACTAAAATTTACACTACTCTTGTCAGGTTGATCCCCTAAAAGTTGTGGACAAAAATAGATAGAGGAAATTGGAATAGAGGGTCTGGCATGGAGTATATTACAGGCCTTTGCTTCAAGATGAAGTTTCAAAGATAAAATAGGACATGCCATAAGTGAAGATAATAAGGAGCACGATGCCACATGCTATGAAGTTTCTTACAGATGAATCTTCAGGAAATCAAGTCCTTAGCACTTGCAGCATCCCCCTTTTGTCACGCCAGAATATTTTTCAATATTATCACTCATTTCACACACCTGGATTCACTAAAAATGTAACCACATCCTAGATGAATTGTCCATACTTAAACGTCATTCTTTATATGGAATATGATTAAGAATCTGAACATGTGCATGTATTAAATAGATATGATTACAGTAGATACTTCTTTCCTGAAATAGTAGGAACTACAAAACAGACAGCTATTTCAAAAGACAAGAACTGATTGCATGCTTTGGAAAGGGGAAGCAGAGATTCGAACTGTAATGCCAATTGGAAATTTGACAATAATTAAGCACAGACTGAGAAAGGTATTCACCTTGAATACTGTGTAAGGTTCATTTATTTCAACATCAAAATCATCTGAAAAATTAAGATTCTTTGAAAGAATATCAATCGGTTTTATGCGCCCCTCACGCAATCTTATTTGTGACCGGAACTTGCTTTGATCAAAATGGAACTGCAAAATAGTAGAATACAAGAATTGTTAGTAGTTGTCAAGAACATGTTTTAGAAAATGAATGGAAAGAGATAAGATAAACAGAATGGGCACTACAGAGTTTTGTATCAATACCTCCTCTTCTTTCTTTTCCCAATCTTGGAACTCAGCCTTTGCACGTTCCCTTGCCAACATTGCCTATAACAGTTCGTGCACAGAGAAAGTTATAAAACATGAATGAAAAGCCTCACTAATGAATGCATTAAACTACAACACCGGAATATTTTATACTTGTCAACAATACGAAGACAGATAAAAGTCGAAGATTTGGCTAACCATTTCCTCTTCATGTTTTGCTTTTTCAATTGCTCTTTCCTCCCTTCTTTTCTTCACTTTCTCGATCTCTGCCTGCACAGGTATTTGAATATTAATATCAGCACGAAGCCGTAGATATATAACAATTAATAAACCTCAGAAAATCAAAATACTAAATAAATGGGACCAAAAATCAACAAAACTTATTCAATATTTTGAGCCAGCCCTGGTAAAATTGAAATAACTAGGGAAACATTAGTGTAGCTAACAACTATTTGATGAATTAGAATTCATTAATAAAGTCAAGAGGGGAAAAAATCATAAAAGAAGACTTTTATGACTTTATAAAGACAAAAGCCCGCAAAATGTTAACTTTAACTATTCAAGTTATGTTGTTGTATGGAGGTTAACAAAAAGTTAAATGAGAAGGTCATTCAAGTTAGGTTATAGCATAAAAATGTCTTCAAGTGAGATTATAGAACAAAAATGCCTTACAATTGAAAACCCTTAACAGGGAACTCAATCACACAACACCACAAAAGAAGAAGAAGAAGACAATGACTTCAAATGGTAATGGTGGAACACATACCATCCTTTCTCTCTGCCTCTGCTTTTCAGCTTTGACTGATAACTGATCCAGTAATAAACCTTGGGAAACATCACGCTCTATCTTCTTCCGCCAGACAAACCTGACACACCATGCCCAGTAAGACAAACAAAATGAGCAACTGAAAGCATTTTCTTTCCAATCTTATTGATAAAAATGATGCTTCTCCAAAGTGAGAATCAAAAGGCTTTTTTTCTTTAGATTAAGGGTGTGTTTAGGAATAGATAAAACTTTTGATGAATAGTTTTGGAGAGTAAAAGTTGTCAAATGATGTGATATGATAGGGATAATGATGAGGAGTAAAAAAGATAAAGTTAAAATAGATAGGTTAGTTGTGTGAGTAGTTGTGTAGAAATGATTGAAAAATAGGGTAGTTGTATAGGAAATGTGAAAAAGTAATTAAAAAATATGATATTTATGTAGAGTGAAAAATTTTAGATTGAAAAGTTTTAACTTGACATTTTCTTCACATTGCCAAACACACCCTAAATCATCAACAAGGGATTTAAGAAGGTCATGTCTACCATGTTATCCAAGGTGAAGCCTGATGAATGCAAGGGTTAAATCTTCTTGGTTTGTTAAGCTCTCAAGACAGTCATCAGAGCTATATGGCCTGTCAAAGTTGATTCATAAATTCCGACATCTGACAAACATCACCAATCCACTTCATCTGGCATCAGACACTATAGATTTCAGGCATGGTGGTTCCAACACCTAATATGCCTCGTCAACCACAGGTAAATAATTACAATGGTAGATTCCTTCCCCACTCAAATTCAGCTTCAGACTGGCATTTTAAGTACGTCTTCATATAGCTCGTAGCTTAAGCAAAAAGGCATAGCCAATAGCTCTTTTGTTACTTCAAATAAAAGGGGAAAAAAATTGCATTAACACTATTCTAAAATCTAAACAGTCAATATCAGCACTATTGCTTTATGCGAAACCTTTAGTATAACTGTATAAGGGATGTAAAAGAAGCAAGCTTTCATCCCAAAATTTGTTTTGTGCGTAAAACAAGCGAGATTTCGATTCGCCACCTGTGTAAAACTTGAAATGCCATGGATGTAAAGCTGGACGCAACAGAAACCGTGGACTGTATTCAAATTAAAAAATCGAATAGTTTCCATCTTGCTTCACTGACAAATAATTCAAGTTCGAGGTTAAAACAATGGAAATCATTTCATGTCCGAATAGCAACTTACATCTCATTAAGGTTGGAATCACCAAAGGGATTGGAATCGTTCGAGTAGCCCGACACCGTCTGCGATTTCATCTTCTTCTTAACTTTTTCTGCCTAAAAAATCAAAGCGAGAAACACGAATCTTCAGGCAAAAGCCCTAAACTAAGAAATCCACAAATAGAAAGCAAAGGGGGAACAAATTTCGGCAGAAGCTCGTACTTTCTTCTGTGCTTTTTTAACTGTGTATTCTCTGATCTCCTCTTCTGTGATCTTCCTCGACCGCTTCCTCCGTCGGCCATCATCCTCGCTGCGGCTGTCATCCGAAGCAGAATCCGAACCCGAATCCCTGCGACGGGAGGAGCTCCGTCGCTTCCCATGGCGGCGGCGGCTGCTGCTCCGCCTCTTTCGGGAGCTCGTAGGATCGGACGACTCGTCGGTCTCTCCTCCAGATGATGAATCGTAATCCCTCGACCTCCGCCTACTCCTCCTAGAAGAGCGGCTGGTGCTGTCTTTTGCCATTCAGCGCAGGAGGATTGAGTATCTAAGCTGTATTTCAGCAGCTTACTGCGTCCGCCGTGGGAGAGGGACGTAGAAAAAGTCGCAGGCGATGTCTTCTACATCGTGCCTCCTCCCCGACGCCCCGAAATATATTTACTTCACAGGAGATTGATTACAAGCCCGAACGTGGCCAATAAGGTTTGCCGAAGGCTTAGAGAAAAGAGTATCGAAGGATAGAAATACAAATTTTGAAGAAAAAAAACCATAGATTTAGGATGGGTTCGTGAATAGTTAAAATTTTTGATTAAAAGTTGTAAAGAGTAAAAATTGTCAGATGATATGATTGATAGGGGTAATTATGAAGAATAAATAGGATAAAGTTGAAATAGATAAGTTATTTGTGTTGGTAGTTGTATAGAAATGATTGAAAAGTAGGGTAATTGTATAAAAAAATGTGAAGAAATGATTAAAAAATAGACAGTTGCGAAAAGTGAAAAGTTTCAACTTGACAACTTTTACTTATTAACAAACACACCCTTACTGGAATACTTCTCAGCTTTTCATTAAAAAGGAATAGGTTGACTTTACAATGCTCACACATACAGCCAGTGCTTTAAGAACCAAACCAAACCGGGCGGTTGGACCGGTCGGACCATGAATCAGTCATGTCACGGTTCACAGGTTTTTCCGGTTCAACTGCAGTTTGACCGTCGGTTTGCACCGGTTGAACCGGAAAAAACAGGAACCAGTCACAAAATTGGCTTATTGCCCGGTTCGGTTTCAAAACAATGCCCACATCTCGTTCACTTAGCATCACAGCTATTGACGTCAAATTGGCTCTAAGGAAGGGATCAGTGCGGTTTAAATATACAAGTACTTATAAGTTATGCACCTAGGATTTGCTCCTCGAGCGACACGTGTCCCCCTTGGCCTAAGAGATGCACAATACGTGTCTTCGACTAAGTCCACCAAGGCAGTTGTTCCCCACTACACTTGATGACCTATCCCAAGTTCTCTCCTTTTCAAGGAGAGTGGCCCTGTCAGCTTGGACGAAGTCCAATCCATCCAACTAGGTGCCCTCCTGGCGTCCAGTCAGCTTGTGTTGCGTCCAGTGCCTCGTGCAACTCCTAGTGTTGCATCGCCCGATGCAGCAAGACGCCTCGTATCAATGATCCACCTAGGATCACGTCCATGACATGTTGCGCTCATGCCAAGGACTAGTGCATCATCTCGTTTGCTTGAGCGATTACTATGTCTCATCCATCCGCCCACCTGCGCAACATGCAAGGGGTTTACAAGATTTCTCTTTTGTTTTCAGGCACGTTTGCAGCAAAAAAAAATTATATGGCTTGTAGGACGGTAGTGATAAAACTTTTGATGAAAAGTTTTACAAGTGTGAAAGTTTTGGAATCGAAGAGAATGACACAACATAAGAGGATATAGAATAAAATTAAAATATATAAGCTAGTTGTATAAATATTATAAAAATGATTAAAAATAAAATGGTCGTATAAGAAAATATTAAGAAATAATTAAAAATAAGATATTTATAGAAATTGAAAAGTGTTAACTTGATAATTTTTATTTATCACCAAATTTGGTTGAAAATAAAACTTTTTGATGAAGAGTTTTCGGAATAAAAGATGTCAAGTTGATAGAGAATTATATCATATAATATGGGTAATGATAAGGTGAAAAGAAAATAACGTTAAAATAGAAAGTTTTGTTATTGTTGGAAACAATGTTTAAAACAAAACAAAATTGACCAAAGCATGAGTTTTGATGATTAACAAAGACTAATTTGAGTATATCAAGTATACTAATGAGTTTGCCAAATGTTTTAAGGAACTAAAATAGTCAAGTCGATCCCCAAGTCGACTTGGACTTCGACTTAGGGTGAAGTCGATCCCAAAGTCGACTCCATTATCAACTTGAAACAGAACTTCAAAGGCAAAATCAAAACTGAAAGAATAGCAGGTGAAGTCGCAGGCTAAGTCGACTCCATTTGCGACTTAGGAAGCCAAGTCGCAAACGAAGACGACCTCACTATCGACTTCAGTCGAGAAAAACTGTCCATACCTGATTTTGGGGCACGAAGCTGCCCAAGTCGCAGATGAAGTCGACTCCAGGTGCGACTTGGGCAAAGTCGCAGACAAGGTCGACTCCACCTTCGACTTGAGAAGTTCAGACTTGAAAGATGCATTCCCAAGCTCATTCCAAGAATCTATTTGGACTTTCTCAAATCCAAGTAATATGCAAAGTCCATGTTCAAGATTAACTTGAGTGTTCTTGAGATTCAAGGTAAAGATTCAAGTTCAAGTTCAAATCAAGTCTATCAAGTCCAAGGCAAATTTTCAAGCTTGCTTCCAAATGAAGATATATTCAAGATATGAAGATCAAACGACTCCAAAGCAAGCAAGGTGCATGAATATATCATGCAAGGACTCAAGCTCTCCTAAGTTCTACGAGGTTCAAGCAAAGCCAAGATGGATCAAGGTCAAGCTCTTCATAAATCACAAGATCTACAAGTATGAGGAGCCACTTGACAATTAAAAGGACTAAAGGAAGAAAGCCAAGCAAGCTAGAAGTAAAATCAAATGAGGATCAAGGCATTATTGGCGAAGACCAAGTCAAGTCGCAACCCAAGTCGACTCCAGGATCGACTTGAGTTGAAGTCTGAGGCCAAGTCGACCCAAGTCTCAGACTTGGAAATCTGAAGAACCCAAGTCGCAGGCCAGGTCAACTCCATGTGCGACTTGGCTTCCAAGTCGCAGGCCAAGTCGACTTCATCTTAGACTTTGAGAATAACGTTCAAATTTTTGAACGTTGGAGCGCATTTAATGCGCGCCAACCACCTTCTAACGTTCGGATTCCCTCCACAATTATAAAAGGGAGTTATTGTGGACGAGGGAAGTAGCTGAAAAACATTAAGTGTGCTTAACTCCTATATCCAAGAGCTTCAAAGAGATCAAGCCATTCAAAGAAGAAGAACTCTGCTTCAAACTGCTAGAACTCAATCTCTGAATCTTCAAAGCCTATATTACAAGTTCTTCTCTGCGCCAAATTGTTTCTACACATCTGTAAAGTGTAGACTTCTTTTATTATTTCTTTGTTTGTATTGAACTTGATTTAGTTTGAGGAACTAAGATCAAGTGAAAGCAAAGTAGTGTGTGATTGGAGTGGAACTCATCACCTACTTGTGCTGAGATTTGTTGAGGCCCCCTAGAGCTGGAATCTAGAAGAGAGCAGTGACTCTAATTGTATTGAGAGAATACAATAGTGGAACCCAAGTCACAAGGAGTGTGAGCTTGGAAGAGTGGAGTAGGGAGGTTGCCCGAACTACTATAAAAATTCTGTGTGCTTGATTTATATTTCTGCTTTCTACATTATATTGTTTTCCATTTCGTTTCTTCATTAAGGGGACTAGATTAATCTGGGGTTAAGTTTCTGTTTAAGTTATAAATTTTAAATACTCAATTCACCCCTCCCCTCTTGGGTTTTAAATAACCCTAACCCTAACTCGATTTATAAAACATCAGCTCTTACCCTAACCCTATGTGTAAACCTAAACCTTAACCCTATTTTTGAAAATCGGGTTCAGGTTGGGTTTCGGGTTAAAATTTAAGTTGATAGATTTACATTTTATTTAAGAGTGATATGTTTAAAATTTTATATAAATGTATAATAATAACGAATCATATAAGTAAACATAATAATATATAGTCAAATCACATATTTTTAAAAAATATAACAATATAAAGAAGGGGAGTGATTCTGTTAGCTCGGGCTAAGCAAATATTCTGCTTAGCCCACCTAAAAAAATTCATTTAGAATAATTTTTTATTTTTCTCTTCATACACTTGTTTATATAAATATATTTAACATATAAACCAAGTTTTATCATTTTTGGATATGTGTATATATTTTTTTGAGATTTTTAAATATCTATGTATATATGTATTTAAAATACCCTTATCTTTAAAAATATTAAAAAAGATATACACATATTTAAAAATTGTAAAACTTGTTTTATATGTTAAATACACTTAGATAAACAAGCGTATGAAGAAAAAAAAATGTTCTAAATGAGCTTTTTGAAGTAGGCTAAATGGAGCATTTGTTTAGCCCAAGCAAATAAAATCATTCATCTATAAAGAATATCTTTAGAAAAAATTTAACATAAAAAAAGATAAATGAAGAAGATTATAGAAATAAAAGATAAATATAAATGAAAATAATATATTTTATTTATAATATAATTACAATATGTCAAACATGCATTTATAAATATAAATAATATAAAATACAAAGAAACATTGTTTACATATTATATATAAAATGTATTTTATAATACATATAAAATAGAAATCGGGCTCGGGTTCACTTGAACCCCAACCCTATCACATTTACAAATTGGGTTTATCGGGTTCGGATTCTTTGGGCTTAGGTTTTAGAAAAACGAATTCTAACACTATTAGAAATGTGATAGGTTCGAGCTCAATCCAGCTCAAGTTGCACCCCCACGCCCAGCTGCACACGAACACCCCCTCTTTTTTAAAAAAGAGTATTTTAGTCATTTAAAAATGACTAAAACCCGCATTTTAAAAAATCAAAAAAATATATGTATATATACCATCTTCGAAAATGGTAACATTTTAGTTTATAAGCTAAATATACTTAGATTAATAATTTTGTAAAAAATATTTTAAAAAAAGTGGGGCTTCACTCCCTAATACATTTTTACTCGTGTATATATATATAAGAGATTCTCAAGTTCAACACCACTCCACTGTAATTACGGTGCAGTGGCGCTGAAATAGGCTCCACATGATGATCAAATTATAATTTATTTCACCAATTATATTTAGAATAATGTATTCTATTGCCATATCAATTTCATCTTAATCGGATATGTGTATGGACCTTATCTGAAAATGATACAAATTCAATGTAATAAAATAGTCTGATATAAATAACAACTTTAAAATAGTTTTTTCTATATATATAAAAAGAGTTGTTTTAGTGCAACGCAATTGCACCGGAACAATGATATATTTGCCCAAAAATGGGCCCTATACATATTAGAATGTAATAAAACTTTATATAATCATTTATCTATATATAAATGTTATAGCGAATGGTTTATATATTGAAAAAACCACTTTAAAATTGTTATTTATATCAAACTATTTTATTACGTTGAATTTGTACCATTTTCAGATAAGGTCCATATACATATTCAATTGAGATGAAAATTAGTATGGTAATAGAATACATGATTCTAAATACAATAGGTGAAGTAGATTATAATCTTATGATCATGTGGGGCCTATTTTGGCACAACTGCACCACTGTTCTGATGTAGTTGCGCTGCACCTAAATATTTATCATATATATATTTGAGCCCGAGGGTGTTTGTTAATATCTAAAATTTTTCAAATTAAATTTTTATATATGAAACTTTTTATTCTTTACAACTATCTTATTTTTTAATTATTTCTTTACTTTTCTTATACAACTATCTTACATTTTAATAATTTTTACACAACTACCTATACATCAAATATATTTATTTTAACTTTATTATTTTTACTCATCATCATCACCTCTAAATATCATATTATTTTTACACTAAAAACGTTTTTATCAAAAAATTTATCAATTACCAAACACATCTGAAATTGAAAAAAATTCAAAAAAATGGGTTCAGTTTCCGTGTACACTGGTGCACTGGACCCGGGCTCAACTTATATTTTCAATCGAATGTGGCACACCCGCAAGTTAATGATCATTACAACATAATTAAAATAGTGATATCAAACAACGCCAACGATTGTGTTGGTTTTTAATCCGTCATTAAAATGGATCTTATATGTGGGACTGCACGAAAAACTTCAATATAATCTAACCCTTCAGAATGTTTTAAACATTATCCATAGATCAAGAGTGTAATTAGTAACATGACTCACCTTTTGTCATGTAACCAAAAATGTTACTTGTTAAAATAATCCACACGTCAATATAAAAAAAATGTTTTAAGGGCAATTTGCGTTTTAAACTTTTTAACTTCGCATCTTTGCATTTTGAATCCAAAGTTTTTATATTGGCATTTTAAATCCTACAAAATTTAGTTCTTTGCATTTTACACCCTCAGTGCTAAGGACATCAAAAGATCTAGTTAAAATTCAGTAAAATATCTAAAAAACCCTTTGCATTTCAAATCATATGAAGTCTAGCTTAAATTCATAGCCCTTAAGGTACTCATGGCATTTAAAAACATCATTAAAATCTTGATTTGCATATTAGCATTTTAATCCTCGTGAAGTTTGGTTTAAAATGCTTAAACAGCAAATGACATTTTAGACAATTTGCAAGATTTTAATAGCATTTTCTAATGTTATTAGGGTGTTAATAGGGCTGAGTATTTAAAATGCGAAGAACCAAACTTTACAGAATTTAAAATACTAATATAACAAACTTCATAACTCAAAATACAAATACGCAAAGTTAAAGAGTTTAAAACGTAAATTCCTAACTAATTTATGTAAGTTTTAGGGGATACGCTAAGTATCTTAAAACAAATTTCGAGTCATCTTTCAGCGATATATTGGTACTTCGCCTATTTCCGTACTAATCAAACAAAAAGCATTTAAATTATTTTAATGGATTAGACTAGTGTTAAAATGCAGATGGGTCATACAAAGGATCGAGCGTTAGAAATATTTTCTTAAAAGGCTTATAAATCCCTTTAATCATTAGTTGAAAGTAGAAACATGATGATTAGAATCTCAATCATCAGATGATTGAGAAAACGCAAAATATGAGCTCCATGTTACTGTTCCAAGTTACGAGAGCAAGTCTTTCCGAGCTAAAGGTGAGATGAGAATGGATGAGGATGTGAGATGTAAAAAATATCGTTGTATATTGGGAATAAAATAAGGTGTATCGGAACTTAGAAAGGTTTATTGTAAATGAAAAAATATATTGTTATTTTTAAGAGATAGATGAAAAACTATTTTTAAAAGATAAAAGACTCCTTTTCATCTTAATACCATTTTCATCTCATCCCGATGAGGATGTGAGATGGACAAAGTATGGTTGTATATTGAAAATAAATAAAGTAAATTGAAATTTGGAAAAGTTCTATTGGAAATGAAAAAATATGTTGTTATGTTTTAGAGATGAAAAAAATATTTTTAAAAGATAAAAGACTCCTTTCCATCTTAATCCCATTTTCATCCCATCCTACAAGTTAACTCTGTTTCTGGGAATTTTTTAAAAAGGGCATCATGAATCTGCCATTTTTAACTCTGTTTCTGGAAATTAATTGCAACTCATGCCATCCTCTGATTCCCAGCCTCACAAACAAAACCCAACCCTTGCATATTTGGCAACATGCGTTCTCCATATACATACATACAAATTTCGCACTTCCATTTCTCTCTGGTTGTTCTAGCGTGCCCAGAATTGGAAAAGCAGAAGAACACCCAAAATGGATAGTCCAGAATACACATGATTTGAAAACGAAAAAGAGCCATCCTCGGAAGCATCTACTGCGTTTTCCTGCATGCATAAATTCTCACGTGAATAATCGTATAAAGAAATTTCGGGAATGTATGAATATCTAAGGCACATTTGTCCCACTCCTAACTGGGTCTTATGAATTTTAAACGTGGAACATTGATGGATTTTTACGTGTTAGATGGCAGATCGAATTTGAAGCCTCTTTGCTGCAATGCTTTTGTAGAGATTTCTTTTTTTTTTTTTTTTAAACTATCAAAGATGGAAAAAACACGCCGCACAGCCAAACAGGTCTACGGAGGAAGAACAACTGACTAGGGCCCTAAAAATTTCATGTTGGGTCCTATCATATTCCTAGACTAAATTTCTTAAGTGGTGAGGCTACTTACGAAAAGGGCACATGGGAAGTTCATATAAACATGTTAGGATGGGAGGAAAGCAAGATATAAAGATTCTTAATGGTATCCCTGTGGATTTCAGTATCTAAAATGCTCAGTGCATATGGGGTTCTGGTTCAATGCACCTGGGAGCATTGAGCCTCAATGTTCTCGGGTGTACTTCACCCTTTTTTAATTTTTTTTGAATTTTTTTTTACAGAAATGTTAATGTAAGTGTATTTAATATGTCTATAAATTTTGACATTTTTGGAGATTTTTAGAAATTTATTTCGGATTTTTTAAAATCAGTGGCATTTTTAGTAATTTTAAATTATTAAAAATGTCAGTGATTTTAAAAAATCCGAAATAAATTTCTAAAAATCTCCAAAAATGGTAAAAATTGATATGCATATTAAATACACTTAGATTAACAAGTTTATGAAAAAAAATTTTAAAAATAGGTATACGCGCCCGGAAGCATTGAGGCTCAATGCTCCCGGGTGCATTGAACCAGAGCCCGTGTAATATGCCCATGCAAAGTACTTTTCGGAATACTTGTGACATAAGACATTAACAAGTAAGATCCATTCCTCATGTCGAGGCAGCCACGAAACCTAGATAAATAAGACTAAGTAATTAATGGAAATTTCATGGTCTTTGGATTAGCCAAATTCTAGGACTCTATCCAGCTTACTCCTCCCAGACCTTTTCATCTGAAACTGTTAATTAAATCCAACTAACCTCTGTTGCATACTTACGGTTTTACAGTTATAAACTCCATTCCCTGCACCCATAGCCCAAAAGATACGTGTTAGAATCAGCAAAGCATTACTAGCTATTGATGGTTACTTCTCAATGAATGATAGAAACTATTGTCCTGAATCTCTTCCCACTTTAAACTAAATTTTAATGATTTCCACATGAAGATACGACTGTGTATATCCAATGATCCCCAGACCCCAAATTAGTGGGAGCCTCGTGCATTGGGCGTGTCCTTTCTTATTATTATTTGTACATATAGGATTGTTCATAGCTAGGATGGGATGATACTAGAAGTATACATGCTGCTATGTGAGAACTTGCTAATCACCTTCACTGGTCTTGGCTGCTTGACCGTTCTTTTTTTGTGCATTTGTGTTACCGCCCTTGTGTGTTGATTCAAAGGTACCCTTTAATACCTGCACTTTCAATTCTGGACCTTTTCCATGGTCCCTATGGGCAAAGATGAAGAAATCAGGTTTCGTTAAATGAAACAGCTGAAATAAAGAGCTTAGAACAGAATGGAACTTCAGAATTTGGCAACATGATAACTTTACACAACAACCTAAAGTTGACGTTGATCCCTCACCTTGAAGCTGTGGCTGAGTGGCCATGTTTCTTCTTTAGGTCAAGGGAAGCTAACTTAGCAGATAATCCTTCTATGTCATCCTTCACTTGGGCATGCTTAAGCTGTGGACTTGCAGCCCTGCAGTGTAATGGCAAATAAAGAGATCAGCAGTGCATGATTCAATTCGCACAGAAGACAGCCAGAGAAAATATGCTCTTCAAAATTTTGATAGGAGAGCAATGGACACAGTCTTACTAACCTTAGAGCACTGCCTCCCTTTTTACGTTCTTGATCTCCACCAACTGTTGGAGCTCTTTTTGCCTTGTTCTTCACCTGGGGCTTCCCCTGAACTTCGGACTTTACTCGTTGGCTCTTGTAATGTTTCATAGAGCCTGCTTCCACCCTCGAAGTACTCTCAGAATCTCTGTGTTTCATTTGTGTTAATGGAGTTACGTCAGAAGCCAACCAAAATAAATATGCATGATTTCAATAAAAAAGGGAACGTCAAAGCATAATGTAGTATGGTGTTTCCATTTGGCAAACATTACAATCTCTTAACATTTGTGTTAATGGAGTTACGTCAGAAGCCAACCAAAATAAATATGCATGATTTCAATAAAAAGGGGAACGTCAAAGCATAATGTAGTATGGTGTTTCCATTTGGCAAACATTACAATCTTTTAACATTGTGGTGCAGATGTTATGACCTAGTCTCGAATCAGCCAAAAAGAAAATTGCTCTGGGGTCAACACCATGGTTGCATATGGCAAAAGACTCCATGGCAGAACAATCTAGTACAAATTGACAAAGACATGGCTCACAGACAAGCCTATCTACTCCCATCTCCTGGTATGCAACACATCATGGTCCATATTAAAAAGGCAGGACCGCCTTTCTCTGCAATCTGGATATTTCCAGATTAATTTCACCGACTCAACTTAGATACAAACTGGAATTCTCTAGATAACATGCACCGATTTCTTTGACATTTTGAGCACTGAATAACAGCGATTTTTTGAAAATTTTGGCTGCCTATTAAATGCTTTTGGCGGTGAAACACAACTATAAAAAAGGGGATGGGCAGCCCTTTCTCATGCATTCGGTTTTGGTATGTGTGTGGCTTGGGTGTGAGAGCAATGTGAGTAGAGAGTTGTGTGGTGTGTGCTTGGTGAGAGTGAGATGGTGATAGCTTAGAGAGAGAGTGTGAGTGTATGTTGTGAGAAGGGTATACTTGTGTGCAAAAGTGTGGGTAGTGCTAGGTGAGGGTGTAAAGAGTGGGTGTCCAAATTATTTTGGGTGTGATATTTTTTTATAAATAAGTTTTATTTTTAGAACATCCTATTTTCAACACATATTACCATTTACCGATGGTACAGTAAATTCTGAAATTCAAATATAATTTTAAGAAGTATAGAGAGAAAAAAAAGAACTTACATATGATTTCATTGATTTAGAAGAAGAGCACAATCAAGTCCTAAGAAAATTAGTTGGCGAGTGGTAAAAAAAAAAGAATTAACAATAGATATATTGATTTTATTAAAGATATATATAAGAGCTATAACAAAGGTCAGGACCATTAGTAGAAATGTAAATGTGTTCCCAATTACAATAGGTTTGCATCAAAGCTTGTAAGTGGTAAATCTATAACTTCTGACCAGCGGGAACAATTTAATATGAAGAGATTGTATTATTATTTGAGTAGTGGGTGGTAATGTTAAAATGAATAGTTTTGAAAAAAAAAAAATTCAAATTACCATGGAAAGTTACACAATTTTTTAAATTTTAGTGGGGGCAATTGCTCCTATTGAAGTATGTAGATCCACCTATGGGCTAAGCTTTAAGTACTTACCTTTTCACATTAATTATGGATGAACTTACTAGACGTTTATAAGAAGAAACACCTTAGCGTATATTATTTGCACATGATATGGTTCTAATATTGAGTGCTTAGATGATGAATTATTTATGATTTGAAATAAAGTAGTATCAAGAACTCATTATTTTTTATATTTAAGATCAATTGTTTGAGAAAATGAAGACTTAGCGTATGTTATTTGCACATGATATGGTTCTAATATTGAGCGCTTCGATGATGAATTATTTATGATTTGAAATAAAGTAGTATCAAGAACTCATTATTTTTTATATTTAAGATCAATTGTTTGAGAAAATGAAGAAATTGAAAAAGATATCATTAATAGAATCCAAGTAAGATGAAAGAAATAGCGAAGTGCATTAGAAATTTTATGTAATCATTAAGATACAATTATATTTAAAAAAAATTATAAGATTGCGATTAGACAAGTTATGTTTTATGAGGCAAAATGTTGGGCAATTAAAGAATAATATATATATATATAATAGGTATAATAAAAATAAAAATGTTAAGGTAGATAAGTGTTAAATAAGTAAATATAAAATTCGAAATGTAGTATCGAGAATATCAAAAGTAGAGCCAATAGGTAATAAAATGAGAGAAAGTAGACTAAAATGATTTGAATATGTTAAATAGAGGCTTGAAAAGTTTGAGTTTATTCAAATAAAATGTAGAAAAAAAATAAAAAGAAGACTCAAAAAGACAGATAAAAGTAAATAAACAGGATGTGAAAATATTAAAAATTACTAAAAACTTAATTACTGATCATCAATAATGGTGTAACGGAATTCATGTCGCTAGCCTCATTTGGTGGGTAACGGCTTATGATGATAATGATGTGATAATGAAATATAACTGACCTTGACGGCTGAGATGATGGCTTATATCCCTCGCCTAGATTGAGTGAATCGAAACCTTTGAGTGTGTCCTCCCCACAGCTGTTGTTTGCATGGATTATTGCTTTTGCTAAACTCTCATCCTCCCGAGCATTGAAGAAGCATTTCCGACCCAGAGAATCATTAACTATTTTCTTCCAGATGGAACCACTATTAATTAACGTCTGTCCATTTCCGAGAATCCAAAGACAATGCCTGCAAGGGGAAGAAATAGGCCCATCATATAAGGGGAAGAACGCTGTATTTGCATGTATAATTTGCTTAGATTTCTACAAATCTAACATAAGATAGTACTGAATGCTGACAAAGTGTTTCACAATTATCATTTGCCTCTTTGCTTGTTGACGATTTGGTTGTAGGTCTGCAAGTTTGGTTGTGTGAAATATTTGGGATTCTGGTTGGTTGAAATTTCGTAATATTTCCAATCACAAAGGCAGTCTATATTCAAACAGAGTCTGCCAAAGTAGTAGTAGGCAATAAGAGTTCTATTTGATGGTTTGTTAAGTAGGAGTTCTGTGGGTCATACCTTGCTCTTGTCAAAGCTACATTTGTTCTTTGTAAATTGTAAAGGAACCCAACTGATCCTTTCATGTTTGACCTGACGGTAGACATAATAATTACATCCTCTTCCCCTCCTTGAAAACCGTCAATGGACTTGACATTGACAATAAAGTTCTCATGTACTGCATATGTTTTCCCAATTTTCTCTTGAATTGCAGCAATCTGAGCTGCATAGGGTGACACAATGCCAACTGTAACCCTCTGTCCCGACTCAGTGGATGCTGTAAGGAGTAAGAGAAGGGACATCATACATCACCATTGCTTAAGTAATAAAAAAACATGATTAAGAACTCACAATGAATTAACTTTGCATACAAGTATCACACAATTTAAACGTTCCTGTTAAAGCATGAGGAGAAGGAAGCAACAGTTGACAGTTAACACACCTTTGAAAAGGTTTTTCAGTATTTGCAAGACTGCTGCCACTTCGTTCATATTCTTCAAGCTATGCCCTTCATCAATCATCTCTTCTCCCACATCAATATTAATGAATGAATACGGGCCATACATTGGATGTGAAAGGTACTTCCTTTCATGAGCTTTTTGAGTGACGACCGGAGCATCACGAATCCGCTTCTTGTAGAATTTGGCATTTGGGAAAGCACTTATTGAAGGATGCATTCGATACTGAATATTGAGAAGGTGCTTATCATGTCCCATTGAACTCAACCTTTCAAAGAGGCTTCTTCCAAAATTAGCTTTCTCAGAAACCTGAAAACAGAGATAAAATTCGAAGAGAAGGCAGAGTTAAATCAGCACCAATAGAAAAGAACGCTGTGATCCTAATCTAACATGACGTTTATGGTTTGCTTGCTCAAGTGAGAAGAATGATTTGGCGATCAAGTCTGCCGATTTTTCATATGAACATGATATAAAAAATCAACTCGAAGTTCCTGGAATTCCACTTTCCACTGTGATATATGACCTCTAATTATTTCCTTTGCTCTTATTTAGACATTTCTGGCACCAAACAGCATTAGGATTGCCACCGGTATTTATATACACAGTCCTGAGTCATGGACCAGTTCTACGAAGAAACGTAAGGAACTTTATGCAATTTCTGAACAGTTACATGAGGAGAAAATACAAACCTTGCTTTGAACCAATGCAGGTAATTGATGCTGATCACCAATTAGAATCGCATGCCTTATACGAGATAGCTGCAATGGAATCAATGACTCACATTCCTTCAACTGAGCAGCTTCATCAATAACCAACAGTTCGAAAGGTTGCATATCCTTTCCGGACAAGCGCAATGAAAATGAACTAGAAGTAGTGCAGAAAATAACTGTCGCATTTTTCAAACAAAATTCACGAATCGAATCTTTATCAAGGAATTGAGGAATCTTAAAGTTGTCTTTGAGATCTCTTAAAACTCGAAGGCACTCATTCTTTGCCGAGCTCAAACCATGTACTTCTTCAGTGCTAGTGAATAATTTGTTAACCATTTCATCACTCACTTTACCCTTACGTAGAGAGCTTTCAAAAGAGTTAATCAAATTAAGAGCTCTAACCATGTTCTCAAAGTTACTTTTTGAAAGTGAAGCAGATGGTAAGTGGGTGCAAAAGCATCTCATAGAATCCTTCAATGCCTTCGTAATGGCTCCGAATCGCTTGTTCACAAATTTCCCAAACTTCTGGGTACCACCGTCCTTCTTATCATTATTTGCATTCGCATTTTCCAGGTAGATTTGGTACTCAGAAGCACAATCTTCAAGAAATTGAATAGTTGACATCAGCTGTTTTCTCCACCCTGTTAGAAGTGCAAAGCATTCCCCAAGCCTATCCATACGATATTCAAGAAAAATGTCTCGAAGTTCATCTGTAATGTTCATTCTCTCTTTATTTCCCATTAAAACTATGTCTCCCAGCGGGCAAAGATCAGTCCCGCATGACGTTTTCACCAATTTGAGGAGACGTGAAGCCACTTCAACTACCGCGACATTAGTGGGAGCACAGGTCAGCGTTCTGCATTTTGATGCTAAAAGTGCAAGTAGTAATGTACCAACAGTCTTTGTCTTTCCAGTTCCTGGGGGGCCCCAAATTAGTTGGATAGAGTTCTTGTGATTGCACAGCCTCGCTGCAATAGAATTCAGTACTGCATCAGTTTGTGACTCATTCAGCTCAAATGTGGCTAGACTGGTTCTTGTTCTGTCCAACAGATACTTGATTTTTGCCCCAGTTTCTCCAGTGGAGCAGATTTCGCAACTTCTCTCAACCTGTGTAAGAAGAAAAAAGCAAGGAAACTGACAAATAAGGGAGAGCCAAAACTGGTGAGACTTCTTGTTGACATGAACATGAAACAACAACAAATGAGAGTTTATAGAGAAACAGATAATCGGTGAAGGTCCCCATTCAAGTTGGAAAAGCTTAAAAAACCTACGTTTCATTTTAGAAATTGATAGTTGTTATATAAACTGGCTTTGCATAAGTTAATTTGTGCGTACCTAAGCGGAAGCAAGAATTGTATAATTTATGAAAATCTTCACACTAATCGGGAATGAAATCACAAAGGAACTCAAAATCTTCCCACAACCTAAGTGCTTTATGACGTAAAAGGGAATGATTTTCAGACAAAGAACCTATTGGCTTCTTAGTGCGATATTATATTTATACAAGATAACATGGCAGTCTTATAAACTATCACTTCGTCAGTTTTCATAACCACATATTGTGCGTTATTGTAACAATAGCTATTAAAATTAAAAGAGAACGCAATTGCCCACACTTGAAGTAAGATGAAGTCCAAATTGATTTTCACATATATTCAATCTAGAAGATTTTTATGACTTCGTCCTTCTATGATATTACTTAGAATAAAAAGGTTGCGTTGCATTGTAGCTAAGAACACAGTTCCTTTCAGCTCTGAAAAGGAAAAATTAAAGCTTGGGACTAAACTTGCTCAACAGATCAAATTCATAGAAAGTTAAATCAAATATCAGAATATGTGACATACCGAGAAATTGTCGCGTAACACTTCTTGTATGATACCCGGGATCTTTTGTGTTGAATGAAGTGCCACCCAAATACGCTTGTTCGTTGTCAAATTGCTCAAGAAAACAGCAAAAACAGTCTTCTTCTTTCCTGTTGGAGCCTCAAAGTGCTTTGACATTTTGGCTTTAATTTGAAATGGTGGGCCACTTTCGTTATCTTCATTCTTCGTGATCATACCAAGAACGAATGATCCCCCATCTCGTTTAAGGTCCCCAACTTTTGAAGGTATTACATCCGACAAGGCAAAGATATCTCCAGACTTGGGAACATAAGCTCCTCTCCTTCCATTGCCTGAACTTCCTTTTGGGGGTTCCATGGAAATGTCATAAGCTGACTCATCCTTCCGATTAGGTGCTGCTGACAGTATCTTTTGAACGGGTGCTTTACAGATATCCTCTATGCTGGAACACAATTCTGCACGGGTTTCCTCGATCAAGGGATAAATGTAGGATCCATAGTACTGATCTACAGATGAGAATTTCTGTGGAATTGTTTTGACCTGCACAGAAGGTTGGCTAATTGAAGTTTGAAATCGCCTTTGAAAAGAAATTCAGGTCTGTAGCTTCAGTATGGTAATGCATTTACAACATCTGCAAGGATGAATGCAGAGCTCAAGAGAAGGCCAGTGACAAAAGCATGGTGGGTGTGTTTGGTAGTCAATCAAACTTTTCTATCTAGAATTTTTCACTCTTCATAATTATCTAATTTTCTAACTATTTCTTCATATCTTCCTACATAACCATCTTACTTTTTAATTATTTCTCCATTACTTTTCATACAACTATCCTATTTATTTTAATTTTAATTTCTTTACTCGTCGATATTACTCTTATCAAATCACAACACTTTTCTCCTTTTAAAATCTTTTATACCAATATTTTTTATCAAAAGTTTTATCAAATACCTAACACCTAATATTTTGAATAACCATATTTTTGTGCCTCTCTTTATTAAATTTTCCACTATTGTTTTTGGTTTGACGTCTACTTTGAAAGCTGCTTAACAATCACATAGTTAAAGCCAACTAAGCATCGATGGTGAACGTTCTTCTTCTTTTCGGATTGGTTGAAATTCGTTTCATCAGAATATGATTTCCTTTTATATCCAGAGCCTGATTATATAATCAAAAATGTATTTTGGACTAGAATACATCATTCACTTCTATATTTAGTTGAATTTTTTTTAAATTTTTTCTTCATAAACATATTTTGCCGATCGCCTTTAATTCATATACTAAGTTTTGTTATTTTACAATACTTTTATGTATTTAGTTTTTATTTCTAAAAATCATCAATTTCAAGAGCATTTAAGTCATTTTTCACTCCTTAAAAACTTGATTTTTAAAAAATAAAAAATAAAAACATAAAAGTATAATAAAATGGCAAAACTTGGTATATAAATCAAATATATCCTGTAAAATATGTTTATAAATAAAAATAAAAAATTCTAACTAATTGTAAAAATAAATAAATAATATATTTTAACTTAAAATACATCATGATGTATATAATTAGGTTCCTTTGTATCCTCACTTTCAAAATGTATTTTTTTAACAAGCATACAAGGAGAGGGATTAGGGAAGAGATGAATAGTGCATGTTTTCTTTGGGATGTAATCTTGTGCACTTTGGTGCACTTACCCGAGTGCGCTTTAGCTTCGATATACCTAAGTGCAAACACCTATTTTTTATATTTTTTTATAAAAATTGATCATCTAAATGTATTTAACATGCATATCAATTTCTACTATTTTTGAAAATTTGTAGATTTGTTTGAATTTTTCAAAATTAGTAGCATTTCTAGTAATTTTAAATTATTAAAAATGTCACTGATTTTACAAAATTCAAAAAAATCTACAAATCTCCAAATATGGTAAATTAACAGTTTTATGAAAAAATTTCAAAAAAATAAAAAGTAGGTTAAATGCCTCGGGGCGCATCGAACCTAAGCATATCCGGTTTTCTTTGCCATTTTTCCAAGTGAGATAGCTCCATTCTAAGTTCCTAACCTTACCAGGAGAGGAACTCTCCATATTTTTCGAGAGCATGCCCTTGTAAGAAAGTTGACATTTTGACCATTTCTTTTCGTTTTAGCTAAGGCTAGTATTTCAAAACACCGCTTCTATGTAACCAGGATACATAAAATTGAACCCATGTAACCCCTTCAAAATCCAAGATTTTGATTTTTGTTGGAAAATCTAATCTATTCATTGTATTTAACATTATTTGTTTATCTACGAGATCAAGTTTCATCCTAATTAAGTATGTTTATGGGCCACATTTGTTATAAAATGTATATATTTATGTGAAAATTATGAAAACTGTTAAAATATTAAATTTAAAATAGTATTTTCAACATCTATACTGTCCAAAATATCATCTCAATGTGAATAAATGATTCTATAAAGTATTATTGTATTATAATGCATGTGTAAATAAATTTAAGCATTTTTCATAATTTACACATAAATATATATTTTTGAACAAAGATAGCCCATAAACATACTTGATTAGGATAAAGTTTGGTCTCTTCGATAAACAAATGATGTTAAATACAATGAATGGATTATATTTTCCATTAAGGATCTAAATTTTAGGTTTTGAAGAGCTTACATGGGTCCGTTTTTATATATCCCGGTTACATAAAAGCAGAACCAATATATATATATCAAAAATATTCAGATGCAGCGACACTACACCGGAATTTCCGGTACAACGTTGCTAAAATAGGCCCCACATGATTATAAAATCATAATCTACTCTACCGATTTTATTTAGAATAATATATTCTATTACCATACCAATTTTCATCCCAATCAGATATATATATATGGGTTTCATCAGAAAATGGTACAAATTTAATGTAATAAAATAGTTTGATGTAAATAACAACTTTAAAATGATTTTTTCCAACATGTAAACCATTTTCTATAAAATTTATATATGGATAAATGATTGTAAAAAGTTTCATTGCATCCTAATATGTGTTGAGGGCCCATTTTTTATCAAATGTATCGTTATTCCGGTGTAATTGTGTCCTTATATATATACATACATACATACATACACACACACACATATATATATATATATATATCTTCGAGCCTCTATACATACAAGTGTTTTGAGTTTTTTTAAATTTTTTGTTTTTCTTTCCGTGTTTGTGGGCTCATATGTATTTTGTTCATATGCTTAAAAATTTATCATTTTATCATTTTAAGCAAATTTTTTATAACTTCAAAATCCATAATTTTTTGTCCGATCTAATGTTAAATGAGGATGAAAACTGTTAATTTTTGAAAGTATAAAAATATATAAATTAAAAAATGGTAAATTCGGTGTGTGTGTATATATATATATAAAGATTACTTTTAGGTCTGTATAAATGAAAAGAAAAATAGAAAATGGCTCGAAACACTAATACAGCTCAGTACATATGTATGGATTCAACAATTATCCTTTTGGGAATAGTAACCGTTGTATGGATTTTATAATTACCCTTTTATCCTTCGGAAAAAATAATTACCCTTTTGGGAATAGCAGCCGTATGATGAAAAAGCCCATGAAAAAAAAATTAAAAAGACACCACGAAAGCTTTTTGCCACAATTATCGCAACATAGCAGGGAAAAGTTCTACGCGCGGATGTGTTGGGAAAGTTGTAGAATTTTGGATAAAATTTTTTTGGTATAAAAGTTGTTGAATTAAAAGAAAATAATGTAATATGAAAAGAGGAATAATAAAGAGTAAAGAGAATAAAATTAAAATAGATAGATTAATTGTGTGAGTAGTTTATAAATATAATTGAAAAATAGGACAATTGTATTAAAAGATATGAAAAAGTGATTAAAAAATAAAATAATTATATAGAATGAAAAATTTTTAAAATGAAAAATTTTTAAATCGAAAAATTTTAACGTGATATTTTTTACTATTTACCAAACATAGTATTTAGTTTTGCTAATTATTCCTTTTTTTAGTGAAGGCATGCGGAAATCAAATCCATCATCATGCGTTTACTGCCATTCTCAGCTTGTACAAAAATTCCTATCAATCCAAGAGTAGGCAGGACCATCATGTAGTCTACGACTACACATTATTATGTAATATATATCATTAGATCCTCGCCGTTCTATTAATCTTTCGTAATGTTTTTAGATGAAGAAGATAATCGATTTAGAAATCCGAAATACAACTCTTGAAGTAATTACACCCTTAATACCGTATTTGATAATCCCGTTTTTTATTTGTATCATTAATTATATTTCGAAGTTCCAACCATTTCTCCTTACTTTCTAGCCATTACATCTCTCGTTATACTTTTCTATAAATATTTAGATTGCTTTCAAAATTCAACATATGGATTTACAATTACGTTTCAAACTAAATTTTTTTACTCTTTACAACTATCCTATTTATTAATTAATTCTTCTTTTCTTCTCATACAACTACCATACTTTTCAATCACTTTTACATAACTATCTATACATCTAATATATCTATTTTAATTTCTTTCTCTTTACTTCTCATCATTATTCATATTATATCACATCACTTTTACATAACTATCTATACATCTAACCTATCTATTTTAATTTCTTTCTCTTTACTTCTCATCATTATTCATATTATATCACATCAGTTTCTCCCATTTCAAAAATTTTTACGCTAAAAAATTTTCATAAAAAATTTTATCGCTTTTGTAAACACAGAATATTTTTAAATGCACTTGAGTGTATGACCCATTTTTAATATTTTTTTAAATTTTTTTATATAACTAATTAATATAAGTGTATTTAACACGTGCATCAAGTTTTATCATTTTGAATATTTGTAGATATTTTTTAATTTTTAAAATAAGTGAAATTTTCATAATTATGTTAAATACACTTAGATTAATAATTATATAAAAACTGTTCAAAAAAATTAAAAAATGTATTTTTGAACCTGGGTGCACTAGATCCAGTCCACCCAAACACACCCTAAGATTCTTAATAGGGCTTAATTTATACTTACAGACGGCTTCAGCCAAGTTTGAGTATCCCGTGCTTATTCTGTATTCCTCCCCAATTATTTTCACTCAGCTTCACCTTTTTTTTTCACTCAGTTTCACCTTCTTGAACAGAAACTATATATGCATATATCTCATTACTGTTATTCACCTCTACAATTTTTTCTGCTGGACCCTGAGCAAGATTCAATTACAACTCCATCCAAATTAAAGAGAACCTCGGCATGCATGGGAAGCACTTCCCCGATTAAACAGATATTTTCCAATAAAATCATCCTCGTCGGCATGGATCCTATTATACCTGCCACTCTTTTAAGTCTTCACCGGCTCACTTATGCACTTGCGACGAAAAATCACAGCTAGAATTTTTTTTTTTAATCTAGTTTTACGCTCTGAGTCTATGACCAACTAACACTTGCAAAAATGGGTAAAATTTTCAACAGAATGATCTACTCCTTAATTTTCAACCGCTAAAAAGTCAAAAAAAAAAAAAAATTTGATAATGACATGTTCCAAACATGATTACAATGCTTCGTAGATCGTGTAGAAAGCCAAGCTAGCCCGTGCATCAAATCACGAATGGTCAATAACTCTAGATAGATTAAGCGGATCAATGCTCATGTATGGACCATGGAGAAAAAAAACTCCGATCCACAAACGCTCGCGGATGATGCGAACAAAGTGGAGATGTTCAACAGCTCCGTTTGAAATTGAATGTATGAACACTGAGCTGGTTTTGTAGCTCGCATGTAATATAAAACTTAAGAGACGCTTATGATTATACTGACATGTGGTAACTCGAAGATTTTAGACATTTTTCAAAAATAAAAATAAATAAATAAGCTAACACGAAAATTTGAAAAATATTTCAAAAATAATAATAATGAGGAATGAATGGAAGGTCATCGCGAACCTTTTCCTTGAGCAGATTTTTGTTGAAGATGTCATCAATAGACCATGAGAAGACGACATCCACGAGAGCTCTGTCGTTCCTTTCTCCCTCCATCTCCCCTCTCTCCAGTCTCCCCCTCTCTCTCTCTCTCAAAACCAAAAGCTGGTGATCTGAAATCCGAGGCTCGTAGAGAATCTTCTTATGTTTCAGCTTTTCTATCTCTGTCCCATTTTAAGGAAAGCCAGGAATAAGAAAAGAAAGTAGAAATTATAGCTTCGGAATTAAGAAAGAGATGTTGGAGAGAGTGAACGTCTTCGTCGTTTCGGCTCTTCTTCCTTTTGCTTTCTTGCCGCTTTCGGACGCAGCGATGTTTTCTCAAGCGCTCCCACTCTCCACCACGCGTGTGGCAAGAATTGCCCGTGGAACCGATCTGAGCCTTCCATCATTCGGGGGAGATAGATTAGAGATACGCTGAAGCGATTTATTTTCTTCAGTAGTTCAAAAAGTTTCAAAAAAGGTGAAATCCTGATCTCGAGAGGAAACGACATATCCGAGATGAGCCAGATGGATGACGAAATGGATGGACGGTTTGAATCTGTTGCTCGTGGGAGATCTACGATTCTACATGCTCGTGAATACGCAAGACTCCACACGCGTGCGAGGGGAGAGACTTCAGTCTCGTTGCTATTCCGCGTCGCGGTCGCGTTTCCGTACTATTTCTTTTCCACGGATTGGTGGAGGGCTTTCTGCCCACGATGCGACCGACGTAAATCTTTAACCGTCCATCTCTTTGCAGCTGCTTGCCGACTGATGCAAAATTCGGTCAGCTAGCGAAGCATGCTCTTCGGGCGAAGATGCGAAAATTTCGGTTATGATCACAATATTTGTCCATAGTTTTATTACACTGTAATATTCTAAAATTTTCTTTTATACTGGCGCGATTTAACTCAACTTGAATAGTCAAAACAATCATTAATTATTCAGTTGTAAAGATAATTTTACCCCTTTATAATTTATTAATTGGAATAATTCAACTCTAATATAATTTAATTAAAGTTAGTATACTATCAATTTGTGACATTAAGTGATATAAACATCATATTGGGTTAAATTATTTCAGTTAGGGAAATTTTAAACGGGCTGAATTATTTTTTCAATAAGTTAATTAATATTTCTTTTCATTGTACGAATATAACAAGAATTTAAGGTAAATGTTAAAGTATTTGACAAAATTTTTGAAATATTGTAAATATAATATGAATTAAGAGTAAATATTGTGGGTATAATATGAATTTTCGCACTGAAGATACACAAATGCTCATTTAAACTTCGGTTTTTTGAAAAAAATTCAATGGAATTATATTGATTCTAATATTTTTCGTTATGGTATAACTGCGGAATAATATTTTCCTATTTTGGAAATGGGAAACCATTCTCTGACGTAAGATCGCCAATTTACGCGTGACGAAGCCGTTTGGCTAAAACCTACAACCAACGTTCTATAATTCATCGCAAGCTCTCCGTCCGCATTATAGTTGTATAACCTCTATTCCTATTATTCAACATAAAAGAATTCTAAAAACGTCGAAGTTCTTTGAAGAGATGGTCAAGATGCATTAATTGTCCTGCGTCGAATTAGCTAACAAGAACATATTAATGAAAAAAGAAAAAAGCATAATTTTTGAGTTGAAAGACATATGCAATAACCTTTACGTAAAATTTACGAGTGGGATTTCCACCTGTTCTTGTAAATAGGAGTGCAACTCGGGCTCATAAAACTCGGGTTCACATCGACCCTAACCCTAACCCTAACCCTATTTATAAAACATCAACCCTAACTCTAACCCTAACCCTATTTGTAAAACCTAAACTCTAATCCTATTTTTGAAAATCGGATTCGGGTTGAGTTTCGGCTTGAAATTTATATTAATGAATTTTCATTTTATTTATAAGTGATAAGTTTAGAATTTCATATAAATAAATAATAATAAGAAATCATGTAAGTAAATATAATAATATATAATCAAACTACATATTTTTTTAAAAATAGTAATATAAAGAATATTTTTAGAAAAAATTACTATAAAAATAAGATAAAGGAAGAAAATTAATGAGTGTAAAAATAAATGATAGATATAAAAAATAAATATAAATGAAAATAATATATTTTATTTATAATAAAATTACAATACGCCAAACATGTATTCAAATATAGATATAATAATATAAAATATGAAGAATATAAAGAAATATTGTTTAAATAGTATATATATAATATATTTTATAATAAATATAAAAAGGAAAATCGGGCTCGGGAACCCTAACCCTATTATAATTACAAATTGGGTTCCTCGGGCTCGGGTTAGAAAAAAGTAAGTTCGAACACCGTTTAAAATCGGGTTCGGGCTCAACCCGGCCCAAGTTGCACCCCTGCTTGGGAATTTGATTTTTAAAGATGGATGATATGCCATGCTTCGGTAGTCCCGCGGTGCATTATCCCACTGATGTTGGGACTAGGCGTTGATGGAAGGCGACAGGAAGGCGCTGGCCGCCGGACTAGTTTCCAAACCTTCTTTTTCGATAATAGAGATGAATTATTTGCCATCAGGCGAGGAGAAATTTTTGGCCATCCAAACCGTCAATCGGATGAAGATGTTGGAAAGTCTACTTAATGGCCCAATCAACGGTCTGCATCACGCCGATTTGCAAAAATTGAACGGAAGGTAAAAGCTGGATTGAAAAGCAATGAACGTAAATAATCCTAAAATTTCACTGTTCTACAATTCTGATTCATTAATTTTGTAAGGGCATATTTCAAATGATACGAGTTTCTTTGATTAAGTTTATATCATCATTTTCAATATAGTTTTCTAATTCCTAATACAGATTTTTTAATTTCGAATACAACTTTACTCGTTCTCAATACAACTTTACTCATTTTCAATATACATCATTATATTCTCATCCCAAATACAAATTCGACACAAGAATCTCGTATAATTTTGAATATGCCCTAAGTAATCTCCCAAGTCCCACTCGTGAACCTTTTTTTTAAAAAAATTAACTTCAACAACTAACATTTGTTATAATCACTTGTTGACAAAAATAACAAAAGGGAGTATTAATTAATTAATAGCCTAAACTTATCTAGCAGATAGGTTAAGCGCCTTATTTTTATTATTGAAAAGCAATTATTAAAAATCGAAGGTATGGTGATTTTGAACCAATGTTAGTGGTTGAAAAAATCTGAAAGAGAAACTTTTAAAGGTGGAAGATCATTTGCAAGATGGACGTTTACGACATATAAATTGCATAATTATGAAACAAAACTTTAGGATTGTGTATACAAAGCCCTAACATCTGATCCACACAAGTATAATTTGAGTTACTGCTTCTACTCAACCTTTAAACTCTAATATCTGGCTCACATTATTCTATATGTAATCAAGTTAGTCATTTGGAAATCCAACTAGTGACACTCAAATGCTTTTAAAGATAATCAATTTTAGTGCCGCTTTCATGGTTACAAAGAAATGTTAATCCTCTAACTACGTTTAACATTATTTGTTTAGTCAAAAGAAAAAAGTTTGATTCAAATTAAATAATTATATGGCACCATTCGATAAAAGTGATAAAGTATAAAATTAACATAACAATAATTTACATATTTATTTTAGATGTGTTAATTTAACATTTATATCATTTAAACATTCTTCTTATATAGAAGTGATTCTATTAACTATTATAACGTTACGATTAATTAATATATGGATATAAGTAAATTTTCATTTTCAAAGCAAACAATATATATTTAATTGAAAGTGCCCTTGCTAGATGGGAGTTGTTCCTCTAGTAACGCATGCTACTGCCTCCCTACTAGTGTGCATTCGAGTGTCGGTAGGTGTCATTCCCTACTTATTATTTGGAAGTTGTGTCTTCTTATTTTTTAGGCAAAATTATATCTACAAGTTTCTTAGGTAGAACTTTGTCTCCAAATTTATTAGGTAAGAGTAAATTGTTTCGTTTTGAAAAAATTTTGACAATATCTTAGAACTTGGCTGTAATAGATGTTGAAATGATTGTATATATATATACCGATCCAAAATCCCTCAAAACTGTTAGAACTATTTTCATAAAAAAACTATTAGAACTATTTTATTTAATGGTTTGGTGAGTGTGCAGATGTATTTTGGCTAGAGATAGAAAAGATATCCAAGAAAGAAGCATATCTTGTTCTGGTCAAGGCCAACTAACCCTTTGTTGTTTGATGCAACAGTAGACGTGATGATCACAACATTTTCTCCTCCTTGAAACCCATCAACGGACTTTATATTCACACTAAAATTTGCATATGCTTCATATATTTTCCTAAGTTCCTTTTTTTATTAAACGATAACTTATATTACATTCAAGCACATTCATAACCCCTACACAAAGAAGGAAAATTTGTCAATAATAACTACACACAGAAGAACATTGCAAATACCTCTACTAAAGGAAGGAAATAAAAAAATTCTCACACTATCTAAAGGAGAAAATAATCGAACTCATAACCAATTAACAATGGGCTTACATGAGTTACCACAAAGGCACACCGTTGGCGGCTACATGAGTTTCTCTTTAATTGCAATTATCTATTATTTGTAGGGCTATATGGTGCCAATGGAAACAATTCGTTTGGCTTTTGAGGTTGCTATGGTAGATTTTTTTTAAAATGACTGTAGTACAAAAAAATTAAGTAATCATAAATTTTTTTTAATAAGATGTATTCAAAAAATTTGAGTCACTTGGGAAAATAAATAATGTGATAAAATAGCAAGTTGGTTACAAATGATTAAATAAAACATTTTTTTATTTTTTTGCCTGCATTGTTATTAGTAGCCAAAATTTTATTGTATGTAAATAAATTTATCTTCATATTAATTAAATGTAGCGATTTGTATTTCACTATAAATAATATTTATTTTTTGATGGTTAAAAATAAATAATATTTAAGGTAGTTGCCAAACGTATGTGAAATTTAAAATTAGATATCTTATGTATGGAAAATAAATGTCTGCAGCCAAATTCACTCTGTAGTCTGTAGTCAAATGCATATTTTATACTGCCAAATTAAATATGGATAATTTACAAATATATCTAAAAGTTTAATTATAATTATAGATGTACTCGTGTAGTTTCCGAAATGTCAAACAAACCTCACGGAATTTGATAAAAATTGCATGTATACCCTGGAGCCCCTTGTCCATCGCGGCAAAGCGACTTGCTATTGATATATTTTTATAATGACCAAAATGGCCTTGCTGTAAGTTAATGTTGTCTTCCATGTTGCCAGCTGGCATCTGCTAACTATCGCTAGTTGTCGATTTCTGTTGATTTTCATCTGCCATTTACCATCTACATGTGCTGCCATTTTTCACTATCAAATTTGGATAGGCTTTACTACTTTGCTGCTAATGCTGATAAGCTGTCGATTAAAGAATTTTTCTAGTTAGGGTGAGGTGAATGTGGGCCTGCGGCCAATTAGTAAGGCAGCAGTTTGATGATGCTGAGATGAGATTTCTTCATTGTTGGTAATTCTATGGTGCTTGTAAGAAATAGAAACCGGCTCTGTTCAACACCCCAAAAAAAAAAAAAAAAAAAAAAAAAATCGCTATAAGAGTCACTGATTAACGGTCCGAATAATTCGATGTGCGGATTCTCCTCCGTGCAATAAATTATACCCAATCAACGGTCTGGATCACGCAGATTTGGAAACATTGAACGGGAGGTAATCTGATAAAGCTTGATTGGAATTTCGAAGCCAATAGGGTAAGCGAAAATTATAAGATTTAAAAAACCGTTTTACAATTTAGGTTCGTTAGCTTCAAATTTGTAAATTACCTCCCATTTAAGATTTTTTTTTTTTTTCCAAATTAACCTCAACAACATCTCTTAGAATCACTCGTTGATCAGAAAGTAACGACGAAATGGAGTATTGATTAATTTAATAGCCCGCTGTAGCACCCCACACTGAGTGCGACAATGGGTTGGAGCCTTCCTCTAACATTAAATCTAGGCTTCAATTATTGAGTTGCAACCTATAATTTTTATAATTGTGATGGTGGTTAGTATGGTTTGCAAAAGAAATCATTATAGAAAATGGGCTTGGACCTATGCTTGGATCTCACGCATTCGTGTGATCGCAAATATAGAGCAGTATGTTGACATCTGGTTCCGGAATGGCAGCAACCATTCCTGAATCCTGCATTTACATGAGGCAAAATACGTCAATAAATTATTATTTTTTAAAATAGCAGCGGTTGAGAATGCTGTGGATTTCTTGATCAAGACTAACTAATCCAACTGTGGACGAGCATCCAGCGCAGTGGCGTGGGATCGTGTCCCGTTGGGACATGGTCTAGGTTTTCGATCTCAGCCGCAGCGTAGAGCAATGTCTCCATGTTTTGCAGGTGAAGCAATGCGTCTTTGTATTCTTTGTATGGAAGCTGTGTCTTCCTTATCCGTGAACTTTAATATAAAAGTTTAATTTACTGTATGGGTTGCTTTGTGTATGCATATAACTTGAATCCAAAAAAAAAAAAAAAAAAAAACTAACTAATCCAACTGTTCATCTGTTATTGCAGAAACCCAAACGTGTTAGTAATGGTTGATGCGAATTTCATCATAGAGACTTCAGCATAGGGGTGTTAATGGTCATGGCCAACCCGTCAACCCGTTCGTCCAACCCGTTAATAAATAGGTTGGGTTGAAATTTTTGAATAAATGGGTTATGATCCGCCAACCCATTTAACCATTTAATTAAATAAATGGATTAGGGTTGGAGACTTTGCAACTCATCCAACCTGTTTATATAACCTGTCCAACGTGTATAACCCATTTATAATATATTATATATCATTATATGCGTGTGTTTGGGAATGGATAAAACTTTCGATGAAAAGTTGTAGAGAGTAGAAATTGTCAAATGATGTGATCTGATAGGGATAATGATGAGGAATAAATAGGATAAAGTTGAAATAGATAGGTTAATTGTGTTAGTAGTTGTGTAGAAATGATTGAAAAGTAAGGTAGTTGTATAGAAAAATGCAAATAAATTATTAAAAAATAGGATAGTTGTGGAGAGTGAAAAGTTTTAGATTGAAAAATTTTAACTTGACAACTTTCACTTATTACCAAACACATCCTAGATATAAATTTAGTCGATTCTCGGCTTCCCGCTCTAGGCACTCTGTCCCGCCCAGCACCCGCGCATGATGTTAACTTCTGCAGTCGCAGCCGAGACTAAGATACGAAGTTTCCTTAGATTTGTCGCCGCACGTACAACCGTATTTAAGAGCTGGGACCCCTTCTACAAAAGCACTAATTGCTTTTGACTCATCTGCTCAACGACCCATGACAACTGTGCTATACTGCGCTGTCAACAAAGCCACATACAAATAAATGAATCGCATTTAATGCTGCAGTTACATCAACCAGAGCATTCTTCAAGGGCATAAAGTGTCTCCCTCGCCCACTCCTTTTCTCCCTTTTCTCTCCTGCTCGCTCCGATTCTCGCTCCTCGCCTGTCATCAATTTATGGACTGCGTTGGCTCTCTTCATCGCCCTTTCTCTCTTCTCTCCTCTCTCCTCTCTTCTCTCACGCGCCACTGGAAAGGCTAGCTCGCTTCCTCCTCTCGCCATTGTGTACCTCTCCAGTCCGTTGAGTCGTCGAAAGGCTTGCCTGCAAACTGCAAAAGAACGGGCGTTATATTCATCACTCGGTAGACGTTGGCAGTCGGCGCTCGCCACGACCTTCGATCTGCCCCGCACGCACGAAGACTCGACAGACGTAGGCACGCTGCAACCTTCATATCTACGGCGCCGCATGCATGAAGACTTGGTAGACGTCGACACCTGTTGCGACCTTCAGTTCTGCCGCCGCACGCACGAAGACTTGGTAGACATCAGCACCCGCTGCGCTATTACTTTCAGATCTACTGTCGCACGCACGCACTGGAGCTGATGTTTTCAAGCCAAAATAGATTAAATTAAGGTATTTTAACTTCTAGTTATTTAATTTATTTAATTTTACAGACTTTATTGAATATTTTTAGCATTAAAATTAGTAACAAACACAACCCATTAACAACCTGTTAACCCGTTTATTAAATGGGTTAGGGTCGAAGTTTTTTAAATAGGTTAATAAACAGATTAAGGTTAAAATATATTAAATGGAATAGGATTAGGATTAGGCTTCAACCCGTTCAACCCGATCCGTTAACACCCCTACTTCAGCATATGTATAACTGCAACAGCAAATTAAAAAAGATGCCTGATCATTTGTGGTCGGACGCACAGAGCCGTGCATCTGGCTCAAAAACATATATTTTTTAATTTTTTTCATAGGCAAGTAAATCTAGATATATTAAATCTATAAATCAAGTCTTATCATTTTTGGATGCTTTTAAGTATTTTTTAGGATTTTTAAACACAGTAGCATTTCTGTAATTTTCTAGGTCTTTTTAAACACAGGCATTTCAGTAATTTTTTAGACACGGAAAATTACGAAAATGCCACTGTGTTTAAAAATTATAAAAATACTTAAAAGTATCCAAAAATGATAAAACTTAGTTTATAAATTTAATACAACTAGATTTACTTGCCCATAAAACAATGAAAAAAAATAAAAATATATGTTTGCCTCCGTGCCTCCAGCCACACAGGATCATGCACCATTAAAAAATCTACAAACATGAGGGAGTTACTACCAATCTTTATGGTAGATTCGATCCTATCTCATTAAAAAGTATTAGATTACAAAATTTAAATTCTGGTCTCAAAATGAAGCATTTACAGCAAAAATCTTGTTTGGTTGATGAGCTGTTACATAGACATGAAAATGGAAAAACAAGAAAAAGAAAATCTGGATGTGAAGCTGAAACTGTTGGTTGGGAACTTGGATGTTAAAACTGGACCGGAAAGCTTGAGGATAAAATGTGGAAAATTGGCTAGTATGAGCACCGGATTGCCTCTCCTCTCTCCCTTCCTTTGGCCCTTTTTTCTCTCCTAAGATGTTGGGCGCCACCTCCATTTGTAGAAGCGTGTTGCTGCTATGTGGGTCGTGTGATTAGCTGCACACGCTTTGGATTTTTGGAAACTTCTTTTGGTCTTTTGCATGATGGTTGGTTGCTGCATTATTCCGGACAGAATGTGATTTCATCACGTTCTTCTCATGCCCATTGATGACGTGGCTGGCTGTTTTCTCGTTGGGCTACCAAAATTGCCTTCTTGTGGGCTGTTGGAAGCTGATATTTCAAGTGGGCTATGGCCAGCTGATGGGCCTCCATGTTGTTTAGATGAGTTTCAGCCCAACTGAAAGGCTTGGTGCTAGCTTGTGTTGCCTTGCACTATTGCCTTTATGGGATATCGATCTTATGCTCCCGGGAGCATGCAGCTTCAATACTCCCAAGAGCATATATTTATTTATTTTTATTCTTTTTTTTAAAATTCTTTCATGAGCTTGTTAATCTAAGTTTATTTAAAGTATTTATCAATTTTTATCATTTTTAGAGATTTTTAGATATTTATTTCGGATTTTTAAAAATCCATGGCGTTTTAGTAATTTAAAATTACCTAAAATGCAACTGATTTTCAAAAATCAAAAATAAATATCTAAAGTACTCCAAAAATGGTAAAAATTTATACACATATTAAATATGCATAGATTAATAATATTGTAAAAAAAATTTCAAACAAAATAAAAAAAATAGGTGTATGCACCCAGGAGCATGCAGCGCATACTATCGAGGTCCGCCTTTATGAGCTATCCTTACTCTTACTTATTTGTTGTGTGTCTTAAAATTCTTTAGCTACAATTTTACTTTGGCTTCAATGGTACAGGAGTATCTACAGCCACATACACTTATCTAGCAAATAGGCTAAGCCTAATTTTATTATTGAAAAGTAATTATCGATAAGCAAATGTACGGTTGTTTTGAAAAAATCTAAAAGGAAAATTTTAGAAGTGGAAGATCACTGCAAAATTGATGTTTATGATGACATATAAATGAAAACCTATTTAGTGCACAGGGTGTACAAGGCTTTTTCTGCACTCGGGTGTAAAACTTTTTTTTAAAATTTTATAAAATTATTAATATAAGTGTATTTGATTTATGTACTAAATTTTAACAAATTTGGATATGTATATATAGTTTTTAGATTTTTAGATTTTTAGATTTTAATTATTTTCCATCCTCTAAAAATGACTAAAATACTTATATATTTAAAATTTTAAAAAATATATGTATACATCTTCAAAAATGGTAATTTTTGTTATATTGATTAAATATACTTAAATTAATTTTTATTAAAATATTTGGATTTTAGACCAAGTAGATGGAAAGCCTAGTGCACATTGGAACATTGTAGGAGTGCAACTCGGTCCGAGTACCCACGGGTTGACTCACTAGATACCCTAAATAGGGTCGGTTCGGTTCTGCATGTTAAATACTTGTTCAAATTTGGGTAGCATCGGTTCCAGGTGCTAGGTACCCGAAACCGACCCGGATTACATATTATTTATAATATATTATTTGTACACACACACACACATATATATACCTATTAAAGAGAGCCCTAAAAATTTAAAGCCTATCCTCTCCCCTCAACCCTCAGCTCACCTAATCCTCTCTCTCTCTCTCTCTCTCACTCCATGCTCTTTTCTCCCAAACCCTAGCAGCGGCGATTTGCTGGAGAAGGAGATCATTGCCTATCACCTGTAACTCCCAACCCCCATGCCAGTCGCACCTCCTCTGTTTCAATTGCTGCCTCGGAGCCTCCTCTATTTCAATCGCTGCTTGCCGGAGAAGAAAAGTATCACCGCGTGTCTATCGCCCCCATCCCATCCATGCTACACTACTGATTCAGCATCTTCTTCCACCGTCGTTGCCGTCGCGGATGAGGAAAGTTGTAGAAGTTAAGATTTTTGGTTTTTTCCCTAAATTGAACAGGGCATACTTTAATATCTTTAGGTCAGGGCATACTTCAATACCTTTAGGTTTTTGCATTACCATGATATTCAAATTGAATGTAAATCATATAGCTTAGGATTCGAGTGCAATCCACAACTTGTTTTAAGATTCGAGCATGGACAGTTAGGTAGGCTTGAACTTTAGATTTGCATGTTGTCTAAATGATTTGTTTGTATCTCAAGTAAATCTAAGGTTGAAATTTTTTCATTGATGCTCGGATTGAACTAAATGGGGTGGATGAAACAGGAAGTCATGGAAGACTACCCCTTTTATGTTGCATTGTTAATTTTTAAGTAATAATTATTAATTCTAATGTTTAAGCATGTTGCTATGATGTTAATCATCAATCATTATGTTATTGGATAATGTTGATGGTTCTATATAACTTGATTGATTTGTTAAGTCTTTATTACTTAGAAATTTATAGTCTTTTCTATGTTAATCTGTTGTTCTTATAATAAAATGATGAGTAAGGATTAATGTTTTCAAAATAGTCATCTAAGATGGTCGAACTGATTCAATATGCTATCTCTAATACTTTCTTTCTATTTAAAATTTATGTTCTTGTCTTCAAATATTAGTTTTGCTTATTGCTATTTAATGTTCTGATGGTTTAAAAAATGAAAACATTTTAGTTATGAAGTTTAGGTTGGGACTTTAGATATTTGAGTTACATTGGTTTATTCCTCTTGTTTAATGTATTGAAATGTATGTTTTGTTGATTCTTACTTGTATTAAAAAAATATTTGTTCTTAGTTCAATTCATTTTGCATGATATATTTTTGGATATAAATGGTTACATATTTTAATCAATATTGCAATATTGTCATAGTTCCTGATAAGATTTTGTTAATATTTATTTATCATTCTTCGGTCCATTGTATTTTACAGGTCAAATAATTCTTACTCAGTTTTATATTTTACACATTCTACATTAAGGATGAAAGCTTGAGAGAAGAAGATGCTTCTAAATTTGAATTTTATTTAAGTTTGAACTTTTATTTTCGTTCATTAGATTTACAATTTGATTTGAGTTGCATTGGTTTGAATTATTAGATCATTGGATGTGTGAATAGTTTTGGATGTTTAAATATGTTTGTTATATTTATATGATTATATAGGTTGATGATTCCAAAAGATCGCATGTAATTGATTATTCATTTAGCAATGTCTAGACAGTTAATTGCATGTAACAAGATAGGGTAGGGTAGACTCCGAACCGATCCGGCCTAAAATAGGGTAAGGTAGGGGTTTTTTAAAATAGGGTGAGGGTAGGTTCCACCCTTACCAGACCTACCCGGACCAAGTTGCACCTATAGTGCATTGGATAAGAACCATATAAATTGCAAAATCATAAAACTTGAGAAAAATGAAAAAAAAAAACTCTAACATCGATTCATTTGCTTTTTCTAAATGATAGTTACAAACCCAAGAAGTATTTCTCAAGCACATTAAAAACTTTTTATTTGGGCGCATCTTGTCAGTTAAATCAGAATTCAATCAGTCAATTGCATTTGTAACAAGAATACGATGTTTCATTTACATTAAATATTTTTGTTGTGAACCATTTAATAAAATTGATAAAACTGTAAAGTAAATGTAATAAAATATTTTAGATTTTAATTTAATCAAACAAAAGCGCACTTCGATGATATGTATCGATTGCATTGCAGTACATCCCTACATACACACACATATATATATCATACTGATAATAATTATTACATTTTTCGTTAAATTCATGAGAATATCATGGTAAATATGAAATCTGTTACATGCGTGGTTAACCGCAATTAATATATAATTTGTAATTAATTACAGTGGTTCTCTTTGCACTGTAACAACTAATAGGAACGCTTAGAAGGTCGCAGCCCTCCTCGGCGTGCTCTGCCGAAATTGAGTGATGCGAAGCCATTGGCCAAGTTCTCCAGAGGGTCGTTTGCACGGTCAATGGCTGTGGCTAAACTCTTATCCTCCTTCGCATTGAAGAAGCAGTTCCTATCCTCCGCATTCTTAACGATTTCCTGCCAGACGCAACCGCTTTCTCTTAATGTCCGCCCATTTCCCACAATCCATAGGCAGTGCCTGCAAAGACACAACAAATTATTTAATTAATTAAATACATCGAATACTAAATACTTTCCTACTTGTTTGGATGTTCCAATTCATTCTCTCGGTACTATCAAAATGTAAAATAAAAATAAAAATTCACTCTCTCAGTTTACAATTTACATCGCGTCTCGGTTTACAAAGGTAACCCTTCAATTTTTTTTTCCCATAATTAGAATATATCTTATGATTTTCCCATATGAATATATTTTAGATCTAGATGTATAATATGCTAGGCAAAGCTTTGATTATAAGAAAATTACAACTTTTGCAAAATTTACATCCATGCCTATAAAGTTCGCCAGAAGTTTAAGTCTATCGCTTAGGGGTGTATTTGGCAATTTGCAAAAGTTGTTAGAGTTAAAACTTTTCACTCTCCATAACTACTTTTTTTAATTATTTTTTACACATCTTTCTATACAACAACTCTATTTTTCAATCATTTCTACACAACTACCAATACAACTAATCTATTTATTTTAAATTTATTCTCTTTATTCCTCATCATTACCCCTACAATATCACATCATTTGACAACTTTTATTCTTCAAAAGTTTTCATCAAAAATTTTATTCATTACCAAACACACCCTATAATTGAAAAAAAAAACCAAAAAGTACCTTGCAAATGAAAAAAATTATAAAATCTAATAAAATATTTTTAAAATAAAAATTAATGTTACAAATATTTTTCACATGAAATAGATGTAAGAAATATTTTTAAAAAGTAATTTTTATATTTTAAAGATATCTTATTGCATATTACATTTTTATTTGTTTAAGAGTTTTTACTTCATTTTCAACGCCGGGAGATATGCCTAATTCAAACTTTGTGGATGTGGATGCAAATTTTTCCAAATTTACAAGTTGTACCCGGACTCATATGCGATAATTAATGGGGGATACTTTTTTTTATTGCAACTATTAATTGCACTTTGTCGTAAAAAAACTATAAATTGAATTTAAAATATCAATTTTATAAGGATTTTAGATCCATACCTTGCTCTAGTCAAAGCTACATTGGTTCTTTGTATATTTTCAAGGAACCCAACTGATCCGTCAGTGTTTGATCTAACGGTAGACATGATGATCACGTCCTCTTCTCCTCCTTGAAACCCATCGACCGACTTCACATTCACTCTAAAATTTTCATAAGTTTGATATCTTCTCCCAAGTTTCTCTTCGATCGCCACAATTTGGGCTTTATAGGGAGAAACAATGCCAACACTAACACTTTGCCGGCTTTCCAACGTTGCTGAAAAAAGGGTGGGAAAAAATAGTTTAATACCACATAACATCATCATTTAAGGGGAAAAACGAATATACAACATTTTCATAAAAATTCATCTACTTAATTTGGAAAATGAAAACAACTATAGATAGAAAATTGAAAATAAAGAGGAAAATAAAATAAGAGGTTATTTGCATTCACCCCACCATTCTTTTACAATTTTGCACTTTTACCTCACAAATATTTATTTTGCTACCCTACTTCCCCATAGGTAAGAATCATTAATGTTTTTAGTAGAACTAAAATATGAACTGCCAAATCGTGACCCACTTGCGAGCAAAATCAAGGGGGTATCGTTTAAGAATATTATTAAATGACCCTGTCCAAATGGACCATTAAGTCTAACTAAAGATTGCAGAAAAGTTCACAGCTAGGAGTATTTTTGCAAAATGAATAAATTATGGATAAAAGTTGCAAAATTACAAAATATACTGGAAGACAAATGCCAAAGGCCCCATAATAAATCTACTTATTTTTTTAGTTGCATAAATCGCCATTGTCATTATCAGCCATTTCCCAATTACCTAAGTGGTCAATTACATGGATTCTGTAATGTCATTCTTAATAATCAACAACTAAGTTTTTAGTAATATATATTTAATATTTTTATATTTTATTTGATTATTTTCATTCGCATTTTTGGTTTTTTTTTCTCTTTTTTATCATATTCTACTTAAATAGACTCAACTTTACTAATTATTATCATTTTCAGCCTCCGTTTGACATGACAAAGTACCTTAATCTACTTTTTCTTGTGCTAAAGAAATAGTAATAATAATTGAAAATATAACTAATATTGAGATGCTTAATGAATTGTCTTATCAATAATCAAATAAATTAATTTCTTCCTTCCAATCGTACCTTTGAAGAGGTTTTCCACTATTTGTAAAATTGTAGACACCTCTGCCAGGTTTGTGAGGCTATGCGCTTTGCCAACCGTCTCCTCCCTTCCCACGTCGACATCAATAAATGAGTATGGTCCATACATGGGATGCGAAAGGAAACTTCTGTCGTGACTCTTTTCTTTCACGTTTGGACCATCCCGAATCCGATTATTATAGAACTTGCAATTGGGAAAAGAACTTATGGAAGGATGCATCCGGTGCTGAACGTCCAGAAGGTGTTTCTCATGCCCCATTGAACTCAGCCTTTCAAAAAGGCTTCTCCCAAATCTAGCTTTAGTACAAACCTTCCATCATTCCATCAGAGAAAATTATGTAAGAAAATGGAAAAAATCGAGGTTTTTTTTTTTAAAAAAAAATGAATTTTTTAGATTTTGCAATTCTACGCCCATGATTTTTAAAAAATAAATTGATATCTTAGCTACCTTATGTCCTTTTTGAGATATCAATTTATTTTTAAAAAAATATGTGGACGAGAGGGGTAAAATTACTTTCTTGTCTATGCTCGTAACAAAATAGGCCATTCGTTGAGGGGAAAATGAAAACAAAAAAAGCTCATAATTAACGATCATTACAAAATGAATGTTAATTTTTTCATTTTGAACCCCTCTATATTTCAGTTGTTTTTCTTATAATTATCTAATGTATTTCTACTTTATCTCTATTATCTAATTAATCTTATATTTTCTTATATTTTTCAAAAATATTCTTTTTTTCATTTTACCCTTTCTTCCCTACTCACATTACAAAATGAACTATAAACCAACCATATTTGACCCTTTTATAATCGCTCATTAGTAAAAATAACAAAAATAAGAATACAAGCAAAAAACAATTTTCCCTCTCCTCAACTCCTTACTTATCCTTGCCCTAAGCGCCCATTCATAATGGTCTAAGTGTTTAGAGGAGAATAGGAATGAAAATGAAAATGGAAAAAGTCTAGAAAGTTAACATAATAATTAGTCAATTATTCTATGTTTTCATTTTTGTCTTTATATTCTAATATTTTTCTCATTTTTTCCCGTAAATATGCTATCTAATTTTTATTTTTTTTTGGGCATTTTACCCCTATATATTCATTACATTTCCGATTCCGATTCTCCCACTGCCAAACAAGGGTAGTTGTCAAAGGTGGAGGTCCAGATATTTTCGAAAATTGAACAGACATCAGTGGTGGAGGAAAGTTGCAAAATTGAAACTTATTTAGGGCATGAATTGCAAAATCACAAGAATTTGGAGGCCATTTGCAAAAAGTCTGGAAATCTATCATAAGGAAGAGCTCTATTCAGATTTCAGACACAGCAGAGGAGCAAAAGCAAATGCATACCTGGCTTTGAACCATTGCCGGCAACTGAAGCTCATCGCCGATGAGGATTGCATGCATACCATGCAGCTGCAATGGAACCAACGACTCGCATTCTTTCAACTGAGCAGCCTCATCAATCACCAACAGATCAAACGGTTTCATCTTCAAACTATGCAAGAAAAATGAACTGGATGCAGTGCAGAAGACAATGGGTGCATTTTCCAAACAGAACGCTCGAATCGAATCTCTATCAAGGAGATGAGGAATTTGGAAGTTGTCCTTGAGTTCTTTTAGAGCTCGAAGGCACCCTTTCCTTGCCAAGCTCACACCATTTACTTCTCCACCACTAGTAAATAATTCATTCAGCATTTTTTCGCTGGCCTTTGCGAATAGGCTCTGCAGAGAGCCAATCGAATTCAAAGCTCTGACCATTCTATCGAAATTATTTTTGGAAATTGCAGCAGATGGCAAGTGGGTATAAAGCATTCTAATAGAATCCTCCAATGTGTTTGCAATGGTTCCAAATCGGATTCTTACAAACTCCCCAAAATCTGAGCGGCCCTCGTCCTCCTCTTTTGCCTTCTTATTTCCCAGATAGATTTTGTAGTCAGAAACAGCGTCTTCAAGAAAATGAATCACTGACATCAGCTGATGTCTCCACCCTGTTATCTGTGAGAGGCACCCAACAAGGCTATTGATGCGTTCCTCGAGAAAAATGTCTCGAAGATCATCGGTGATGTTCATTCTCTCCTCGTTTCCCATTAAAACCAGATCTCCCAGTGCGCAGAGTTCATCATCCCCAAATGATTTCTTCACCAATTTCAGAAGACGCAAAGACACTTCGGCGACTGCCACATTAGTTGGAGCACAGGTCAGAACTCTGCATTTGGACTCTAGAAGCAGAAGTAGCATCGCTCCAACGGTGTTTGTCTTCCCAGTCCCTGGCGGACCCCATATAAGTTGGATCGAGTGCTTGTGCTTGCATAGCCCTGCTTCCATGGAACTCACTACTGCTTTAGTCTGCGACTCATTCAGCTTAAACAGATCTGGATTGGAAAAATTTTTCTCCAGCAGATCTTGGATTTTTTTTTCAATTTCTCCAGCGGAACAGGTTTCGCAACTTCTGTCAACCTGAGCAAGTAGAAATTCACGAGTGATCTATGTGCCTTGTGTGTAATTATCTTTTAAGTGGAAAATCGAACACCCAAATCAAGTGACATACCGAAGAATTGGCGCGTAAAACCTCTCGTATGATGCCTGGAGTATTTCTTTCTATGAAGTGGAGCGCTTTCCACATCCGCTCGTTGGTTGTCAAGTTGCTGAAGAAAACAGCAAAAACAGAGGCCCATTTCCCTGCTGGAACCTCAAAATGCTTCGATAATCTGGCTTGAATTTGACCGTCATCATCTTCTTTCTTCCTAACCAAGCCGAGAATGAAGGTTGCCCTATCAGCTTTGATCAGGTCACCGTCTGATGAAGGAGATACATTTGAGAAAGCAAAGATATCTCCAGGCTTTGGAACGTAATTACTACTTCCTCTGCTCCCACCATTTCTTAGGGGTTGCATGGAAATGGCATATGTATCCTTTGTAGGTTTAGCTAATAGCTCCAGTGAGAGTATCTTTAGAAGGGGAGCTTTGCGGATGCCTTTGATGCTGGAAGACAATTCAGTCCGGGTTTCCTCCATCAAGGGATGTACAAAAGATGCACAGTAATTCCCTACAGACGTGAATTCCTGTGGTATCATTTTTACCTGTTGAAAAAAAAAAAAAATTAAAGGAGGACGTTGAAGCTTGGAGATGAATAATTCAGCACCTAAAGAATCCATTTGATTTACCAATTTATGGGCCAGATGGACCCATCATGGGAGGCCATACATTCCTGAGGGAAGATGCTATAATTTTTCAGTAAGATCTCATTTGGATTTTTTAAACATTAGTTATTCATGGTCGACAAATAATTTGAAAATTAAATACAGAATTCATATATGTAGGACATATTATCGTTCATGGGTAAATATGGAACACATCCACAAACATATCATTAAACATATGGAACTCTACACCTTTTGAGTATTTCTTCATATGCACAAAAAATAATTGCATAACCTGTTACGACATTAATAGCAATCATGTAATAGTGTTTTCAAGTATATTGCCTAAATAGACGTGTAGTGCAAAAGATTTTGATTACGTCAAATGATAATTAGATAGTGCTGAATAACGTGCGCATCATCGAACAAATCACGACCACTGAATTAATTTGGTGCCTACTGTGGATCGTCACATGATCGTGAAATGGAATGAGAATTGTCATTTCTCAACAAAACTTGTTCTATTTTTTCTTTCCTAAAATAATTTTCATTTTCCAATATTAAGTACAATCCATTCTCCTTAAAAACCGACCTAAACCATCCCATTAAGGGTGTGTTTGGAAAGTGAATAATTTTTTAGATAAAAAATGTTTAGGGTAGAAATTTTTGAAATAAAAGAAAAAGATATGACACAGAAGTAATGATAAAAAGTAAAAAAAAAAATAAAATTAAAATATATTGATTAATTGTACAGATAGTTATGTAGAAATAATTTAAAAGTATAGTGGTTGTATAAAAAAATATGAATACTTAATTAAAAAATAATATAATTATGAAGATTAAAAATTTTTAGATTGAAAATTTTTTGAGTTACTAACCCTGCCATAAATGATTACGACAATGCATAATATATATATGGCTTATCTCAAAAACACACATCAGGCCTCACTTGGAGAAATAATTACTTCTTTATTATTATATTCATAATTCATCTTAAAGTATATTTTTTCTATCCTGACGTATAGATTTTCACTCTCAAATAATAGGAGAACTCACTTTTAATACAAATGAGATTGGGTCGGGGAAAGATAGATTTCAATGGAACCTTGGGATAAAGTTAGGAGTGAGAAAAAAAATATTTTTAAAATGATAAAATTGATATAAAATGACATGAGTAGACTACTCGTGAATTAGTAAAGGCATGTTCCAAGTCATATAAGATTTTTGAATTAAATTTGCATGATTTTCAAGACAATTTTTAAAATTTTTAATACAACTTTACCTATTCCTAATATAACATTGTTCATTCCAGTACAGATTATTACATTCTTATTTTAAATATAAATTCAATTTAAGAATCTTGTATAGTTTGAAAAACGCCCTACACATGCTCTTACAGAATAAAAATTGGAAAAGCAGGAGTAAAAAATTGCAAACCATTTCGTCAGCGAGATTTCCATTCAAGACGTGGCCAGCAGACCAGGAGAAGACTACGTCCGCAAGACCTTTATCGTTCCTTTCTCCCTCCATCAATTGCCTCTCGAGATTATTCGTTCCCTAGCTCTTTAACGCTCTCTCGTTTCAAAACAAAAAGCTGCCACTAGATTCGGAACCTGATCAATGCTAGCTATGTTCGTCGAATCTGTTTTCTCCTCCTTTTATACATCTCTCTTGCTGCTTCTAACTTGCTAGGAAAGCTTGGAATGTGAGAAGAGTGTAGGAAATGTAGCTTGGGAATTAAGAAAGGTCCGTTGGAGGGAGTGAGCTTCGTCGTCTTTATGAGGTTTCGGCCTTTTGCTTTCTTGCATCTTATGTGCGAGCATCACATTTTTCCAAGCGCTTGACTTTCCCTTTGCACTCGGGTTGTCAAGTTACGCGTGTAACAGATCTGATCTTTCCATCATTTTGGGGAAGCCTCGAATGTGAAATGGGGAGAAATTGTAGGATGAGGTAGGGGTAAGAGAAGGAATATTTTGAGACTTGTGTGATTGACATGAAATAGTATAGATAAAGTTGAAATAAATGGGACAGTTAAAAAAATTTTGATTAAAATATAAAAGTAAAGTTAAAAAAATAGAGTAAATGAATTGCACTGGAAAACATGTTTACTATATGATACATCTCATCCCACGGTCCCACACTCTTTGATTGTCAAATATGTCCTTTGATTATTTAAATTTTTACATCACTGTCTCTTAGTTTTATTTCATGAATATTTGAAAAAAGTAAGAAAATGGGGAGAGGATGATCATGTAATCTCTACTAATGTTGTGTTTTGAATTGTGACACATAGTGAAAAATCTATTTTATTTATTATTTCTATCATAATTTTTTTTAGTTAAAAGACTAAGTTTTATCCAAATCAAATATGTGCATTGGCTACATATGCTGAAAAATATGTCTTCATTTCTAAATTATGAAAAATACTTTGATCCATTTACATATTATTATAATTTAATAATATTTATAGAATTATTTATCTACATATTAATGACATTTTAGATAGTTCAGATGTTGAAAATATAATTTTAAAATTGGTACTTATTATTAAATTATTTCATTATATTAAATTTTATGCATTTGTAGACAGGACAATGCATAATAACCATGTGGTCTCTTCTATTTTCAATATTTTGATACTTGATGAAAAATTTATTTCATTCATTGCATTTATCATAATTTATTTTCTATTTTTAATATTTTGATACTTGATGAAAATTTTACTTCATTCATTGTATTTATCATAATTTATTTAGCTAAGAGGTCAAATGTCATCTAAATCAAATATGAGCTTGGGTCATATCTGTTGTTAAAAAATATACATTTATGTGTAAATTATGAAAAATACATAAATTCATTTATATATTAGAATATAATAATAATTTAGATGATTTAAACATTTAAAGTACAATTTTAAAATTGGCATTTAGCATTAAATCATTTCATTAAGTTGATTTTACATATTTGTAAAATATTGTCGTGCCTAGTAATACTAGACAAATGAAAAAACTTTCTCCATTATATGAATGATGTTAAACATTATAGATCAAGCGAATGTTCTAGCAGGCATAAAGAATACTAAAAATGAAAAAAATTACGTAGCAGTTAGAGGTATTTCATAAAAACAAAGCTCATATATGTAATATATACAAGATAGCTAATGCAACAATCGGATGACTTAGATCCGTCAAATGTGGGATATTTAGAGGCCTTTTGGTAATGTATGTAATTATGTGATAAAAGTTAGGCTTTTGAAAAGTATGAGTTTAATATAATGTGACAGCGGTAAAATAAGAATCAATAAGATAATTGTATGATAAGATAATTGTATGATAAAATAATTAAAATATAGATATAAAAATAAAAAATAGTAAAATTATGTAGTTAAAAAATTAAATTAAATTTTAAAAAATGCATAAAAAGATGTCTCAAGTTTGTTTTTCGCTCACATTTTTTTCCAAGTGGCGCCTTTTTTTTTTTTTTGGGGGGATGACGTCTATATTTTACTGACTCTGGATTCGAAAACGCTGCGTCGCAACGCCGGTGTCTTACCAATTGGTGCCTTAAATGCGCGTAGCTGTGTAATGCCCCGCACCCGCGCGAGGGATGAAACTTTGCGTGGTTTACCCCGCGTTACTTTGCTTTCTACGCCCGTACTACTACTTTCCACGAATGTACGGACGATCTTTCTTCCCGCGACTGCAACAGGGGGAAGTCACAAACAGAAATCCACATATTCCCATTTTCGTCTGTTGCTATTGCTTGCTTTTTCACCGACGAAAAAAATCAGCCATTGGACAAAGTAACCTTTTGCCAGGGCCCTGAAATCATAACCCTTCGTTTATTGTTATTTTTTATTTAGAGCATCGACTTTCAGATTTTTATTTCAGAACAGCGCATCCTATGTAGTTTTTTAAAATAATTACGAATAGCCAAGCCAGAACATATATGATGGGTATCTAATTAACCAGAAATTGAGTTGATTTTACACAGGATGTTGATTACGGTTGGAATGAGATGCGAAATTAGATTTTTAAAAAAAGTATTGTTATTATGGGTATATTTCGAAAGTAATAAAACTTTTAAATAAAAAAATTTTTCACATAAAAGTTTTTAAAATGGAGGATAATGATATGATGTGTGCCATGTTTGGGAGGTAACAAAACTTTTAAATGAAAATTTTTTTGTAAAAAAGTTATTGAAATAAGAAAAAATGATGTGATAAGATATGAGGAATAACAAGGAATAAAAAAAATAAAGTTAAAATAAATATGTTAGTTGTATGAGTAATTGTGGATAAATAATTGAAAAGTATTATAGTTTATATAAAAAATGTGAAAAAATAATTAAAAATTAAGTAATTGTAGAGAGTTAAAAGTTTTAGATTAAAACATTTTAAATAAAACCAAACATATCCCTAATATATATGATATGAGTAATAATGAGAAGTAAAGAGAATAAAAATAAACTAAATTTGTTAAGTGTATTGACAGGTGTACAGAAATGATTGAAAAATAAAGTAATTATATAATAAAATGTGAAAAAAAATTTAAATAAAATAATTATGGATGGTGAAAAAATTTTGATAAAAAAAATTTAGTTTGAAAAGTTTTATATGTAACTAAACATACTCTATATTAGAAACTTAGAACATAGCAAATGGAAAGAGTAGCATGTATAATGAAAAAGTAAGTTAATGTTTCTTTTTTGGAAAAATATATTTCTTGAGAATAGAAAATTTCATCCCTGGAGATAAGAGATGATACGTTGCATTTTTCATCAATTAAAAATTAGAAAAAAGTCGAAAGATCCTATATGGTTGGGTGATTTACTGGTCAAGGTAATTTTTTTTATTGTATTAGTTATTTTGTAAGTTCTACTTAGTTCTTACTCTCCGTAAAGTTTAGTAATTTAAAATTTTATTTAATATTTTATATTTTTCAAACTAGCAAAATAGGCATGAATACATGCGCCTGTGCCTATTTGGCTGATGTTTAAAAATAAAAAATACCATTTTATTCATTTTTAAAAATAAAAATGAAAGTATTGAATGGGCCCACACGTATAAAAAATTAAAAATAAATTTTAGAGTCACCCATAATGATAGGCCGACCAACCAACAAATTTGTGAAAGGGAGAGAGATAAAAAAAATAGCAGGATTAATGTTTTAGATAAAAAAGAATGAGATAATTAAAATTCGGTCATAGGAAATGGCTATTATTATTATTATTATTATTATTATTATTATTATTATTTAGGGTGCCCGTCGGAAATGGTTGGGCTGACCTAAAAAATGCGGTCATATGAAATGGTCAGGCTGACGTAAAATGGAAGGACTCGGAAGTCTCCTGGAAATGATTTTTCTGGTCGGCTGACAGCTACGGCGTAGGGCACGTTTGGGATGGGATTTTGTGTGGGAAGTCCAAGTCATACAAGCAATATTTTTAAAAATTGTGTAAATAAATATTAAATGATAGAAAAAATAGAATAGGTATAAGAAAAAACGATTAGGATTACAGATAAAGTTAGAAAAAACAAAGTTGATGGATGGTTAAATTATTTACAAGGCAATATTCATAAGAAAGAAAACTATGTTTTTCATGATTTTCTTTTTTAGGTATATTCTTTCATAAATAATTTTAAGTATCCAACAACTCTATTTTTTTCAACTTTATTATCACACTCTAATAATTTTTCTTACAAGTACCTTGCATACTTTATCTATATCATTTTATAGCATTTATATAATTTTTAAGATATTTCATTTATTACTTCCCACACCATCCCATAGCCTCGCTACAATTCACATTAGCAATCAATTTCTCATGCAATTACAATTCACATTAGCAATCAATATCTCACGCAATTACGATTCACGAGGCTGCATGATGGTAACCGTGTCGGTAACGAATGCCTGTGATTGAACTTGTAGTGGATGGTAAAGATGTATTTCTCGTATTTTTTATTTTTTTTTTGGGATGGAAGGCCATCTACGATGATCATTTGGTATATTTATGTGCGGATTTCCGTCGCATGCAGCATCCGTCTGAGTCTTCGGTAGTCCCGCAACATACCATCTCCGTTCACATGGGGTCAACTGTTTGAGGGAAGAAGACCCCGAGGTGGGACGTTTCCACTCAACTCGTCCTCCACGCTATCAGTCGGACAAGGTATGCAACCGCCAACGGATCATCCTAACTTGCATAAGAACAGAGGACTACATATCGGACTCCCATCGTATGCATACACCTTTTTTTTTTTTTTTTTTTTTTTTTTACAATATTAATAATTTATGTGTATTTAATATGTGTATAAATTTTTACTATTTTTGGAGTATTTTAGATATTTATTTTTTATTTTTGAAAATCAGTGGCATTTTAGGTAAAATTACTAAAATGCCACTAATTTTCAAAAATAAAAAATAAAAATCTAAAATACTCCAAAAATAATAAAAATTAATACGTAGGTTAAATACACATAGACTAACAACCTTATAAAAAAATTGAAAAAAAAATAAAAAAAAAATAGATATATACGCCCGAAGCATTAATTCAATATCCGTACATATCACAGTCAACTTCAAATGCTGACTTGTAACGCACAAGCTTGCAAATTTTTAAATAATAATAATAACTATTTCCGATTACAAGGACCCAGGGAGCTGTTGGTGGTCGCCTCCCCACCAATTCAGTCAGTGAGACGAAGGAAGAAGCTGGCAGCAGCGCGTGGACTGTGTGATTTGTCTAGACTCCTGTGAGTCTTGACTGCTGGCAATATAATGGTATGCCGTGTTGCCGACAGTGTGAACTGTGTGAATGGAAGCAAGCGCCGTAATGTTCAGCTTCCCATGCAAGCATGTCTCAGCTACTTACCTCAATCCAACTGATAACTTTAACTGGTGCAGGTTTCGTCGGTTTCAACCGTTTTCAACTAGTAATATCACTATTACTTGTTTATGATGCTATAAGTATTTAAATGTTTTTTATTATTTTTATATTAATAAATATGTATATTCATAACCACTAATGTAGGTTCAATTTAGAATTTATCACTCTAATGATGAAAACACGTAAAAAATTAAAATTCTTTCAAAGATATATTAACTAAGCACCAATCTAAATCTTTTGTGCATTTCAATTTTTTAACTTCGAATTTATATTTTTATTTCGAAAATAATTTTTGAAGTATTTAACTCATTTTCATCCAAGAACTATTATTTATATATATTTAAAAATTATAAATTTTACCCAACAACATTTTCATACAAAAATACACTTATTAATCTAGACTAACAAAAGCTTGCCAAACTTGGAGAACAGCAGATCTACTCTTATACTACCACGATTGATGAAAGTGAAGTTGCATGACTTTTTGGGCTCAATCCGCTGGTCGGGCAGTCCAATTTTTTTTTAATTTTTATGCATATCCATGCTTTCTATTAAAATTTGTTTAAAGTCAAAATAAAAAGTGAAAGATTTAGTTGAAATTCACATATATAATAAATAAATAAATAAAAATATTTTTTAAATCGTTCATAATTGCTTAAATTGCGAACGACGGCACACATGGCCCATAAAATCAAAATTTCACCCGGCTGTCACAATTTAACTTGTAGTGCTGCACTCGTACTTTCTAAATGAAATGTAAACCATGATGTGTAGAATACAAAAATCATTTATTTGATGCAATCACACAAGTTTTGGATTGTTAGTTATAATAAATTATAGGATTAATTTCAAATATATCCACTACGTTTGCTCTTAATTACAAATATACTCACTAAGTTCGAAATCTTTCACATATACTCATTAAGTATTTCATTAATTTTAAATATACTCAATATGGCAGTTATGAATATTTAATAATTTTAAAATCTCAAAATAGCCCTATTGATCTAGCATTAATTGTGATTTGTGTTATATTTTGACCATTAAAAAAGTTATTACGTATAGATTTTCTCTCACATTAGATGTGTTTTTATTGCATTGTTCAACTTCTGTCGTAGTTGAACAACTATTATTATTAAATAATAAAAGATATTTTGGACATTTCATATAATAGATGACGGAAATTTTTAATTGTGTATGATGAAATGAGTATAGATGAAATTTCGCTCATACTTAATAGGTATATATGAAAAGTTTCAAACTTAGTGAGTATATATTTATAATTAAGGGTAAATGAAGTGAGTATATTTAAAATTAATCCTAAATTATATAATGGTTCACTTATATATCAATAATATTTTAAAAAGTATTGATGTTTAATTAAGAACTTTGGAGTTCATATAATAAAAAAATATTTTTAATATATTGGTATGGGTATTTAAATGGTAATGACTCGAGTAAGTTTTTTATTTAAATGAAATTGAGTTCGTAACTAAATTCAATATTAATTCAATAAAAGACTAAATTCAATAAGATTATGTTGTAAGAACTTGATTCTCTTGTAGTGCACTCTTCACAAAAGCACTTAATTAAAAAATATAGAAGAAAAATCACCTGGCAAAAATTAAATACCACCAGTGCATAAAAGCATGAACTATTTTATTACCCACATGAACTATCTTCGTTGCTGTATATAATAAACCGACTTATCAATTTAGATATTTTTAATCATATATAGCCAAGCATATAAAATAAATAATGTCAATAATTTTGAGATGAAAAGGAAAGAAGATTCAATAGAAAATTTAACTGTACGTCTTATAGTTAACTGCAAGATGATAGTGATATGAAGAATAGTTCAATACATGAGAGGTAGCGAGGCAGGGCTCATTAGAAGCGTCGGCGTCCTTTGCCTTTGCCGAGTCGAAGTGACGCAAAACCTTTGGCCAAGTCCTCAACAAGCTCGTCATTTGCATCTTTGATGGCTTTGGCCAAACTTTCATCGTCCTTTGCATCAAAGAAGCAGTTTCTGTCCTTAGCATTAATGACTATTTGCTTCCAGATCGAACCACTGTTAATCAACGTCTGTCTATTTCCCAAAATCCACAAGCAGTGCCTGCAGCCAAAACGAGAAAAACCTAGAGATAGTCACTTCTCTCTTATATCACTACAGGAGATACAATATTTTTAGCACCATATATATAAAGTATTGTCCCCGAGTAGCAAAAAGTTGAGTTGATTTGTGCATCGGGGTCTACTTAGCTTAGGTATACTCAGGCACAAAAAACTATTTTTTAAACTCATTCACAAATTATGAGAATGTTACTGATTTTAAAAAATTCAAAAAATATCTACAAATTTCAAAAAATGGTAAAATTTAATATACGTGTTAAAAATATTTAGATTAATAGTTGTATAAAAAAATTCTAAAAAAATGAATTAAATACACTTCGGTGCATTAAGGTTAAGTGCACTTAAAAATGTTCCAACAAATTTTGCAGGGCCTTGTCATGAAAAAGCATCTAAGTGGTTAAAAATTCAATTAGTTTTCAACACACGGTACTATTGTTGCTAAAAGCTATAAGTTTTAGTGCGCCACTATTAAAATTTTTTATTAAAAAAATCAGTCACAGCTAAAAAAACTCTCATGCAAAAGTAAAATTTTCTTGTAGTGTATTGCTAGTTTAACTACAAAATTTTATTTTTTAGTGAACACAATTTTCTTGTAAAAATTAAAATTTTGATTATTAAAGAAAATTTTAATTGCGTGGTGACATACGTTATAGTGATTACTAAGAAGAAATAATTTTTTTATTTCTTATCTTATAACCGAAGTCATTCTAGGTGCATTTTTTACAATTCTCACTTAATAGGTGTAAATTTAATAACGTAACTAACAGTATATCTATGAGAAACATTGCTCTTAAAATGAGAGATAGAGTTACATATGCCGTAATCTAACCCGAAGGCTCTCGCACTTAAAACTAAGAATTAACCAATCAAGCTATGCCCATAGTAGTGCAATTAGAACTTGTTCATTGCTAATAAAGGTTTTCAAAAACTTATTTTATTGTAGTATATTCCATTTGTAAAGGCTTGCCTCTCTGCCTAGGTAGACTTAGTTTGGTTGGTTGCATGATCATTTACAAGTGCTCATATGCTATTGGTAATTTTTTCACAAATGATGAAAAGATGTTTAGTCCTTCTAACTATCACATGGAATAAAGTGAACTTTGAATAAGGTGGTTGAATAAAAAAAGATTATCAAGTTTTTTTTTAAAAAAAAATAATATTTCTATATTTGTATATATCATGACATCTGATATTATAATGAAGTGCATTCACCCTCTCATATTATGGAGCAAGAATTTTTCTATAAACCCACACCTAGAGAAAAAATTGTAAAAACCCCTACATCAAGGGAAAATTATAAAGTGGAATGATCTTGTTAGTCCGGGCTAAGTAAATGTTCCACCTAGCTTACTTCAAAAACTCATTTACAATAATTTTTTTTAATTTTTTTCTTCGTACACTTGTTTATCTAAATATGTTCAATATATAAACCAAGTTTTACTATTTTCAAATACGTATATATAATTTTTTTAAAATTTTTAAAAATAAGGATATTTTAAATACATGTACACATATAGATGTTTTAAAATCTTAAAAAGTTATCTATACATATCCAAAAATGGAAAAACTTAAATTTGTATATTAAATACACTTAGATAAACAAAGATATGAAGAAAAAAATAAAAAAAATTGTTGTAAGTGGGCTTTTTAAGATAGGTTAAGCAGAATATTTGTTTAGCTCAGACTAAGAGGATTACTTCTCAATTATAAAACCCCAGCTGTAGAAGGACTATTCTGTAAGAAAACCCTTTAGGATAGGATTTTGAACACATGTCATTCTACCATAGGAGCAATGTACAACTGTGCTAGAGGTGCATTGGCAAGAAAATAGTGCTGTGAATGAAAAATTAATAATTTGTCATTTATTACTCTTTTTTGTGTAATTGTCCTATTTAAATCATTTTTTCATTTTTCGTACAATTTCGTAATTTATTTTAATTTTATTTTCTTTACTTTACATCATTATGCATGTTATATCACATTAATTTTTAAATTTTTCTAAACTTTTTTCTAAAATCCTTTTTTAATTTTGTCTCAGATTCTAAAAAAATTACATAGAAATTAAAAAGTTTTTTTTTTTTTTTTGGAAAATATACAATCTCATGTTATGGGATGATCCTGACAACGCAAGTGTTGGTAATATAAAAAAGCTTGCAGCAACCGTTTCTCCGTAACCAGCGTGCATTGCGTGCGTGAACGGGAAAGCCTTAGCTAGTAGCTGCTTTGAGGATATGCTTTAGTCGAAGAAGTTTTTCTATTAATTGGAAGAATAAATTTTATTAAACAGAAAGATGCACAGTAGCAGAAATCTTTTTTTTTTTTTTTTGGATTGACACAGAAGCAGAAATCTTGACGCAATGAAATTTCTTTAGCCAGTTAGTTGGTTTTAGTTAGGAAGCATGTATGTATATAGTATATACCTTGCTCTGGTCAAAGCCACATTGGTTCTCTGAGAATTATCAAGAAACCCAACCGACCCTTTGTTGTTCGATCTGACGGTAGACATGATGATCACGTCCTCTTCCCCTCCTTGAAACCCATCAATGGACTTCACATTCACAGTAAAATTTTCTTCTGCTTCATACCTTGCCCCGAGCTTCTCTTTAATGGCAATGGTTTGAGCCGTGTAGGGAGATACGATTCCAACGGAAACCTTCTGTTTGCTTTTACTAGTTTCTGGCAAAGAAAAGAAAATTAAACAATAAATTCAAACTCAGTACCCAACATTAATTAACGAGTAATTAATCCACAAACATAGCATATATACGTATACACGTTCGCACCTTTGAAAAGGTTTTCCAGCGTTTGCAAAACCGCAGCCATCTCCACCATGTTCTTGAGGCTATGGCCCCGGCCAAACGTCTCGCGTCCCAAATCCACATTGATAAACGAATACGGACCGTACATGGGGTGTGAAAGGTACCTTCTTTCATGGCTCTGTTCCGTGACGTTTGGACCGTCCTGAATCTGATTGTTGTAGAATTTGGCATTGGGGAAGTCACTGATGGCAGGATGCATCCTGTACTGAATATTTAGGAGGTGCTTCTCATGCCCCCTTGAACTCAGCCTTTCAAACAGGCTTCTTCCAAACTCAGCTCTCTCCGAAATCTTCAAACACAGATATACAAATGAGTATGAGTTCGGATCTAGTGCACGCCGGTGCACCTTTAAAATTTTATTTTTTATTTTATAAAATTGTTAATCTAAGTATATTTAATTTTAACGTGTATTAATTTTTACTATTTTTGAAATTTTGTAAATATTTTTTTATTTTTTAAAATCAATGTCATTTTTATAATTTCACTAATTTTAAAAATAAAAAAATCTGTAAATATTAAAAAATAATAAAACTTGATATATATATATATTAAATATACGTAAATTAACATTTATATAAAAATATTTTCAAAAAAATAAAAATAATAAGTTAAATGCATCCCTGTGCACTTAGTCTCGCGCCAATGAGTATTAACTATTAAGAAGAAGATGTACAAATAAGCCGACGAAAAAAGCAAAAAATCCGTCGTCGTCCTCCTTAGTACGAGAATGCCATGCATGCATACTTACCTTGCTTACAACCATTGCGCGCAGCTGATTCTCATCGCCAATCAGGACTGCGTGCATGCAAGGCAGCTGCAACGGAATCAACGTCTCGCATTCTTTAAGTTGAGCCGCTTCATCGATCACAACCAACTCAAACGGTTTCATATCCAAGTTCCGCAGTAAAAAAGAGCTGGACGCGGTGCAGAGAACGACCGCAGCGTTTTCCAAACAGAAATCCTGAATCGCGTCTCGGCCTACTAACTGAGTAATCTGGCTGTCGTCCTTAAGGTCTCTTAGAACGCTCAGGCACTGGTCCCTTGCCAAACTCACACCATTTACTAGATCATCAAACTTAAATACTATTTCCACCATCGAGTCGCTCTCCATTGCCAACGAGCTCTGAAGAGACCTAATTGAATACAGAGCTCTTACCAGGTTGTCCAAGTAACTTTCCGAAATCAGAGCAGATGGCGAGTGGGTATAAAGCGTTCGGATAGAATGCTTCAATGGCGTTGCAATGGCGTCAAATCGCTCTGTTACATACTCCCGAAAACCCATGACACCATGACGATCTTCGTCGTCCTTTTCGTTTTCCAGATAGACCTTGTACTTGGAAACACAATCTTCAAGAAAATTAATCGCTGACATGAGTTGATATCTCCACCCTGTCACAGGCGCAAAGCACCCACCAAGCCTTCTCACGCGTTCCCCAAGAAAAATCTCCCGAAGATCGTCGGTGATGTTCATTCTCTCCTCATTTCCCAACAGAACCACGTCTCCCAGCCTGCGAAGTCCCTCGTGTCGAGTTGGTCTGAGCTTCACCAACTTCAGGAGACGGGAAGCCACTTGCGCGACTGCCACGTTCGTGGGAGCACAGGCCAGAACTCGGCTGTTCGACGCTAGCAGCGCCATGAGCAACGTGCCAATCGTATTGGTCTTGCCCGTCCCTGGCGGACCCCAAATGAGTTGGACTGACTGATTATGCCGGCATTGCCTTGCCGCCATGGTAGACAGCACTGCTATGCGCTGTGATTCATTCAGATTAATGGCTGCTGGATTGGATTTTTCTGTATCTGTTAGAGTTTGGGCTGCTTCTTTAAACCGTTCAACATAACAGATGTTGCAGCTTCTTTCAACCTGTCGAGAGTAGAAATGGCAATAAACTACAAGATGGTTTTTGGTGTCATGATCAAGACACCACTTGCTTTTGATTTGGATGGCCATGTCAAACTAAGGGTGTATAAACCTTTATATTTTTATATATAATTACTCTATCTTTTAATTATTTTTACTTGACTACCTGTATAACCAAACTATTAGATATTTTATACGTTATACCTCAATTCATTTTATTACAAAACCTAAGAAAATTACAAACCCTCAAATATCAAAATGGAAGACTATACACTCACGATTATTAATGAGGTGACAAAACTACCTTGCCAAGTTTCGAATCGGATCACTTTACTTAAAAAGGTATGTCTTCTATCACCTATGCAATTGGTACCAACCTACTTATTTTAATTTTTTACTTAATATATTAAAAAAAAATTTGTTCTATTTAATTTTTATCAAAACTCTTATCATATCATATTATTGTCTACCAAAAACTTTTCATCAAAATTATTATGACTTCTTACTTTCGGCATATCATTATTAAAACATACAAGAAAGGAAGGTATCATAACCAAAAGAGTGAATTACATTTTCCCACTACATTTCAATTATTTTTCCATTTTAGTTATTCTAATTTTTCTATGTTTTATTCGTTTTCTTATGCAAAATTTTTATTTATTTCTATTTTATACCATACCATTACGTTACATTCCCAAACACACCTATAGTAAAATACAACCATAAAAATATAAAACAACAAACATAATGTATGTTTTTTGAAATATAAAAATATGTACAACTTAAAAAAACTATGCGTACAGCCGGCTTTCCAAACCTGGCCTAAAAAAGCTAGTAAATATTCTTAATTAACAGAGTGCATGGATTGTCGCGCTTGAACCCATTCTTAATTAACAGTTTCCGAAGTATGTATAGCACGGTCCTTTTACTGTACGGCCGCCAACAAATCAAGCGATTTGCTAGCCACTAAAATAACTTTTTTGAATTTTTTTGACATTTTTATTTGTGAAAATTACATAAGCACCAAGTGACAAAGATGTTATCTAGGTGGGCATATGCATCTGAGATAAAAAGAGAATAAAAAAATAATTTTTGGTCGGCACGTTATACGTATATATATATGACCAGCGCCCATGTAGATTAGGACTCTTATTATAAATCTAATAGGTCTATTCTCATGACTTCTGATGTCATAAGTTCTTATCTAGGACTGTGTTACCAAATGTAATTTTTTTTTTCTAAAAAAAAAAAATGCAATTGCCCACAACAATCGAAGTGAGGCCACCTCCAAATTCCATCATTTTTCGGGAGATCATTCCATATATGGTTAATTTCAAACAAAAACTTTAATCTATATTTATACAGTTCCCTATACGAGCATGTAAGAGTATGGGATATAATTACAAGAAGCTTCCAGCGAAAGATCAAATGCATGCAATGAAAAAAACCCGAATATAATCAGAAATTACATGACATACCGAAGAACTGGTGAGCAGCACCTTTCGTGTGATACCTTGACTCGTTGTTTCTTCTTCCATATGGAGTGCTTTCCAGATGCGGTCGTAAGTAGTCAAATTGCTGAAGAAAACAGCAAAGACGTACCTCCTTTCTACTACTGCATCCTTAAAGTGCTTTGTCACCTTGGCTTTAATTTGAAACGGTGGCGTCCCCGTCTCACCATCGCCGTTCATCCTAACCAAGCCCAGAACGAACGATGCCCCGATCCGTTTGAGATCATCAACCGAATTAGGTATTACGGCTGACAAAGCAAACATATCTCCAGCCTTTGGAACGTAGCTTCCTCTATTATTCTCTGTACCATTTCTCATTATGGGCTCCACGGAAATCATATACAGATCCTTGGCAGGTTTAGATAATGCCTCTATGGAAAGAATTTTTAAAAGGTGAGCCTTGCGGATGTCTTTGAGGCTCGAAGACAGTTCGGTCCGGGTTTCCTCCATCAAGGGATGTATATAAGACCCGTAATAATCCTTTATGGATCGAAAATCTTGTGGAATTGTTTTCACCTGCGAAAAACCCCCGTACTTAAAAAGTTTCGAAAGCATGCATGCATGCATGCAAAAAGAAGGATTATATGGGAGGTGGGAATTTGTAAACCTTGTCCTTGAAGAGATCTTCGTTGAAGATGTCTCTAGCTGACCAAGAGAAAATGACGTCCACCAAGCCTTTTTCATGCTCATCTCCCTCCTTCTTCGACGACTTCATCGCCTTTTCGGATTCCAGCTTTTCGTCAACCCCAAAACGAAACGGAAGGACTGAAGCTGTTGTATGCGCGCAGTATACTGAGGCCGGGATTGGATCGTATCTATGCCTTTATTTAAAGAAAGCCAGGGCCTAGGAACAATAAGTGGATAGTCCAGGAATTACATCTCTGTTGTTAATCATTTATGATGCGCATTGCATTATATTTGGGGGAGAGCGAAAGGCGTCGGGGGTCGGTTTCAAGTTTTAATTCCTACTTCGAACTTCGGTGCTTTCTTAATTCTTATTTGCCCCCTTAGTTATCAGGATTAATCTTTGTCGCAAACTCACCCTTGCGTCGACTGATCTCAGCTTTCCTCGCGAGGATTATTTCGGACACGAAGTTGCATTTTAAAAGATTTTCTCCAATGCATTTGTTTTTCCTTTATGCATATACGTGTGAGCTTGATTTTAAACCCTGCTTTGGCTTCCTTATAAATATTTTCAGACAGAGAGACAGAAATCTTACCTTTGCTTGGATGGCATTGACGGTCAGGATTCGACCAGACCTAGGATAACGATGGCATGGAGATTGCAGAAAATTTCCTCTCGCGTTTCAATCCTATTAACTTAGATGTTCTTCTATTCATTATGATTTTAAAAAAAGATAGAAACATCAGCAAATTATATTCATAAATTAAATTAATCCAAAAACAAGAACGATCTTAACCATGAACATTTGTAATATTCAATTAGAAAAATTATTATTAATATTTTCAATTATATGTAAAAAGTATTTTTAAAATATATCTAAATTCGCATGAGTAAAATATCATACATTATTGTTATAATTAAGAAATAGAGTTTATTACATTTTTATATTATTGATGGATAAAATTAAAGAAGTACATATTAAATTTTTATTTTGTTGATGAATAAAATCAAAGAAGAACATATTAAAATTTTATATTGTTGATGAATAAAATTAAAGAAGTACATACTAAATTTCTGAATTCAAAATAAAATAACTATAAAATATATGATAATGCTCATATATATTTCACATAATTATAAAATAATTTAACTCTAAAAAATTTATGTGTGATGGTATTAATTTCAAAAATAATAATACCCCATAGGACTTTGCAATAGGTTAATCCTATATAGTGTTGATACTATATAGTATCATATTATTGGATTACTTTTTAAAGTATATTTTATTAAAATTTGCATGTCATTAATTAATGTAAACAAAAATTCTTCTTTTATTAAATACTAAATTCTAAATAGATAATACAAATTTTCTTAAAGATAAAATATATATAATTTATAACTACGTATATAAATACCCAAATACTTATAAAAGCTTTTTTTCCTATACCATACAAAAGCTTCTTTTGATCATATATTTAATTTTTTTTAAAATAGTTTAATAACAGTTTAATCTTAAAATATGGAGAGATCAGATTGCTATATACGGTGAAATGGTTTCATGGGAGGTTGAATTAAGGGTATTATGGTCGTTACAGTCAGCTCATTGACTTCGTTTTTTAATTTTGAAAATAAGAATCACTGAGCATCAACAGATGGCCTCAATTGAATGGTTTACAGTAAAACAGGTCCGATAAGTACCATGCCCGGAATACCCTAGCTTGTGTCGAATATCATTGAAAACTGTTATTAAGAAAAGCAAGCTGAATCTCGTGTATGATATAATCGTGAAAGGTGTCGTTAAGAAAAGCAAACTGGATCTGCCTAGGCAGAGTAATGCTTCAATGCATTCAAAATTTCATTTTTTATTTTTTTATATATTTTTCTGTAATTTTTTATAATAACGTTAATTTACGTGTATTTAACTTAAGTATTAAGTTTTACTATTTTTGGAGTTATATAAATATATTTTTTGATTTTTAAAAAATAGAAATATTTTAGTCACTTCAAAATGGCTAAAGTACCGTCTGTTTTTAAAAAATAAATATATATATATATACGCATATCTAAAAATAATAAATTTTAATTTATAGATTAAATATACATCGATTAATAATCTTACAAAAAAATTTCAAAAAATATATTAAAAAAAATGAGGTTTTGGAACCCTTGAAACATAAAGCAATAGATTGCATAGTTCATCGCTGAGGCTCATCTTCGCCAGCACAAGAGCCGATCAGGGGAATGAAAAAAACAGGTGCGATTCATTATTTGGCAGCAAAGCTGAAAATTTGGACGCTCAAATTTCAAAATTGAAAAATGATAGGAATGCAAATAGCCCAATTATAACTTTAATTAATAATAAGACCATAAGGATAAGAGAGATTGGAGTCCCGGATGTTCATCAGGTTCTATTTAACATCGCAGAATCAGAGTGTAAACTTCAAGCAAGTCATCACACTATACCGTCATGACACAATATGTAACACCCACCCACACCGTCGGACGCTTTGTTTTGTTTTTGATAATTACGAACTGTAATTCTAGCTGGAGGAAGAGAGAATTCAAAGGTTCATAGTTCGTATACCAGATTCTCAACCGTATGGTTTCTATAAGGAGAAGATGATAAGGAGCACTAGCTCCTTAAGACCTAGAATGGCTGCACTCGGAGCTCATCGCCGTTGCAGTTGGAGTGATGCGAAACCTCTCGATATGTCCTTTACACTGATTCTTTCTGCGCGGAGGATTGCTTCAGCTAAACTCTCATCCTCCCTTGCATTGAAGAAACACTTTCGCTCCACAGCATTGTTAACTATCTTCTTCCAGATAGAGCCACTGTTAATTAAAGTCTGACCGTTTCCCAAAATCCATAGGCAATGCCTGAAAGAAAAGAAATTTCAATCTCATTTAGTTTTCTAATTTTCAATTACATACCACCATAAGATAGAACTTCATGCTGCTAAAAACTTCCAGTTATAATTTTTTATGGTCCACTGAAACCATAATAGTAATTGCATTCTTAGAGCCCGTTTTACATGACTTGTGCGCTAATTGTATGTTTCGCAGGTTATGAAGACAACCATACCTTGCTCTGGTCAAAGCTACATTCGTTCGTCGTGTATTAGCAAGGAATCCTATTCGTCCTTGGCGGTTTGATCTAACGGTAGACAGAATGATCACATCCTCTTCCCCTCCTTGAAACCCATCAATGCACTTTATGCTCACTACAAAATCATCCTCTTTTTCATATGTTTTCCCAAGTTTCTCTTGAATTGCAACAACTTGAGCTGCATATGGCGACACAACACCAACAGTAACCCTCTGTCCTGATTTTACAGATGCTGTAAAAGAAGGGACAAAAACGAGGCCATACGCCGCCTCCATTAAAGAAATGAAAACCACTCGTAAAAGGTATCATAGTGACTGTTTTCTGATAAATATGCAGATATGGATCTCTTTAAGCAAAGTTATAAACTAGGATATGTTAATAGTGGATATGATAGAGATTATTGTGTTAATGTATGATGCGATACAAACTTGGATCCCATGAATTTCCTTGAAGATGATGTAGAATACATGCTTCGTGAATCCAATTACACTGGCCTGCTAGCCTGAACAAGAAACTATCTCTAAGCTATGCTACCCTAAACGACAAAACAAACCAACTATCCAGTTCCCCTTCTCCCGCCTACCCCTTTCCCTATCTGTAAGGCAGTTAATGACAAGGCCTACAGACTAAGACAAATGACCATATCAATACGTGTGTGAATATGGATTTCTCAAGCGACCATAGCTAGAAACTAGAATCCATTAGGGTCAAAGCCTAATCCACCATAAGAAACCATAATTTATCCACCTACCATACCATTAAAGAAATGATGATTTCTCCATCTCGAAAATAAGATTATGGCCTTCCCCTCAAAGACATCCTCTTTCACACCATCTCTAGTACAGACCCTAAAAAGTACCCCTTGATGTTGTTTAGTGTGAGCAATGGTGGGCTCACAACTAAACTCATAATCAATGCACATGCCTAATCAGCCAAGTGAACTCCCAAAACCCAAGAGAATATGTAAATAAAATTGCTGCAATTATGAGTTTAATGCTTAGACGCACAAGCACAACAGAATTAGATTTGAATATGCATTGCCTAAAAATAAATTCTCCTACAAAGGATGAGCTGCGATACAGAATTATGAAAAGATCGAAAGAGAACATACCTTTGAAAAGGTTTTCTAGTATTTGAATAACTGCAGCCACCTGTACCATATTCTTCATACTAAAACCTTCATCAAGCATCTCCCCTCCAACAACAATATTAATAAATGAATATGGACCATACATTGGATGTGGAAGGTATCTCCTTTCATACCCTTTTTTCTTGACACTTGGAGCATCTAAAATCTGATTGTTATAAAATTCAGCATTTGGAAAAATACTTATGGAAGGATGCATTCGATACTGAATGTTGAGAAGGTCCTTTCCTTGACGTAGTTCACTCAGCCTTTCAAAGAGGCTTCTTCCAAATCCAGCTTTCTCAGAAACCTTTAACAATGTCACATCATGTAAGATAACTAAAAATGATCACAACATCGAGCATGTCATAAAGAACTTTATGATCCTAAATCCATTATCAGGGCTGTGCTTTGTAAGCTTGATCAAGTGGGAAGCATGGTTGGGTGATCCAGACAGCTAATCTTTTAAGCATTCATGCATCCATTCGTGAAAAATGTACGGGTTTTAGTTCCTACAATATCTCATAACTGGTGGTGTACCCACCCATTGTTGCTTACTCTCATGCCTTTTTCTGAGAATCAGGATAATGGATCGGATTTTCACATCTAGGATATTATTCATGCACAATCACATTGGGTGATTTTCATGAAGGACCCAATGAACCACATTACACATTAACATGGATGAAATTGTTGAGTAGACATAGCTTAAGAGAATGCAAACCTTGCTTTGAATCATTGCCGGTAATTGACGCTCATCACCAATTAGAATTGCATGTTGTACACCAGGTAGCTGCAATGGAATCAGTGACTCACATTCTTTCAACTGAGCAGCTTCATCGATAACCACCAGTTCAAATGGTTCCATCTCTAGTGACCGCAATGAAAATGAGCAACAAGCTGTGCAGAAAACTATGGTCGCATTTCGCAAACAAAATTCTTTAATCGTGCGTTTATCAAGTAACACAGGTACCTGAATCTTGTGTTTGAGTTCTCTTAGAAGTCTAAGGCACTCATTCTTAGCCCAGCTCAAATAATTTATATCTTCAGCAGTCGTAAGCAATTTCTTGAGCATCTTGTCATTAACTTTCACAGAATTTAATGAGCTTTCAAGAGTTTTTATCGATTTGAGAGCTCTAACCATGTGGTCAAATACACTTTCCGAAAGTAAGGTGGATGGTAGATGCACACAAAATATTCTAATAGAAGTCTTAAATGCTTTTACAATCACACCAAATTGGCTTCTCACAAACTCCCCAAACTTCAAGGGGTCCTTGTCATCCTTGTTCTCCTTGGTCTTCTCGTTTTCCAGATAGATTTCATAATAAGAGTCACTGTCTTCAAGAAAATGAATCACTGAAACTAGCCGCTGTCTCCACCCTGTTAGAAGTGCAAAGCACTCACTCAGCCTATTAATGCGATCATCTAGAAAAATGCCACGAAGGTCATCTGTTATGTCCATTCTCTCCTCATTTCCCATTAAAACTACATCTCCCAATCGGCAAAGGCTAGTGCCAGGTGATTCCCTCACCAAACTCTGGAGGCGTGAAGCCACTTCCACAACAGCAACATTTGTTGGAGCACAGACCAGTGTCCTGCATTTAGAGTCTAGAAGTGCGTGTAGCAACGAACCAACTGCTTTTGTCTTTCCAGTGCCTGGAGGGCCACAAATGAGATGAACTGAGTGCTTATGCTTGCATGACCTCAGTGCTATTGAACCCAATACTGCTTTAACTTGTGATTCGTTTAGGTCATATGAATCCAAAGTGGATTTTGTTTTTCGCAACAGCTCTTTGGTTTTCTGTCCATTTTCTCCAGTAAAACAGAGTTTGCAAATTCCGTTGACCTGTTAGAAGGACACAACACTGAAACAGTCTAATCGTGGAAGTAAAAGTTAGTGAGACCTGCAAGTAACATGAATATTGAGAAAGCCAAAGCCTGAAGTTATAGAAGTTTTGTAGTCTCCGGCATGAATCTAGAAATAATAGAAGTTACAGATGCCTCATACGACAAAAGGATACATAGCAATATTTTGTAGTCTCTAATGATGTTGGGCACGGGCAAGGACTCCCACCATGAATTCGGCACGTTCAAGATCCCCCAAAATGCATGATGAAATGCCTCGGTTGCTGAGTAAAAATTAAAAATGGACAGTCTTGAAAGAATAGGATATATCCAAAGTCAGACAATCTGCAAATATGATCTGGAAGAATTTCGAAGCAACAAACTTCCAAGGAGAAATTCAAATTTGACATATTTAAAAAAAAAAACGATTTAACTTTCTTATTTTAAAGAATTTAAAATAAAACTGATGAATGGACTTGGCCAATCGATCAAATGCACTGGAATAGAAATCTACGTCCCGTGGCATACCGCATACGTACCAAGTAGTAGGGGTGTAGCACTTCATTTATGATATCAGGACTTCCAGCTGAATTCAATGCCATCCAAATACGACGATTTGTTGTCATATTTTTCAAGAAAACAGCAAAAAGAGTTGATTCCTTCCCCTTGGGAACCTCAAAAATCTTTGATACTCTAGCTCGAATCTGAAATGGTGGTCCACGTTCATAATCTTCATTCCTAGTTACTAAACCAAGAACAGGTGATGTCCCTTTCCATTTTACATCATCTAGTTTTGAAGGTACTGCAGCCGCCAAAACAAAAATATCACCACCCTTTGGAACGTGATTTCCTCTGTTGTCATTATCTGAACCATTTCTTGTTGGTTTCATGAAAATTTCAAATATAGACTCCTTTGGCTTGGCTTCTAACAAAAAAATCTGCAGAGCTTTCCCAACTGAAATTATCTCATAAACCGGTGCTTTGGAGAGAGCCTTGAAGCTGGAAGCCAAATCAGCCCGGGTTTCATCTATCAAAGGATAAATATAGGACCCATAGTAATGCCCAGTAGAAGGAAATATCCTCGGAATCCATTCAACCTGATCAAAGCAAAGGGGCCTGTTTCTGAGTTTTTGAACATGCATTCGTGAATGCGAATCACAAATTGAGGGTGCCTTGACAAGCCTTCTATCCAAGAAATGATGGTGAATGTGAACATTGAAACCATGTTGTTTAGATTGGTTAATATACATAATCAAATATCATGATTTTAGTTTTTTTTATTAATAATATCATTCAGCTAAGAAAAAAGTTTTTTGTTGTTGTTGTTGTTGTAAAGAATAAAAGATAGTAGACAGCTCAGATCGACTACTACATTATATTGACTCATTTTTATAATTTTAAAATACGTTTCCTGTATTGTTGGACACCTTACTCCATCCTTTCTCACAAAACAGAGGACTAAGCGTATCAAAGATAGATAATGACAGAGGTAATCAGAGGAAAAAAAAAATGCTCGGGTTGTCTAGTTCGATGCCAATTACCGAGTAAGTAGATGTCAGGATTAAGGTAGAATTGAAGCATTTGTCTTTTTTTGGTTTGTAATTAAGCCAAGTTATTATTAGCCTAACACAATAAGATTCAGACGGTGAATGAGTCAAGCTGGCTTATATGCTTATCAGCTCATGCAACTCATTTCAATTGAGTTTGTAAACGGGTAAATGCAAGGGCAAATAGAAATAGAAATAGAAATATTAGTCGAAGAAGAGATAAATGTTACTCGTACACGGTTTGCTTAAAAAGAATGTGATTGCAAATGTAGAAGAAAATATGAATAATGGAAGTATAATTAATGGGCATATTATGAATTTAAAAGATAAATATAAGAGGCAATGATTAAAAAGTATACATGTACAAGTAACAAAATAAAATAAAAAATCGTATGGATGGATGGCATAAATAAATGTATATTGATTTATACTGTACATTTACATTAATCTATCCATTTAGCATTTACTTGTATGTGCCCAAGGCCGATAAAAAATAAATAAATAAGATTGATTATAGAAAAACCTAGATACTAATAAGTGATGTTACACAAGCTAGTAAGGTGTCCACAACTACAGAATGTGCAAAAGTAAAGAGGGCTAGAATTTTTTTACTGATATTTTTTGTTATCTACAAAAAATTTCAAACCAAAACTTTTTAATTTAAAATTTTTCACTTACATTATTTTTTAATCATTTCTTTATATCTTCCTGTATAACCATCGTATATTTTAATTATTTCTACACAACTACCCGTACAAATAATTTATCTATTTAAATCTCATTTTTTTTGCTGTTTGTCATTGTCTCTATTATATCGCATTATTTTCTTACGTTTCAAAAACTTTTCATTCAAACATTTTATTATTTTTCAGACACACCCTAAATATAACTGAAAAATTTTATGGATCCAAAGCCTTATGAAAAACCTCATGAAGAGTTCCATTATCTAAAAAAAAAAGTATACGGATGTCCTTTCTTATAACTTGGGGAAAGATGGTTGAAGGCTAAAACTCTAAAATTATTAGAAAAGTGAACTCCTCCATCTTCTAGTTTTCTTTATATAAGTTTCTCTTGTGAGCTCGTCCGTAATTTTTAGAAAAGAGGCTCAAGGCAGATTTGATCATGAGATCAAGTGAAATGATGAATCAAGAAAATTTTGCTAAGCTAATTCTTTCGATGGCCATTTTAGAAAGGTAGTCAAGTATGGAGACTCAGAAATGAGCTTCCTAAGGTCAGTCCATGTGGCCTTATACATTGACAGAGATTTGACTCATGTAGCCTTCTTGTGGATAGTGCTGGAGATGATGGGTTGGGCATGTGCCTTACATTTACATACGCTAAGCAACTCATAATAACGATTATAAGCACCGGGGAGTTGACTTAATGACGAAGCTCAAGTCACTTGTGACCGCAAGTTGATGTGGAAGTGTGGCTTAGGCCTCGACCAAGATGTTTTTCCTCAACAATAAGAATAAATTTTTTTTAAAAAAGTAAGATTTCTCAAAAATTTTGAAAACTTAAAAGTAAAGCGCAAGCCAATGCTTTAGGCTTGTTTTATAAAAAAAGCCAAGCTTAAGTTGAGATGAGCCACCTCAGGCAACAAAGAATTTAGGATAATGAATCCTGATCATTTCAAACCGATTCAAAATACATTTTTTTTTCAAATTCTTTTACAAAACCATTATTCTAGTTATGTTTCATCTATAAATCAAGTTTTACCAATTTTGTAAATATGTATATATTTATTTTAAAATTTTAAATATAAGAGTATTTTAATCATTTTAAATTGTTGAAACATGACTAAAATACTCTCATATTTAAAAATCTAAAATAAATATTTTTTTTTCAAAATCGGTAAAAAATATTTATAAATTAAATATAACTAGATTAATACTTGTGAAATTTTTTAAAAAAATATATGTTTTTGGACAAGGACATTTCACACCAGTTTAAAATGATCATTTTGAGTGTTAATTATTTCAAACCGGTCCAAAACATATAATTTTTTAATTTTTTTTTACGAAATTGTTGTTCTAGTTATATTTAATTTATAAACCAAGCTTCGCTAATTTCGAAGATATGTAAATTTAGATATAGCTCGAACTTTAAGCCGTTTATACAGAATTTTTAATAAATAAAAATGCTATATTGAATAACAAAATAGACAAGTAAACTAAATTTGGCTTGGCTTAGTATCACGTTGCTCAATCTTTAACTGCAACTTTTGAAACAGTTTCGAGCTTGAATATCTAAAATCAGTCGAGTCTAGCTAGTTGGCGTATGCAAGTTTATCCTGCGATGATATAATAGTAGGGAAAAGCCCCAAAAAAAGGAGAAATGAGAGATGGAATACCTTCTCCCTGAAGAAATCTTGGTTGAAAATGTCTTCGACAGACCAAGAGAAGACGATGTCCATCAGATCCTTGTCTTGCCAATTTTCTGCCATCATCGCAGCTACTGCTCTGCTCTTTCCAAAACAAAAAACACGAGTTGAAGTGGCAGAAAGGAATAAGAATCTCTCTTTCCTCTTTCTAGCTTTTTATTTTTGACTATCAAGGAATATGACGGCTTGGAGAAGAAGGAATGCCGGATGCTAACGTGCCTTCGATTGATTCATCGCCATTTGTTCGCTTTCTCGCATGGGAAAAGCATGGAGATGCACGTGCGAACTACGGTTTGGAGGTGCTCATACGCGTGTGAAGATAGAAATTCGTTCGAGTCTTCGGCGAATCCACGGAAGTCCGTACTGTTGCTTTTCCAACTTCAACGGACAGAACCTTCGTGCGAATGCGACAGCCGGAAGCGGTTAAACTGGAACGGCATGCTCGGCTATCCCCGAATATCATAAAATGTGACGACAAAAGTACCAAAGAAGCCCACTGGGCTGGGGCTTTCGTCTTGCGCCACTCTGCATTTCGGTACTGCATACAATGTCGATGTCTGTTGGCATGTTCAAGAAGAGTGAAAGATAAAGGATAGGGATGTATGTAAGATACATTCTAACAATTTTACTTTTTGTGTTTAAGAAGCGATCAAGTTTTTAATAAAAATCTTTTAGTATTAAAATTTTTGAATTGTTAGAAAATGATATGATATAATAAGGATAATGATAAGGAGTAACGAAATAAAGTTGAATTAGATAGGTTAGTTGTATGAGTAGTCATGTATAAATGATAAAAAAAAATAGGGTAATTTTATAGGAATATGTTAAAAAAAATTAAAAATACAGTAGTTATAAATATTGAAAAGTTTTAGTTGGAAAAGTTTTTTTTACTGTTTAGCAAACACTAAAACTTTTCAATCTGCAAGTTCTTAAAAAAATTCAATGAAAAACATTTTACTTTCCATAATTATTCTATTTTTTAATTATTTATTCACATCTTTCTACACAACTATTCCACTTTCCAATTATTTTAACATAACTACCTTTACAACCGACCTATCTATTTTAACTTTATTCTCTTTACTTCTCATCATTATCTCTGTTATATCACATTATTTTTTACAAATTCAAAAACTTTTATATAAAAAATTTTCATTAAAAGTTTTATCACTTTCCAAATACCTCTCAAAAAGTTTTTAGTGTAAAACTTTTTTAAATGAAAAATGATGTGATGCGATAGGGGTAATGATAAGAAATAAAAATAATAAAGTTAAAATATATATGTTATTTATATGAGTAATTGTATATAAATGATTGAAAAATATGATTGTTGCATAGGAAGATATGAAGAAATAATTTAAAATAGAATACTCATGAAGATTGCAAAATTTTAGATTAAAAAGTTTTTGTTTAAAAAGTTTTAAATTTTAACAAACGCATGTATGAGATATGAGAAATTCCATTTAAAATGAGAAGTGTTTGGGAAGTCATAAAACTTTTCATGAAAAGTCTTTAGTATAAAAGTTTTTGAAATGGGAGAAAATGATACAATATAATAGAAGTAACGATGAAACGTCAAGAAAATAAAGTTAAAATAAATATGTTTATGGATGTTGTATAGAAATGATTAAAAATAGAGTAGTTGTATAAGAAGATATGAAGAAATAATTAAAAATAAAGTAGTTATTAAGTATGAAAAGATTTATATTGAAAAGTTTTAGTAAAAACAAACACTCTTAAATTTAAAAGTTTTATCACTTTCTAAAAGCGCCCTTTAATTTTCTCATTTCCTTGCACCATTAAAGAACCTAAACAGTAACTCAGGGAGGTTCAATATGATATGAAAAAGGATGCAATGACTATCCTTCAAAAAATTTTCCATTACCAACAAAATCTTTTTTGTTTTTGATACATAACCATTTATTTTTTTAATTTTTAATATTGCTTTTTCCATTTCAACTATGGGTTCTCATGTCTTAATATACAATAACATTTTTCACCTATTTTTACATTTCATCCGCATTTCATTCCCAGTGTGAAGCTCCTTTGTTTCTTTAATATAAAAATTAGGAGTATGTTTGACAAACTCTAAAACTTATCACTCTTTATAACTATCGTATTTCTTAATCTTTCTTCATATTTTTCCATACAACTAATCCCAATTTTTCAATAATTTGTATACAACTACATATATTATTTTGAAGTGTTTATTTTTATTTTTTCGTAAAAGCTCAGGAAATATTTTCTTTTTTGAGGGTTTTCATTTGAAAATACAAAAATTTAGATATATACGATATTCTAAAAAAATCAAAAAACAAAAAACAAAAGTTAAAAAACAAAAGATATAAAAAATTGCACCACCTTGTTAATTTTTCTAGCACTCATGGTAGTCCATCTTTTCAAAAGGTAGAGAAATCCTCACATCCACGTTTCAACATTGATTTCAAAATCTATATTTTATTCCTCATTCATCCACATCATTTATTAACATTACTAGGTCACAGGCTACATTATTTTATTGCCTCAATTGTATCCTTCTATCAAATTGCACTACCTATATCTTATTTTATATGCTTCAAATTTTAGACGTTCATAAAAAAGGATAATTTAGAAAGTATTCTTGAAGTAGACCATTTATAAAAGCATGATGCAAAAATGAAACAAGAAATGGGATTTTTACGATATGAGGTCAAGCGGCTAGAAAAAAATAGTGTCGACCAAACTGGGAAGGACAACCATCAACTACAGTAGACCGTTAATTATCCTGCACTTTGCATCATATTTCTTTTCTGCTATTGTATGTGTACATTTAGGGTGTGTTTGGTTGGAAGTAAACCTTTTTGATGAAAACTTTTCAGAGTAGAAGTTATCAAGTTGATAAAAAATGATGTGATATGATAGGGGTAATAATGAGGTGTAAAGAAAATAAAGTTAAAATAGATATGGTAGTTGTATGGGTATTTGTGTGGAAATGATTGAAAAGTAGGGTTGTTTATATTGGAAAATGTGAAAAAATAATTAAAAAATAAGGTAGTTATGAGAAGTGAAAGGTTTTTGATTGAAAAGTTTTCATTGACATATTTTGTGTGTAACCAAACACACCCTTAGTTTTCAGCTTGGCACATATCTATTTTTATTTTTATTTTTTAGTATTTTGCATTATGCATATTTTATATTTTTATGCCCACTTGTATGCCCATTGTAGCGCGCAGAAAATTAACAAGCTATAATTCCAGTTTTATTAAAACCCAGAGTCTAAAAATATAAAATATACACAATGTAAAATATTAAAAAATAAAAATAGATGTGCAACCAAGATAAAAAGTAACCGTGCACATGCAAGAATAAAAAATAAATATGATGCAAGGTGTGGGAAAATTAAATATGCAATGCGAGTTAGCGGGTTGGTTAGTTAAATATGATGCAAGTTAAATGTGAAAATTAAAGTGCAAATAAAAAGATAAAAGATGTAGAAAAGTGATTCAATATCAGAAATGAAAAAAGATACAAAAGTTGTAGACATGGAGATTAAAAAAGAAAAATGCAAACATTAAGGTTTTTTTATGATGCGATCATTAAAGTTTTTTATATGATGTAAAGTTAGTCAAACAAGTACATCAATTAGTCACTGTCAGAATTAGTTTAATGTATTAAGGAAACAAACAAAATAAAAAGTTGAAAAAAATATAGAAGAAGGGGTTCAAGGCCAGAGGTGTGAATAAAAAAAAAAGTGTAAACATGAAGGTTAAAGAAGGAAGACGCAAACGTTAAAGTTTTTAGATTATGAAGTTTTAGAAATTTTTAAATGATGTGATGTTAGTCAGATACAAACATGTGTCTCAGTTAGGCACAATTAGTAATGCAACACCCCAAGAGTGGGGTGTTATAGACATGGTATACTGTGTCAAAGCTGAGAATATCATGATGAATAAAATCTCTCAAGATGAAAATAGATATCAAAATGCAAAATCATATAAATCTTAATTAATATATCTAAAGTTTACTCCTCATTGAGTCATTATGCATGTTTGGTATTCATTATCAATACAAATAAGCATCATAAGAAAACTTCTCTGTCCTTTGCTCCACTAATTTCACCTTTTTTTCATATTAACAGTGGATTTATTCTAGTATTATATTCCTATTTTCCACTGCAAACAAAATTATGTGGGCTAGAAGATCAGCAAATAAACAATTTTTTATTCTAATTCATTTTTTACATAAATAACATCTATGTTGTCTTTTGTGCACAACAAACTCTACCCAATGAAAGTTAAACACCTTTATGCTTGTGCAAGCGTACGTCCACTCTAATTCATGCACTCACGCTATGGGCATTGTTATCTACTTGTGTTCGCGTGCACCAATGCTACACATTCGTGTACTAATTCATCTTTTTTTGTAGTCCTAAGATCGCTACCCAAGCAGTATCGTGTTGCTTTACTACTTGACGGCAAATCCAAGTATGCATTATGCTCATATATTATGATCAATGCACCACTTAGATTCATTGTTTAACATGATTAAAAATATTTTAAAATAATCATGCTCATACTTAAATAAACCAACTTGAAAGAAAATTCTAAACTTAGTAAATAGTCACACTTTATGGCAAATCATAATATTCAAGACAATTTTTTAAAAAAGTCATGATTTGATCAAAATTTACTTACCTTTAAGAAGGCTTTAAACTCCTTTTTTAATCTCTTAAAGTAGCATGAAGTCTCTTTTCCTAATTTCATCACAACATTTTCATTATTTTACCTTATTATTTTTTATAAATATTATTTAAATTTTCATTATGACCTTTCCAAAATATCTCATAATTTTATTTGGTCAAAATTATATTTTTCTATTTATTCTGTGAATTTCTAACTAATATCAGACTTTTTTACAAACTATTTCATTCCAATGGGGCTTTTTGTAATTTTTTTAAAAATTTCTTATGAAATTCCTTCACAAGTTAAGAGAGTATTCTCTAATAATCTTTTTAAAAATATCTCCTGTAAATTTTTTAGCAAGATTTTAGTTTTTCTATAATTTCTTTAAAATAGGTACCTTCTTGAAAAATTATAAATTCATAGGGGTTTTCTGTTAAATTTTAGTCAAAAGTCAAAATTGCTATAGTTTTCTTCTTTCTTTTTTGGCTCTGTTTATCCGTTTCTGTCGATCTTCAGCGGTTGCGAAAACTGCCCAAGCAAATTTTAATTTTTCTTCTGGACATATATTTGGATTCCTTATTTAATATAGATTTTTCTAATACTTCTAATTTCATAAATCTAGCGAATTTATAAATTTTGAAAAAAAGTGGATGAATTACATAAACTAAAAATTCACCAAAAAATTCTTATTAAATTTTCAATAATAAAGCATGAAAACTTTCGCTTACCTAATTGGTGTACTCATGGAGGAATTTACTAGATCAGATTTGAAAATCTCACAAGATTCCTTGTAAATCTCAACTTTACAGCCTTTGTTTCTTTTTTTCTATGTCTTTTCTCTGCTCTCGCATTTTTTAAAAAAGAGCACTTTGTTGCTTGCTAATGCTAGCCCGCCGACGTTCTTCATTAATGTTCATAAATTTTATTATATGATATTATTATTATATATATTTTTATGGCCATTACAAGTAATTAGTAAATTGCATGTAAATATAAATACATATAGTAAATAAAAAATAAATTTTAATACATTAATTTTTTGAAGTCGTCACTAACTAAATAATGATGGTTAACGTGTGTACAATAAGGCACTTGAAAATATAGAAATTATCAGTGTAAACTCACAACTAGAAAAAATAAAATCTTATTTTTTTAGTACATTAGTCTTAGAACTGTTGAAATAACATACATTTCATATTTAAAAAGCTCAGTAAGGTTGGGGCCCCAACTTAAGTTTTTTATGAGGCCCTAATTTAATTAGAAAATGGTGCAGGAACTTATTCCCTTAAGTTGGAATGCACGAGCCGTGTCTCTATTGATGGGAATTCTATTTTCGATATAGAGGGTGAGACGTTTTTTTATAATGATTATAAAAAAAAATTTGAAAGGATTTTTCTTAAAAAATAACTATTATGAAATGGTGCAGTGTAAGGTTGAGAAGAAGAAGCTCTATCATTATCACCGAGCTTAGGAATAGATTTATATGTGTTTTCATAAAATTCAGCATCTCTAGATTGAATAATAGTATTTTGTTGAATTGAACTGTTAGGCTCTACCACTATAAATCTATAGGCTTTACTATTTATTTCATAACCCAAAAATATGCACTCTATTCTTCTTTTGTCCTAATTTAGGTCTTTTAGGAACAGGTAATTTTACTAAGGCTCTGCAACCCCAAACTCTTAAATATTTAAGATTAAGTGTCTTATTTTTTTATAATTCGTAAGAAGTGACTTTAGTTTTCTTATGTGGAATTTTATTAAGAATGTGACAAGTTGTTAATAAAGTTTCACCCCACCAACTTTTACTTAAGTCTGCATTTATTAACATTGAATTCACCATCTCAACCAACGTTCTATTTTTCCTTTCTGCAGTTCCATTCTGTTAAGGTGTATATGAGGTTGTTACTTGGTAAATTATGCTAACATTTTTACAAAATCATTAAAGTCATTAGACAAATATTCACCATCTCTATCTGATTTTAGAGACTTAATGATTTTACGAAGTCGATTTTCAACTTCAACTTTATAAGATTTGAATTTTTCTAAGACTTCATCTTTAGTTCTTAGCAAATAAGCATATGTATATTTACTAAAATTATCTATAAATGTTATAAAATATCTTTTACCACCTCTTGTTAGGTTATTTTCCATATCGCATATATTAGAACGAATTAAGCCCAATATTTTAAAGTTCTTTCTACCTTTTGAAATGACTTTTTAGTAATTTTAGTTTGAATACACATTTTATATTTATCAGTTGATTCATTAGATGATCTAAGAATTAATCCTAACTTCATCATAGTGTCCATACTTCTAAAATTAACATGACCTAGCCTATTATGCCATAAAGAAAATAAATCAACAATATAAGAAGAAGAAAATAATTCATTATTTATGTTCAGGCAGAACATATGATCTACTACATAACTTTTTTCAACAAAAATACCTCCTTTGGTAATGATAATTTGGTGTGACTAAATACTAATTTAAAACCATATTTGCTAAGAAAGCAAACTGAAACTAGGTTTTTGCAAATTTTTGGTACATGAAGTACATTTGTAAGGGTGAGTGATTTTCCAGAAGTTAGTTTCAGGATAATAATTCCTGACGCTACTACTTTGGCGACAGATGAATTACCCATGAATAGATTATTTCCATTATTACCAAATTCACAAGTTTTAAATTGACTCCTATCTTTGCGTGCATGTCTAGTAGCCCCATAGTCAAGCCACTAGGTTTGGTCATCACTCATAGTACAAATTTCAGAAATCATAACAATAAAATTTTCTTTGGTCGAATGTGCCTCAGGACTATTTTGAGTGTTATTCTTCTTTTTGAGAAGCCTACACTCCCTTTTTAAATGTCCCATCTTTTTGCAATAATAACAATGTTTCTTTCTCTTCTTCGCAATAGTTTTATTGGTATTTAAGTTAAATTTCCTGGAAGGCTGATTATTGCTAATTGTCACCCAATTTTGAGTTTCAACCATGTGAGCCTTAAATTGAACTTGCTCTTCTTTCTTTTTATTTTTTCTTGATTTCTCTTCAATACGAAGATTAAGAGCAAGATCATCTAAACTCAAGAATCCTTTCGTTGAGTTGGAAGATGCGGTTCATGTTTTCACAGGGTGTCATCGCACCAGGAATATCTTTCTGAGAGTGGTTACGATCAATGGTTTTTGGGAATCCATACAGGATATCTTTCGGTGCATGACTTCTTCAAACAAACAGGGAGGCTTGGGTTTTTTTATTCTATATTGCTGGCGGGTGTGGCATATGTGCAACAAATTGTGGAAAGAAGGGGTTCAACCGAGTCTTGGTGATGTATTGGAATGGTGCATGGACTACCTTGAGCAATATTCGACGGCAAAATTTCTTATTCTCGATGGGCTGATTGATAGGCCTATGGTGGCTAGATGGACCAAACCACCCTGGGGTGTCCTCAAGATGAATGTCGATGCGAGGAAACATGATGACAACCACGCTATAGGGTTTGCTGCTATCATTCGCGACTCTAATGGAAGCTTTATTGCTACTAAGGGGTGGAAAAGAAGTGGTATCATGGACCCTCTGTGTAGGGAGGCGAAGGCCCTCATTTTGGGTCTTATATGGGCTATTCAACATGAGATTAGGAATATTCAGTTTGAAACGGATTCCCTTCTCTTAGTCAAATACATTTTGGAGGAAGACCAGATTCTTTCACCGGTCGGGACTATCATTGCGGAAATCAAATCTCTTCTATTGTCCTCCTCACTTTTTACCATTCATCATGTCTTGAGATACGGTAACGCCATGTCTCATTTTCTTGCTGATTTTGTATCTATGTCTTTTTTGGATTGCCAGGAATGGTGGGGCAATCCTCCTCATGTTCTTTTGGAAAAACTTTATACAAATAATTTTTTGGCTATGAATTGCTCGGACTCTCTTATCCCATCCTCCCATCATAGTCGTTGGGAGAGGGGAGAGGGCGTGTCCGTTTTCATCAAAAAAAAAGAAAAAAAAAGAATCCTTTCGTTTGTTTCAGATTTTTGTGGTGGTTGTTCCAATTAGGTGACAATTTCTCAATAATCGCACCAACAAGAACAGACTCATCCATCTTGCCCCTTGACCCAAGTTGATTGACGATAAATTCAATCTCATTACCTTAATCAAGAATTGATTTATCGTCAGTCATGGTATAATTAAGGAAATTGTTTATTAGAAATCGTTTGACGCTTGCATCATCAGTATTGTACTTGTGTAGAAGCGAATCCTAGATTTTTTTATCGTATTTGCATCATAGTACACTTCGAATAGCGAGTCGGATAGTGTTTCAATGATGTAACCTTTGCAAACATAGTTGTCCATGTCCCACTTCACTCTTCGGCGTTGATCTTGCAGCGTTTCATTTTCTTTTTCTTCAAGTCTCAGCATGGTGAGGACTTAAATAACTCTAATTAGAGTTAAGAAAAGATGAAGCTGTTATTTTTACCTTTTGAAATTGGTACCAATACAACAGTCCAATCTTGCGACATCAAGTTTTGTAGGTAAAATGAACGATTGGGGGGTCATTTATAAATAACAGCAAGGGATAATAAAATAAAAAAAATATTACCATAAGAATGTTGGGGCAGGGACTTGAAAATAGAGAGGGAAAAGTTAAGGAAAGTGAGAAAATATTCAAACTAGAAAATAGGTTTCTCCTCTAGGCGTGTTACAAATGTCACTTTCCTTAAGACAATATTTGTACCCTCACGGCTATTTAAGGTTATAGCAATTTACCCCCAGGATACAAATAGAAAACCTAATCTAGAAAAGAAATAGCTTCCCATCTAGATTCCAAACACTTGATGATAAAAGCAACTAGCTTTGAATAAAATAAAATATTTAAAAGAAAATTTCAAGGATGAGAGTGTAAGGTGTAGAATGGAATGTATGTGGCTATGGGCAAATTTTCATGTTCCTCCAAGCAAACACATGTGGTCTATATATATACTATTTTTTTTTGTAATGCGTAGACTGTTGAAATTTCAGCAACGTACGAAACGCATGGCCTCAATTTCAGAAACGTTCAACTCAACGTTCCATGCTTGAATGGAAATTAATTAACAGTAAGAAAAACCATTCCCAAATATTATATTTTGAAAATCCCCAATAATCTTTGGGACCTAAACAAGGTTGTTGCCTAGATGGTGTAAATTAATGATGAAAGTCTGCGATGCTAGGTGCGACAAATCATTTCGAGGTGGATACTGTTTGGCTTTGTGGAAGATGGTAGCTATAATTGCGGAATTCGGGGGCTAATGGGGTAGTGTGACAATCAATGTCGGGTAGAGGTGTAAATAGGGTCGGGTACCATGGTTGGGTTGATATTTTAGAAATTCGGTTTTTGAAAATCGGGTTCAATCGGCTTAGGGGGTCGGTCAACCCGACCCGAACCAACCCGATTTCATAAGATATGTATTTGGATATGTTTATGAGAGTGTATTTCATTCATGTTGTTTGGATATTTAAATAAAATTGTGTGGAGTTTGGAAATATGTTTGACAATTTGGTTGTGAAATGTTGTTTGAATTTATTTGGTTTGGAAATATATTTGGTTAATTAGTTGTGAAATTATGTTTGGATTATTTGGTTATGAGTGTGTTTGGTAATGAATAAAACTTTTGATGAAAAGTTTTGGAGAGTAAAAGTTATCAACTGATGTGATATGATAGGGGTAATGATGAGTAATAAAGAGAATAAAGTTAAAATAGATAGGTTAGTTGTGTGGATAGTTGTATATAAATGATTGAAAAGTAGGGTAGTTGTATAGAAAAATGTAAAAAAAATAATTAAAAAATATGATAGTTAAAAATATGATAATTGTAAAGAGTAAAAAGTTTTAGATTGAAATGTTTTAATTGACTTTTTCTTTCAATTGCCAAACATACCCTATATTGTATTGTAAATAGGTTGTTTAGATGTTCGCTTGCATTGGTGATTTGAAATAACGAACAGGTCAATTGGGAATTTGAGATGTTTGTAGTTTTGATTGGAAGCCAACTAAAAATGTAAGTAAGACTATGATATTCGTTTTTTTATTTTGCATAATTTACTGCAATACTTTTACTTGGCTTTCATTTTTTGACTTGCAGGGGACATCAATTGCTCAAAGAATACAAAAGCAAAAAAATAAATCAATTACAAAACTTATCCTCCACTTTTGAGTTACGTAAAACTTTTTAGTACTTATTTTTTTATAATTATCATTGCTTTTTTGTTATTTTAGAAATTTGGGTGAACAAAAGCTTAACTAACATTGATAATATGTGTAATCTATTAGTCCGATTTCTAACCCGAACCGAATCGATTTGAGGTGGGTTGAAATAGGGTTGGGTTAAGGTGTGAAAAGTAGGGTTGAAAGTAGGGTTGAGTTGAGATTTTACAAGGTGGGTTAGGATTGTATTTGTCCCAACTCGAGTCAACCCGACCCGATTTACACCCCTAATGTCGGGTGACACGATAGATGGATGGTTACCTCGGTTTTCTCTAAATCACATACAACTGAGTGACTTCGATTGAAATAGGGATTGAAATGGAGATTTTAGTGGAAAGAGTGAAGGTTGCTCGGAAGGCGGATATATAATGCATGAGATTCTCGTCAGTAAGATGTATGTCGTAGATCCATGGATGTTGGAGAATTAGTGGATAATGGGTTAGTGGATTCTTGATTTTTATGGCCAAATAAAGACATGTTGGAAACTAAGCATTCAATCCGAAGAAAGATTGGATAGATGTGAGGATTTTGTCTAAATTGATGATGTTGTGTGCTGCTCTATTGAATTACAAAAGACTGCTGCCATGGATTTCTTAATTTTTGCTGAAATTGCTAATTGGTGTGTAGATAATAGTGCTATAGTTGTTGAAAATTGAAGTAAAAGGTTGCTAGATCTTCTGCTGATATGGACGGAGCACCTCTTATGCATTCGCGATGAGTGTGCAGACCGCGGAGTTTGTATTTCAGCCGTTTAAGCTTTTCTAGAATTCAAAATAAAAAGAAGCATGCAACTTTACCGACTGTGATGGTGTGTGCGTGAAAAGAAATAAGGGTGAAATGTTACGGGTGTGTGGAAAATTTCCGAAATATTGTGTATATAATGAAAATAATAGTTTAATGTCATAGGTAAGCAAGGAATTTTTTTCTTTATTTGAATTGGGAATAGTAACTCTTATTGCATATGAACAATAAAATACGACAAATCATTGAAATTAAAATCTAGGTAAATTTCATATATACCCACATAGTTTCATCGATATTGCAGATATACCCACGTAGTTCCACAAATTGCATATTGTCCCCACATAGTTTCACCGAAATTGCGTATTACCCCCACGCCGTTAATCACCGTTAATATCCGCCATTATATTTTCAAAAATGATGAAAATGCCCTCATCTTCATGGGGGTGATATGCAATTTTGTGAAACTATGGATGAGGGCATTTTCGTCATTTTTTTAAAATATAACGGAGGATATTAACGACAGTTAATGGCGTAGGGGTAATACGCAATTTCGGTGAAACTATGTGGGGTAATATGCAATTTGTGAAACTACGTGGGTATATTTGCAATATCGATGAAACTACGTGGGTATATGTGAAATTTACCCTTAAAATCCTTAGTTACAAGAATTATAAATCCAAAACCCAATCTCGCAGACTAGCTAAACTACTCCCTAACTATTCTATCAGTAAATTAGATTTACAACCAAAATCTCTAAACCTTCCCCTCTCATGTCTTACCCCACTGATAAGGGACTAGTGTTAATGATAAAGCCTACAACCTAGGTGCAAGACCATCTACCATAAGCCCAATAATCACATCATATTCCAAGAAAATTTGAGCAATACATGCAATTCTAATACACTATGAAGACCTAATTAATTTCAATGTATCTAAAAGAAGAGCACTTTTTAACCGTTGTTTCTCTGCCATTAGATGAGGTGACTTGAATAGGAACCATCGGATTAAATTTCTTTTTGAATTTTTCCTTAGTCCTCACGCAATCTACCAAATGAAAAAAGTCAAGTCGCAAGCATTCTGCGATGCCATTGCATCTGCCTGTTGGTTATTGCTAAATGAGATTTGTAGCCCAAATTTGGAGTATTGTTGGTGTTTATGTTGAAGAGGAGAGCAAGTGGCAATAAGATGAAATTAAGGAAAATTGTTGGTAGACTTAAAAGAATAGAGTTCTTCTCATTGCTAATCTTGAACATCTTAATGTGATGGTTGGTCAAGATCATTGGGCAGCCCGTTTAGATAATTTCATGGCTAGATTTTTCTTATGCAAAGGATTTGTTAGACATGTTGTTAAATTTAGGAAGAAGCAGAGGAGGTTAATTGCTATTGAATTTCTAAAATAAGTTGTAGTGGATGGAGCTGCTTAGTGAAATTGGAATTAATGAAGAAGCGAACCACTGTTGGGAGAAGGGTGAGTAGTGATGAATACTACTAGATTTGTTGCCGAATGCATTAGATTCCATTGTGAGAAGTGCTACTGGAAGTCTGGAATAGGAACTTTTACTAGAGCTACTGTATGTCGCCGGAGGGGACGATAGCAGCAAGCCTCTATGCAACAGCAGCTCGTATCTAAGGTTATGGGTTGTGGGAAGACGTGGATTGGAAGAGACGAGAGAGAATAGGTGTGCGAATGAGTCGAGCAAATGGACTATGAGATTTTTAAAAAAAAATTTAGTTTTCATTTCATCCCATGTACAAGGATGCCACTCAGATTACGCCAATTTTAATTAAACCGCCTCATCATGTCCCATTTCATTAATTTTAATATTGAGTAAATTATCATTATTAGTCTTCTTTAACCTAAGTTAAGTAGCTAGATGTAAAATATTAGATAGAATATATAATATAGATTTGTATCCTCATGAGGAAATCTCATACACCTTATATATATATATAGGCTTGATTATATGTGATATATCGTAATTTTGTTAAGTTACAATAAATCGGTCTAGCCCATTGATTTTGTCTAGATAAGGAGAGCCATGGGATGTACAAAAACTGTGCATTAAGGATGTGTTTGTTAATAAGTAAACGTTGTCAAGTTAAAACTTTTCAATTTAAAAACTTTCCACTCTCTACAACTATCCTTTTTTAAATCATTTTTTCACATTTTTATATACAATTATCCTACTTTCCAATCATTTCTACACAACTATAAACACAACTAACTTATCTCTTTCAACTTTATCTTATTTATTTTTCATCATTATCCCTATCAATCACATCATTTGACAACTTCTACTTTCTACAAATTTTCATCAAAAGTTTTATTCATTCCCAAACACACTCTAAATACGGCATAAGAACGAAGGCCAAAGGGAGGAGAGATTAATGCATAAGGAAAAAGATAGAATACATCTAGCCTTACTTATTTAGGCTTACCATCTATTAGATTTAGTCTTGCTCTTAGTTTTTCTTCTCATCAACGTAATTAAGAAGGAACAATAAAAAAAACTCAGATCATCTAATCTAACATTAGAAAATATAATCATTAGATGATTTTATAATCTTGTCACTGTATGACAATATCTATTTTGCATTCTATATTGAGTAATCCATCCCCCAAAAAATTGAGTTTTTCATTGAGCAGCTATTTATTTATATAAAAAACTTTTCAACTAGAAACTTTTTACTTTCATACTTATCATATTTTTATTATTATTTTTTGACTTATTCTTATACAATTATCTTACTTTTCAATCATTTCTACATAAATATTCATACATTTAACTTAAATATTTTAACTTGAAAAGTGATTTTGTTAGCCCGAGCTAAATAAATACCCCACTTAGCCCTCATTAAAAAACCTATTTTGAACAATTTTTTAATTTTTTTATACACTTGTTTATCTAAGTATATTTAATATATAAACTAAGTTTTACCTTTTTTTATATGTTTATATATTTTTTTTAGATTTTTAATACATTAAAAATAAAAATCTCAAAAAAATATATAAACATATCCAAAAATGGTAAAACTTGATTTATATGTTAAATACACTTATTATTAAGAAAAAATAAATAAAGTCGAAAATAAGTTTTTTGAGATGGGCTAAGGGGAACATTTACTTAGCTTGAACTAGCAGGATCATTCCTCTTTTAACTTTATTATCTTTTACTTCACATTATTACTTTTACCATATCATATCATTTTTTCTCATTTAAAAAATTTTTACATTAAAAACTTTTCATCATTAATTTTATCACTTTCCCAAACACACCAATTCATTAGTTTTTTTATTTCCTAAATACATCCTAAAAGGGATAAATTTCCAAGCAACGCCCAAGTTTTTTTCTCTTAGCGTTATGTCTTCAAACAATCTTCGAAATGAAAAGATAAAAAGAAAAGTTAACCCTTATCTCCGCCTTTCTCTCTCTCATCACCTCCCTCTACATCATCTCATTGGCTGCCTGCATCTTTCCTCAAATCATCATCATCAATGACTGATCAATTATAAAAATCCAACTCCAAGCTCGAGTGAGGAGCTGATGACAACTTCGTCCATTTGATTTTTGGGAAAATGCGTCTTCTCTTTAATGCTCTTATCCACATCATTAGCTAGCTAGCTATGTTTTCTCACCTCTCTCCTTGCGTAGCAATAATTAAATCCAACGATTCTTGTCATCTGGACAAAAACAATGGTTGGACAAATTTATGGTAACTTACTTAAGCTACGATACATCACATATAACCAAGCTTTATTATATAATGAATCATGATAATATATAATATATTATACATATGCTTAACACACAATATTAAATATTTAACTGTGTACGTTAAACATATGTATATTGTATGTTATCATGACTCTTATATAAGGGTGTATTTGACAATGAGGAGAAAATGTCAATTAAAACTTTTTAATCTAAAGCTTTTCACTCTTCATAATTACTCTATTTTAAAATTATTTTTTTACATTTTTGTATACAGTTACCCTATTTTTAATCATTTCTATACCACCATCCATATGACTAACATATTTATTTTAACTTTATTATCTGTACATCTTATCACCCTTCATAATTACTCTATTTTAAAATTATTTCTTCATATCTTCCTATATAATTACCCTATTTTTTAATCATTTATATACAACTATGTATGTAACTAACATATCTATTTTAACCTTATTATCTTTATACTTCATCATTACTCTTGTTACATCACATCATTTTCTATCAATTTAACAATTTTTTACTCTAAATTTTTTTTTATTTTTGTTCTTTCGAAACCCATCATAAATGTGCTTTCAAACTTGTTCAATTAGCATGAGGAAAATTCTTAAATTTTTTTTCACCCCCTTCTTTTATACTTTCTAAAAGCCATTTATGATAATAGGAGAGATTCTTATAATAAAAAATCTAACGCACATTTATGCATGGAATGGATTTATTCTGCAATGAGAAGAAATAGGAAAGGGTTTTTTTTTACCTATTTCTTTTTTTATCCTATTTTCCATACCTTCAATACTGTCTGTACCTTAACTATCGGACAACACTCTACTCTACTCAATTATTTATATTTGAATAATCTTTTCATATAAAATCTATTTTATTCGTGTATAATAATTATTCTTTATATACTGCTTTATTCTTTCCTTTTCTTTTCACTGTATTCTTTTTTTCCCCAATTTTTAAATTAACCATACGACATGCTAAAAGTATTTAAAAAAATACAACGATGTGATGCGGCAGGAAATGATGTTCGAAAAAAGTAAATAAAAATAAAGGGTGTGTTTTGGAATGTATAAAATTTTTGATAAAAAGTTTTGGAGAGTAAAAATTATCAAATGATGTGATATGACAGGGATAGTGATGAGGAGTAAAGACGATAAAGTTAACATAGATAGATTAATTATGTGGATAGTTGTGTAGAAATTATTGAAAAGTATGGTAGTTGTATAGGAAAATGTGAAAAATTGATTAAAAAATATGATAATTGTGGATAGCGAAAAGTTTTAGATTTGAAAGTTTTAACTTGATATTTTCTACTCATTTCCAAACACACCCAAAGACTTAAATTTTTTAATTAATGGTGTATTTGGTAAGATGTAAAAAATTTACATTCCTTTCAAAACACCTTTTAATATAACTAGATATTTTATCTATCTAATTATTTTAATTTTCTAAGCTAAAAACATATATTTTTATTTTTTAATAGAACTGATAATATTGGTTTATTTAATTTTTTAGGCTAAGTTTTAGAATTTTTTTGGAAATATATTTATTTTTTTATTTTTAAATACAAATATTTTAGTTATTTTAAATTATTTAAAATTACTAAAATACTCCCATGTTTGATAATACAAAATAATATACATATATATACATTTCTAAAAATGATAAAATTTAGTTTATAGATTCAATATATACATATTTAACAGGCATATAAAAAATTTTAAAAGATAGTTTTTTGCCCAGCCAAGGGCAAATGACCATTACATTATAATTTACACATTAAAAATTTTCAACTAAAACTTCTTAATCTAAATTTTTGTATTTTTTTATAATTATCTTATTTTTAATTATTTTTTATATATTCTTATACAACCGCTTTATTTCTCGTTCATTTCTACACAATTAACTTGATAACTAATATATCTATTTTAACTTAATTTTTTTACATATATTATTTTCTACTAATTAAAAATTTTTTAGACTAAAAATTTATTATTAAAAATTTTATTACTTTTCAAATACACCCTTAGATTTTATTTGTTGTTGTTTAAAAGTTCGGATTGATTTGGATTAAAAAAAAAAAGAAAGAAAAAGTTGGATTGATGCTTCAGCGAACATCGTATACGAAATTACGAATGCATTTCAGTCCATTTTAGCATTGCGGCGAAAGTTCATTCTTGCTTAGCCGCGTACGTAACGGACACGTCGCAGCAGAGCTGATTGCAGATGCACCGTACGAGATGGAAACACGGTCGACCTGAAAAATGCCAATCCAAGGGCATTTCAGTCAATCCATACATATCCCCCATCCTTCCCTATATTCCCGCCTCTGGTCTGGCCCGAAGCCTTCCCCCAAAATCCCCTCATAAACCTCGTCGAGCGCTTCCATTTCCTCATAGCAAACAGAGCTTCTCCCTCGCCGAAAATGCCTCCTGAAATCGTAAAAGACCGCTGGCTAGGCTTCCTAATCTGGCAAGGCATCTCCTCCTCCTCAGTCCTTCTTGCCTATAAAACCGCCTTCCTATCTCATTCTCTATCCCTCTTCGCTCTCCTCTCCTTCCTCACCTTCCACCTCGCTCTCCTCCTCTTCTCCCTCTCTCTTTTCCTCGTTTCCTCTCCGCACTCGGATCCCACCGCCTCGGTCTCCGACCTAGCACTTGGATTTCTCCGCCTCTTCCTAAGATCGGTCATCGCCGGCGCCCCTCCCGACTTCTCCACCTCCGATTTCCGCCGCCGCGCCACTAAGTCGCTGTGGATTCTGCTCTTCTTGATCGCATGCGGGGTCGTGGGATTGCTGGCCCTAATGGCCGTCTGCGGGGAATCTCAGCAGCTAGATGGAGCGGGACTGATGGCGATGGGGTTGAGAGGTCTCGTTCTTGGACTCGTGTATGGCGTTCACTACGTTTACTGGAAGCGATGGGTTCTGGCTTTCCCGATTATACAGGTTAGTATTGTTATTTACTACGGGGACAATCGTTGATGCTTTTTCTATGTGCATAGCAGTGCGCTACTGCTTGGGATCAAATCCGCAGAAAGTAGTACTGTTTTCTTCTGCTGCGTTCATGCTATATCTTAAAGGTCTTAGGCTCTAGCTAGTGATATCAATGTGAGCAAAAAGCATTAAGCTAGATTTTATACTTCTCTGGATTGTGAAAGACTTTGTATTGAAGTACTGATTGGCTGGTACTTAGTTTCTCCATTGGTAGAATGCGGCCAAACATGAATTTCTGTTGCCAATACGTAATCCATTATTAACCATCCGTACGAGATGGAAGCGTTATGATGATGCACTGGAAAGGAATTGATTTTATGGGCTCAGAACCTATTAATTGTGGTCTATTGCCTAAATATCACTTCATGTGTTTTATGCAAAAGAACTTTTGACAAACCTTTTTGTTTGTGCTGAACAACTTTGACAAACCTTTTTTGTTTGGGAGTAACTGACATTCTAACTCAAATGCCACTAAGATGGATTATGCAATCAATGTTTCAGGGAATGTCCAAATAGGCTTAGTTTAAGTGCCAGCAATTTGATTCTTGTTCTTTGTGACATTGTCATGGTCTCTCTCTCTCTCTCTCTCTTGCTGAGCAAATTTCTCCTTGGCATTATTTTCATGGACCATTTGCTAATATAGTTTTTGTGAAAATTTCCTTCTTTTTGATGCTTTGTTCCTTGAGCCATTTGAGGAAGGAGCTAATTATGATTTGAAATTTATTGTTTATGGCACAACGGTGGTGAGATAGTTCATGGGGACTGAACCAGCCTTTATTTTTTCCCTTTGGTCTAGACAGAATGCTGGCCATAATTGGAGGGACATATCTGAGTGATGTTTGCTTCTTAAGGACTGTTAAAAGAGTGAAAAAAGGTAGAAATTCACGATTGAAAATTTTGATATTGCAACTATTTGAGATTCAGGATTTTTTTATTTTTTATTTTTTACACAAAGATTAGAGGCGTTTTCCCATCAGCTATCCCTTCTTATTCTCTGCCAAAATGTATTTTCCATTTTTTGAATAGAATTGAATGTTTAAATATCTATAATACTTGTGACTTAAAGGAGAGTCAAAAATATTTTGCAGCAATTTTTTAATAACTGAAGAAGTTCCTGTGTGTTTCAAAATTCTTCAGAGAGTTTTAAAAGAAAGCAGAAGATTTGAACTTGCATCACATGCAAAATGTCAGGTGGGACGCGAAGGTAGCTGAGCTGATAGTAACCCATTGTGAATATTCTACATCTCCAGTCTAGGATCTCCCCAGAATGACAATTCCACGCAAACTTCATGAGAACATGTAATCCTACGAATAGTCACTTTATTGTGTTGAGCTTGATCTGGCTGATTTCTAATGCAGTATAATTTGCATGGGAAATATCATAATGCATTTGATTTGTGCTTAAGTATAATCCAATATAAAATTCTGGGAAGTGATGACTTTCTTTTGCTTAAATGTCCCAAGATTTAGCATTAACTAAAGCGATCAGGTTTTGGGTTTTTAAGCTATGAAATAGGGTTTCTTTGATTGCTTTAATTCAGCTTGCAGCATAGATGTGGTTAGCTATATCTCAAGTGCTTCAATGTGGAGGATTTTTTTTCCCCTGAAAGATCCTGCTCTTTATTTGGTTATATGTTAAATCCATTAAAGAGTGAAGGAAGTCTGTTCTTTTGCTCTATTATGATTCTCATCATCTGTTGCATGTTATTGTTTTTCATCTATTATGGAACAATAGAGCATTTAGCAGAAGCCTGTCCTGGCTTTATGTTTTCCCCTATGTGGTTCTTTGCTGCTAATGTGTTTTTACCATCTTAATTGGCCATATTTGCAGCGACCTCTTTTCTTCAGCTTTAAGATGGGGCTTTCGTCATCTTCTAGAGAGGCTTTAAAGTTATCAAGTTCAGCTTTCTTATTATCAACTTTGTTAATGGTACTTCTGCTGGGTCAGCTGAAGATGAAGACTACAGTAGGGGAATTCATCTCTCAGCAGATTCAAATTTTCATGGGGACTTTTGTTGTTTCTTTCTGCTGGGAACTAAGTCATCATTTGCTTAAGGTTAGCTCTTTTTGACAAATTTTTTGAATAATTTGTTATGTTGTTTCCTGTTCACGTATGCATTATAGCAGTACACAATTTGTGAGATTAAATTCTTCCTTGTTTTGCTGCACTTTTTTGGGTATTGGAGGGAGACAGTGAACAACTATGAACTTGTAGTCATGGAACAGACGTATTTGCTGCTGAATGCTGATGGAGAAAGAAAAAAATACTGCTTTATTTAAATTCATAGCAACTGAGGGAGGAATGCGTAATTATTGTTGTTGATTAAGAAACTATTTATGCTAGTTTGTCTAAAAGGTCAAGATGATTGGTCTGAAGTTCAAACTCCAACTAAGGGAGAGAGCGTGGGGAAACATAATTGATGCATTCTTATTGATGATGATGGACTAAACACTAAATAAAACTCTAAATTCAACCAATTTAAATTGACTTTTTAACTTCTATTTTAGGTTCTACATACAAGGAGGTGCATTTTTGCACCTCCTCAAGGGTCGGCTGCTGCAGAAACAAATCCAAGTGAACCTCTTCTTGAAGCTCTGGAGCAGAGCCCTCCAAGATCTCTTTATCAATATCTTGCATATCTTGATCTTTGTATGGTATCTGAGAGCAATGTGGATGCCTGGCGTCGAGCTGCCTTCTTTGAAGAATCTGGTGAGACTTACAGGAGAGTTCTATCTGTGTGTTTGAGACCCCTGGAACAGCTCACATCAAAGATAAGTGAAGGTTTGGAAGGAAGTTCAGCTGGCAAATCAGGTTTCTTGTCTCAGCAATTAAGCTTAACTAAGGAAACTGTTGTGGACTCAAGACTTCATGAAGCATTCAATGATGTCCAGGTAATGTCATGTATCTGCATATTGGATACTGAAAATACTAAAGATATTACTTCAGCTCCAGTATATCATCATTATCTTGAATGTTTACAGTGGCTCTGGAGTGACTTCTTAAAAATCTGCTTATGTTTTGCACTTGCAACCAATTTAGTGTTTGTTTTGAGTGGTTATTAATGAACATGCCAGTCATTTGTTGCAAAGAAAGAGTGATAAGCTATATGCCCTGTGGACTTGGGTTTTTATTTTGAATGCCCAGCTATTTAGTGCACTGGTGAAAAACCTTATGCTGTCAGGCGTCAGCTTCAAAAGGTGTATTTGAGCAGCAGGGAAGAATTACTGCAGCATCACCCTAACAGGATCCGGTGTGTGCAGGACTTGCACCAGGTTACAACCCTTCACATTTATCTGGGTTGTAACTCTTGTCATCTGTTTGGCATGCAAACTATTTCTTAATTTGCATTGTGTGATTTAATCATTTCTTCTTGCTCACTAGTGGAAAACACAGATGTTTTACAGAGTTCACCCTTTGTTTTTAGTTACGCATCAGATGTGATTCTGTTCCCCATGTTTTCTGGCAGCTGAAGTATATCATGTTTAGTTATACATGAGGCTCGATTTGGCTCTCTAAATTTTGTGACAGATCTTTTTTTTATTTTAAAATTTTAAAAAAATCTATGGGTCTGTTTGACAATTGGAAAAAATTGTAGGGAAAATTTTTTAAAAAGTGAGATTGCACGATAGGTTAATTATTAGGAGCAACGGGAATAAGGATAAAATAGATGAGGTAGTTGGTTAAAAATATACGTAATAATTGGAAAAAATAGATGTTATGCAATTAAGATGTCCAATCACATCAAAAAGGGGTTTAAAAAGTGGAGCGACCCCCCGCCTCTTCCTTCTCTCTTTTTCCTATTACCAATGGACCCTTTATTTTTGCTCGCTGAGTCAGGACCTCTGTGAAATTGGAATTGCAACTGTATTGAGATTGACTTCTTTGTTCGTCTTCGTAATTGATGGAATGTTGCTGCTACTGATTATTTAGATGGCCTGACCGGTGGCGGAGCCACATGGAGCTGTGCCTGCACCCACTCAAAGGTTCTGGCTCTGGGCCTTGACCAAAGTTACTGTTATTGATTATTTGTGAACATGCACTGCAGCCATTTGCTAGTGTTTGTCTTCTTGTTTATTTCATTTCAATGAAAAAACAATTATTTTTGGAGGATGAATTACATTTCTTATGGCATGGTTTTGCTCTTTGTAATTATGACTTTCTCATAAATTGGCAATAGAGTCAAATAAAACTTTTAGTATATGTAGAATTTATCTTGTTCTTGGAGAATGCGTAATTCTCCTCAATTAAAATGACACTTTATACTCCAAGTCCAAGTGAATTTTTAAAAGGTTAGATGAAATTTGTATATGTTAACATGTAAGATATCATGAAAGATTGGGTTATTGCATGAAATCTATCATGCAATCACAACTCAATTGTCATTGTGCAGGTGACACCATTGTTAATGACCTTGCCTGAGACATTTCTCTAAGTTTGAAGGTATCTTGCCAATTACGTTGTTTTTAGCTCTTTCTTCATTTGACTGTGTATTGTTTGGCTGGCAATTAAATACATCCATTCTTCTTTAAGACTGTTTGTCACTGTTCAATTTACTCCTAATCATTACCCTCCCATCTCATCACTCTCTTTTTCCTCACTTTCTCTTCCAAAGAACGACCCTTCCCCCCCCCCCCCCCCCCCCCCCCTCCCCTCCCTCCTCCTCTTCTCTTCTCTCAAACACACACAAGTATTAAATACTTAAATTAGAGCTGTTCTTTTGCCTTTGTATTTGTGAAGGGTATGTTATGTTGTCCGCATCTGGTTACTGTATTGCTTTTATATCAGGCATTAGTCTGTTGTGTCCTTGCAAGATCAATGTATGGTTAATTGAGTTTCTGAGGCCCTAGCTTTTGCAATTATTAATTGAATTTGTGTTGGAATGTCAATCTTTTTTTGCCAAATTATCCTACATTGTATATGCCAATTTCTGAAGCTGAAAACTTCCTATGTGACTTTCAGATCTGTACGTGGAGTGCCAGGACTTTAGCGGCCTTGACCATCTGCTCCCATCGTGAGGATAGGTTTGGAATTGCTCAACTTACTGGCAGCAATGCCTCTGTGGTCTCAGCATTCCTGTCTTGCCTGCTTGCTGTTGAGGCTTGTCTAGGGAAGAAGACCTACCCACAATCTGCTCACTTGATCAGTCCAACAGACATTCGGTTTGCACCAGTAAACACAGGAAGAAGGGATGGACCGACTGTCGTTGTAGGTAAAAGGCGGGGAGGTGTCCTGTATTCAAAGGCTTACGCGATGGCTGATGTACTCAGGACATCAATTTATGGGATCGTCGCAGTTTTCCATGACGAGATGCAGGCTAATGCTAAGGCAGCAAATTTAGAGAAGGATTGGATAGTCAGGAGCAAGCCTCTATACGGGACGCAGGAAATCCTTCTACAGAAATTGAGTCTTTTTCTTGATTTCTGCGCTTGTTGAAGTTTTGTTATTTGATTTTCTCTCCCATATTTTGAAAGCTGAAGCTCCAGAGTGCATTTTGTTTTGGACTGCGGAGCCGAGAAGAAAAGATGACTTTTGAGTTGATTGCTGTTGCGAGAAACTTCTCCAACTTGTAAATGCTGGCAGAGTCAAATGGTCCAAAACGGAATGCAAGCACGTCAGATGGCTTTAAATCAATTGATACGCGGACTCATTTCTTACTTTCATGATGCATTTTCTTTGCTGTAAAAGAATTTTTGACAATGTGAATTGTACTGTACTAGCTAATTTTGGCTGCAGGATTTGCTGTTGTGACTGATAATGATTGGGAATTAGAATGTTATGTTCATGAAAATTTCAAGCGTGATTCTAAGATCGACTGTTAAGAGTGCACTGTTGGTAAAATGGATTCCCTTTCCAGTGAAAGCTAGAACACGATTTTCCTTTTGAAAGAATTTAGTACCTTCCCAGTGATAATTATGCAGATTTTGCCCTGCATTGGTCCATTGTCCTGTCTGACAATGCGGAATCATCTCGGTGTTGCATGTCCTAGTTAGGCTAGGTTCACAGTCTGATATCTAACCGGTGAAGCACTTGAACCATATTATATATTATATTTTTTTGGGTTAATTTTAAAAATACCTAACTTTTGCCCCTAATTTCAAATATACCTACAAAGTATGAAAATTTTCAAATATACTCAAATATCTACTACCTAAATATCATATATACCCAAAAAATAACGGTTCAGTTACAAATGCAGAAACAGCAGCAGTTGAGCTGAATAAATAAATTTAAATGACCAAATTACCCATGTTTGAATTGACAAATGTCATCCCTCAACAATTTGAGGCAAGCATTGCCGGCTGAAGTGGAAGCATACAAACAATGTTGAAGGAGGAGACTATGTTGCCAATGAAGGATCTAGGTGGGCGAAGAAGGTACGAAGATAATTTCCCATCTGAAATTTGCAGTTAGAATTTTGCTTTGGAGTTCTTCTCCAATTTTTAAAATCGACTTTTGTCTTTGTCTCAAATGTTGTTGGGAATGTCGTTAAGTCGCTAATTACCCACAAGGAATCGAACCGCGGTCTCACCAGCGTCAAGATAATGGCCTCCTCCTTTGTCGGCTCCAAGCACAACATTGAATCCCAGATAATTTCCCATCTGAAATTTGCAGTTAGAATTTTGCTTTGGAGTTCTTCTCCAATTTTTAAAATCGACTTTTGTCTTTGTCTCAAATGTTGTTAGGAATGTTGTTAAGTCGCTAATTACCCACAAGGAATCGAACCGCGGTCTCACCAGCGTCAAGATCATGGCCTCCTCCTTTGTCGGCTCCAAGCACAACATTGAATCCGAGACCAATGCGAACATAAGGGCCTTCTGGACTCCCTTTCTCCTCCTCCGTCTTAGTGGGCCTGACACCATCATCACCTTTGCAATAAAAGACAACAAGCTCCAGCTTTGCCGCCTACTTGGGGCCACATTCGAGGTGGGTGCCGCAGTTTATGTCTTCCTCCTCTCCCTCCACCACAACCACCTTTGGATCCCCACTGTCTTCATCTTCTTCCCCGACATTGTCAAGTGCGTCGACCACACCCACTCGCTCTACCTCAACAGCATGGGTGACTTTCGTATTGGGTTGAAAATGCTTACCAGATTGGACCCCATCAATTCAAGAACAACAACTTAAGCTGCTATCCTTTGCAAGGAGGAGGATGCGTTGATGGGTATCCTGGAAGAGTCGGCTCCACCATGAGAACCCGTCGATTGGGATCTGAAGCTCCTCCAGCGGGAATAAGAACTCCGGAAGCAGGTCCAGATAAGAAGCCCTAAGTGAACAACAAAAACCAACCTCTGGCGAGTAAAGATTATTATGGCCTCTATGGCGTTTAGGACAGCGCTTGAACTCAAGATCGTCAATGAGGAGGAGGGGAAGACGGAAATGGAGGGTAAGCTGCTCTTGCACTGAAAAGTTGGGGAGGAAATGACACTAATATTCAGCTTGGATGAAATCGTTCGGCATGAAGATTCTCGAAAGTAGAAGACGACGACAAAGAACTGAAGAAGACGATGATGGATTGGGAATTTTTTCCCTGTTTTCTCTTTGGACATTTTTTCGAGTTCTGGTCGGATCCTCAGGGAGCATATAATGCTCAATGCTTCCAGCGCATTTACACATTTTTTTTTTTCGAAATTTTTTTACAAGATCGTTAATATAGGTGTATTTAATATGTATATATATTTTTACTATTTTTGAAGTATTTTAGATATTTATTTTTTATTTTTTATTTTTTAAAATCAGTGATATTTTAGATAATTTAAAATAAATATCTAAAATACTCCAAAAGCGGTAAAAACTAATACTGATGTTAAATATACTTAGATTAATAGTTTTATAAAAAAAATTCAAAAAAAATAAAAAAATGGGTGTATGCGCCCGGGAGCATACAACCAGCGTCCCATTTTTTCCCTAGTTCTAAAGGGTATATTTGTCATTTCAAAACTCCATTGACGATGTTAACAACGAGTATGATCGAATGGGGTATGTTTGATATTTCAAGTTTACTTAGGAGGTGTGTTTGAAAAATTTTATACTTAATGGGTATATTTGAAATTAGAGGCAAAAGTTGTGAGTATGTTTGAAATTAATCTTATTTTTTTTATAAACTGTTAGTTACATTTTAGTTAAAATTTAATATCATGTTTGTTCACACCTAGGATGAGATGATTTTTGGATCGGAATGAAATAGAATTTTTCATTCTTTAAATTTTTTTTCTCCATTCTCACGAACCAATAACATTTTTTTTCCATTTTTAATGCACTTTTTCCGATCTAAGTACGCTTTTTTCAACGCACATTCTCATCACATTTGTGTAAATTTTAAAAATTAAATTTATTCAAATATTTACTTTTGAATTGATATTAGTTCCATTAATATCATAGTATCTTAACTTTGTTTTTGTAAATATTATAATGTATGTATTTGATTTGAAAAAAAGCAATTAATGTTATAAAAGTAGTACAATATACATTTAACCGTTTAATCTCATTTTTGGATGCTAGTTATAACCGATTATTTAAATATCTAATAGATTTGATTTTTTATAAGGTTTTTTCTAAATATATTTATTACATTTAACTCTAATATTAAATATATTCACTGTGTTTTTAAAATTTTAGATATACCTCCCACATTTGTATCTAATCTCAAAAATGCTCATTCCATTAAAAATTGTTAGTGAAATTTTTATAAATAATTAAAATATCCTTGTTATTAACTAGTAAAAGAAGAAATAAAATAGAAACATGAAATTAAGGCTTTTTTAAATTTAATGCTCATGTGAAATTAGGGCAATGGTTACTTATGACGTTCAATTTTCTATTATGAGTGTATTTAGGAAGCGATAAAATTTTTGATGAAAAGTTATTTGGTAAATATTTTTTAAATGTGAACAAATAATGAGATATGGTAGGGGTAATAATGAGGATTGAAGATAATAAAGTTAAAATAGATAAGTTAAACATATGCCTAGTTGTGTAGAAATAATTGAAAAGTAGAGTAGTTACATAAGAAGAAATGAAAAAATAATTAAAAATAGGGTAATTACGAAGAGTGAAAAGTTGTGTTTTAACAAATACTCGTTATGTTTAAAATTCGAAGGGCATATTAGTAATTTCATTTATTAACTAACAACGTTAACTCACGGATTTGACATTTTTTGGATTAATTACAAATATAGTGATTATACTTGGAATTTTGAACGTGTATCGGATACGTGGTTAAACCTAATGAGTATATTTGACAAAAGCTAAAACAGTAATTTTAATATGAAAAAGAAAAAATAACCAATGGAATGGTGAGGATGTAGATTTTTAAAGAAGTGTTATCATTTACAGCCAGACGCATGGGGCTAGTCATGAGTTTGGCCCAAAAATATATTTTTTTAAATTTTTTTTATTTTTTCGTGGACAAGTAAAGATAGGTGTATTACATTTATAAACTAAGTTTTATCATTGTTGAATTTTTTAAGTATTTTTTTGTATTTTTAGCGTAGTGAAAAATTAAGGAAATGCTACTGTACTTAAATTACAAATTTTTTTTTTAAAATATCCAAAATAATGAAACTTATTTTATAGATTTAATATACCTAACTTTACATGTCCATAAAAAGATAAAAAATAAAAAATATATATTTTTGGGTTGGACGCATAGTTGCCCCCTTGTTCCCAACCTTAAAAAATCATGGGTCATTTTTAAAAGTTAACATTTAGTAATTTAGAATTTTTTTCCCAATATTCCACGTTAAGAGTATGATATCTAATGCTATTTCTATGTCCAATTGGGCAAGCGTTACAAGCAAATACTACTGCGAGAGTGCATTACAATGCCCCCTTCGTCTTTTTGTTTTCTCTGCATTTGATGACTTAACGGAGGATATTTTCAGAAACGAGACAATGAGAAAAATATTTCAACCAGACTTAAACCAACCTAAGCACTTTTAATTCACTTACGTCAATATATATATATATATAGGGATATATTCAAGTGCAGCAACGTTGCACCCGAATTCCTGTGCAGGCGCGCTGCCCATTTAATCCAGCCCGTTGGAGTTGGCACATCAAATCGTGGCCGTTCTCATCCTCCCGCGAGTAGGCCGCAGGTATGTAGCGTGCTGAGTATGCGAGTATGGTAGGGAGGCAGCTGTAGCTACGGTTTTCGAGACCGAGCGGTTTTCAATGCAGGAGACGTTCTGAGTGCGCCAGAAGACGTGCTGAGTGCAGTATCATATTTCAGATTCCACGTCATCTATTTCTGGCTATCCACATGCTAAATGATATATCAACATGCTATATACAAAAGTCAGTGTGTATTCTGCTACTGAAGGTCATCTGTTTGTGACTATTAGTTTCTTGTTGTGTTGAATGAGCATGCTATACCTGCATTGTGTAAAGTGAAATTGCAGGACATCTATTTCACCTCTGGTTATCAGAATGCTAAGTGTTGCATTAGCATGCTAAGTGTTTATTTTAGAATTGAAGGTTTTTGTTCGTCCATATCAGCATACTAACTGTTGTATGAGCATTGAATGCGCAACAACTTTTGGCAGTGCGTTCTGTGGCCGCCTTTTCTTCCCCACCATCTCCCTCTCGCACTGCGTTCCTGCTCTTCCCCACGCTCTCCCTCTCTCTTCCACCCGCTCTCTCTTACTTCCCAGCTGCCAGGCTCCTCTTCCCTGCGCTCTTCCTCTCTCTTTTTCCAACTTCCTGCCTCCTCTTCCCCTCTCTTCCTTTCTTCCCGCTTCAACCTTCCCGCTTCCCAACACTCTCCCCCTCTCTTCCCCACGCGCCACCTTCTCGCTTCCCCACGTTTCCACGACGGGACAGGAGTCAGCACAAAAATCGACATGCCAGCTCCCCACGCTAACCTACACGCAGCAGCTGCGGGCTAAACGCAGTCTCCCACGCAGGGCCGAACCAGCGGCCAGGATCTCACGCGCTGGAATGGATGGTGCGATGACGCACCTGCACGGGGAATTCGGGTGCAGCGTTGTTGTACCTGAATATATCCCATATATATATATATATATATTGGAAAGTAATTACTTTTAATCCGTGTAGCTGGTGAATCTTAGGGGTCATTTGAATAAAAGATAAGGGGATATTTGGAAAAGTAAAAGTTGTACTAAATGTGGGATAAGGTGAGAGTAAAAAATAGAACATTTTGAAAATTATGTAATTTATATAGGGTAAAGTTGGAATTAACATATTTATTTGAAAGTAATTGATAAAAAAAAATTGAAATAAAGGGATAAAAATAAAAAAAATATGATGATTGATTAAGAGATTACAGATCTCGAAAACCATACTAAAATGAATTGCCGCTCATGTTTTCTAAGCACGTTACTAGACGTGCCCAAGGATAAAAGAAAGGATAGACAGAAAAATGGACAGAAGTAAAAATAAGAAAATAAAGACGATCATTGAATCGATTAAAGACCATTCGTCGTCGGTGGCGAAGTCCGGCTCGACCCACATCCTCACTGCAAGTGTGGGGGCAAGAGCGAGCGAGCAGTCTTTTACTTTCGCGCTTTGCTCCTCATCGTCCAAACTCCCACCAATTCCAGCACCTCTTCGTCTTCTTCTTCCTCTTCCTTTTCGAAACCCTAGCAAAGCAACATTCCCTCCAGACCATGATGGACCCCACCTATGCCTCCGTCAACAACGCCCCGAAGCGAAAACGCCCTTCATCCCCTCCTCCCCGCTCTCCCTCCCCTCCGCCTCCGCCCCCAGACCTCCAGTCAAACGGCTACGATCTCTCCATCCTTGACGCCATCGAGCGCTCCCAGCCCTCCTCCGTCGACATCCTCGACCTCCGGACCGTCAAGAAGCTCGTCCTCTCCTTCGAGCGCCGCCTACGCGACAACCTCGAGGCTCGCATGAAGTACCCCGACAACCCCGACAAGTTCGCCGATTCCGAGATCGAGCTCCACGAGGAGCTCCAGAAGCTCCGCCTTCTCGCCGGCGGCCCCGAGCTGTACCCCGACCTCGTCGCCCTCAATGCCGTACCCTCCATCCTCGGCCTCCTCTCTCACGACAACGCCGACGTCGCCAACGACGTTGTCGCCCTCCTTCAGGACCTCACCGACGAGGACGTCCTCGAGGACAACGACGAGCCCGCCCGCGTCCTCGTCGACGCCCTCATTGAGAATAATGCCCTCGAGCTCCTTGTCCAGAACCTTGCGCGCCTCTCCGACACCGACCCCGACGAGTCCACCGCCATCTACAACACGCTCGCCACCATCGAGAACATGATCGAGGTCAAGCCCGCCGCCGCGGAGCTCGTGTGCGAGCGCACCAAGTTCCTGCGCTGGTTGCTTGGCAAGATCAAGGTCCGGGAGTTCGATTCCAACAAGCAGTACGCGTCGGAGATACTGGCTATCTTGCTGCAGAACAGCACGGCGAATCAGAAGCGGGTGGGGCAGATGAATGGCGTGGACGTTGTGCTCCAGGCGGTCGCGTGGTACAAGTCGAGGGACCCACGGAGTTCGGATGAGGAGGAGATGGTGGAGAATCTGTTTGATTGCCTGTGTTGTCTGTTGATGCCGGTCGAGAATAAGGAGCGATTTGTGAAGGCGGAAGGCGTGGAATTGATGATCATTATCATGAAGCAGAAGAAGCTGGCATACGGGTCGGCCATACGGGCACTGGATTTTGCAATGACGAAATTCCCTCCAGCTTGTGAGCGGTTTGTGGATGTTTTGGGGTTGAAAACTGCATTTGCTGCTTTTATGGGTAAGGCAAGTTCATGAAATCCCAAAACTATTTGAGTGTTTGTAGTTGCAATTTTAAACGTGAGTATATCTATTATTGACTTTTGAACTGTTTCTCTCTTCTATTTATTCTTTTCTCCCTAACATATTCCTCTGAACAGCTAATGCTGCTTTTGGTTGCCTCTTACTAGCTCTCTCGAAAGCTGAGCGTTTAGTTCCTGCAAGATTTAAATTGCCACCAGTTTTCTTTCTTTCCGTAACTTGTACCGAATGCGAATCCAACTTAATTTATTAATTCCCATGTGAGGAATCCCTCAATGTTTCATTTGTATGCAAAAATTCACAAAACACTTGATTGAAAGCACCACGTCTTTCCAATTCCGATGACAGCATTTTCAATGATCTCCCCATCTTTTGAATCCTCTACCCACTGATTTCTTATGCTAAAGGCTGTCTTTTATAATTACTTCTGGCCTAAGGTTTGGTAATTCAACCATGTTGAAAAATATGCATGTTATTCCGAAAGGTATGTCTGACACAGAAAATGGAAAAGCGTCTTTTTTGAGCTTCATACGGAACTAGCTGCCCTCTTCTTACAAATTTTTTTTTCTGCTGTGGTCATGCTATTTTTTTAACTTTTACAATTCTAATAGAGCTTATTTTATAGCAGTATTATAACGTTTTGTCTGCAACTGACTATAGTAGTGGTGTTCCAATGTGAGGAGCACGAAAGATTAGATAGCCTCTAATCTAATGTAGAATTGGTTCACATTACACTTCTTCTCTCTTCAATCTCATTTAACTACAACTGCCAATGACTTTTTTCTTGAACAACAAGTACCCATAGTACTCGCTCTTCTTTGTCCCTTGACCACCTGGGTTGCTGCCACCATCTTGTGCCCAACCAAATATAATTTTTCACCTCAAGAATGACTCGCAAAAGTATTCTTTACTTTTTCTCGCCAACTGCAACTGCATTTGCTACCATATGAAACGGCAAGCACATCAAGCTCTTCCTGCTCTGTAAGATGATCATCACTGTCTTTTTGGTTTTCTTCAAACAACCAACAAGACCTTCGATCTTGTTCCCAAGCTAGGATCACAGTTCCAACTTACTGCTTGCTTGTCTTCCCAACTTCTCTCCCTCCCCATCCCTCCCTCCCTCCCTCCCTCTCCCTCTATTTTAAAGATTAACTAGCACTAATGCCACTGCTTTCCTTGTCTTCTCAGGTTTTCTCTCTTCTCTTTTCCTCATCTTTTGAAATATTAACGAATACTAATGCTATCTTCTTCGTTCCCTAACTACTATATCTACTGCCAATATTACCTACTCTTACATTGCAATTTTCACCACTGCATCTTTTCCTCCGAACCATTCTTATAAAGATAATATCTTTAGACTACCTCAACTTCCAAAGTCCCTGTACGAGCTGTTCTGTCACCCTTCAGCTGTTATTATTGGAAATGACATACATATAGGCTGCAAGTAGCTCCTGACATGCAGTCCATTGGTAGTGGCAAGATGATTTCAACCATGAAATCACTTCCCTTGAAGATGCTGCATGTCAAATAACCAGTCTAAGTTGGATGAAATTTTGTCTTGACCTTTCAATTCAATCATCTCACTTTGGAGTAATCTCTCTTGCTTGTTATTCTTTTTTCTGCTCAACTTTGGAGCTCATAATTATTTTAACTATTTTTGTTGCATAAGTCCTCTTTAGCTGGGCACATGTGTTTTTTTTTTTTTGTTTTTTTTTTAAAATGCTTGTTTGGTTGACTGTTCATGCACCTATTGTTGACCAGATTCCCCAAAGCAAGAGAAACAAAAAGGAAAGATACCAAGAGGAGCTAGAGGAGCGCATAATCTCACTCGTTGCTTCTTTATTTGGTAAGAAAGCAAGTTAATGCGTTGTGAGTTTCTCTGTTTTTCTTGTTTCATAAATGCTAAACTTTTTTTTCAGTTATTCTTCAATTGGTGCATCATGGCAGCTAATTCAATCTTAGCTTTCATTCTAATGTAACCAGTTAAACAATAAAACTTCTTTATTGAACTACTTATGAACTGCTTGCATATATCTTGCATGAGCATCTACTGGTGTTTTAGATGATTTGTGTAATCATTTATGGTTACTTGACATTGTAAGGTGGCCTTCTAAGAGGTACAAGAAGGGACAGATTGCTTAGCAAGTTTGTGGAAAACGAGTGTGAAAAGATAGATCGACTAATGGAGCTCTATATGAGGTGAAGTTATAAACTACAAACCCCATTGAAAGTCAAAGTCCCAAAATGCCAACTGTTAATTTGTTTCTATTGACTTTCTTCTTTGGAACTCACCCTATTGACATCTCATCAACTTGAAAATTTTGCAGATACTCTGACAGAGTTAAAGCAGAGACTGAACGGCTGGATCAATTAGAGCTGGATGACTTAGAGGTCACTAAGATATTATATTCTAATGTTATCAATTTCTTCTATTTCATTTTGTAATAGCCACCTTGTTTTGTTAATAATCGTTACCTCATTCGGGTAAAATCTAGTAATCTTACTAATTTTTATCTCTGTAATAAGTGTCTTTTACAGATGGATGAAGAGGAGCGTTATAACCGAAAACTGGAATCTGGGTTGTATACTCTTCAAGTTAGGTGGCCTTTGAAGCTGCATTTATGGAGTTTTTTTTTTTTTTTCTCATCATCTCATTCTGCATGAACGTATATGATTTTCATTTTTTAACCAAGCTTTCTTTTTGTGGCAGTTGATTGCTGTCATACTTGGTCATCTCTGGTCATCCGAGTAAGTTAATTCTTGGTTCTATCTTCATTCCGTTTTGAGTTTATTTTTGCTGTACTGTGAAAATCTTGTCAAAACCAAAACTTGGACTTGCTTCTTAATGCAGACACCGTAGAATGAGAGAGAGAATTGAATTACTTCTTCGACAACAGAAGTTAACAAAGGAGGATGTGAAAAGTATACTACAGGTTTGATAGGTTTTGCTGTTCATACTCTTGTAATTTTATTCACTCTCGCATTTCTTAAGAGATGATGACAGTTATGAGTTCTTATCATTTATGCATCTCGCAGAGCAATTCCTGCATGGTATATGTGAACATATGATTTCTAAGTGTAATTTTTTGTTGTTTCCTTTCCCTCTTGAGTGCTTCTTAATGCTCATGGGCTTCAGCCTGTGGGTTGGTTGCATGTTTAGTGGTTTTCTTCAATCAAATGAGAATAGATTAGGGTCATGCTTTCGATTTCCTGTAGGTAACATAAGGAACCCTGTTCTCGCTAGTATCATTGTCGCCATCATTATCACCATAGTTGTTGTTCATCATTATCATCATCGTGATAGCTGTAATAATTGTCATAACCATCATTGTTTTTATTTTTATTTTCTTCATTCAAACTATGCTATTCCATGATGATTTTGAACAGTTTGTTGGGTGCTTCATTTTTGCATTGATGTATGCAATAAATTAATATTCATGTGAGGCCAACAATGTGTCATTGTGCTTGCCTGTAGCATTTTCAAGTCCTTGGTTTGATGTGAACATGCTTCTTGTGGCATCTTTCTGAAGGCATTGAATTTTGCTTTACAAGGGATTCTGTTGTGTTATATTGTTGTAAATGCTTGTTTTGTTTTTTTTCTCTTCGTCACCTGATTATTAGCTATTCACTCCAATATATGCAAAGCTTCTGGCGATATTTTGCTCCCTTTCAACGGTTGGAGCTTGTTTACAAATAAGTGGATCATCAGTGCATTTATGTAAATGCAGGAATATCATGATAACATAGGAGACGTAGATGGACCAGAAGAAAAAGAGCGGGCGCAGGCAAAAATCCAGAAGTTCATCGATGCATTCTGAGTCTCAGGTTTGAAATTTATACGGCAATCAACTTCATTGGTTGCTTCATCATCATCATCTTCCTTTTTCACTACAGATGGCAAAGTCAGTGGAAGGAAAAGAACCGAGTCATTTCTCTTCAGGCAGACTCAGTTTATTAACGCATTACGACGTGGGAGGGGGGAAGATTACATTGAGATGTGCCAGAATTTAGTTCTGACGAAATTAGGTTCTCCCTCCACAAATGTAACACTCAAAATCGATATGTTTACAATGTTAATAACCTTTGCGTGAGAATGAATGATCCTTTTTCCTATTTACTTTTTACCAAGTTAATTATTTCCATTCCTATTTCTCTTCAAAAATTGGCTGAACGATCCGAAATTTCGACAGGAGCTGCATGTCAGTGCTCGGTTGTATTCGGACACATCCAATTGCCCTCTATAAATTCTAAATACGTACAAGGCTTCAAATTGATTTTTTTTTTTTTTTTTTTTTTTTTTAAAAGTTTGCTCTTAAATTGCTCATTTAAGCATTTTTTCTTAGGGTCCGATTGGGAGGGGGGACAAAAAAAAAAAAGAAAAGGGGAGAGTGGGATATCGATATGAAATTTTCTTAGGGTCCCTTTTTCCTTCTTTCGGCCCTTCGTATTAGCTGCCAGCGGTGGGGGTCAGTTACAAATAGAACCAATTAATTTACAAAGATGGGTTCTGCTAGTATGCGGCTACGCCGGCGAGCCGAAACTTAACCTTTACGATTTTTATTTTCCAAAAATGTGGACAATTGAAATCGGTTCATGTATCAAGTTTTGCATTTTTATCTTTTGTGCATATTCTTTAATCGAAAAATAAAAACAGCATTTTCATGCACCAGTATATTTTTTATTTTCGAAATTAAAAATGTAAAAAGGTACAATTTGTTGGTAGCCACATATTAATAGGACCCGTATAAAATATAAGATTTCTTTTCTATACAATCAATATTCTAAGCATTCATTAATTATTTTTATCCTAAGCATTTATTAATTATTTTTATTAAATTTAAGTCGTACAAATAACATTAAACCCGTTCGTTCCTATTATAACCCAAAATAAATAACACGTCGAGGGAAAATCAAACCCATCAATATTACAACGAAATTGTTTCATCGAAAGTATCATTTATACTTTTTTAATTAAATCCGTAAATGACATGTAAAATATTTTTTTTTATTGATACTTGCAACTTCCACAATAATATATGAATAATATAACGTTAAAAATAGAAATTTTAGTATTTTTAATCTTCTCGATTGAATGGCATAATAATCATTTTTCTTAATTTTTATTATTGTAATATTAATTTTTCTTAAATTTCAAATAATAGAAAATGAATGATTAAGATATTAACAGAAGAATATAAAGTCCATTTTTTCTTTCAACTCCAACACTTGTTGTGTAGAACATGATGCTCTATGTGATCCTCCGCCACTATTACCACCTTCCCCCGTTTTTCTTGTTTTTTCTCCTCTATTCTCGTCCATGTGGTAAGGTGGAGAAATTCCTCACTTTCGTCTTTAAGTTTCCGAAGAGCGATTTAATTCCTCGGCTCCAATGGTAAAATTTTCGCTCATCACGACTTGCTTTCTCATTTCCCTTTTTCAACCTCATCCGTTTCTTTGATCCGACACTTCAGGTCCTTCTTTTGCCTGTTTAAGATTTCTCTGGATTTCTTTGAGTCTCCTTAGGACACTTTTATCGTGCTTTATTACTCCAAGAAAGAAAAATGAAAAGGAAAAAAACAAAAGAAAAAGAACAATGAAATGAGGAAGTGCTATGTAGATATCGGCTGAGGCAATTTCTGAGAACACAAGTATCTGTCATTTTTTTATTGGTACTATTCTACATATTCGTTAATTATTTTTATCCTTAGCATTTATTAATTATTTTTATTAAATTTAAGTCATATAAAATAAAATTAAACCCATTCCTTCCTTTTATAACCCAAAATAAATAGCACTTGGGAAATAAATCCGATCCATCAATATTACAAGGAAATTGTTTTATGTATAGTATCATTTATACATTTTTAATTAAATCCATACATGACATTTAACATAAAATTTTTATTGATGCTTACAACTTCCACAATAATATGTGATTAACATCAAGTTAAAAATAGAAATTTTAGTATTTTTAATCTTATCGATTAAAATGGTATAATAGTCATTTTTCTTAATTTTTAGTATTATAAATTTAATTTTTTTTAAATTCCAAATACTAGAAAAATGAATGATTTAGATATTAATAGTATGAAAAGTTTTTAACGTACAATTTTTTGAATGGATAAAAAATTATGTGATATAAATATATGATAAAGGTAATGACAAGGAGTAAATAGAATAATATTAAAATAGATATATTATTTGTATAGACAATTATGTAAAAATAATTGAAAAATAGCGTAGTTGTATAAGAAGATATAAAAAAATTTAAAAATAGAATAGTTATAAAAATTGAAAAATTTTCGTTAGAAAAATTTATTTTGTTTGCCGAACATCCCCATTTGTGTTTATTGAAGATTTTTTCGATTTCTTTTGAGTCTCCTTAAGACATTTTTATCATGCTTTGTTACTCCAAGAAAGAACATTTTTATCGTGCTTTATTACTCCAATAAAGAAAATTGGAAGAGGAAAAACAAAAGAAAAAAGATGAATGAAGCAGGAAATGCTATGTAGTTATTGGGATGATTTTAGGCTTGGCAATTTTTGAGGATACATGTATCTGTCATTTTTTTATTGGTACTATTGTAAATAATCAATATCCTTAGTATTCATTAGTTATTTTTATCCTTAGCATTTATTAATTATTTTTATTAAATTTAAGTCATACAAAATAAAATTAAACCCGTTCCTGACTTCCTTCCTATTTGAAACCAAAATAAATAACACGTGGAAACAAAATCCAATCCATCAATATTACGAGGAAATTGCTTTATCTAAATTATTATTTATACATTTTTAATCAAATCCAACGCATGACATTTAAAATAAATTTTTTTTACTGATACTTACAATTTCCACAATAATATGTGAATAATATCTAGTTAAAAATAGAATTTTTAGAATTTTTAATACTATCGATAAATGGTATACCAGTATTTTTCTTAATTTTTAGTATTGTAAATTTAATTTTTCTTAAAATTCAAATAATAGAAAATGAATGATTTAGATATTAATAGTAGAATATAAAGTCCATTTTTTCATTCAACTCCAACGCTTGTGTAGAGCATGATGCTCTGCGTGATCTTCCGCCACTATTACCACCTTCCCGCATTTCTCGTGTTTCCTCCTCTATTTTCGTCCATGTAATTACTAGCCAAGGTGGAGAAATTCCTCAGTTTCTTCTCTAAGTTTCCGAAGAGCGATCTAATTCCTCGACTCCAATGGTAAAATCTTCACTTATCACGATTTTTTTTTTCTCATTTCCTATTTTCAACCTCGTCCATTGCTTTGATCCGACACTTATCCTTCTTTTTTCTGTTTAAGTTTTCTCTCGATTTCTTCGGGTCTCCTTCGAACACTTTTATCATGCTTTATTATGCAATGAGGAAGTGCTATGTAGTTATTGGGATGATTTTAGGTTTAGGCAATTTCTGAGGAAACATTTGTCTGTTATTCACAAATTTCAGAAATTGTTTGCTAAATTCCTCCGCTCATTCTTAGGAAAGAATGATTTTTATTTTTACATAAGTTCCTTTAGTCATTCTTAGAAAAAAGTGATTATTATTTCTATTTTTGCATGGATTTCTTCTCAAAGTTATCATTTTTTAAAAAAATATATAATTTTGGACATGCATCCTCACAAGTTTTAATCCAAAACTAATAATAGGAATATTTGATTGCACGCTGTTAACTATACTGCCATTTTATACAAGTAAATGTGACAATATTCCGCAGGTAAGATTGTCTTTACAATGTGGTAGCTCATTGGTCTAGACTCTAGAATGAACATACAATTCCTTGTACCTGGATTTTGGCTATGGGTGATATAGATGCAAATACGCAAATGATTATGAATGACCACATAGTATCAAGTTATTGTTTTGAGAAAATTATTTAAATTCACAGTTATAACATTTATAACTATGCGTTTTCGACAAGAATTCTGGGTGTATTTATTTTTTCTTGATATTGTTATGTTTATCTGTGATTAGCAGCCATTTGATCTGCTCTCTTGTTGTGTTAGCTAATACATTTACTTGATCAGATTCACTTTGTGCTGCTTATTAGTCGGCAAGGAAAAGTGAGGCTGACAAAATGGTATTCCGCTTATCCACAAAAAGAAAGAACTAAGGTCATCTTGTCTTTGCACTCTCTCCTTTTTATTTCTCTTGAATTACATATTGATTTTTCTTTTTTCTTAGATTTGGTGAAGTGGATTGCGTGGGGGCTATTAATGCTCGTGGATCACATAATTCTCATTAAGTGAAATCTAATTATGGATGCCTGTGTATGCTGGATGTCTATTTGATTGAGGTATTATTCAAACAGATGAGGAAAACTATGAGGTAAAAGCAATTCCAGTGTAATAAAGTGAGGTCAATGTGATAAAAAAGAGAGAATAGGATAAACATGAAATTCACCTCTAATGCTAAAGAGAGGTGATTTGCATTCAAAAAGACATTTTCATTTTTAAGAAATTAAGGTTAAATGGAGTGTTTTCTTTGTTTGGATTATAATAAGAAGAGAAGAAAATGTCTTTTCAAGAAAAACTAGAAAGAAAAATAATGATGCTTCTACTAGAACTGGATCTGCGTGGGTTGATTGGTGATCTGCCTTTCATGTGCTGCACATGTGCATTGTGAAATTCTGCCAAATGGTTATAAGAGAAGTCAAGACAGTATAAGAAGCTGTTTTATAGAGATGAGAATGTTGACATGGGTACATCAGAAGACTAGGAAGGATAAAGTAAGGATGCATGGAATGTTGCCTTTATCATGTGTAGGGGTAATTTAAGAACAGAGAAAGATAATTTATCATGAGGAAAATATGCATCTCAAATCCTTCTAACGAAGAGTAACCTCTTTGAAGGACTTGACATGGGGATCAGAGAATAGTGAATGCTTTACTTTCAGTTGGTGAGAAGTAATGCAAATGACTTATTCAGTAATTTGTTTACCAAATATGTGGCAAAAGATGGGATGATCAACAATATAATACTAATGTTGTTTATGATGACGGTGGGTTGGGTTGGCCTTTTTGTCCTATCTATCTATTGAAAAGCATGTAGATTTGCATCATAGCACTAGTTGCTCCTTTGAATTGGCAATCTTATCTCAGTCTATTTGTTAGGAATACTATCTTGTGATTGGTCATGCACTAAAAATTTCTTTGACCTTTTTCGTCATACCTGCATCTCAGTGGGAAAACCAAATTTTGTTTTGGAGTACAAATGCAAGTAGAAAAAAATTATGTATGAGATTTTATGAGATGTATTATATGAATTAAAAGGAAAAAAAATTTATAGTTTATCAATTGCGTTATTTAAAAATGCATTTTTAGGTATTGGGATCTAAATTTATTTAATTTTTATTTAATTTTATTATTCTTTTTTACATACTTTTTTACTCTAAAACAAAATTTGGTTCTCCCTCTGAGATGTGGGTATTACTTCTTTCTCCTGAAATTAAAAGGAGTGAAAATTGAATATTGCCCTTCTTTGTGGAAAATTTAAAAATAGATCTTGATTATCAGTGGTAATATCGTCATGAAATAACAGTAGAACAATGTTATTCAGGTTTTTGTGGCCCTGGAACTTCACCTTTCATAAATTTTCAAATCTTTATTTGAACTGAATTTCTTTAACTAGGGAGGGAGTGCTGAAGTTAACTTTTAATCTTGCAGTATAGAGCTTTCAGTTCTAACTGCATCTTGCACTAATTCTCATCTAATTTAGCCACCCGGCATTTGCCCACACAGTAAGTCATGCGGCTGCCTTGCAGCCAATCATGGGTTCGAGCCCCTCCATGGCGGGGGGTTCTGATTGTGTGGGATTTTTATCTCTCCTAAAATATTGGTAGGAGCTTAGTCTCTCGTGAGTTTATGTGGGAGTTTGTGGTCTTCCTGCTGAATGTGCTTGATTGTAATATTAGATGAATTCTTATCTAAAATTTGTTTAATTGTGTTCTCTTTGAATTGTTTATTTTTCAAAGGTAATTCGAGAACTTGGCAGAGTGATTCTTACCCGAGGTCCAAAGCTTTGTAATTTTGTTGAATGGAGAGGTCAGAAAGTTGTGTATAGAAGGTAAAAAATTGTTGGTAAATTTCTCATGTATTTGAAAATTTCCTTTAGCTTTTGATGCGACAATGATTTGTTCATTTAAATATTCATGCAGATATGCCAGCCTGTATTTTTGCATGTGCATTGATCAGGATGACAATGAACTGGAGATCCTCGAAATAATCCACCATTATGTTGAGATTCTAGACCGCTATTTTGGCAGTGTAAGCGACTGATCACTAAGAGTCCTATAGAAGCAGATTATGGTATTGGGTATGTGATGGCTCACTTTCATTATTGGGTAACATCTTCAAAACCATTTAGGAATGCAACCAATTGTCTTCCTTCTCCCTTTCTCTCTGTTTTTTAATGTGGAAAATTAATGGCAATTGAGTCAATTTTTGGATTTAATGTAGAATTTTTTTCTTAGCTATTGATAGCTGTGAATTGGAAACTTAAAAATCTCTGATCAATGGGAATCTTAGTTTGCACTTCATCCTGAAGTTGAATTATTAAATTCAATGCTATCCATGTAGAACTATAGTGATTCAATTCCACATTCTGAAAGATGGGAAGGGAGATATCACCATTTTGTTTTCACAGTTTGAAAGCTGGAGAGTCATCACCATTATCATTATGTGCTCAATATATCAATAATTAGTCTGATTTATTTTATGGGTCAGTCGTATTTTATTGTAAATTTTCCTCTGCTTGTCTTTTCAGGTTTGTGAATTGGACTTGATCTTTAATTTTCACAAGGTATTGTTCTTCAAATCCCTTTTACAAAATTCAATTCCTTACCCGAATATGTTAAGGCCCACCTTGTAATTTTTTTAACTGTCAATTGGCAGGCATATTTTATACTTGATGAACTATTGCTTGCTGGGGAACTGCAGGAGTCAAGCAAGAAAACGGTTGCAAGAGTTATAGATGCTCAGGTACACTTATTTTTTCCTTAAGTTAGTGAGATTGCACTTTTTTGGAGTTTAGATGTCTTTGGTTAATGAGATTTCAGATTTTCTAATGAATTTGCAGGATATGCTAGTGGAGGTTGCAAAAGAAGAAGCCAGTTCTATAAGCAACATGATTGCACAGGTCACAAAATGAAGTACGCAGTGACTTGCGCTGCGCATATCATGATGTTTTTGCATTTCTGTTTTTCAATCTCCTGTGAATGAATAAAGGTCATATTTTCGCTCATTTGATGAAGGGTACAATAAAAGGCTGTGATGTTCGTTTATCATAAGCATTGGCATTCTTAGAATTCTGATGTAATTGAATGCATTCTAATTGATGGATATACTTGCAAAATGACACCCATTATTTTCAAACGGAGCCATTGCTGTCTCTGTTCTTGGATGGCACATCTTAGTTTTTAATTTTCTCCTGTTCTCTAATTCCCCTCTTTTATAAATCTGAAATGGTAAATTCCTAAGCTAATCAGAATCTGTAACATCGTCATTGTCTGTTTCGACCTACGTGTGCTATGCAAGATAATTCCAGTAGATCAATTCCTAGATCGTCAATCAATTAAAGCTCAATGCCCTATAACACACCATCTGCCTACCGTCGATCATCTGCTGGCCCATCAGATCTGCTAGTCGCCATATGATCAGTGCTCCCATGGAGCTACACCATGATCTGGCTGTTCAACTCCCAACTGCGATGCATAAAACTAGGTCTACAATATCTCGATGGCCCACACGCTCCATCAATGACTACTTGCTGCCCGAATCAGCAACCTCCGCGACTGATTACCTAAGCCATCCAAACAGCAGCACAAATTTGGTCACCGATCTTTCTCAACGACATTTTTTTCAAAATCTTCCTTGCTCAAGAAATTCAAGGCCGCCTCCGATCTTTTCAGTAATCCAATGCCGCAATAAATGAAAAAGGGGAAGAAGAGTGCAGAAGATATTGGGAGAGGACGATTTCGTTATTTACTTGCCTTTAAATTGTTGAATTTAATGTCATATGGTTGCAGGTTTCCATTCAGAAATGGACTAAACTTTTTTTTTTCTTTTTTCGACAGAATGGACTAAACTTAAGAGGGTTATTTTTGTTATTGTTCAAACATTAAAGATGAATCTACTATTTTTTAAACTTGAGAGGGTTAGTAACGTAAAAACACCAACAAAAGTGGGATTTTTAATACCTCTTAGCTATTCCAAATGCGGATTTAGTTGTAGTGATATTAGCATATACACAGCGCATGAGCATGTCATTCAAGACATGAACATGAATTGACAATCCAAAATTTACAGTGTTTGATCATTTAAAAATAGCTAAATTTTTAAGCATTTATTAGATTATAATTCCTGACTTCCCGTCTATCCATTAAGCAGAGAGTTTTTAGTATGGTGGCTGTTAGTTCCTCCTGAGGGAATTTGAAGCCTGCATCCAAAGAACCTGCTGTTGCCTTTCGAATTCATGGAAGAAAAAGCTTTTTTGGGGGACTTCTTAGATATCATCCTGGAGGAAGCTTTGTGAGAGAATGATCCGTGGCAGTTGCATGACTTGAGCTTCTTGTTCTGAGATTTGTCTGGTTTGGCAAGATCCTCTAGGCACCTCACATTTGATAGTGCTGTGAATGATTGCGATTTTCCTTGAAAATGCTGTGAAAGCCCTCTCCTACAAAGACAGCACGCCAGAGCTTAGAAAAGAAACATAAGATGGACAGAAGGCCTGGAGGAGAATGAGAACGCTTTTCAAGAAAATTGCAGTGGGAGATTTGACTCACTTGATTGGAAGTTGCTTCATGATAGATGACATCTCAAACAGAGGACTCCTTGCCATTGGATTGATTGATGACGGCGGCGGCGGCAACAACAAAGAACTGGGTGAAGTTGCTTGCTCCCTGGAATCTGATGGCCCTAAAGAAAGGGCATGGGGGCTTCCTGGGATGAAAGAAGGTTCCATTCTCTCCCCAAACTCCAACTGGCTTCTATTTGACACTAGCCTACCAAACAAACAGTTTGCTGCTATTGCTAATTCAGCTCACAGAAGTTCGTGTTCTGAAATTTCCCAAAACATATTTGCAGACAACAAAGAACAGGGCAAGCAACCAAAAATAAGGAAGAAAAAGAGATTGCTACTAGAAGCTGGAAATCCGTTTAGCAGGCGGCCTCACCCCACGTTTCTGTATCTCTCTCATGTGTAACAGACTCGAAAGAAAGGGTGGATGATGGGCTATTTATCTCTTAGATTAGACTCTTGCCGGCAGAGCTGAGTCACCTTATCTAAACCAACCGCATACTCTTCCATTTACTGTCGAGATAATGTAAATGCACACAAAGCTCCTCCCACTTGTTGATAAAGGGTCACAAATGTGAGGTTGTTAATTTCCATGACTTCAAACTGCCTACCTTGATGATTTTGGTATATGGGTCATATCTATTGTTGCCCTCTTGATGCTGTTTGTTAGCAAGGTGTCATTGATTAATTAGTTAATTAATTAAATGGTGGTGGGCTTTTGAGGGAGAATTGAAAAGCAGTGGGCGACCGAGTGCATTGATTGGACATTATCTGGTTTTGAGTTTGTGTCAACCCGAGGGCGCAGAATAAGGGATAAGCATCCACCACTGCAGAAACTCATTCCATCCATATCCTGCTCCTGCTTTCGTTATCCATGAGAGGCTGGCAGCCTGGCACTCGCAGGCATTGCAGCACATCACTCTCGCAAGTCGCAAGTTGCCCGCATTGGCTACCACATCAATCTCTGCCCCATCACGTCGTAAGACACTGCCCATCGTATCAAGTATTGGCTCGAAAGTTAATTATGAAAATTTCAAGTCATATTTATTTTCATTATTTCAATAATTTACTTATTTTATGTCAGAATCCATTCGTTTTAACTTGTCCACTTACTTCATGGCTTAATTTTTTCTAGTACAAATACAAACCTTTCGTTATATTTCTAAATATTTATTTAACTAAGTATATTATGATTGCACGGATAAAAATTTTGGTGGGCCAAAAAAACAACTTCTAAAATGAATATTCTTTTTTTTTTATTGATACAATTACATGTATCTCAACACATATTATACTTGAAGATCTGAGACATTCTTACAAATATAAGGGACATATATTCCCAAAGAAATCTGGAGACACAGCTCCACGAAAGAATGAGGAAGACACAGCTTCCAACAACCACTTGGAAGACCACCTGCTCCCACACACCATCCATCCGGGAGACTACCTTGTTTCGCTCCCACCCATTTTTTCCGCCCGGAGCGCGATTCGAAGCTCCGCCGCTGCCCTGCGCACCTTTTTGAGCCTCTGACAGCTTGGTGAATATTCTTAAGAGTCATAACGTTTGCTTGTAAATGATATATTTTTAAGAGATAAATGCATATTTATAAATATAATGAACTATTTTGATTGAAATTAATGGATTATTAAATGGTTAATTTGAAATTTCAAACGCTAAGTACCCAAGCCTGGCTCATTATAATAGATAATTATCTGATACTTGTTCAGCGAAATATTTTTTAAAAATAATATTATTTATTTACAGTTTTCTATTGTATCTCAGGGATTCAGATCCGACCCTTCGGTTCAACCGAGTCTTACGAAATGATCAAACACCCTTTCCTAAGTTGGGAAATTTCGGGTAACCGTTTCAACCGAGTCTTACGAAAATGATCAAACACCCCTTCTTACGATATTCTGGTTTTAGTAAATCTCTACCTCTATATATATATATATATATATATATATATATTTCTGAACCTGGCGGTTCGAAATTGGGTTTGGTCGACACATAACCCACATTTGAACTGATTTTTGATTGGGCTAAACAAAATTTTTTTAACCGATTTTTGACCGTGCTAAACAAAATTTTTTTATAACCCATGATGGGAATGAATCAAATGGGGTTGGCGTGGGACCACGTCCCTACCGTCCTGCATATGTTCATTTATTAAAAATTATAAGTATATTTTTTATCTTATTATTATTTCTTTTGAAAATTTTCACATTATTTATGATTAACTATATTCTAATTTAATTTTTAAATTTATATCTTATATCAATTAACATGTAAGCTTGATATAAATAAGTCTTTAGACTAAATAAATATTTAAAATAGCAAAAAACTCAAAATTGATCTTAATTGTCAATCCATATTACCAATTCAAGTAGAAAATGAAAGTTTCATTGATGTATGTTTTCTAAGCTGGGTGATTTCAATTGCCATTAGGATTTTTGTCTTTTTTTTTCCCTAAAAATTAGGATTTTTGGTTTTAATAGATTCCTGCCCCCAACCCCCAACAAACTTTTATTTCGAACCTGTTGTCTGGTATCACTGTCCAGTCCGGTCCTTATTTATCGATCGATGTTGGGCCAAGTTACCACAAAGTTCATGACGAGATGAGCCGTCTACACTCACTCCCATATGCGGTCTAAATTCTCATTTTTGCTCGCGGATAACACTCTAAAAAGGACATTTAGTTCGATTGCATGAATTATATATTCTTTTTATTAGAGTATATCACTCTTAAAGGCATTGATTGCATCAATATTATATATATATATATATATATATATATATATATACACACACACTGAAGCAATGATTCGATACTTACCATAAATATGGAAGTTCTATCCTTTTGATTTTTAAGTTGTAAAATACTTTTTAAAAAAATCTAAACCATTTATCATATTTAATACATCTTGTTATATTATTCTACCAAAATAATTAAAGGTCGAAAATTTATATAAAACATCAATGATACTGCTAGTTTTGATTATATACTGGGAAAATACCAGAGTGCATTATGGTTCAGCCCTTTGCAAAAGTTCTAACTTGACCATAAAAAATTAACATCTACAACAACCATAATATTTAGAATTATTTATTTTAGTAATAGTACAAATTTTCATACAAATTTGATATATGTATGGCCTTATTGACAATGATATAAAATAAACATAATAAAATAATTTAATGCAAATATCAATTAGAATTATTTTTCCAACATCTAAACCATCTAAACCATAATTTTTACATAGATAATTTCATAAAAGATTTTATATTTTAATCCATATGAGACTTACTTTGCAGCTAACAATATAGTAATTACGGTGTAGTCGAATTGGAGTTGTCGGTTTCTTTCTATTTTTTATAGTGCATGTCGTATATAATAAGATAATAAGATAATATGCCTGTCAAAAAAGAAAAACGATCTTGTTAGTCAGAGCTAAGTAAATGTCTTAATTAGCCTAACTTAAAAAATTTATTTAAAAAACTTATTTCCTTTTTTCTTCATATGTTTGTTTATCTAAGTATATTTAATATATAAATCAATTTTTACTATTTTTGGATATGTATATATATTTTTAAAATTTTTAAATATAGAGTTATTTTGGCCATTTTAAAATGGTTAAAATACCCCTATGTGTTTAAAAATCTCAATAAAATATATATATATATATATATCCAAAAATGGTAAAATTTATTTTATATGTTAAGTATATTTATATTAATAAATTTATAGCAAAATGTAAAAAAATATTAAAATGAATTTTTTGAAGTAAGCTAAGTAAGATATTTACTTAGCCTGTATTAACAAGATCATTTCTTATAAAAAAATCCAATTTGTTTGCAATCACGGAAGCGGACACTACACGAATGCAATTGGAACAACTAATAATGTATTAACAATAGTGAGCTAATAATATTATGACTACATGTAGTGCCTGGCTGATTGGACACTACAATGGGCAACCTATGGGCCTAAAATGAAATGAGAAATAAAATAAAAGTTCAAATAAATGAAAATAGATATGATGATGGTATCGAAATTAAACGTGATGCATGTCCACAAAAAATTAAATAAAATATACCTATAAAAATATTTAAATATGAGATGCAAGTCAGTAGGTTAGCATGATGCAGATGATATAAAATAAAGAACAATGGTGTAGAAGAGGGGTCCCAAAATCAGAAATATGAATAAAAGGAAAAGGTGTAAATATGGGGTTAAAGAAGGAAGATGCGGACATTCAGTTTTTTAGATGATACAAACCATTAGAGTTTTTTTATATGATGGAAAGTTAGTCAAATAAGTGCATCAGTTAGTCGCTGTTAGAAGTTAGCTGAATGCATTAAAGAACGTGTAAAATAAAAAGGAGAAAAGATGTAGAAGAAGGGGTTCAAGATTAGAAATAAGAATAAATATAAAAGGTATAAATATGAAGGTTAACGAAGGGAGAAGCAAACATTAAAGCTTTAGATGATGTAAGTCATTAAAGATTTTTAAATGATGCAAGTTAGTCAAACATAAATATGTATCTCAGTTAGACGCAATTAGTAGTTAGTAAGATACATAGAAATGCAATACACATGGTAATTAAAAAGCAAAGTTAATACATTAATTTTTGGAATCACCACTAACCAAATAACCGTTATTAGTCCGTGTACAATAAATCACTGAAATACAGAAATTTTTCTGAGTGGAATCATAACTAGAAAAAATATATCTTTATTTTTCTAGTACATTGATCTTAGGAGTACTAAAAATTAATATACATAAAACCTCAGGAGAGTAGAGGCGGAAATTTAATATCTAGGCTTTAAATTAATCTGGAAGTTAGTTGCGAGAATTTAATCCCTAACCTTTTTATGAGGCTCTAACTCAATTTGAAAGCAAATATGGGAAATTCATTCCTATAGTGGGGGATGCGGTTTGGTAAGATTTTCTTTTATGAAATGAAGAAATAAATACCAGTTGTGTAAAAGATTTGATTTAAATGCGAAAGTTTTTTTTTTAAAAAAGTAATGGCTGAAAACGGACGACTAGATAAAAAAAAACAAATCCTAGTGACATGTTTAGATGTAATGATAAGACATTAAAAATAATACCACCTAAGTAACATAACAACGGCAATGCAAATGATGTCTTTGGCAAATATGGATGCAGTGATGGTTTGGGCTTGAATAATGAGGATGCTACACTGGATTCCAGGATTTTTTTTATTTTTTATTTTTTAATTTTAGGGGTGAAAAACGACTTGGATGGAAAGAAAACAAGATAGGCAAGCAGTGGTATAGTTAATGGAGCGGTTTAATGAACGAACGGATATGAGGTTAGAGGAGCTTGGGTATGCTTGGCCTACTTCTAAAATGGCAGAGAATGTCTCCTTTTATAGTTTTTGAGTTTGGAAAAATTGCACATTGATGGACGTTATAATATTTTACATAAGCCCACCTTGACCATTGTGCAATTTCGAAATTGAAAGGTCCTTCCTAGCAATTTTTTTGGGTGGTTTTGTAAAACCACCAATGGGGGCCATAGTTTTGCTTGGCTAGTGAGTCAATTTTTTTCTTTTTCTTGGTTATTGATTTTGTATATTTTGTGTCCTTCATTCATGCCTTGATCTTCACCTATTTTTCCTTGATTTTGGATGGGGTCTGCACTTGTTGATGTCCTTTAATCACTTTAACAGTTTAGATCTTTACTTGATGGCTTAGATCTTGTAGTTTTAATCCATCATTTAAAATATTGCAAATCCCCCTACTTTCTTATCATAAAATATTAATTATTTGTTTAATCCTAACTGTTGATCACGTGCTCCAATTGCCTTGAAAAAATATTTTTTTACTTCATCTTGAATGCAAATTGTTCTTGATCAACTGTATGAATTACTGGCCGTTACTTCCGAAATGAGCTCGAAGCATTGGAGGCTCATTCTTCACATGGATCCTGTACAAATTTAAGCTTGCAAATATATGGGTTAAAAATTTAAATATAAATTTACAAAAAGTCTTAAATGGGTGGGCCAAATAGTAGTAAGCACATTTGAAAATTTAATTTTCACATTTAAGTGGGGCGTGAACACTACCACAATAAATGACTGGTATAAAAATCGAAAAAGATATTGACCGGAAGCTAATGTGAATGGATTCTAAACATATAAGCTTAATCTATAAAAGGAGCTGCCATTAATCCTTAAAAAGGTAGATTCAGACTCTTAGCAATGCGGAGCTCTCCCTTCATTCTGCTGGATTCTATGGCACTCTTAGCAAAAAAATGCCATGCATGATTTTTTTTTATTTTTTTTATTTATAATGCAATAGTATAGTTTTTTAATTTTAATACGTCTGGCTGCGCCCAATGTCGGAAGATATTTATAAAAGCTAGAATAAGAGATAACCCCAATGGCGTCATGTTTTTATCTGCGCAGCGTACCTCTTTTGGCCTGTTTCAAGCTAAAAAAAAAAAATTAAAAAAAATCTTGAATTAAATTTGTATCTATATTCTTAAGATAATTTTCTAATTTTCGAGACAATTTTTTTCAATTTTTAATACAATTTTTTATATTTCTGATATAATTTTTTTTTTCATTCCTAATATAAAGCATTATATTCTCTTCCAAGATGCGGATTTCATTCAGAAATGTAGTATCATTTGAAATAGGCCCTTACATATAAGGCACACGTCATTCCTTTACGAGGGCTAGTTTAGTGTCTTTGATGTAGCTGCATTCTGGGCCCATTTGATCATTAAATTCCAATTCAACAGAAATCATTCAATCTAAAGTTAAATGAGGCATATCCACATGTTTAAATTATGAAAAACACTTAAGGCTCATTTATATATATACATTAGATGACATGATACTTTGTAAAATCATTGATATAGATCCGAATATCTTTTTAGATGTTTTATATGTTAGGCATACATATTAAATAATTTTATTATAGACTTTGACACTTGATTAAATGGAATTCATACATATTTAAGAAGCGTGAATGTGATTAAGAATGACATGCTAGGTTTACTTGGAAAAGTCTACTTTTCCTTATTTCTTTCCGTATAATTATGGTATCTATTTCAACTTTTCTTACCTACTCCTTATTACCCTATTTTAGCACATCATAATTTTATTTATTTTTTTTAAAAAATTTCTCTTACCGAATGGACTCGATTTATATTGGAAATAAGAAAAACTGTATTAAAAACATAAAAAGTTTCTCTCCTATATTTTGCAGAACAAGAGTTCTGCCTAATAAATGTGAAAAGTTCAGGCTTTGAGTTTACACTTAGATAATTTATTTTTCCTTTTGAGAAGCAATGTCTTCATAGTTATTTAGTTAGCAACATTGTTAGATTTATGCCTTGGAGCTAGGATCGAAAGATATACTTCAGTTGAGTTATAAATACAAAAATAAAAAACACTAAAAGTTGTATTTTCATACATTTCCTATTTAACAACTTTGGATCCTTTGAAATACTCCCTTAAATGTAATGTTCGGTACACTTTGACTTTAACCATTTTGCTCTTGTTTTATATGTAAATGTTTTGTCCCAGTTCACCATTTTTGCCTTTTTTAATTTTATTTTTTAAAAATTTTAACAAACTAAATTTTAATAATTTTGAAAACATGTATATATTTATTTTAAATTTTCGAACACAAATATTTTAATCATTTTAAACCGTTATTCAAAATGATTAGAATATCCTTGTGTTTAAAATTTTAAAATAAATAAATATATTCTCAAAAATAATAAAACTTAATTTATATATTAATGGTGTGTGTGCGACTGTGCATTTGAGAAATGATAAAATTTTTGAGAGAAAAAATATAACATGATATAAGTAAAGATTGAAAAATAAAATAATCGTATAAAAAAATATAAAGAAATGATTGAAAGTAAAATAATTACTCAGAAGAATGCCATGAAATAATTGTAAAACAAAATAGTTGTAGATACAGAGAAGTTTTAAATTGACAAATTTTAATTTAAAAAGTTTTTTATACAAATACATCTTAAATATACTTAGATTAAACTTTTATTAAAAAAATAATTTTTGACGGGTCTAAGATCCTGTGCGAAATGATCGAACCCCTTCTTTACAGTTATCTGAATTTTGATGTGGTTACTTAACCGCCAGCCTGACGCCGTCCGTGCAACGCCAGCTCGCTACTTACAGTTACTGGCAGCGCAGCATACGCGCAAATCTGCGCTGCCAGCGTCTCTATCGACCGTCGAGCTGTCGAGCATCGTCCCGCCGCCTGGCGCCAGCCGGCGTATCAGCCCGCAGCCAAGTCAACCGTTAAAACCCCCTAAAAACGGTCGCTGTTAGTTTCCGTTGACACGCTGCCTGGTTGTCGACGACGCACAGGCCACGTCGTCGAAAGATCCCGGCCGTCCACGTTTCGACTGGCCCACCTTTTAAAAGCACGAGCGCTGAACGGACAGTTCCCATTTCCTTGTAAGAATCTGCCGGCGTCTCTCTCCAGCTTTCGTCGGTCGCATCAGATTCTTCCATGGCCGCCATGACTGCAAAGATCAGAGCCCTCTCTTCCTCCCGCTTCCTCCCTGCGTTCTCAGCTCTCACTTCCGAAGCCGCCTCCACCTTCTCCTCCTCCAACACACCCATCGCTCTTCGTACACACCCCGATGGCCGGCGAGTCCAGTGGGCTTTCCTCGGCTGCCCTGGAGTTGGCAAGGGAACCTACGCTGGCCGCCTGTCGCAGCTGCTTGGCGTGCCCCACATCGCCACCGGCGATCTCGTCCGCAGTGAGCTCTCCAGTTCTGGTCCGCTCTCTCAGCAGGTGCCTCTCTTTCCTTTCTAGTTTGAAAATTCGAAAGGCTTTCCTTCTCCGATTCTGTCAACCGAGTTACAGTAGTGCTTTTGCTTTGATTTTCGCGCTTCTTTCGGCCTTTTTGGAAGTGTTAGAGGATCGAAATGAGGAATTTGCAGGGTATATGGAGGCAATTCAGATGGCAAATTGAAAGTTTGCTTTTTTTGGTTATTTTGCCTTCTCAGTGAGAAAGCAAGAGACCAAATCCGGTCAATTGATAGCTTGCCGGGATTCGAATGGAGCTTGTGGTGAGTACCAGCCAATGTTAATTTACCAATGTTAATTTCCGGATAGGTAAGGAATTCAAAGTGTTTGCTAACTTGGATGCATCGGCCGGAGAGAACGGCTTCCAGTTCTCATCGGTGGGAACTAATCCCCCAAAATTGGTATTTTGGTTTTATTTCACAAATCTTACTGTACATATTATCTAAAATTCGATTTGGACCATTTATATATTTTGGTTTTATTTAAAAAATCTTACTGTATATATTATTTAAAATTCCATTTGGACCATTTATAGTGAATATTCATGGTATATATATATATATTTAGATTATAAGTAATATCTAAAGTAAATTTTATATAATTTGAAACATTATGTACAATTTTTTTATTTAAATGAGTCTAAAAAAATCTTTTATGCTGTTAAAAGTATCATGTATCAATTTTTATATGCTAATATATAATTTTTACTTATTTAAGATCATATGAATATCTGATTTGTTTGATTTTCACTGTGAATAGTCCAAATTATATTTTAAGTAATATGCATGATAAAAATTTTAAAATAAAACCAAATAGTAATTTTTTGAGATGGTTCCCATGAACAGCGAAGCCATTCCCACAGCTGAATTGTAGTCCATTAAATAGCTACTTTTCCCACCAATTTGTAATGTGTAGAATGTCAAAGTTAACAAGATCATGCCTCATAAGTAGAGCACATTCTACTAGTTGCTTGGCATAAAATTTAGGTAGGTTCAGTCAGTGTTTGGCTTACATTAATGCCTTAAGTTATATTTTCAATTGCAGATTTACTGAAGTTATGTGAAGCTGTTTCTTAGACCTGGCCCAATTTTCCTATCACAGGGGATCAGATGACGTCATTCATCCACTTGTTCAGTGAATATAAAGTATTATGTCATGAGGTGTGACATATATGCAAGATGAAAGATGGCTGCACCATGACTTTTGATATTGCTATCTTACACAACCCATCTTGGAAGTGAAAGTCCTGTGTTTGTCTTCTTTTTTTTTTTTTTTAAAAAAAAAAAAAAAATGAAAAGTCCTGTATTTTTGGTTCACTGGGTATGTGAGGTGACATTCAGGTGTCTAGACCTGTGGAAACTGGGTCTAGATATTTTGTCTGACTAACTGCTCGTGGAGAGCAAAAATTTTGGCATGCTGCTGACCAGAAATATGTGCTTTTCCAAGATAGGTGAGAATCTAAAATTCTGAATCCCACTTGGTGCTTGGTTCGATATTGTGGTTCTTTTGACTTGAATGAGCTTCTTTGGGATGGCTAGCGCTGGTGACTAATACCCTGAAACGAAATCCCTACATTTTTATTGGACTTTGGAGGGACAGCAGCTATGAATTTGAACTCGATGATGTGTGTGGAAGCATTCTGACATCTGCTACCTGAATTTGTAATTATCCTTCAAGGCTGTTAGACTTTTTATACCGTAAGACTAAATTTGGTGGTGTTCGGATTATTGTCCTACTCACCTTTCTTTCACAGATTTAATTGATGCTGCCTGAATGCAAAATTACCCTTCAACCTTGCTGACTTATGTTCCACAAATTTAATTGATGCTTGTTAGTGATGATATGCTGTATTGCTGATGAGAAAAAGGCAACTGCTGTCTTACTTTTCGATCCACGTTAAATTTTTCCTCCTACTTTTGTAGCTTGCAGAGATTGTAGAACAAGGGAAACTGGTTTCGGATGAGATTATAATCAGGCTATTGTCAAAACGTCTAGAAAGTGGAGAAGCTAAGGGTGAATCAGGATTCATTCTTGATGGGTTTCCACGGACTATTAGACAAGCGGTAAGCATTTTTTGAAAGGATAGGAAATAAATGTTTGGTTACTTTGAAAATATATGGAATAAAAATTGCAGTAATGTTGTTCAATATCTGGATTACCAAGCTGCCAGTTCCTATTGTCTCGGGGCCCATGATCTAGTGTTCCATATTGTTAATCAGCTGATGGAACTGGTGGATGGATGGTATTCAAAGTATCAATGAATTGCAGATTTGGGCAGATTATGACAAGTTGAAGCAACCAATTCAATTGACTGATTGAGTCATAGGTAGCATCATGATTTGGGGAGAAGTAAGAAGTCAAATAGTTGATGCTTTTGTAACGTCACAGATTTCTTCTTACCCTGTTCGTGATCCACCATCAATGTGTGTGCCTGTTCTTGATATGCAGGAAATATTGGAAGAAGTGACGGATATCGATCTGGTGGTGAACCTAAAGCTCAGAGAAGATATATTGCTGCAAAAGTGTCTTGGTAGGAGGATTTGCAGCCAGTGTGGAGGGAACTTCAATCTTGCTTCCATTGACATCAAGGGTGAGAATGGGAAGCCTGGAATTTACATGGCACCCCTTCTTCCTCCTCCAGGTTGCATGTCAAAGCTCATTACTCGATCCGATGATACAGAAGCAGTTGTGAAGGAGAGACTCCGAATATACTACGAAATGGTACACAATCTATTTACTTTCTGAGTTCATCACTTTCTGTCTAATAACACCAATTCTCAAACAAATGGCGGCAGAAGCTATATTTTAAGGAATTCTTAGTGTACATACAATTCCAATAATCTGCACTTGCGTGGTTGATTTCAATCAGCCTATTTATTGATTATTAATTACCTGTTCAGAACTTGTTGACTTTAATTATTAACCTACATGTAGCCAATGCACGATGAATGCTCGATATTCATCTCACGATGGCCCTGAATTTAGGCAATGGGGGCTGTGAGTCATTTTGCTAGCTTCTGCTGAACTTTTGTAAAGATTGTCCCATGAATCTTACTTGTATGCTATTCCTTGATGAAGCGGAATGGTGAACCAGGGTTCTTGTGCTGGATCCAAATTACTTGGTAATACATCCAAAATCATGATAGTAAGGGTTAATAGAAGGATTTAATGCTACTCACAGAAGCAGTTTGTGGACTGCTCTAGGAGAGATTAGGTTGTTCCTCAGTTGGATTGTGTTGTTTTATGACTTATCTGGTATTGCTCAGCCAGAAAGTACCTGTCAACATGTCGATTAGCCACCTGGTTGGATTTGGCTTGGAACTTCTTTGACCACTGTGGCTGACAAGGCGCATCCACTTGATGAATTATCCAGATTTCAAAAAGCATGTGTATAGTGCATTTCTTTTTTTATTCTTTTTTTTTTTTTAGGGTCCTGTCTCGTGTACTAGTCATAACAGTTCTATGACATGATATGGTTCTGTCTCTGCAGAGCCAGCCTGTGGAGGATTTCTACCGCAGAAAGGGCAAATTACTGGAGTTTGATCTTCCAGGAGGAATTCCTGAGACCTGGCCAAAGTTGCTGGAAATCCTGAACCTTGAAGATCATGATGACAGGGAGTCTGCAGCTGCATGAGTTCTATAGATTATGGCAAGTCATTCTTTGCGTGTTTTAGATATACGCGTGGATCAGATTTATTACCATTTTTTTTTTCAATAAGATAATTTCCACCACTGACTGAAGAATTCAGCCGTGGGAGGTCGTGTTGCACCATATTTTACATGGAAAGTAGCTGATTAATTATTTCGTTTGTATCTTTAAGGGTGATTTTCCCTGTTAGTCATGTTTGCATCTTACTGGGATGATCAGATGATTCAGTCCAGAAAGACATTATTCATGTAATATTCCGTTTAAAAAAAGAAAAAAAAAATTTGTATCTATTGGTGGGTCAGTGCTGGAGAGAACTTCCCTTTTCATCTGATAAATCACATCATGCATATGAAAAAAAAAAAAAAAAATGGTAAAAGTTCATAAAGCCTCGGTAGTCTGTCTTGTTGGATACTGTGTCAAATTGTTTCCCTCGTTCAAGTCTTGCAGACTCATTCCCCATACCGTCCAACCTTTCCAGGCAATCTGTGACAAATATCTTCAATGCCAAAGAGAACTTGAGGACAAGCAAGGCAGGGGGGCCTGGTGTGATGAAATGTTCATTTTCCCAGAAGTCCAACTAAATCATCATTTCAATCGGAACTTTTTGGGCATTCAAAACAGGCTCTAGTGGTTGACAGGGAAATGCACAAAATATTAAGCAGGCACCAGCCCATTTGGCCATCAGGGTTTGCACTTTGCATCTAATGACCTAAGAAAAAGGTTTGATTCACACATCTACAGGGATATTTAAAAACAAGAAAAGAAGTTAAAACAAAGGAAAAAACCCACAATTAATGAGAGGTAAAAATTACCATGAACCAAGAGAAAGAGGGTGAGAACTAGGATGAGAAGGACATGAACCGTCTTCCTGGAAACCATTGATTTCACTATGCCAATGCTTGTCTCTATGATTTCACTGTACATTCTTCTGTATGATCCGGTCTATGTATCCTACTGTGCATACGTAAGGTGGTATATATGCATGAAGCAAAAGGATCATTGCAATTGTCACCGCTTAGATGATCAAGTGGTTGAAGCGAATAATGTCTGCAGGATGGGAAATCCAAAGTTCGAACTTGAATAAAGATATTTACATCATTTACTCTTCTTCTGGATCAATTGCCTAGTCATAAAATTCAAATTAATAAATTGTAGGTTTGTGCAAACTATTGCATGAGTCACTTCTATATAGTCAGATCATATAGAAACAATTCTTTGTAACTTTCTTTACAAGAATTTTTGTGATAACATAAATAATGTTAAATAAAATAGAAGAAATTTTTTATCCCTTTACAATAGTTGTATCATTCTACTTTAATCAATATATTAAAAAGAAAAACGAAGCAAATTACATAAAAGCAAAGTCCTACAAAAAAATATATATCATAAAAATAAAGACAAATTCCCTACATACTTGTAAAATTTACTCTTAATTTCATTTATACTTACGAATTTTCAAAAATTCTAAATATATCTAGTATTTTACTTAAACTTCTACTTATGCTATTAAGATCCGTCAAAAGAGTCATTTGACACTTTCATAAAATGATTAATATACCCAAATTCTAATATAATTTAAGATTGGTTTATTCAAAGCTGAAAAATTACATTTAAATAATATATGATTCTACAGCTGTAAAAGTGCAAAAAAATCATTTGATCGTGAATTTTTAACTATAAAATAATAATTATGGATGATTATTTTTATTATTTTATATTGGTACTAAAAGTCTATTTGATGAATTTTGATGAATCTCTAACAATGTTGATATAAATCAAATTTTAAGCAAAATAAATAAGTATATTTGGAATCTTTAAACATTCATAGACAAATGGAATTAGAGATAAAAATAATAATATTTTAATCATAAAAGCAATAACATTACCGAATCACGGATTAATTTATTGTTAACAGTAGCACTCGTCTTTTCCGACGCTCGGAATTTTATGTGAATATGCATAAATTTTGCCCTATGAATAATATTTTTAAACAAATATTTTAATAATAAAAGCAATCGCATTACTGAATCACGGATTAATTTATTGTTAACAGTAGCACTCTTTATCATTTCCGACTCTTGGAATTTTATGCAAAAATATCGTAAAATTCTAATGCAAATATTGTAAAATTCTAACGCACTCGCGATTTTATACAAATATTGTAAAACATCTAAGAATATATATTAAATTAGAGTGCATTTGGGGTGATATAAAAGGAGACGAAATTTTAAGAACATTTTTAAAAAGTGAAAAAATGATGGGATACAATAAGGTTAATAATTGAGAATAAAGAAAATAAAAATAAAATACATGCAATAGTTTAATCGAAAACAAATTTTTTTTTTGAAAAGGATTATTGAAATTTTGGGCAAGTAGGAAACGGTGAGAAAGTTTTTCCCCACCTTTTCCGACTTTTACATCAAAACAAAGCACACCCTCACTGCAATTATACAGAATGCTTCACAATTTTATGAATTTTTTTTTTCTAAACTGCGCAGTTACTTTGGATGCAAAAACCCCAATAAATTATTATCCGGACCTTTTTATTGTTTAAAAATTTCATGGCAGATGGATTCAAGCTTTATATAATATCAGTGGCTTTTCACATTCACCAATCGGGTTCTTACGTTGGCAACGTAACTGAGTCGCTTAATCAAGCGGTAGATTTGTAGGGCATAAGAATTTTCTACAAGTACGTCTCTCTTGGAGAACTGATTAGCTGGAACAGGAGAGCACTAAAGGGGGAGAACTGATTAGCTGGAACAGGAGAGCACTAAAGGGGAAAGATGACAAGTAGAAAACAGAGCAGCAACACAACAAAAGAAAGGAACCGGTTCTTCCTTGACCTTCGCAAATACTAAAAAGTGACGAGTAGAGCAGCTAGCAAGGAGCAAGCCTAGCCCACCCCATTGTCCTTTTCTTTTTCTTTTCTTTTTCTTTATTGTAGATACACCCAACTACAAGCAGTAGTCAAGCTCAAGCACCCAAAACATGGTCATGGAAATCAGTCCAAGTAAATAACCGGATGTCGGAACTAGCTACAATGTTTAGTGCAGAAGCAACGGCGGCGAAAACCAACGCATTTTCCTCCGGTGAAGCCCTCCAGCTTGCAGACATTGGCGCAGTTGCTACCCCGAACGCATGGCCCCTTGAATCGATGGCTCTGAGACTCGCACAGTCGGCCCTCCACGCCCCTTGGTCCCATCTCTTTTCATAAACGAATTAACACAAAATGAGTCCGAATCAGATAATTAATTAATGGGAATTTGCCTATCTATTTGCATATGTTTGTATCAACTATTTAAGTGCATCTAACATTTTGTGCTGGATCTACATATACATAAGCATTTTGAGTTGAATATTTTTCAGGCATCCATTGCTCATGAACTTTTGGCAAGATTATTCACTGGAAAACCTCTAATCCGTCTACCAAAATATATGTAAAAATCCCCATTCACATGCAAAGCCATGCAGAGAGAGAGAGAGAGAGAGAGAGAGAGAGAGAAAGGACCAGTTGCCATGAGCAGCAGCAAGAGCACCAAAACAGCTGAACTCACACGTGTTGCACGCTCCATTGAATGTTTGAGGGAAGGGAGTGTGCGTGGTGAGGCTGTTTGGTTCGGCTTTATATAGACCTTAATACGTGGAACATGGCTTTTTGAAATGCATGCAACGGGAGCATCTGGTCGCGTAAAACACTCGGACCCGAGTTCATATTCGGGTTTCTTCTCGAGTATGTATGGCCTCTTTTTTCGTAGATCCAGACCTTTGATGATGCGATTTGAAGTTTGGATGGGTCAGAAAGTATAAAATCAAAAAGATTAGATCAATCCAAAAGACCGATTTAAGTGGTCAAAGCATGAACGGCTGTGAGAGAAAGGCGATGACCGCGATCTGGTGCCTTCTGTAAAGTGGCTCGCCACGTCGCCACCCACCAAAGAGCTGGCGCTCTGTGGCTGAAACGCGGGCTAAAGGATCACATCCACCTTTTTTTTTCCCCCCCCTTCAAAAAAAGATTCAACTTTTGTGATAAAAGGCCACTGCCGGCCGCATGACTCAAAGGCGTGCTTTAAAGCTGATGCGATTTGAGGAGATTTTCACCTTCTTTTTTTTTTTTTTTGGTCTCATATTTGTCTTTCACCACTGATGACGTAGTCATTATCAATCGAGAAAAACACGTAAAAAATTTATAAAAATAAATCATTAAAAAAACTACTGCGATTTAGATTTCCTTAATTGCCTGCGTTTTTATAAAATTTTTATAAAAAAAAACACAACGGTGAAATAAGAACAAAGAAAGTATCAGCAACTGCTATGAGCTGTGACTTCCCACAAACGCCTATTGAGTTTTCAATCAAAATTTATTCTTACCTGTACTTGTCAAAAAAAAAATTATTCTTACTTGTGTATAATCCTTTTCTTAATTATTTGTGACTTTATACCAGGTGTTAATTGTTATACTTCGCTCTATATTCCAAATAAATCATGTTTGAAAGCTCTTTGTATTGCTATTTTTTCAACTGTCATCTTACTTTTTTACCTATATATTTTAGATATTACCACATGTTTACGAAAATTACAAACATTATTAAATATTTTAGATATAACAATACCCCTTATATACTTTTTACCCGAATACCTTTCATTAAAACTTAAATTCAGATAGAAAAATACATTATTTATGCATATCATTATCGAAATATAGTTTATCATGAAAATAATTCTTTACATGAGAAAATAAAAGAAAATTTGGAGATTTTAATCTAGGATATTTTAATAAAATTTGCAGAAACATTCTTATTTTTAAAAATATGGTGAGAATATATGATTATATTTGTTATTTTTATAATTGCATGGTCATATATGGAAATATAATTAACCCTTTTTATATTTTCTACTATTTAATATTTATCCCCGTGTATTCTTGTTTTTTTTTTTGAAAAAAATCATCCATCTGTCTGTTTTTTCTCCACTACCCGACAAACTACAGGGCCACGAAAAGCACGCTCTGCTGTGTACCCACTCAAAAGTGAAACCTCGTGAGGCTCTCTCAACAGTAAGCAAAACAGCTGCACCCTCTGACGTCTGAAATACCATTCCAAAATTATCATCTTAGACATAAGGTCCAAAAACATATTTAAAAAAATTTTCAAATTTTTTTTTACAAAAGTGTTAATTTAGTTATATTTAATTTATTAGCCAATTTTTGCCAATTTTATGTATATATTTATTTTGAATTTTTAAATATAGGGTATTTTAGTCATGTTTCAGTAATTTAAAACGACTAAAATACTTTTATATTTAAAAATAAATATATACACATTTTCAAGATTGATAAAACTTAATTTATAAATTAATACCTAAAATAACATTTTTGTAAAAAATTTAAAAAACAAAAAAAAGTGTTTTGGACCGGCACTTCAGAACTGTCTGAGATGGTCAGGCCTCAATATTAATACAGCTTGCAAACAAATCCCCCATATTATAACGTCTTCAACTTTTTTTTAATTGTGGATTTTTTTAAAAGTCAAAAAAAAAAAAAAAGGGTCGCATGGAATCGCAACCCATTGCTGGAAAACTTTTTTTTTTTTATGAAAAAAAAAAAAAAAAGTAGAGGTCAGGCAACTATTGGCCCCCAGTTTAGAAAATGTAAAGGTGAGGAAAAGCTAGAAGTAGAATATCTTCGACTTGGTGAAGACATGGTTTGATTTGATAACTTTGACAGCTAGAAGAGGAAAGCAACGAAAACTTTAAAAAAAAAAGAAAAAAAAAGAAAAGAAAAAGAAAAGAAGCCGATTGTGACAGTACGTAAGACCCTCTGAGGGGGACAAAATATTATTATTCAAGGGGGTATTTTATTAGTTATAATGCGTTTCAAAAATTAAAAGGTTATGAAAATATTTATTTTTTCAATTTTATAAAATTAAAATATTTTTCTCATTTGCCGGTTGGTCCTCCCACGTCTTCTTGCCGGAGAATGCTTAATTTTATTTACTTCGGAGGTTTATTGTACGAAGATTAGGATTGTATACTAGCTTAGATGGAAATGATAGTAACTCTAAGATAAATCGAAAACAATGGCTGAAAAATAAAGTGTCTTTATGTGGGCCGAATGTATTTATTTCGAATTACAAAAACTTATCATTTTACAATTCTTATACATATTTTTATAAATTTTTAAATTTTTTTAAAGTTTTATTTTTATAAAATTTTAAAAATATGTATAATAATTCAAAAATGTTAATTTTCGAATATGAAACAAATGTACTTGATCCGGTATAAGGTAACATGTGATGCATAGTAGCAAGTCATTATCTAATGTAAAAAAACATAAAATTTGCAGGTAAATTGTCTTGTTATATTTGTTAGTCTAGATGCGGAAGTGTATTTTTATGAAAATGTATGCTAGAGTGCATCTAACTAATTTGCATAACAAATTGTGCAAATTTTTATATATAAACATGTATTTTAAGGAATGAGTTTTGAAAGCTGTTAATTTTTAAAATTCAAAAAATAATACGTACACACGTCCAAGAATTATAAATATTGATATGTAAATTAAATACACTTTTTTTATTCATACATATACCTCAAATCATCTAATATTACAAATTGGTATATGCAAAGTTGTCACAATAGGAAAGAATAGATAACACCCCCACCACTTGGAGGAAATATAAATTTACACAACTGGATAACACAAGAATTGATCCGTAAACCTATTTGATATTAAGCCCTCATGTGTTTCCATTGGGTTGAACCCCTGGAAGCATAAATTAAATACAGCTGATATCACATGTCTATCATAAAAAGATATTAATTTTTAAAATTCAAAAATAATATATTCAAGAATTATAAATTTTGATATGTAAATTAAATCTACTTGAGACCACTTTTTTAAAAAATAGAAAATTCCTCACATATTCACAAAATTTAGTCATTATTCCTTTTGTAGTACTTACAGCATTTCAAAAATTCATCTGAAACTCGTAATATTTCACTTCTAATTTCCAGACGCACATGGTGTCAATCTTAGTCCAAATAGATATTAAGTATATGTAAAAATATCAATTTTGCCTTCACACAATTTATAAACAAAGATTCCAAATGAATTCTCTACCATATATTTTTGTAAAATAGATCTGATGTATTTTTTATTCAAATAATGATAAAAATAAATTAGCAGTTTATTTCATCTTTATTTACAAAATGGTGTGGGGCAAAATCAATATGTCCATATGCACTTCACGTTCGTTTGTGCTAAGATCGATGACATGAACGTCTAGGACATTAGGGGCAAAATGTTGTAAGTGTCCAAGGAATTTCTAAAAATATTGTGATACCAAAAGGAATAATGGCCAAATGTTATAAAAGTAGGATAAATTTTTCTAAAAATAAGCAACAAAACATATAGTCTTTTAAAAGTTCTTATTTTTAGAATTTAAAAAATAATATACACATATATTTAAGAATTATAAATTTGGATATGTACTTTTTTTGTTACAATCTTGCTATGTAAATTAAATATACTCGAGACCACATTTTTATGAAAATAAAAAACAAAAAATACAATCTTTCAAAAGTTTTTATTTTTATTACGTGTTTGTTTACATCTAAAATTTTTTAAACTGAAACTTCTCACTTTCTATAATTATTATATTTTAAAATTATTTATTTATTTACATATTTCTATACAGCTACTTTATTTCTACCCAATTATCCTATAACTAATTTATTTATTTTAAATTTATTCTTTTTACTTCAAATTGTTCCTCAATCATATTATATCATTTTTCCTCGTTTAAAAACTTTTATACAAAAAAAATTTTATTTAAAAATTTTATTACTTCCCAAACATACTATTAAAAATTTAAAAAATATGTACATATGTCCAAGAATAATAAATGTTCATGTATAAATTAAATATACTTGATAAGTGAGATAATATGTCTATGAAAAGATAAAAATACAAAAAAAAATACAAATAGAGGCCGGAGCAAATCTAACAGGACCGTAGCGCAAAAATTACAATTCATAAAAAATGTAAAACATACAAAGCAAGTTCCAATGTAGCGGAGCATCTGCCTGCAGAGAATCCCTCCCCCCACCCCCCATCCCTGCTGTTGGAGTATCTGATGATTCGTCAGATAGACAGCTGGAGCATTCGTACAAATCAGAATTCGGAGCGTCGGTGAGCAGACGACCCAGGCAGCGGCAGGGGCAGGGGCAGGGGCAGGCTGCTGCATTGGACTTTTCCGTATGACACGAATTCACTAGCAAGCGAGAGGGCCAGTGGCGGTGGGAACCGAGGTGGGTGAGGTGGGACTCGTGAGTCATACTGGCTTTACTTATTTTTAAAAAATTGAATTTGATGATCTTTTTATACCATATCACGACAAGATTAATTTAAACTTTATTTTTCTTAATAGGTTCTAGATAAACTTTGAGTTAGTATTGGACCAGTTTCGGAATAGCGGGTCGGGTCAAAAATACAGGTTAAATAAGATAATTTTAAGAAGTTATATGCCTATCACACATGAGTATACACTTATATTAAATTTAAATATTATACAGGTTAAATAAGATAATTTTAAGAAGTTATATGCCTATCACACATGAGTATACACTTATATTAAATTTAAATATTATATGCTTCAATATTTCACTAATGATTAGAAAAATATAATTAAAAAAACAAAACATTCGAGAAAATATAGTATAAATTTATTAAAATAGGTTAATATATAATTACACATAAGAGTTATATATGTACACTTTTTTTATTGATTCTTATATTACTTTCTGAATAAATTGATTCTTCTATTGTTGATGGTGTTGATTATAAAAAAGTAAGAATTTTAAAAGAAAATAATAATAATATTTAAACATAAGTTTATAATTTTTAATAAATTAATATATGCGGGGCGGGTCAGGACATGATCAACTCACCCCGATCCTATTTTTGAATTCAGGAAAAAATTTATGACCCATCTCTATACCGGGTCAAAATATATTGGTTTTACTCAGCCAAAAAGAAGTTGGGTCAAAGCCGGGTCACGGGGCGACCCGCCTTAATTCCCACCCATAGGGCCGAGATCACAAAGGGTGTGCAGGTGGAGAGTGAACTCGTCCGTGCGAGCTCTTTCAAAAAATATAATTTTTTTTTGTTTTTAAAAGTTAAACCGTACAATAAATTTAAAATATTTTTTAGCCCGCTGATAATAAAAATTATAAAAATCAAATTATATTAATTAATAAAAATATAATTGAAGAATCGCAATGGTAGATATAGTTTTAGATACATGTAATATATATGACGTGATTTATACAATCCAAAATGTTATTTGTATATATTACTTTTAACTAGATAAGTGTAATAAAAGTCATTTTATATTACCAAAATTATGTTATATCATTTTTATGTGATAAATTTGTGTTTTTATATTTTTTTACTTATTTAATATTTTATTAACATATGATTTGCATGGATTTCATTATTAACTGTCAAAATAACACTCTAAGGGTGTGTTTGACAATTAATAAAACATGTCAAGTTAAAACTTTTCAATCTAAAACTTTTCATTCTTCACAACTATCATATTTTTTAATCATTTTTCACATTTTTCTATACAACTACTCTACTTTTCAATCATTTCTACACAACTATCCATACAACTAACCTATCTATTTTAACTTTATCCTCTTTACTACTCATCATTATCCCTATCATATCATATCATTTGCCAACTTTTACTCTCCTATGATTCCATTCTCAAAAACCTGCTAAAAAATAAAAGTTTTAAAAGAGTCGGACGGAGTTCCCAATAAAGGGGTTTTGGTTCAATGCACTCGGGAGCATTGAGCCTCCATGCTCTCGAGCGCACATGCTTATTTTTTTTTTAAAGTTTTTTCATGAACTTGTTAATCTAAGTGTATTTAACATGTGTACTAATTTTTACTATTTTAGTAGATTTTTAGATATTTATTTCGGATTTTTTAAAATTAGTGGCATTTGTAGTTATTTTAAATTACTAAAAATGTCACTGATTTAAAAAAATCCAAAATAAATATCTAAAAATCTCCAAAAATGGTACAAATTTATACGCATATTAAATACAGTTACATTAACATTTCTGTAAAATATTTTAAAAAAAAAATTAAAAAATAAGTTTTGTACACCCGGGAGCACTAGGCTCCAGAAGCATTGAATCAGAACCCCAGTCAAGCCCGTCCCGGGGTGTGCCGTGTTGCCCTTGGAACAGGTCGTGGCCGGTCCCAATCCGCGTTCATTATGACCTGCTACTTGCTCAGTGTCACTGGGCAATCAAGCAATCTTTTTGCCATGCATACTCCAAAGATGCATCAGCTTTCTACACGTGCTTCCGAATGGTGGTTTTCACTCGAGATACCCTAAACAGGCCTGTGTTTTGTAGAAAATTTGAAGCCATGCGAGCGATGCAGGACAAGCATCTCAATGACTCATGCAGCTGGGGTGGTACATGTGAGAGTGGGTAAAATTGTAAAAACGCCATATTGCTTGGAGACACTTTCAAACCCATCATTTATCTGCATATTATTGAAATTTTAGATGGTTTAGATATTAAAAAACTATTTTAAAGCTTTTATTTTAATATTGAACCATTTTATCACGTTGATTTTACACATTTATAGATAAGACCCGTCGTATATAGTGAAAATAAAAATAAAAATTCAGAATACTATAAATAATGCTAAATACAATGGATAAATAAATTTTCTATCAATCGTTAAAATATTAAAAATGAAAAAAAATTCATGGAAAAAAGATTTCATTAAAGCCTACCGGCATTTCTTTTAAGCAGTGGTTCCGGGTACGAGAATAAATGAGGACGGAGGACCTCGAGACGACCAAGGCACAACCATTCCAAACAAACTCCTTCGGGACTCTCTCCACCGTCATAAAGGATGTCCTATCTGCGAAGTGTCTCTTATGGCTGTCGTATTGGAGAGCCGATCCAAAGGAATCGGGCTTTTTAACAGCCTAATTCAGTCGTTCGCTGAATTCAAACTGTTCATTTTGTTTCAAAATGACTGCTCAATTAAGCAGTGTGCCCATTCCCAAAACGAACAAAAGAAAATAGAAAAATGAGAGAGAAGCGTGCAGCATTCTAAAGGCTATTTGGAGAACAAAGGTGCCAAGGAAAAGCCCACATATTTGCATCATGGTTTCGATATCTTCTGGAGTGTGATAAGTCAGGGAGTCTTTAGGGAGCAGGTGCGGCTCACAACTCTCATTCTTTGCAAAGAGGTTCATTTCACCCTTTTCATTATTGTCTACTGAGAACTGTGGTCTCTTATGTATCAGGTGCTGGCTGGAGGATCCTCTATCCAGATCCAAGAAACATACAGATCAGGAGTTGACTGTATCCATCACTACCACTCTGCCAATCTATTTCTTCATCATGATTTCAACATACTTAAGAGCCCATCCAAATGGCTACGCTCCAGATTTGGAGTTGTAAAAATCAAAATCGATGCAGGTAGCAACCAGCAAGGTACGAGCATGGATTATGGGGCCATTATGAGGGCAGCATCTGGGCAGCTCATTGCAGTCAAATGTTGGAGAAAGGCGGAGGAGAATGGAAACTTTTTGCAGTGTTGATGGGGGGTTAAATGGTTAAGAGAATTGGGATTACTTGACATGGAGGTAGAAAGTAATTCAATGATCACCGTTACTGGTTTTATTTGCGTCCTGGGAATGGGTATACATTGTCAAACCTAAACGTGTCAATTGAGGAAATCAAACAAATGGAGGAACAATTCAATTGGGTGAGATATTCTCATGATTTAAGGACTGGAAACCAACCAGCCCAATTCCCTGCAACATGGGCAGCTCAAATGTTCATGCTAAATAATCGTGATGGGGTTCAACAACTGGATGTATTTTTTATTACATCTGTGATGACTTTTTTGATGATGGAATGATATTGATAGCCGCCCCCCTCCTGCTACCCTTTGGCCCCTGTTTTGGCCTGGATGGCAATGGGAAAAAAAAGAGAGAAAAAAAACTAAGAAGAGAGTTACTGCTGGTAAAAGTTTTGCTAAGCCATAAAATTAGTCACTTAGAAGTGAACATTTTCGTTGTTAAGTAATTTGACTTGCAACTCACCAAAACTTCTACCAATATAAGAACTACATTCTTAGCTACACAAATATGTTCAAACATGGGACATGTTTAACTACAACGAAAATTTTGCAAATTAAAACTTTTCACTCTTTACAACTATCACATTTTTTAATCATTTCTTTACCTTCCTATACAACTATCATAATTTTCACTCATTTCTACATGAATACTCATACAATTAATTTATCTATTTTAAATTTATTTTCTTTAAAACTCATCATTACCTCTATCATATAACATCATTTTTTACCAATTGAAAAACTTTTTATCCAAGTTTTATTACTTCCGAAACATATCCATGATAAATAATTTGGATCTTATAAATTAATGCATTCAGCCATGAAATCCACAGAGATTTCAAAGGTACTGATTCCTTGAGATCAGTTCCATGTCTTATAACATCGTTCTTTCATAATCGGTCCTCTGATAAAATTTGTACAACATAAAAACGTTTCTTCAACATGACTCAAATTCTATGAAAATGTCAGAGAACAAATCTGTAACAAATCAGATATGTGAAAGTCATTTGGTTAACCCGTAGAAACATCTTGAAAAAGGGATTGTGCATGTACAACATTAGCATGTGAGGCTTTTTCAGGTCCTCTTATGCATCTTGGAATCTGGAGAATTGGTCTGCAGAGTTGAAAGAGGCTGTCTTGGTGAATCTGGTCCGCTGAAATCAATTGCTTTTCCAATATCAGTCGTCTTTGGACTTGATTTACGCTTTCCCTGCTTGGAAAATTCGCAAGAACTGTGGCATAAGAACTGTGAAAGCTGGAAAATATATATATGGTGCATGACTAAATGCACCCAGGTGCACTTAGCCTTGGTGCACCCAAGTGAATTAATCCTTTTTTTAATTTTTAAAATCAGTGGAATTTTTGCAATTCATTTTCGTTCTAATTTTAAAAATAAAAAATATCTGCAAAACTCCAAAAATGATAAAACTTAATACACATGTTAAATACACTTAGATTAACAGTTGAAGGTTGACATACATATACAGAGGTTTAACCCAAAAGAAAGGCCTTGGCTATAGGACCCACAACAGCCAGATCATAACCTAGTCTAAAACCTCATTCATGATATGTAAAAATATGAGAGGCTTGCATGGGGTTCTTTACTTTTAGTTTCTGAGTACTCCAGACATTTTAAAGTAGTTGATCAGCATCTTTGAAGTTTTTTTAAGAAAACATGTCAACCTTCAACTTGGAACACTCGAGAAAACATTTTTTTTGTCTGCGCAATCAGCTTTTTCACAAAACAATCCATACCACTAATTCAATTAGTGATCTACCAATCAAAAAAGAAAAAAATTCTAGTTGCGATTTGCTCTTTCCATGAAATAGCTTTTGACTGTTCAAGAACCAAAATGTCTAGCTGCCTGGTCAATTTCTTCTCTCGACTTTGGGTGGAGAAAAAGGAAACGTCACAATTGGCAATAATGCAGTTCACAATTTTCCCTTCCATCAGCAAAGACCAAAACAAGTTCTGGAAAAGGAAATGGCCCAACACAAAATTCAGGCATCCTACATTCAGTTCTATAGCACTCACTTAGCTCATGAATAAGGAAATCCCAGTGGGAAGTGATTCAATGCACCCAGGTGAAAATCCTGTTTTTAAAATTTTTTTGAATTTTTTTTATAAAACTATTAATGTAAATACATTTACATTTATGTATTTGCTTAGTCTAAGCTAACAAGATCATTCCCATTTAACATATGTATTAAGTTTTATCATTTTCGAATTTTAAAAATAAGAGAGTTTTAGATGTTTTTAAATGACTAAATATGCTTAGTTTTAAAAATAAAATATACATACACACATCTTCAAAAATGGCAGAACTTGACTTATAGATTAAATATACATAGATTAACAGTTTTATAACAAAAAATTTTAAATGAGTTTTTCAGATGGGTGCACTAAAGTTTCAATGCACTCAAGTGAAAAACTTATTTTAAAAAAAATTGTAATTTTTTTTAAAACTGTTAATGTAAGTAGCATTGTTTATTAAGATATGTGGGGGAAGGCCTAGCATTGAGCAACACATTACCAAGCATAAGATTTTTGGATGGATGAAAGAAAGACAAGAACTATAACCAGGAAAGAAAAATTTTGCGGTAACAGATCAACAATTGGTAATAAGACAAGGGTTTTGGCAATGAATACTGGTCAGGGAAACAAGGACTGCATCTGTTAAGAATAAACTTCAAGTTGAATGGCATGAGAGAGAAAGTGGATGAAGTTGGTAGAGAACATCGAGGAAGGTGCAAGCTAACAAAGGACATGGTCTGTGATATAAAGGAATGGCACAACAAGATTCATGCAATTGAATCAATTGAAGAAAGCACATGATGGTGATAGTGGTGATGAACATTATAACCGGACAGAAGTACACAAAATAGAGCTTTTTCCTCACTTTAGAAGAACTACTTGAGCTATGCTTGCTTTCAGATCCTTGATGGTGCTTCTCTCTGTGCTTTTGTCTGAGCAATCTCTTGTTCTCCTCGTCCAACAGATTATTGGCTTCAAATAACACTTTCACCTTTCAAACAGAACACAAATGAACTAAACTATGGAGGCAATGAAAATAATCAACACAAAACCAAACAATTTCGTTTCATATGTACCTCCTCTTCTGCCCTGTGAAGGTTAATCCTCAGGTGCTCCTTATCTTTCTGAAGTGATTCAGCTTCAGCAGCCAATGCAAGAATGAGTTTAGTGGATGGCTTCAGGCTGCAAAAATAATAATAATAACATCAGAAAAGAACAAAGAAAATTGTCATTACAAAGTCATGGTGCAAAGGCCATTTATTGTTAGTGTTGACCAACACGTGAAGGGTCACCCACGTGTGGCCCCACCCAAATAAAATAAAATTAAAAAACGGAGCTACTGTTGGATGGCCCATGTTTTTGTTTTTCTCTCCCTGTTTTCTGCTCGTACAGGAGAAGGAGAAAAAGGGGTTTTTTAACCCCTTGCTGCTGGTCATTTTCTAGGGGTTTTTCTTTTAGGCTTCTTCTCCAACAAAGGCAAGTATAAAGGCTTCAAATCAAAGGTTTTTGGTGGTGTGGGTTTCTTGCTTGAAGGGGAGAATAAGAAGAAAACAAAGGAAGAAGAGGAGAAAGAGAGGGAATCAACTTAATTGTTATTTTGAGCTTTCCAAGGTGATGCTTGTCCATTTGATTTGGTTATTTTCATGTGGATAATTGTAGTAGATTGATTTCCAATTTCCTATAGTTTGGGTATAACCCTAGGATTGTTCTTGTACCCTTTCTTTCATAGTGAATATTTTGCTCCTCTTACCTTGTGGTTTTTCCCTTCATTTTGGAGGGTTTTCCACATAAATCCTTGTGTCATTATTGTGAATTGGTTGTTGTCTTTGGTTTAGTTGGGTTGTGATAGATAAGAAATCTCACGGCTATTTGTGGTGGATTCATACATTGGAGGTTGTTTTTAACCTCTTGTCTCAACATTTATGAAGTCTTTGTTGGTTGAACTGGAGCAAGTGGGATTATTTAAGCTCAAAACCAACGTCTGGTAAGTCAATAAAATAAGGGCAGTCACCTGGAGAAGCCTCCTAAAAGAGCAAGCAGCATTAAGAAGATATAATGCTGTCTTGATGATTCTGGTTCAGAAACATGTGAAATAGGAGTGTAAACAGATCACACCCAATTCTACGTATTATACCAGATCAGGTCAAGAAGAACCCAACTCTTAACTCTAATATTTGAAAAATAGGTCATGCTCAAATTGCCATTGGGTTAGAATCAAACTGGTTATGCAAGTTGAAAATATAGGTCTTGTTCAAAATCTTAGATTTTTTTTTTACACATATTACAAACTAAAGTCTATATATTCGAACTTAAATATTGATTACTAAATTATTTGATTAATAAATTAAATTAAAGTATAAGTTGTCATGATTGAAATTAAAAATGAGATATTTAGTTTAATATTTTCTCTTTTTAATTTTTTTTAAAAAACTATATGCATGGATCAAGACAGGACATAGTTGACCCAACCCTGACCTATTTTTAGATCGCCAAAGATCCCGATCCATCTTGGTTTTGAGTCAACCAAGTAGCTGCCCGACTGGTGCCAAACAAGTTGGGTTGATACTAGGTCACGGATCAATCCAGACCCATTTACACCTGTATTGCGACAATAGGAATTGAAATATGAACAATGGTGCACACCAACACTCCTTCCCAATTAATAAGGAAAAGGAAATAAACTTGCCTTTGCCACTGTTTAAGCAATCCTTGACATGGTTCTAGCCCAGCATGTGCCTGTAAGAAAATTTGTGCATTCGCTGCAACTTCCGCATTTAGCTGTCTGTTGGCATCACTTTTAACAAGCATTGACAAAATTACTGACTCAAGCAACTCTGCTTCTGAAGTCGTGTTGACTCCGGGTGAATCATCCTTAAAAACATAAATTATAAATCTGTCAGCCTAGTGTAACGCTTAAGCATTTTAAAACTATATTTGCAATTACAACAATTAAAGACTCAGAGATATATATGTCCTTCAGTGTTAGCATTGTCATCCTGACATAATAACACAGAAAAGACATACAAAGAGGGCTGTAATTGTGAACTAATTTCAAAAATGCCGACAAAATGAGAATCACTTTTTTTTCTTTTTTTTTTTTGGTTGCGACAACATTAAAACAAACATATGCACCAAGGGAAGGCTGTTCATGTCCCTAGACATTTGGAAAACAAAAGGACAAGCACACGACAAGGCTTAGATAAACCATTAATGGGAAAACAGAAGTTTGCTTGAGTGATACAATTAGTTTAGTTTAGCAGCCACAATTATCAAATCTTCATAGATTTGATAAATATGAACCAAGGGAAGGCTGTTCATGTCCCTAGACATTTGGAAAACAAAAGGACAAGCATATGACAAAGCTTCGATAAACCATCAATGGGAAAACAGAAGTTTGCTTGAGTGATACAATTAGTTTAGTTTAGCGGCATCCATAATTATCGAATCTTCGTAGATTTGCCAAATCTTTTGAATTTTCATGCATACAAAATGCAACATTCCCAAAATGACAGGAGTAATTTGCACACAGGAAGTGTCCTGTACCCACCAGACTCTGCTTCCCAAGTATAAGAATTTTCACAACTTGATTGCCAAACACCCATGCAAGTCTAAGACTAAAAATTCAAGATTTTACCAAATTAATGGATTCATTTTTCCAATATCACAAACGTGACCTGGGTTCATGGGTGTTGAAGGTCACAGTTGATGGTTCATGACTCACAAGTCAAAACCAGATTCTACAGGATGTGTCAAAAAGGTAGGAAATCAGAGTCCCCAGAAATAAGGGATAAACACATCCCCAGATACAAATGAAACAGTTAAAAGTGACTATTCATAGATAGTCGAGATCCTCGTCAAAAGAAAAATCCTCGTATCACTGCGCATCTCAATGTCTGAGATATTGAGAACGTAGCAGCTAACATGTGCCTCTGCATCTACAAATAGTCATAGTAATCCACGTGCATCAATTTGAGCTTCAGAAATAGTCAAAAACTTCATTCAAAATTTTTTCTTGAATGTTCGGATCACTGTGGTGGAAAACTGATATGAATATTAGCCCTCATAATCCAAGGAAAAGTGGTCTATTAATTAGAATATGTTTCAGCCTTTATTCTACTCTAAATCCACAAAAACCGTATCTCTCAACTTCGAAAATACGACAAAGTAACAGAAAGGTTAGCACTCACAGCAGTATTTGGCATCCGAGACAGCAATTCTTGGTTTTCCTTCTTCAATCTTGAGCACTGGCTACAAGTGAAGTTATCACAACCAGTTCCTTCAAACCTGCTTGTCAATCCAAAAAAAGGCATGAAGCTATACATATGAACTAAAATGGCTTTCATGGTGCCCAAATGAGGAGGAATAACTACGTTTATGCACAAAAAATGAGCATGAAAAGTATCCCAAAAATGCCAAAACCACCATCAATTTTTTATTTTTTATTTTTTGATGGAACCACCGTCAATTTTAAGTCTGCCGTGGAAGTTGCCAATCTCATAATTCTGGGATATCCCCATTTATAGTGAGGCACTTAGCAGCTGAACCAATGCTTAGGTCTTTCCCTTTATAACAGAATCAGTATCAAGGTAAAATACCTCTCATTTCCAACTTCGTCAATTTGCTGCCTCAGCAAGCGCATCTCTTCCACTGACTTCTCTTCTCTTGCCTATCACCACACCATAAAATCGGCTTTTTAGAGATGAAGAAACCATTTGTGCTCCAAAAAAGAAATGAGGTTTCCTAAAGATTACCATGGCCATCTTGAATTCATCCTCATAATACTTCAATTCCTCAGCAAGACTTCTCATGTTCTCCTCTGCTTCCATGGCACGGATTTCAGCCACCTTTGCCCGTTCATCTGCATCATTCCCAAACTCCATCAACGCCTCCCTGTCTCGCTCATAAAGCGTGCACTCCCTCTCCCATTTTCTATTCTGGCTCTCCAAATAAGTGCACTCCTCAGCCAATCTCTGATTCTCTTCGATTTGTTTCCTCAACGCCAGCGCACTCATACTAGCTTCCGCCTGAAACCGAAATCAATCATCGTCCCAGAAACGCGAAATTTTGAAAAATTAATTTATTAAAAAAAAAACAACAACGAAAGCTACATAAGCAGCCGAAAACAAACCCTCAGTCGCTCGATTCTTTCGTCTTTATCCTTCAATCGATCCTGAAGAAGAAATATCTGATCTTGGAGCCGGTGCCGCGACTGTTCGGAGGCACGAAGCTTCAATCCCAATGTTTTGGTGGGCACGGGGAGGCCGACGGCGTTTTGGATAGATTGGTGGATGTAGTCATCAAGATCGGGAGGAAGCTCCATTGAAATAATGGAAACAGAATCCTAGATACGCAAATTCTGCTTTTCGGCAAGATGTCGAGATCTTAGAATCCCTAGAGAGGGCAGAATCTGAGGATGTAGGAAGGGGAGAAAGGATCGGAGACCTAGAAAACTAGGAGACGAGAAAACAGGCTTAAAACCTTTCCTTTTTGAACGAAGGGTTAGAGAAAGAGAGAGGGAGAGCGTCTGAAGATCTTCTTTACACTCACGATTCTAGTTTTTCAAATTCGACACAAAGGAATGAGCCGTTAGAGAGGAGAGAGGTGAGGAGGGCTTTTTCGCTTTTAAAAATGGAGTTACGTCACTCCGGCGGGCTAGAACGATTGATGCACTGTAAGTGATCGTTCCCAATCTAATTCTCCAAAAAATAAATTTTCCCATCAAATTGCCTTTTTATGAAACGAAGTCAATCTATTCGGATGAAAGGCAGAAAAAACATAGCAGAAATAACAAGAAAAAAAACATAGCAGAAATAAATTGAAAAGAAAATTTTAAAAAGTGAGAAGGCAATGTAAAGCATCATGGACAATAATTTTTTTTTAAGGATTATGAGGGATAATAATTAACAGTAAAAACTAAAGATAAAATAAATAGAACCATTATATATAAAAAAGAGACCTGATCTAATATACTCGGTGCAACTGCCCTATTTTTTGCGCTATTATCTAGACCTGACCATGTAATTCTTACATATACATGGAGAGATTTTCAAGTGCAGCCTCACTCTACCATAATTACGGCGCGGTGATCAAATTATAATCTACTCCACTCATTGTATTTAAAATAATGTATTCTATTACCATATCAAATTTCATCTCAATCGGATATGTGTATGGTATCTGAAAATGGTACAAATTCAATGTAATAAAATAATTTGATATAAATAACAACTTTAAAGTAGTTTTTTTTTAACATTTAAACCATCTAAAATATGATTTATATATAGATAAATGATTGTATAAAGTTTCATTGTATTTTAATATGTGTGGAGCCCATTTTTTGGGCAACTGAGCCGTTGTTTCGGTGCAGTGACGCTGCAATGGAATAATACTCATAAATATATATATAACTTTTCCAGTGCATTTGGCCTAAAATAAGTTTCACATTTACTTAAATGTATTGATATTTTATACAATCATTTATCCATATATAAATTTTATAGCAAATAGTTTACACGTTGAAAAAATAATTTTAAAGTTGTTATTTACATCAAACTAGTTTATTACGTTAATTTGTACCATTTTCAGATGAGGTCCATACATATATCCAATTGGGATAAAAATTGGTATGGTACTAGAATACATAATTCTCAATACAATGGGTAGAATAGATTATAATTTTATGATCATTTGAGTCCATTTTAAGGTAACTGCACCGTAATTATGGTGCAATGAAGCTGCACCTGAATATTTCTCATATATATTATTATACTAATTTTCATCCCAATTGGATATGCGTATGGATCTCATCTGAAAATGATAAAAATTCAACGTAATAAAATAATTTAATGTAAATATCATCTTTGAAATTTTTTTAACATATAAACTATTTGCTATAAATTTATATATGATTAAATGATAGTATAAAATATTGATACATTTAAGCATTTGTAGGGTCCATTTTGGGCTAAATGCACCGTTAATTATAGTGCAGCAACTCAACTACACCAAAACAGTGGTATATTTGTACAAAAAGGGTCCCACACATACTAAAACGCAATAAAATTTTATACAATCATTTATCCATATATAAATTTTATAACAAATGGTTTACATATTGAAAAAATCTCTTTAAAGTTGTTATTTACATCAAATTCTTTTATTACGTTGAATTTGTACCATTTTCAAATGGTGTCCATAGACATATTCGATTGGGATGAAAATTAGTATGGCAATAGAATACATAATTTTAAATACAATAAAAGGAATAGATTATAATTTTATGACCGCGTAGAGCCTATTTTGGCGCTCTGTTACGATTCAGTTGCGTTACACATGAATATATATATATCTCTAGATATATTAAGAGCTATTTCGGTGCAGCGTAACTACACCCGAACAACGATACATTTGCCTAAAAATGGCCCCACATATATTAAAATGCAATGAAACTTTATACAATCATTTATCCATATGTAAATTTTATAACAAATGGTTTACATATTGAAAAATCACTTTAAAGTTGTTATTTACATCAAATTATTTTTTTACATTGAATTTATATCATTTTCAGATGGGGTCATAGTAATAGAATACATGATTCTAAATACAATGTGTGAAGTAGATTGTAATTTTATGATCACGTGGGGCCTATTTTGGCGTAATGCACCGCTATTTCGATGCAATTGTGCTGCACCTAGATATTTCTCTATATATATATACAATTTTAGATTTTATGCATTTTATTTAAAAATTTGAAATTTTGAAAATAAAAACTCTGCATTTTTATTTTTAAAATTCCAAAAAAATAAAATACATAAATTGTAATTTTTTTTAAATAAGATGTTCATGCTTGCGCCCCACACGTGAAAAAAAAAACAGAAAAAAAGATCCACACATCGATATCCTGTAAAGAAAGGATTAAAATGCAAAGATAATAATAAAAAATAAAGTAATTAGATAAGTAAGATTTCGCCCGGTAAAAGGGTAATAGAAAGTGAGGGAACAAATTTTTTTTTTGCCCTTTTCCTGTTACCGTAAGCCTTATAACTTACGTTATTGAATTTAGGACTTATTCCAAGTCATACAAGATTCTTAGATTAAATCTATATTATTATTACCAAAAAGGTTTCTAATTTGAGGGGTGCCAAAAGACCCTTTTTTTATTTTTTAAATTTTTTATAAACATGTAAAGTTAGGTGTATTTAACTTATAAGCCAGTTTTTACCATTTTTAGATACTTTTAAGTATTTTATTTTTAAACACAGTGGCATTTTCGTAATTTTCTGCCATTGTGTTTAAAAATTAAAAAAAATACTTTAAAACATCCAAAAAGGGTTAAAATTAGCCAATGTATTTAAAAATAAAAAATACTTAAAAGCATCCAAAATGATAAAAATTAGTTTATGGGTTAAATATACTTAGCTTTATATATTTATAAAAAAATAAAAAAATGGGTTACAAGGCTGGATTATTCATTCCCAGTATATATCATTGCATTCTCATCCTAAATAGAAATTCGATCTAAGAATCTTGTATGATATTGGAACACGCACTTAGCAAAGATACGATGATAGAATAATTGACCAACTGCTTGTTTCTGTGGCTCCATAAATGAATCAATGATGCGTTTGGTTGGCCAACTATTTTGGACCAGACCTGCATCCGCTTTAGAAAGAGGTATGTGCATGTACAAATAAATAATATAGCTACTATGGTTCAATTGTATTTGTACAACTGAATGTGGGTAACGACATCTGACGTGGAGTACTTATTTACAAAGTTCTGTTTCAACAGATTCTGAGGAAAGGCATGAATGAATAAAAATTGGGCCCTGTAACAACAGACAACTATAAATAACTCCAGCATAATGCTGAATATGAGCTTACTTTGCTCTAATGAAATGCACTGTTGTTAAAATCGGACCGGTCGGACCAGGAACTGGTCCTGTTTCCGGTTCGACATGGTGCGGTTCGGTTCATTTGAGGAAAACTGCCCGAACTGGCGGTCGAACCGGAAGATACGGTCCAACCGGGTTCAATCAGTTTGCAGGCCCTAATATATATTTTAAAAAAATGAAGGAAAAAAACAAAATCGATATCGACTTCGATCGTTCAACGCTCGGCCTTCCGCATTTTCTCCCTCGCAGACGAATCTCGAAACCCTACCCGCTGCTGCCTCGCCCGCAGCACCTGCCGTGCAGCCCGCCACGCACGGCCTCGTCCTCAACGCCGGCAAGAGCTGCCGTCCTGCGCCCGTCTGCACGCGTTGCCTGCCTCGCAGGCCTCGTCCTCAACGGCCAGCGCCGCCTCGACTGCGCGCCCTCCAACGCCCGCCCGCACGCCGCACGCGTCACCTCCGGCCTTCCTCGCTCTCAGCGGCCAGCAAACGCACTCCCGCACTCGTCGCTAGCGCCGCCTCGACCGCGCGCCCTCCAGCGAGATAGTGCCTCGTCTGCAGCGCCTCATGCTCGCTTGCCCGAGCGCCCGCCCTCCCGCACTCTCTGCGCCGTCTGCCGGTCCGTCCGCCGCGCCGAGCTCGCCGTGCTAGCTGCCGATCGCCGTCCAGGCCGGTCGCTGCTCGCCATCTCGCCGTCATCTCGGTGGTAGCTGCTTAGATTCACGCTGGAAGCTGCCTTCACGCCTCGCTACTTGCCGTCTCGGTGGTAGCTGCTCGCTGTCTTGCTGGTAGCATCCTCCAACATCAGCGGCCCTCTAATCATTGTTCGGGACGGTAATGCATCCTCATCCACAAGCAATTTTTAATTTCTGGCTGCTTGAATTGTTGATGGCATTTTTGTTTTTAATCATTTCTGCACCTTTAATTCATTCTTATCAGTGCCTGCCCCCGTCCCTGCTACGGTAATTATTTTTTAATCATCATGTCGTCATCAAACCCATCTGAGAGTGGAAACCAATCTCATACTCCTACAGGATCAAATGCAACACCGGTAGTTGGTAGTACAACAGATTCTGGGTCAAAACCCACAAGGGGGAGGACTAATATTGCATGGAATCATATTGTTGAATTAGAAAAAAATAAATACAAATGTTTGTATTGTGTGAAGATTTTCTCAGGGGGAGGAATTCACAGGGTGAAAAAATATTTAGCAAATGTAAAGGGTGATGTAGCTGTATGTAAAAAGGTTCCGCCTAATGTACTTATAGACATGAAAAATGATCTTGCAACTAGTAGTACATCTGTAACCACTAGTAAAAAGCCCCATCTTTCCAAAACTAGCCCATTTTCTGAGTACCAAGTTATTGATGATGAAGAAGATCTTGTTATAAGCCCTAGTTTGAAAAGAAACACAGAAGGTAGTTCAAAGAAGATGAAGGAACCTAGTGGGAGTGTGCAGCCATCTATTAGGAGTGCTATGGTTGGTAAAGATGCAATTGAAAGGGCACATTCAGAAATTGCAAGGTGGTTTTATGCTTCATGTATTCCATTTAATGCGGTAAACTCTGTGCACGTTCAATCTATGTTTGATCATGCATGTTTAATTGGATATGGATTTAAAGTTCCAACATATAATTATTTAAGAGGTTTCTTATTGAAAAAGAATGTGAGGGAAGTAAGGGATCAGATTGAATTATTTAAGGGAATGCGGAAAGAATTTGGTTGTTCTATTATGGCTGATGGATGGACAGATCAAAAGGGAAGGACGTTGATAAATTTTCTAGTATATTGCCCTAAGGGAACTGTATTTTTAAAGTCTATTGATGCTTCCGAATATTCAAAAACTGGTCAAATGCTTTCTAAATTATTCGTCATTGTTGTGAAGGAAGTTAGTCCTAGAAATGTTGTACAAGTAGTGACTGATAATGCATCTAATTATCGCCTTGCGGGTCATTTACTGAATGATAAATATACATCCATTGTATGGACACCATGTGCTGCACATAGTATCGATTTAATGTTAGAAGATATTGCAAAGATGGAAGATGTGAAAGAGGTGATAGAGAAAACTCGTTCTATTTCAACATTTATTTATAATCATTGCTTTGTTTTGTGCTTGATGAGAAAATTTACCGTTGGAAAGAAAATTATTCGTCCTGCAATAACTCGTTTTGCAACAAATTTTATAGCATTGCAAAGTATATTGAACTCTATGAACGAACTACGGGCAATGTTCACTTGTAGAGAATGGGTAGATTGTAAATGAAAAAATTTCTCAGAAGGGAAGAACTGCTTCTAACTATGTTTTGAGTTCTTCCTTTTGGAAAAGATGTGAAGTTGTTGTGAAAGCATTTGAACCACTTGTTCGTGTGTTACGAATGGTAGATAGTGATGAAAGGCCTGCAATGGGATATATTTATGAGGCAATGCGTAAAGCTAAAAATGCAATGAAGAAGACTTTGAAGAAATTTAAGATGTCTTGCGATCCCTACCTCGCAATTGTGGATAATCGATGGGAAAATCAACTTGGTCGGCCTTTTCATTTAGCTGGTCATTATCTAAATCCACAGTTTCACTACCACATGGATGAATTGACAAAGACAATGACAATGCAAGGACTACTTCAAACTATCCATCGGTTGACTCATGGCAATGTTCATATCCAAGCAAGTATTATTCATGAGATTGATTCATTCCACTACGCACATGATGATTTTGGAAGCCCAATTGCTCTTCATTCTCATTATACATTATCTCCAGGTATATGTATTAACTCTTAATCCTTTTGAATTAGTTATTTATTTATAAATACTTAATTGGTATCCTAATGGTAGCTCATTTATTGTAGTTATTTGGTGGCAAGCTCATGGATGTGGCACTCCTAATTTGCAAAAAGTGGTTGTGAAGATTTGGAGTGAAACATGCAATTCATCTGGATGCGAACGCACTTGGAGTATTTTTGAACGCATTCATACAAAAAAGAGGAATCGACTAGAACACCAAAGGCTATGTGATCTTGTCTATGTCCAGTACAATTTACGATTATTGGGTAGGTATAAAGTATAAACTCTCATTGCTTAATTTTTAGAAATGCAAATTACCCATGTTTTATTTCAAGTAACCTCTTTGTATCTTTTTTATAGGAAGAAGAAGAAATATCAATATTATGATCCAATTTCTTTAGAAGATATTGATATATTAAAGGAGTGGGTGGTAGAAGATGAGTCTCCATTATTGACAAATGAAGATGTTAACACTTGGTTGCAAATAGATCAACCAAACAGTAGAAAAGAAACAAAAGAAGTTGAAGACTTTGGTATTATACTATAATTTTTATTCAATTATGTAAAAGTAATACTTTCATAAAAAAATGATAGCATGTAACTAATATTTTCATTTTTGTATTTTAATGTAGGAGCTCTGACTGGCGGGCAAGATGAAGATGTCGTTGTTGACCTTGATGAAGAAGAAAATTGAAGTTTTTTTTTTAATATTTGTAATGATGTGAATGGTGGATTTCCAGACAAGAATGTGTGTTTGTAAACTTTTAAAATTTTGTTTGGTGCGAATGATGTGTTGTTAGACTTTTAAAATGTTATATTTGGTGGAAATGATGTATTTATATACTTTTAAAATCAACGTTTGATGAGAATGATGCATTTAATCGTTTATAGATTTCTACATTTTCATTTTTTGCTGAACATATGAGATATTCTTGATTTTTATATTATTATAAGTTATTTAATTGTTCAAATTTTCAACACTTACTGATTTGTTTTATTTCTTATTTTGTCAGGTATGTTTATAGCAATCCATTAAGGTACCGAGATAAAGAGAAAGAATTCAAGAACCAACAACCAAGCTACAATGGTCATGACTTATTACAAGTTCAAGTCTTTCAGGTTAGTTAATGTAGTTAATTTTTCTAAAATTCATGATTAAATATTTTTAAAAACTTGCTATTAATTTTTTCATGCATGTTTTGTACTTATATTATGGTCTTTAAAATCTAACATATATATTTAGGATTTATAAAAAATAATTTTATCAATATATTTATTTAAAATTTAAAAAAATTATATTTATGACATCATAAGTATGTCATGTTGACGTCACCGGTTCGAACCGGTTTGATTAGCCTTTCGAACCAGACCAGTTCCTTTACCGATTCAATCACCGGTTCGATTCTGACAACATTGATGAAATGCCGTGAGCAGTTCTTTTTTTTAAAAAAAGTTTAATAGTACAATTTTTATGTTCATAAAAAAAAAGTCCAGTTTTGATGATCATTTGCGTGCTCTTCATATAATGTCTTGCAGAATGGAATAGGCTATATATGCGGACATGGCTAAACGCACCAGCGTGTACTTAGGTTCGATGCACCTAGATGTATTTAAGATCTTTTTTAATTTTTGTATAATTGTTAATTTAAATATATTTAACATGTGTATCAATTTGGAAAATTTGTAGATTTTTTTGGATTTTTTAAAATTAGTGACATTTCATTAATTTTAAATTACTAAAAATATGGGTGATTTTAAAAAAATCCAACAGAATATTTAAAATGGTAAAAATTAATACACAAGGTAAATACATTTAGATTAATAATTATGTAAAAAAATTTCAAAAAAACGATAAAATAGGTAAGGGAGCATACAATTGGGGTCCCAATATGTGAACCTCACTGCAACCCAACAAACCAACAGTCATAGAAAGAACAAAAAATGCAGCTTTTTAAAGACAAAGAATAGCATTCGTGTTGTAGAAAGGAGAATGGAAACCTAAAGACTACCATGGCCATCTCGCACTTGTGCTTATAATACTTCAATTCCTCTGCAAGATTTTTCAAGTTTTCGTCCGCCTCCTTAGCACGTATCTCGACCTTCTTCATCAATTCCTCTGCAACACTTGTCAATTCTAACGCTGACTTCCTAGCACGGATCTCACGTTTCTTTGCCAGTTCATTTGTTGCATTCCGAAACTTTATCAACATGTCCCTATCTTGTTCATAAAGCATGCACTGCTTCTCCCATTTCCCATTCACACTCACCACATAAGCGTACCGAGTAACCAATTTCTCATTCTCTTCGATTCGTTTCCTCAAGGCCTGTGCACTCATACTCGCTTCGACCTGGAATCCGAACCAATTATCTTTCCAGAAATTCCAAAATTTTAAAAGTATTTTTAAATTTTTTTTTTCAAAAAAGCAACGAAATACAAACCCTGCGTTTCTCAATGCTTCCATCTTTCTCCTTCAACCGATCTTGAAGCAAGAAAATCTAATCTTGGAGCCAGTGCTGTGACTGTTCGGAAGCAAGAAACTTCAATTCCAAGGTTTTGGCAGGCATAGGGAGACCGACAGGGTGTTGTATGGATTCATGGATGTATTCATCAAGATCGAGAGAAAGATCTATTACTGTTCTTTTTTAGCAAGATTTCCCTCGAGGAGAATACCTGAATCTGACAAAGTGGAGCACGGAAGGACTCGAGGCCTATAAAACGATGAGATAGAGAGAAAGGCTCAAAATCTTTGCATTCGGAGGAAGGAATGAACGAGCATTGAAAGCGTATGAGAATTTTCAGCGTTGTTTTGTGGAAGGGAAGTCGCGATTGTTGGATGCTTTAATCAAGGGATGAGCCGTTTGTGAGGGAAGGTTTTCCCGCGTTTGGAAGTGGAGTTAACGCTACTCTGGCGGCAGATTACGATTGATACACCTTAGGTTCGAGCTCATCCATCTGGCACAATGTTTCGTTTTTTTTCTTTTTTAGAACTTGTCACGTATACCATTAAACCACAAAAAGGGTCATTTCCATCTCCCTCCCAGCTGGAGGAAGATGGGCCGAAGGCTGATTACAAAAATTCTTACAAAAAAGATAAGTCCTCTTGCAAAAAATTTACAAAGTTGTAAATTCCTCCATTGATATTGCAATCTTGGCTACTGCATGAGAGATCTGATTTGCATTTTGAAGAGGATGATGATTAGGGATGCAACTTGGGTCGATATATCTAGACAGGGGTAGACTCTACTTTACTCTATTTTCAAAAATCCCTGACCAATCCTATTTTAGGTTGGGTCGGTTTTAGGTTACCTTACCATAATCTTTTAAACACAAGTCAATCCTATTTTAGGTTGGGTGATTTTAGGTTACCTTACCATAGTCGTCTATCTAGATTCCAACCCCACACATTACTTTAACTATCTAATAACATTCCATGATGAAACAATCTATGAACAACTATGGATCAGTAATAAAGAATCTATCCAACCCACATTATACAATGTGGAAATTACCTATAATTTTATATAGCAGAATTAAAACAAATGTCATTAAGCACAAGTTGCACAACCACATAAAAGTCCCAAATGGAACTTTCTCAGACAAGTGGACTTACCGAAGAAGGATGATGAGATTGAAGACATCAGCGAGTGAAAAGGATGGGAGGTGAGTAATGCACATTCATGGCGTCTTCACAATCGTCACACATCTGCAACCACCATCGTCAACTAAAATCTGACATCCATGTCGTCATGCCAACGACCATCAATCGTCCTTCTAACAACCACCATCTCTTTTATCTCTGGTAGATCCCACTACCGCTAAGCCTACAATTTTTATCAATTGCATCATGTCAGAAAGTCCATGCCGCCCAAAAATTGATTGCTATTTGCATCCTATCTTTGACCACGGCTAGCCATAACCAATTTTCATGGCAGCTGATCATCACATATCAACAATTTTGCCGCCTCTGCTTACATTTTCACCAAACCATATCTTTGTGTTTTCCTCTGCCTCTTGCAGCCAACTTAGAAAGAGTTGGGACTTGGGGAGGAAATGAAAAGGAGGACTAATATAATGGGGAGAGCCCTAGCAAACCTATCAAAATGGCTAAAACTGCCGATAAATGGTGCCCCTGATGCTTAAAAGAGGTTGAAGCAACAACAATATAAGGCAAAAAGGGAGGAGAAGATGGTGTCGAAGAAAGAGAGGAAGCAGTGGGAGACGAAGCAGAAGTAAGCAAAATATGAGAAGAAGCTGATGACTAGGAGCTGGGAGGGCTGGAGACAAGAAGCGAAGGGGAGAAGAATATGGAAAGGGGCAAGGCGACGGGTGACAGCAATTCTTTTCTTCTCTGGCGAATCGACAATCTGGGCTACTAGGATTTTTTGGGAGCTAAAAGAGGGGATTCGAGGACAAGAAATAAATCACAACTCATTGATTCTTAGAATAAAGGCAGCTTAATAGTACATGTATGTATTATATTTGGAATAATAATATTATTATATAATTATAATATGCAATTCGAGTTAATTCCAGGTATCCAACACTTAGAATAACCCTACCTAAATTCAAACGAATATTTTACCTATAGAACCAATCGACCCTATAGGTAGATTCATTGAACTAAACCTACTTGATTTAGGGTATCTAATATGTTGACCTGTGAGTACCCACAATGAGTTGCATCCCTAATGATGATAGGAAATCTTGTTGAAGAACTTATCCATTTCTCTTATATCATCCAACAAAAATTTCAAAGGGGTCTCCATCTTCACCTCTCCCATAATGGATTTAATTAACATAAGAGAATCACTTTCCAATTCAACTCTTTTAATGCCTAGCTCTCTTGCCCATATCAGGCCAAAAAGACAAGCCTTGAATTCCATTCTTAATGGGTTGGGAATTTCATTATCTACCCAACATCTAGTAGCCATATAATGACCACCCTACTTCCTAATAACAATTCCATACCCTCTTATCCTAGTTCTCTCATTTCTTCTCATATCCACATTGACTTTAAAGCAGCCACTTGTTGACCTCAACAACCTTGCTCTATTTTTATCTAACTTCAAAACCTTTCTCTACTTTTATCTAACTTCAATCTCCCAATATGCAACAACCTTGATGATTTGAAGTAGTGAAGAAAATCTTTTCACCATCCAACTGCACCTTCCAGTTTGGCCAAACCTTCATATGTCATTTCTTTGTTTCTTACGAATTAAATTCTCCAACATAAAGTGGTGTACAAACACAACAAGAGAGAGTCCTTACCATGGTATATATGTTGAAGAACATGCTTTAGTTTGCTGAAGTTGTGGCCTTTACATTCTTAAAATTTGTCCTTGCAAATAGAGATGTTACTTTGCTTCATTCCAAATAATGTGGATGTTTTCCTCCACAGAAACATCATCTAAACACAACATGCAGAGAGGATTGACATGAATTCCTCTCTTCATGAGGAATGCATTTGTTGGGAGCAAGTTCATAATCAATATCCAAACAAAATGTTGGACTTTCATTTGGGGCTTCAATTCTCCATGAAGCTTTCACTAGATCCTCCATCGCCACAATTTGTGGAAGCTAATTTTTGTCATCATCCTTCAAATTCATCTCTCAAACTAACATATATGTATACTTGACTAAGAACGTACTACCCTCTTCTCTACCCTAATAAAGCCTACCCTCTTCCTCCTCATCTAGTAGTGGAATATAGCAACCATCTGGATTTCCTACTCTTTTCATCTATTGTGTGTTCTATCAATGAAGTTTCCAACTTTGTGTAAGGAGCCCACACATCTTAATCTCACTTTCTACATGTTATCTCCAAAGAAGCTGACCTTATCCTACCCCCCCCCCCCCACCTTCCTACTAGCCACCTCCTTCCCTCCCTCTTTTAGCAAATTTAGGGATGCCACTAGGATCTCTAAGTGTGAGAGCAGCCACCTTTTAACTTCACCTCCACATATCTCTTTGGTAATACCTTGCTTTTAGAATTTTATAACAGATGTTCGTTGGGTTTGTAATGAACCACCATGTCTATTTTGCAACTAAGGCCACATTAAAGTCCTCATATCTCTACCAATCGCAAACCTTCTTGAATTAGTACAACTTTCTTCATGCAACCCATCTAATCTTTCTTCTCCCATTCTTTTTCTCTTACCAAAATTTACTAATCATCTAGTTTAAGTCCTCACAAAACCCTTTGGGAGAATAAAAAGATTCATCGTATCACTCAAGACTAATTGGGCCACAACTTTTATGAGTACCCCCTACGATAGTAAACTGCCCTTTTCCTCTCAATCCATGCTGACAACCCCAAGTATACTTTTAAATCTCTGCCCATCAACCCCAATAGCTTTTCCATTTTTGATTTGATGACTTATCCTCTATTCTTACTGAAAATTACAATCTTTATTTGATTCACCTTATGGTTAGATGCTTCTTCATAGCAGTCCAGAATTCTCTACAAATTCTCCAATTCTCCTCACTTCACTCTAAGAAACAACAAAGTGTCATCTATAAAAAACAAATGAGATGGCTTCGGCCCATTCCCACTCATGCTAATTTTGTATAGCCTTCCTTCTATACAAGCAACTTTTAACATGGATAACGGACACTCTAGACATATAAAAAAAAATAAGTAAAGGGAGATTGGATCTCCCTACCTTAGCCTCTTACTAGGGATGAATCACATTAGTTGGACTGCCATTGACACATGTTGTGTAAGTCGCCAACAATATGCAGCAACAAGTCTATTAGATCCATCTATTATCAAAACTCATTTCTACATAACCTTAGCAAGATATCTCCAATCTACTCGATTCTAAGCTTTAGACACTTCTAGCTTTACTGTCATCTCTTTCTTTTTTCCCTCTCTTCCTATTTTTAAGGACATATATGTTGGATTAAAACAAGGAAAGCAATGAAAGTGCAAACTAAAAGGTTTGAAAAAAAATGATCTACTTTCTTTCATTCAAAACCAGTTATTTATACATAAAAAATAACAACCTTCTCCTCTTTGAATTCTCAAATTTGTGGACAATTAAAACTTGAAAAAATAACAAAAAAACAGAAAACAAATCTGTTTTGATTTCCTGCTGATCTTCATGCTAACAGATTTTTATTATTGGAACTAAAATGACAACTGTTCAACACTCCTTGGCATTTTTGAGACAAACACCAATCTTTTGCCTGAGAATTTCAAACCTTTCTTTAGGCAGAGCCTTAGTGAGTAAATCAGCAAGTTGATCTTCAGATGAACAATGCACTAGATTCACTTCATTGGATTGTTGAACTTCTCGAATGAAATGAAACTTTATTTTTATGTGTTTTGTCCTACCATGAAATACTGGGTTCTTTGAAATTGATATTGCTGAAAGATTATCACATCTGATTTCAGTTGGATCTTTTTGTTGACAACCAAGATCCATTAGAAGCTTCCTTAACCAAATAGCTTGATTCGCAGCAGCAGCAGCAGCAATGTATTCAGCTTCAGCTGTGGATTGTGTTGTTGTTTCTTGCTTCTTTGAGTTCCATGTGAAGACACCAAAACCCAAAGAGAAGAGATTTCCAGGGGTCTGTTTGGCATTCATGAAAACTCGCTGAAGTGGAAAAAACTTTTCAAGGCTGAGCATGTCCGAGCAAAAAACATCTTTTCGTCTCTGTAATACGTCTTTTACATTAGGTTCATCAATACCGCCTGTACAAGCCAAAGCAGAGACATCGGAAGATGAGAAATGCGGCCGTAAAAATTCTCCATTTGCAACCGTCAACGCCGGTTCCATTTGCATGCCACGTAGAAATTTTCCTGCGGTGTACTGGTTGACGAAGCATGTTAACCATGCTTAATTAATGCATTGGTGCATTAATAGAATACGGTGCAGAGATGCATTAATGGCATGCCAACAATCTATCATAATGCCACCACTTTTGACAATTTTTTCATGCTGAAACACATCAAACAGTTTTCGTGAATGTCAAACACACCCCAGAAGTGCTTTTGAAATCATCTAGACAACCTCCCCAATCACTGTCAGAGTACCCTAACAACTTCACATCTTCGTTTCCTGCACTTTTAAACAAAACACTAAGATCTATAGTACCTTTTAAGTACCTGAGTATTCTTTTTGCTGCTGAAAAATATTTTTCAGATGGAGAATGCATATATCTGGATAAGATACTCACAGCAAACATAATATCTGGTCTTGTTGCTATAAGATATAATAGGCTCCCTATAAGACTTCTGAACAAACCTTCATCAACTTTCTTTGAATTATCATCTTTACTAAGTTTTTCACTTGTTGGCATTGGAGTGTCTACAGGCTTGCAATCTTCCATGCAAAATTTCTTCAAGATATCTGTTATATATTTTTTCTGACATATGAAAATACCATTTCTGAATTGATTCACTTCCATACCCAGAAAATACTGCATCAGTCCTAGGTCTGTCATTTCAAAAACTTGATTCATTTTTGTTTTGAAAGACTGAATAAGACCACAATCTTCCCCTGTTATTAACATGTCATCAACATATAGAGATACCACCAGAATTTTGCTCCATTCTCCTTTGATGTATAAGGTTGCTTCACTATCACTTTTCTTGAAACCAATTTGTGATAAATGGCAATCAATTCTGCTGTACCAAGCTCTTGGAGCTTGTTTAAGGCCATAAAGAGTCTTCTTCAACAAATAAACATAATTCTCTTTTTCAGAAATTACAAAACCATCAGGCTGCTCAACATAAATATTTTCATCAAGAAAGCCATTTAAAAATGCTAATTTAAAATCTAGTTGACGAATTTGCCATTTTTTGAATGCAGCAAAGGCAATAATTAATCTGATAGTATCATACCTTGCAACTGGTGCGAATGTTTCTTGGTAATCCACTCCTTGTTGTTGTGCATATCCCTTCACCACAAGCCTTGCCTTGTATTTGCATATTGAGCAATTAGGATTGAGTTTGGTTTTGAATACCCATTTGACTCCAATCACTTTCTGCACTCCAGGTCTTTCAACTAATTGTCATGTTTCATTTTTGTTGATCATATCAATCTCTTCTTGCATTGCTTTTCTCCAAGCTTGTGAAGTTTTTGCCTCAAGGAAGTTGCTAGGTTTTGAGATAACAAGATTGCACCCCTGATATATATCTTGCAAAGTTCTTGTACCTCTGATAGGTTCATCATCAAAAGTTTCATCATATGTTATAGTATGTGGCTGGTTTAACTTATCATTAAGAATTTCAGGTTGCACATCCTCAAGATTGTCCCAATTTCAAGCTGCCATTTCATTAAATTTAATATCTTTGCAGACCAAAATTTCATGAGTTTTCAAGGAATAAACTCTATATCCCTTTGTGACAAGACTATAACCAACAAAAATTCCCTTTTCTGCTCTTTTATCAAGCTTGTCTATTTTCTAATAAGGAATTTGATAAAAACAAATGCACCCAAATACTTTGAGATGATGTACAGATGGCTTCACACCATGCCACGCCTCATATGGAGTTTTATTTTTGAGAGCCTTAGTAGGTAGCCTGTTTAATAAATACACCGAAGTGTTGACTGCTTCAGCCCAAAAATGCTTTGGTAAATTTTTCTCAAACATTAGGCACCTAGCCATCTCCATCACGGTCCTATTTTTGCTCTCACTTACACCATTTTGTTGCGGTGTGTAAGTGACAGTCAACTGGTGTTTAATTCCTTCATCACTACCAAATTTATCAAATTTGTTGGAGTTGTACTCACCGCCATTATCAGATCTCAACATTTTAATCTTCAAATTGCTTTGGTTTTCAACATAATTTTTGAATTTCTGAAACACAGCATAAACTTCACTTCTAGCTTTGAGAAAATAGACCCAACACATTCTAGAAAAATCATCAATGAAAAGAAGAAAGTATCGATTACCATTCATTGATGTAACTGTCATGGGTCCACACACATCGGTGTGTATAAGTTGCAGCTTTTGAGAGGCCCTCCAAGCTTGGCCTTTTGAAAATGAAACTTTTACTTGTTTTCCTTGCTGACAAGCATCGCAATCATGAGGTTCATTTGTGATTTTAGTCATGTTTTCAACAAGTTTCTGCCTTTTGAGATTGATTAAACTCCTGTGATTAAAGTGACCAAATCTTTTGTGCGACAAATCTGAGTTACTTACGTTTGCACCTGCATAAGCTTTATCCTCATTCCATTCCATAACAAAACTTTTCTGCTTCATTTTCACACAAAATAATTCATTTCCATCATTATCAAAAATAATGCAGTTATCGTCTTTAAATTCAAGCGAATATCCCTTTTCCAACATTTGGCTAACACTCAGTAAATTTTGACTAAGTTCAGGCACAAATAACACATCAGTAATAAGTTTGATACCTGTAGAAGTTTTTACTTTGGTTGTACCTTTGCCTTTCACATCAAGGAAGTCTCTGTTCCCAATTCTCACTTTAGTTTTATAGCTTTCATCAAGATCTTTGAATATTGCTGCATTAAATGTCATATGATTTGTGCATCCACTGTCGATGAGCCAAGTGTTGCTAGTATATATGTTGTGAAAACATGAGGAAACAAATAGTTGCTCCTCCTGAACTTCTGACTCAGCTGCTTGTGCTTGTTGGTTGCTTTGAGAACCCTTGCTTTTATATTTGCATACTTTGGTGACGTGCCCAAGTTGCTTGCAATTGCCACATATTGCATAAGGCCTCCACCAGCAGTATTTCTCCACGCGTGTGGTCTTTTTACAATACCTGCAAGGTGAGAATTTTTTCTTACCATCATAGCCTTCATCTTTGTCTTTCAACTTCTTATTGATGCAAACCAAGTGCTTGTCGTTAAGAGCACTGTGATCACCAGTTTAATTTAAATTAACCGAAACACATTAAAGCTACCACTATACGAGTGATAGTGTAGAATAATGGTGAGTCGGGTCGAATCCACAGAGAGGCGATGTAGTTTTGAATTATTTTTAAGAGAAAGAAAGGGTATAGAGAGAGAAAGAGAAAGAGAGAAGAGAGAAGAGAGAGAGAGAGAGAGAAAGAGAGAAGAGAGAAGAGAGAGAAAGAGAGAAGAGAGAGAAAAGAAGAGAGAGAAAGAGAGAAGAGAGAAGAGAGAAAGAGAGAAGAGAGAAGAGAGAAAGAAAAGAGAGGAAAAGAAGAGAGAGGAAAAGAAGAGAGAGAAAGAGAAGAGAGAAAGAAAATAGAAGAAATTAGAGATAGAAAGAAGAGAGAAAAGAAGAGAGAGAAAAAGAGAAAATAGAAGAAATTGGAGAGAAAAGAAAATAAGACAAGAAGCTAAAAGAAATTATAATTAACTAACAACTTAATTAAAACTATTCTAAGAAAGCAATAAAAGCTATGAAATTTAACTATTAAAGCAGGAAAAAGAATTACATTGAATTTATTCTAACAATTACAAAGCATAAAATAAAACAGTAAATCTAATCTAAAAATTAACAACTACGAAGCACTACAAATCATAAAGCAATAAAATAAAATTTACATCACCCGAATATGGAGAGCAAAATCTCCACGTAATAGAAAACTTTATTGCTTGGCCCCACCTCCTTGCTACGGGTCCCACAAAATGGGTCACACCCACTTGCTACGGGGTCCCACCAAATGGGTCCCACCCAAGGGGTATGTGGGGTATGGGGTTTGTGTTGCCTTGGGATGAGAGACCTCATTTTATAGTTGAGGGAGGGCCCTCTTTCCGTTTGAAAAATCGATGTGGGATTCATTTCATCGCCTGTAGCTGTAGCTGCTCGTTGCCTGCTTTCTTTTCTCAACGCTGCCTTCTGTCGTTTTGCCGTAGCTTTGCCTTCGATTTCTTCCTGCCCGAAGCCTTGAAATGGTAATGCTCGATATCTTCCCTCGCAAATACAGAGTCGTCCTTGATGTAGAGCACCCTCTTCAGGCATTCGGGCTGTCTAGTGATAAGGCTTTGGACGAATTTGTGGGGCTTTGGATTTGGGCAGTTTGAATGGGTTTTAGCCTGAATTAGTTGCATTTATCTCTTCGACTGAGTTTTCAGGAGATGCTGCTGATGGGTTTGGCCGCAAATGGGTTTTCTGCTGGTTGAAGAGGATTGCTTTGATTGGAGCTTATGGGCAAAGCAGGCAATTCCATTTGCTGGAATTAGGCGTAGAAGACGCCTGATGATTGGGGCTCTGAACTGGGCAAGGGGATTGGGATTGCTACTTAAGATTCGGTGCTGATTGGGTTGAAATAGCAGCTGCCATTTTTATTTGAAGGCTGCTCGGTGGGTTTGAATCCATGGTTGGTTCTGGTCGGATTTTTGGGGAGGTGCTAGAGATAAGCAAGGGGCTGTTGGAATTTTCATTGGCAGTGGTGCTTGAGCAGTCGGACGGTGACGGTTCTGTTGAAGAAGCTGCTGGCAGACCGGTGCTGCTGTGCTCGGTTTGGCCGGGCATTGAAGAGGAAACAGAAGCCGGCGTCGATTTTGCTTTTTAAGGATGGGTTGCTGGTTCGTGTGGATGCGCTGCCGGCTTAGGAGAAGCTGCTGTGATCGTGGTTGGAGAAGACGGGATGCTGGCTGTGGTGGACGGCAGCTGGATTTTGATTAATGGCTGCTCGGGTTCTTCGGGCCAGTGATGGATCTGCTTAGAGCTAGGAAATTGCTTGGATTGTTGTAGCTAGAAATTAGAAAATGGAATTGGGGGAGCTTTTAGGCGACAGCAGCAGGTAGAAGCATGGTTCGAAAATGCAGCTTGGATTTCGAGAGGATGGAAGACGGGCTCAATGGCTGAAAGAGATGGTGCTTTAATGGCTGTCGATTCTCTTGCTGCCGGTTCTGCCGCTGTGGGGAAGATGGATCGTGGAATTTTCCGGCCTGGTGGGTTTCATCGCTGCCGGCGAAGAGGAAGTGCTGCAGTTCATGGCCGGCAACTGGATTTTTAATGGATGATGGCTGCTTTCCAGTGCCATTGATGTTGCTTGGATTTCGGGCCGGCGAAATTGCTGCTGGTTTCTTGTCCGACCGGGACGCCATGGTTGCCACGATTTGGGCATGGTGGAGCACCATAACAGGTGCTCCGGTGGCGCACGAAAATCTGGTGCCCCTGCGACGTATTTAAATACGAATCTAACTATTAATTTGTAAATCATTTCGGTATTGTCATCCTAATTTTAATTCATCTAAATATGATAGTCTACTTTATTCCCCATATTTTTACATATAATTATAGTTATATATTTATGATTTTCCAATTAGATAGTTTTATAATTTTGCCCAAATTATATTAATATGCTTATACATATTTTAAGGTTAAAATTTTCTAGGAAATTTATATTTTTAAGAATGTTACAAAATGACCCACTTTATAACAAAATTAAAGATTTTACGAAAAATATGATTTTCATACAATTCCACTTAAAACATGCATTTAATTAACGTTTTAATATTTAATTGTGCGAATTTAACATGGAATTAAATGAAAATTTTTAGACTTATCACTCATTAAGTTGCTTCTTGCCTTTGTTTCCTTGCTAATTTTGTACATAAAAAGCTCCTTCAGTAATTTTTTCTTGCCTCAAAGCCCTTCTTTGCTCCTGTGCTTGAAGAGCACTGATTAGTTCGGCCATTGAAATTTTGGTGAGATCCTTGGACTCTTCAAGAGAGGAAATTTTAGATTCAAACCTCTCAGGAAGCGTCACTAAAAAATTTTCCACAATCCTTGAGTCAGAAAAATTCTCACCAAACAACCGAATTTGGTTGACAATCAAAGAAATTCTGTCGGAGTATTTGCTTATGGACTCATCTTCTTTCATGCTTAGTGCTTCAAAATCTCTTTTAAGATTCAAAACCTTCATTTGCTTGGTTCTGTCGCTTCCCTGATACTCTGTTTTCAGTTTGTCCCAAGCTTCTTTTGCAGTCTTGCATGCCATAATCCTAGGGAAGATTGAATCTCCCACAGAATTTTGAATAACAGTCTTGGCTCTAGCTCTTTTTGCAATTTCTTCAGAGTTGGCTTTGATTTGTGCCAAAGTAGGATCTCTTGGTAGCGGAGGTACATGTTTGTCTTCAGCTACAATATCCCAAAGATCAAAGGCTTCCAAGTAAGATTGCATTTTCACTTACCAGATTTGATAATTCTCGTCAGTGAAGGTTTGTGGAGCTAACAAGGAAAGGTGATTATTGGTTGACATTGGGTTTGAAAATATAAAGCTTCTCTCTGTTTTTTTTTCTCTCACAGATCCTCTAAGACCAACTGTGGCTCTGATACCACTTGTTGGATTAAAACAAGGAAAGCAATGAAAGTGTAAACTGAAAGGTTTGGAAAAATTGATCTACTTTCTTTCATTCAAAACCAGTTATTTATACATAAAAATTACAATCTTCTCCTCTTTGAATTCCCAAATTTGTGGACAGTTAAAACTTGAAAAAATAACAAAAAAACAGAAAACAAATCTGTTTTGATTTCCTGCTGACCTTCATGCTAACAGATTTTTATTGTTGGAACTAAAATGGCAACCGTTCAACAATATAAAGCCTCGAAAGCCGCTACCATATTATTTGTTATCATTCTTTTCAGCACAAATGCACTCCGTTCTTCAAAATTAAATTTTCCAAACACAGATTTAATATGTTCACCAGAATTTTTGATAGAATCCTATAAATCATATTACACGAGTTAATTGGTTGGTAGTCTTCTAATTTTATCGCTCCCATTTTCTTTAGAATTGGGAAAATGTTCGTCTTGTTGATCTCTTTCATCTAACCAAGTTTTTCCCTTTCACTAAAAGAGTTCGTGAAGCCCAAGCATGCTTCAATCACCTCCTTCCCCACCAAATTCCAATACTTTTAATAAAACCTATTGACATACCATCACGTTAAAGGGCTTTCATGGTGTTCATTTCTTTGATAAAATTATATACTTCTTCCGATGTCACTTGTCTAACTAGCCATTGATTTTCCTCCCATTTAAGCTAGCATGTGATTTTATCAGTCACTACTCTCTGGCTAAAAAAATGCCCTTAAACTACTGTCAAACTACCTATTCCATATCTTCTTGCTTTTCCACCAATTGAACCCCTTCTCCTCTCTGATGTCATTCTGTAGAAGAACTTTATATTGTTGTCTACATCCGTTAACCACCTGATTTTAGCCTATTGCTTCCACCTGATTTCTTCCTCCTCCAAAAGACTGTTGATTCTTCCTTCAAGCTCTCCAATGGCTCATCCCTAGCATTAGAAGGCTCAGTGAGTTTTAAGACTTGCGAGTTTATTTTGCTGGTTTTGATGCTCCTTTTGCTAGCTATTCCTCATTTTTGCACTCCATATGGCTAATTCTCTACTGCGTTTTGACTACTTCCAGTTGACCTTGCCAATTGATGACAGCTTATTGTCCTCTTGCCCTTCTATATCTTCCTCACAATTTCATTAACTTCATCATACAAGATCCAGCATAACTCAAATCTAAATTGATGTCGCTGATGTTCTCCTACATAATTTGGCATTTGTGTTTACAAGGATAGGATTGTGATTAAAGGTCGCAGCCACCAAATGATAGACCTTTCTAAAAGGGAATAACTTCAACCAGTTGATTGTTACTAGATCCTTATCCAATTTCACTTTCACTCTATCCCTTCCTGTCCTACCCAAGTTCATGGTACTTCCATGCTAGAATCTTCATTTATATTGGCGGGACTAAGAGCACCACTCAACCTCTACCCTGGCCCCATCTCTAAATTCCCCCTAGTTCTCCCATCTACTTCTTTTCGCTTCCTTATCATTTGCCCCCTATCAAATCTTACTTATCTCTTATGCTTCCCTATCCACACCTCCCCCATCGCATGTTCCTTTCTTCCTCTTTCATTTCTTGTACCCTGCCTATCATATTAATTTTCTCTTCCAAGTCCATCCCTTTCCCTCTTTTGCCTTGGTTACCTCTGATGCCTTCAAAATCTCAACTACCTTACTCCCATTGGACTCAAAACTCCTCATAATTCTCGTCCATAAGCTCCCTATTGATTCCCACTGTAGATAATGTCTTAGTTCTCTCCTCCCCTTATTTGCATTCCTCCCGACCTCCTCCCCACTTCCTCCCCACTTCCTCTTCCTTTTTGGATATTCTATTCCCCCTCCGTTGATTCTAGTCCTTTCCTTTCTCTTCTACCTCTACCCTTTCTGTTAGCCCTTCCTTTCCCCTACCTTCTCTTACTATCTCATAAGGTGCCCCTTCCCCATTACTTTCCCCGTTTTCTCTATCTTTGGAAAAACCCTATTACTTTGTCATTCATCTACCTTCAGTTCCAACACCTTAAAGCCACTCTTCAATTGCAATTGGGAGGTTGGCCTCCATCTTCTATTGAAGTTTCCATATTTGATGAAAATTTCCCTTCTAATCGACTCTCTAATATTAATCTTCAATTTTACTCTCACCCCTTTGCCATTGGATTTTTAATTAAAATGATGAAAAATAAATGTACTGGAATAGATAATTTTCATGCTAAATAGTGAATTTTATTTTTTGCTAACCAAATATAGAAAAAAATCAGACAAGAAAAGTTCTTCACGATATCCCTTTTTAAACTGTTGTTTGAATGCTGGGACACTTATTATGGGTGTGTTTGGTTACACACAAAACATGTCAATAAAAACTTTTCAATCAAAAACTTTTCACTTCCCATAACTACATTATTTTTTAATTATTTTTTTACATTTTCCTATATAAACAACCCTACTTTTCAATCATTTCCACACAAATACCCATACAACTACCCTATCTATTTTAACTTTATTCACCTTACACCTCATTATTACCCCTATCATATCACATCATTTTCTATCAACTTGACAACTTCTACTCTGAAAAGTTTTCATTAAAAAGTTTTACCTCCAACCAAACGCACCCTATAGTTCTAAGTTTCTTTCATACTTGCTCCTTTTTATAAGAATTGGTCCCACTTTTATGAATCAGCTTATATAAAAGTGGTTTCATGTAATTTTCTTCATTTTAGTGTGTTAATGATCAATGCAAAATTCAATATATTTATTTTATTTAACATTATTTATTTAGCTAGAAGACAAAGTTTCATCCAAATTAAATTTATGCATGGGCCACATTTTCTTAAAAATAAATATATGCATGTGTAAATTTAAAAAATGTTTAGATCCATTCACATATGTATTTAAATATAATGATAATTTATAGAATTATTTATCCACATAATAATGATATTTTAGATTTTATGAATATTACGTTAAAATTGATGTTTAGTATTAAATTATATTATTATATTAATTTTACAACTTTTTTATAGGAATATGTACTAAGATACTTGACAAACAAAATAGTTTCTATGATAATATAAATGATACTAACCACAGTACATAGAGCCGAGTTTCCATCAATCACCAAGATAGTGTAAATGAATGGAGCAAAGCCCTATAATAATTATTGTAAATCTCCTTTCTAATTACCTAATGCTTCTAGCTTTTTGTCGCGGTTACCAAATTCGCTTTTCTAATTTCTGTTCGATATCGTCGATAGATAAGTTTTTCAATAGACATGCATAAGTCTCTATGTATAAGGTTGTAAAAGAATTTGTCTATTTGAATAGACATGCCATGCAAAGGATGAATTATTTTCTTTCCAATGATTATTTTCCGTTGCAGCCTATCAAAAATTATTTTAAAAAAGAATTAATTTGTATAAGAATAGTTTTTAGTACTCCTGAGAGGAGAATAGGTGCCTGCTTTTTCATAACATCTCATATACATTGCCTTCCTAAAGCCTAATTTATTAGGGGGATTACAATCGTATGCACCTGGGGTGTATTGAGCCTCGATGCACCCAAATATACTACATCTATTTTTTATATTTTTTGAAAATTTTTTCATGAAACTGTTAATTTAAGTGTATTTAACATATGTGTCAACTTTTACCATTTTTTGAGACTTTTAGATTTTTTTTTTGGATTTTTAAAAATCAATGTCATTTTTAGTAATTTAAAATTACTAAAATGCCATTGATTAAAAAAATATCTAAAAATCGTCAAAAATGATAAAAATTGATATACATATTAAATACACTTAGATTATCGGTTGTGCAAAAAAAATTTCAAAAAAAATAATTATTTACATCCGGCTCAATGCACCCCGGTGCATACAATGATACAACTGCACCCCTTCATTAGGCATCCAAAGTTTCGGGCTTTATATGACGATTGCCAAACTCGTTTTCGTATAAGATAAATGATCCATTTCGCATCATTTTCTCTTCGAAATAGTAGGCAATTAGACAATATGCAGGTTTGAAACCATGACCGGTGCATTTGCAATTGATGAATGCAGACGAGGGCCAGTAAAAATAACACCTAGCAATGAGACAATAAAAGGCCGAGGGGGAATGTTGCGGAGATGAATGGTCTGCGAGGACTCCAATTTGTTAGTGCTCAACGCAAGCAGAAAAGCCATGTGGTTAAACTGGAACACTAAATAAACATGGGGGCTAATCACATGCAGCAAATCATATTTTTTTAACTTTTTTATGAAGAAGTTATTCGAAGTATATTTAATCCATAAACTAAGTTTCACCGTTTTTCATATGCACATTTTTTTTAAATTCCAAACACATTTTAATCATTTTCAACCACCCATGTCTGAAATTCCAAAATGGGTTTTTATTTCAATACAGCTGGAAGTATAGAAATTTGAATGCATCCGGTTAGAATTTTTATTTTTGAATATTTTTTTGAAAACTTTTTATAAGACTCTTAATTAGGTGTATTTAACTTATATATTAAATTTGATCTTTTTAAAAATATGTATATATATATATATTAGTTTGATTTTTGAAAATAGGGTATTTAAATAAATTAAAAGTACTAAAACCCACAATTTTTTTAAAAATAAAAAATATATATACAAGTTTTTAAAAATGATAAAACTTAATTTATAGAATAAATACACCAAATTAAAAGTTTTATAAAAAATTCAAAAAATATTAAAAAATGAAAGTTCTAGCCGGATACATTGCAATTTCAATTGCATTGAAACATCCTGCATCAAAAATATATATGCATATACATTTTTATAAATGGTAAAACTTAATTTATAAATTAAAACTTTTCACTTTCAATTACCCTATTTTCTTATGATTTCTTCACATTTTCTTATACAATTACTCACTTCTCAATTATTTCTATACAACTACCTATATGACCAACTTACTTATTTTAACTTTATTATCTTTACTCGTCATTATTACCTCTATCATATCACATCGTTTTCCCTCGGTTTAAAAATTTTTATACCAAAAATTTTTCGCTTCCCAAACACCCTAAATACACTAGATGACTAAAATAACATATTTATAGAAAAACAAAAAGTAAATTAAAAAAAAAGGTCATGTGGCCGCGTGTCATTGGCCTCCAATAAACTATCAAACATCAATGAATTGGAATGTGAGATGTATAAACACCTCTAGCATGAGCACTCAATCAATATACATGCAAAGCATGAAAAATATGGTTCAACAGACTCAGAGGTACATCTGCTGCTCGCATAATACAGTTGCTTTGGTTCCAGCATAAATTTGTCAATTCACAACATAATGATCCCATTTGTACAACTGAATATTGATAAGAGTAAATATAAGGGGCTGGTGTTCATTTACAATGTTCAATCCAGACTCCATTTCGACACATTCCGGGAGACAAAAGGAGAGACACCAAGGGAAGGGGGAAAGGAGAGAAAACGGGCCCCGTGCCTACATGCTTGCGTTTTCGCCACTGCACACAACTCTACAACTTCTTACACCATGCACTTTCCTGCTGCTGTTACTCGCACACCATTGCAGCACATATCCTACTCCAAATAACCTGTCCCACACCAGATCCAAACAGCCATAAATAACTCTTGCATAAACTAAAGCTACGCCTGCCTGATAGCACCAAATGCGCCAGGAGCGTTTACAGTTCCAGTCTTCATGATCGTTTGCCATCCTTGGGGGAGGGAATTTTGAAGGAAAAGTAAGTGTGTGTTGTTTTTTTTTTTGGGGGGGGGGGGGGTGTATGTGTGTGTGTTGTGGGTGGGCGCGGCAAAGCAGTACTGAGGAATTGTAAAAAAATAAAAAATTTGAGAAAGCTTCTGAGAATTCAGAAGATACATGATCACATGCTTGAAAAAACAGACAAGAACAGAAAGTGACGTGCTTCATGTGCCTCAAAATCACATAGCTCACTAACATATCACATATCTAAAATCAATCCATAGATAAAGAACAACAGAATAACAAAAATAACACATATGCACTATCAAAACTAAGTCTATTCTACTAATATGAAGTTTTGCTGGAAAACATATTCCCCCCTGATGGCATTTATATTTCAATTTACCTAAAGATACCTATTGTTTGCAAGTTTCTGGATATCCAATTATATAACGTTCATTTCAGATTATAAGGACTACAAAGAAGGATGGAAAGTTATATTACAAGTAAAGAGAGAGTATTTCACATCTATGCATCATCTTTTGTTTAGCTGCAAAGCAGCAAAGACAATGTTAGGTGCCACTTTTGGAGTAAACAGAAAGAACTCCTTGAGAAATCCATATTGAAGGAAGAAGCCACCTAAAATAACTTGAATCATTGTAATCTGAGAAAGTCCACCCACCACACAATTTTATCAAACCTTTTTAAGAGCTTGAGTTCAAGGCAACAAACTCTTGAACAACTCTTTATTTCCACAGTGGCTACTGCAAGTTCTTTATCTTTGATATCTTCCTCTTTGCATAAGAAAATGTATCTATTAAGATTGCTAAAGCTGTTGATAAAGAATACAGAGTTTTCCAACAGGAGAAAAGACAAACTGTTACCTAGGAACAGCATCCAGGAGCCCGTGATTCAGCTGGTCGATCCACAAGCACCATGCCTGTTGGATTCTGAGCAGGCTGGGCACGAGGCAATCTTCTTGCTGGTTGCAGAATCAAACATTAATACCAGGTCAAAAACATGAATAGATTATGCAGTTGGAAAATTTAAGGGCATTGTAGCTAGAAAAATTGTCCATGGAAAAACCTAGTTAAAGGTGAGGCAATAAATAACCTGTACCTTATATATTTATAAGGAAGGATCCATTTGGTAAGAGGGGAAAAAACGAGTGGGGAAGAAATTTGTGGATAAAACTTTGAAGTGAGATAGTGATGTGATATAATAGGGGTAATAATTACGAATTAAGAGAACAAAGATAACAGATAGGGTAGCTGTATGGAAATATGTGAACAAATGATTTGAATGTAAAGGTAATGACAGAAAAAATAAGGTAATTAGGAGTTAAGATTTAAAAATCATATCAAAAGGTGTGTAGGAAGAAGTGGAAATTTTTACATCTTACCAAATGGACCCCTACTTATAAATTCAGTTCAAATTTTAGCATGCAGCTTATACAAGTGAAGGTGTCAAAAACAACTTTTATATAGGTCCATGGATAAAAACTGGATGAACAGCTGGTTTAATCTTAATCACAATAAACCAATAACTAGTTGAGATGACTGTAACACCATGCATCCTCTCCACTGACCTAATAATGGAACTCAACATATGACAACTTCATGATGGATGCTGCCTGGCTGAATTCAAATCTTTACAGCAAAGCTTATGGATATAATAGTACTCTTTTGCCAAATGAAGTGATAGAACTTCTAAAACGCACCTATTTCATAAAATATGTCATTCACAAACATTGCAGTTTTCGCAGAGGTTTCCATAAAGAAAAGACCATTCTCCTCAGCATATGTGCGTGCTTCCTGCAAAATAATAAAAAAGGGGTCAGCAACAGAGTTATAAACAGTTGGCCAAACTATCACATAAAAACGGAAAAAACAAAAAACAAAAAAAAATAACCATGTATTTATAATCACAACATCAAGAGAGCAGCAGGTATTCTGTGTTGAGCTAGGAACATATACAGCACACATGTCAGCTTCTTTACTAGAATCCAATGATGCATTACACAACAAATTCATTAAGATCTAAACCCTATTGCAGCACAACAAGCCAGAAGTCCAAGAAGCCAGAACATGCTCACAATTTCAGCACATGGCCAGGGTTCAAGATCTTCCACTGATTGGTGAGCAACAGGGCCACATACGGCATAAAGAAAACCAAAATTGCACATGAGCATGTGGCCAAGTGATAAACAAACCAACTCAGATTAGGAGGTCCAGGAAGACTAATCTGGCATCACACGCATTTCCAGGAAATTGTGTATTCGAATCAAATAACATACACAAGATGTCCCTTCCTATCAAACTTTGTGCCATCCCTAGTACACCCACATTAATGAACTTGACAATTGAGAGAAAAGGTGCACCTAGCCAATCAAAAACACAACAAGCTTGAATTTATATTTACTCTTGACCAGTACATACTAACAAATTGGACATCTCAAATCAGAAAGATATTTCTGTTTGTCAGCCTATATTGGACTAACTACAGGGCAGAAAGTTCTCAAATTAAACCAACTTCAGTACATGGGCAACACTCAAAAACTAAACCAGTAGAGAGACAAATCTCCAGAAGCTTATATTGACACATCATCGATATTTTTCATTGGTCTATGGTATTCCATAATTTCAAATTAAGCCATCCTAACGATCAGCTCTTTGAGTGTGTATGTGAAAGCTGATGCACATCCCAAGTGGATAGCTAACTTTGATTTTATGGATGTATCACATGTAATACTACAACAACAACTATAAAAAGGCATACCTCAGCTGCCACCTTCCTTTTATCCTCCAGATCTGCTTTGTTTCCAGCAAGTGCCATCACCATATTGGGATTACCTGTACCCAAATGCAAATATGCAATGGTCAACAAATATAGAGTCACGAATAAGGTAAAAGATAATTAAATTTGGAAATTAAACATGAAAATCCAACACGTCCATGTTGGCTAACTACTCTTGTAACAAATAAAACCAACAACCAACCTCCACAAACACTAAATAGTTACAAAGAGAAGGATTCTATACAGTACCTTGTTTCTGAAGTTCTTGTACCCACTTCTTAGCACGTGCAAAAGACTCCTACAATTTGGGGGGAAAAAACCAAATTAACAAGAAAAAGCTGGAGCAATGAAGTGTTTTATCACAATTTATTCTTAAATGTCAATCATCAACTTATGCCATTCCAACAGCTGGTTTGTACCATACACCTTTTAAGTTCATGATTTAATTATTAATCTCATTTAAGCTGAGACACTAATAAAAACACATAAGGTGAATAATCAAAATTTTGATAGATCCAATTGCTCGAATTATTCAGTCTAACAACTCTTGAGCAAATTAGCAATCTCAGCATCCAGATGTACAAAATGTTGAATATTTTAGTGACGTTATATTATAAATTACTGATTAATTTCATTAATCTAGTGATATATCTAACTATAATTACTCATTCATTTCCTTTTGTATTTTCATCACTTTCATTAAGGCACCAAAAGAATTCTGAGTCTCTGGCTGGTACTGAAAAAGCCCTATTTGAGAGCCAATGGACAAATTTTTGAAGGAGTACAACACAGCAATGCCAGAATTGATAAAGAAGATCATGACCCATCTACATAAGACTTATAATAAAACTGAAAATTATGTGAGTATTTTTTTCATTTATTAAGTTTTACTATAAATATTATCATTAAATGGCTTTACGGTGAATAAAAATCCAATAGCTTCCAAACATTATCATTAAACGGCTTTACAACGAATAAAAATCTGAAAATTTCCAATCTCCAATGATGAAAATGTGCGAGTCATTCATTTCAGGATCTACATCTTCCCCATTCTTCTCCTTCCATTTGTTCTCCCTTTCTCTGTTATTTTAAAGCACTCAAAACAATCTTTTTCCCTATTTAAAGCCTTCGTGCTGAGCTTTATCATGAAATTCCTAGCCAGTAGCAAATATAAGCAGAGTACAAAGAAATGAAGAAAACCAGCAGCAAAAAGTATACTGTGATGTAAGAAAAGAATAAAATTGGATGCAAAGATCACAAAAGAAAAATCATCCTGCAGAACCCAAATCCTAGGAAGAATGCTGTAATATCAAGAAAATCACTTGAATGATACCCAAATTACAAAGTAACAACCAAAGCAAAAAAACAAAAAACACGTGTGATAACAAAATATGCCAAAGTTACCGTGCTTGTTATATCGTAGACAATAATGGCTGCTGCAGCTCCTCTATAATACATAGGGGCCAAACTATGGTACCTTTCCTGCCCTGCTGTATCCCAGATCTCAAACTTTACAGTGGCATCATTCACTGCCAGTGTCTGTGAAAAGAAGGCTGCGCCAATTGTTGATTCCTGCCATAAAAGAAAATATAGTTTGTAAAAACCTCAAATTTTGGATGAAAGATCAAGTCCCAGCAAGGTTTGTCTAAGATCTGACTTTATATCACATATGAATGTGACAAGATAGTCTAGTTAATTTCAAAAAACAAACCTTAAACATTAACATACAAATAAGCTCCCAAGCCAGGCTCAGGTCTAAGCAAGACAAGGTAAAGCTTCGGTAACATGGGTTCAGCTTAATCTTCAGCTTGTCTGGTTTAAATACAATTGCAAAAAGATATACCAAAAAAATATATATATACAAAGTATGCACTAACTGTATCCTACACATTAAACATGATAGGTACTTCACTTGAACTTGCTTCAAGATCAATCTCAAACAATGTGTCTTCCAAGGCAAGATCAAATTTACATGCAGCTCAAGCTCAATGAGCCAAGTCTAGAAGAAGATCATGTTGAGCTCAACCAAACTTGTTTATTCTGCATGCTAAGCTCAAGCTAGGCCAGGTTCAGCTTGTTTACACCTCTAATTGCATGATTAACTTCTTGAGAAACGTTAAAATAATGAGATAACATAGAATCCTTGCTTTGATCTTAGAGAGATCTTCTGTATTCTTAAATAAGATGGCTGGCGATTTATCGAAGGTCCTCGAACCCAAATTCATAAGCCACATGCTGCTTGCGTGGAACATGCACTGATTAACCCAAACCAAAGTTATATACGTAACATGACCTTAGTAAATCCTCGAGAGCCACAAATGACAGAATACGCTACTGAAGATGCCCCATGACAGCTGAACGTTCTGCCACAAATTTTGCAAGTGAAGGATATAAGCAAAGCTTGCTGGCCACTTGAAAGATGTAGATTTGTGAATATAGCACTTGCAAATTATCTATCACCATTGTCAATTTCCTCATGCAGCCTCTTGCAAATTATCTATCACCATTGTCAATTTCCTCATGCAGCCTCGCAAAAGGATTCTTATTACAAATATCCAGTCAATCGATAGACTAGATGACCATATTTCCTAGTAAGAGTATCCACCGAGTTTTTTCTAGATTCACCAGGTCAGACAGCCAAACAGAACATGCAATTCGGACCGGCCTATTTCTAATCCTCGAGAATGCAAAACCAGTCGATATTGCAGAAATTCCCAAACCTGGAATTCAAGGAATTGGCCTTTGACGAAGCGCAAGACGAGGCTGGACTTGCCAGCACCCATGTCCCCAAGCAAAACCTGCCATTTTTTCCAGATCGTCAACCGAAACAGAAGACAGAGAAATCAACAACGAAAATCGCGATGCAAAGGGGACGAAATTCAGATCCGAAAATGAATCAGGTGGATTTTGACTTACTAGCTTGGCGTTGAGATTGTTATTGCCCATGGTAGCCATGAGGGACGAGACGCTGCAGCGGGTGGCGAATAGCTTCGATCTAGGGTTTTGGAATAGAAATTGAAGGAGAGGAAGGTAAAGGAATGGAGGAGGGCTGGAGAGCAGTTGGGGAAGGAAGAGGAATTTCGTAGGAAGAAAGCGTGCCGGTGCAGCAGCTCTTTGTCTTTGCTTTACGCGCACGGTCTCTTGCGCGGCTTTATACTCGGGCTAAAACGACGAATGACTTTCTTGCAGGACTTTGGGCTGCGGGATGCGGAATGCGACATTTTTTTAACACCTTGCAAATAAATATTAAAAATGAGGGAAACCATCATTGCCTGTCTTGTCCTCTTGTCCTGGAATACGTGCTCTTGCTCCCCGGCCATCCCCATGCACTCACGATTTGATACTTTGGTACGGGTTTTTCGAATTTTAATCTTTCAAACTTTTTATATTTATATTTTAAATTTCTAAGTTTGGCCCTTTATATTTTAAACTACTGATTTTTTTAATAGATATGTATTTATAATCATCTCAATTGTTATTATAATTAGGTCCTTAGGTATTCTTATAAGGTGTGTGAGAATGGATGAAACTTTTAATGAATAGTTTTTCAGAGTAAAAATTGTCAAATGATGTGATATGACAGGAGTAATGATGAGAAATAAAAAAGATAAAGTTAAAATAGATAGGCAAGTTGTGTAGTTAGTTGTGTAAAAATGATTGAAAAGTGGGGTAGTTATATAGAAAAATGTGTAAAAGTAATTAAAAATATGGTATTTATGAAAAGTGAAAAGTTTTAGATTGAAAAATTTTAACTTTAACATTTTATACACATTGCCAAACACACCCATAATTTTTTCAAACAATATCCTAACACAAAATAATATCCTAACACAAAATCTAACCACATGTCCTATTTTTTAACTTAGTGAATGTTTCTATCAAAGACAAAGACAACGCCACTACTAAGATTCAAAACGCTGCCTACTACGTGGGAACAAGTGAGCATACCACCTGGGCTGAACCCAGGTGGCAAAATATTAATTCCTTTATATTTTAAAACTCCGGCTTATTAAAATTTATCACAATGACATAAGTATCTTCTAATATTTTATAGAAAAGCTCTTTGCATTTTAAATTTGGGTGTGTTTGGTTACACATAAAACATGTCAATGAAAACTTTTCAATCAAAAACTTTTCACTCTTCATAACTATTTTATTTTTTAATTATTTTTTCACATTTTCCTATATAAATAACCATACTTTTCAATCATTTCCACACAAATACTTATACAACTACCCTATCTATTTTAACTTTATTCTCTTTACATTTCATTATTACCCCTATTATATCATATCATTATCTATCAACTTGACAATTTTTACTCTGAAAAGTTTTCATCAAAAAGTTTTACCTCCAACCAAACGCACCTTAAATATTAAGTTTTCTCAATTTTGTCCTTAGAAGCTCTAACGACACAAATTTGGATTTTCTTTTTTAAAAATATTTGAGGGCATTTATGTCATTTCGCATGAATTAATGGCAATTTTCAATGCATTATGAGTCAAGGTTTAAAATATAAATGAATCAAAATTTTCAGAGTTTAAAATAGGAACAACTAAATTTCAAGATTTAAAATACAAATGCACAAAGTTATATAGTTTAAAATGCAAAAAAAACCCAGTTGGGATGAAAATGAAGAACAACTAAGAGGTGGAAAGGTTGTTATTGTATTTGGAGTGTAAAAAGTTGTTTTAAAAATGGAAAAAAATTGTTATTATTTTTTAAAATAGAAATTTTTTTTGAGTCATAGATGATTTCATCTCATTCTCCTCTCATCATCAAGATGTAAACAAAAGATGGAGATGGAATACGTATAGGAGTGAGAATGGGACAAGTCGTACCAAGCCGGGAATTAGCCAACTCTAACTCTACTTTATAAAATTTTTATCTGATCCTATTTTTTTGTATGGGGTCAAGACAATGTCCATTTAGCTCTCACTTTTTTAAATAGGTTTTAGGATATATTTTGGGTTGATCTGGTCAGTATTAGGATGGCAGGTTAGGTAAAAAAAGTTGATCAAGTAGAATAATTTAATCATTTATACACATATTAAACATAAAGACACATTTATGCAAATTTTAGATTTGTATGCTTTATTATTTTATTAATTAAAAAAGTAAATATTATTACTAAACAAAACATGCACAATATAATATATCTTTATCATAAATAAGTTAATAAAATATACTTTATTCAAGACGTAATGGATTTTAGCATTTATAAAAATATTTTTCTAAAATAATAGTATTTTTTACAAGAGTTTCCAAAATGATGGAAAAACTATAATTATGCATAAAAGTTATATATGTGCAAATATTTTTTGTTGATTCTTATTTTGTTAAGATAATTAATAATAAATAATGTGAAAATTTTGAAAGAAAATAAGAACAAGATTTAAAATATGCTACTTTTTAAAAAAAGTTTATAATTTATAATAAATAAATGAAATTTTATATGAAAATTAAGAAAAGTTGCATAATAAAAGTGTGTTTGGGAAGTGATAAACTTTTTGAATGAAAAATTTTTAGTATAACATTTTTAAATTAAGGGTGTTTTAGCAATGAGAAAAAAATATAGAGCTAAAACTTTTTTACTCTCCATATTTACCCTATTTTAAATTTATTTTTTCACATTTTCTTATATAACTATCATATATTTCTAATCATTTCTACAGAACTAACTTAGCTATTTTAACCTTATTCTTTTCACATTTCATCATTATCTTTATCATATCACATCATTTTCTATTAATTTAACAACTTTTACTCACAAAATTTCATCCAAAATTTTGTCGCTTTCGAAATACACTCTAAGATAAATGATGGTGATATAATAAGCATAATGATGAAAAGTAAAGAAAATAAAATTAAAATAAATATGTTAATTATATGAGTAGTTGTGTAGAAATGATCGAAAAATGAAATAATTATAGAGGAAAATATGAAGAAATGATTAATAAGATAGTTATGGAAAGTGAAATGTTTTAGTTTGAAAAGTTTTATTATAGTTGAAAATGCCCAAGATAAAGAAAGTGGGTACCTTTTTTAAATGCGGAAAATATTTTACAAATTGAGAAAAATTATATAAAAATGAAAAATTAGGCAATTATATTTTAAAAATGAAAAAAATGTTACTGCAAAAGATGAAATGTGATCTTATCCTCACTCAATTCCATCCCATCTAGTTGTTAACTCGCAGCAACTCTTTATCTTGCTTTGAGTCATGCGCAGCAATCCAATGCGGCTATCCGGAAATCTGCTAAAAAAAAGCTTTTATAAATGTTCAGTTAAATCATTGATATATCAATAGCTCTGTGATAGAACTTATACAAAACTTTAATTTAGATGAATTTTGGATGTATAACTAAATAAAATATTATAGACGAAATGGTTAAATTAAAATTTGATTTAATCAACAAAATATTTTAGAAATTCTGTAATTAGGTGGAACCAATTCCCAACTTGTTAAACTTGAAAGTAAATAAGAATATTTTCACTTTTGACTAGCACAGGTGGCAGAGGACATGTCTTTTTGAACCCGGGTCCCATGATGGGAGCTTTGTCTCCCCTTTAATATTTGAGAGCTTATGATTTCCCCTTTAATACCTAGAGCTTGTGATCCTTTATTAATATTTGGGAGCCTGTAGTCTTCTTATTTGATTCTTATAAGAATTGTCCCAGGATTTGATTCTAAGATATATTGAGATGTAATATACAGTACTTTAATAAAAAAAATGAATAAGAATATTGTGTATTAAGGATTTATTTTGCTTAGAAAACAATTTGTATGGTAGTTACTTTTTAAAAATAAGTTGAAGTTTTAGTTATACTAATAATGCAAAAAATGCAACAGTTTTTTTTTTTTGTTATCTAGGTTTTTATTTTATTTTTTTATGCCTATTTTACTCATTGCTCATTTTCAGCTGCAATAATCCTGTCATACAAAGCCACCTAATAAAACTTTCGGCAACCATAAATTTTGTTGCAAATCCTAATCAAATTTTGGATGAAAAAGCAAATACCGTGACGTGTTTTGGCAAAATTCCATTGCAAATTTTTTAACGAGGGCAATAAGGCAATAGCTATTAGCGACAAATATCATACTTTGTTCTTATGGGAAATTAATTTTTGATGTAATCAAGTAAACTTCTGGTTGACGATAATGATTTTTTTTTTTCAATTCTGGTTACCAAAATGAAGTTTGAGGTACCATATATGAAGCATACTTTTATATAATATCACTCATTTTTCTATCTTGATGATTAATAGAAATTATATTTCATCTATTGTCTTTAGCATCATTTTATATTGTCATAAAAATCTTATCATTTGTCTAGTGTTAGCAAACACAAGCTTATTTAAAACTGTGAAAAATCAACATAATAAAATAATTTAATACTAAAAATTAAATTTTAAATTATATTTTTAACATTAAATCTCTAAAATATCATTATTATGATGATAAATGCTTCTATAAAATATTGTTACATTATAATGCATGTATAAATAGTGTTAAACATTTTTTATAATTTATATATGAATATATATTTTTCGAGTAAATTGGCCCATGCATATCTTAATTTGATTTTCAAGAAACATAATTTTCTAATTAAATACAATAGATGAAGTAAATCTCCATCAACAATCAAAATAGAAAATGGATAAAATTACAAGAAATTATTTTTATATAATCTAGTTACATAGTAGTAGAATTCATGAAGTTTTAATTATCTCAATATTTATTTTTTATTTAATTTTTCTTTATAAGAAAGGCTTTACCCATATGAAACCATTGCAGCGTGTACCCTTTAGGTTTCCATTTTTGATTTTTTTCTTAGACGAAAATCATGCATCATATTCTTTTTTATTACTATTTGTATTACTTAAAGAATTATTATTATTAAATTTGTATATAACTTATAACAACTGTATTTCATCAAAAAAAATCTTATAACAACTGTAAATGAATGAAATTCTTTTAAATCATATTTTTTAATACTTAAAATTATAAAAATTGACAGTCGAGTTGCACTTTTATAAAAAATCTTAAATAAAACTCATGGCTGGCATTTAAAATAAAATATATTTTAAAAGGCAAAGCAAAGTGATATGTAAGGCGGTAACTGTACAGCAGTATTTTCAAATAAATAAAAAAAATAAAGCAAATGACATCAAGGGGGTGTAGCTCATATGGTAGAGCGCTCGCTTCGCATGCGAGAGGCACGGGGTTCGATTCCCCGCACCTCCACTTTCTTTTCTACCGCGAAATTTTCATTTAAATATCTCGGACTTTTGTGTTTTATTATTATTCATCTATCCAAGTCCTGTTTCATGTATTTTCATTTAAGTTTTATCAAAAGACCTCGGACTTTTGTGTCTTTATGATTCATTTTGCTTGAATACATCCTCAAAATATTGTAAAATATTAGAGATTTAGAAATAAATGGAAATTACAACTTTTACTGCCCGCAACTCCAGCTTCTTTTATGTATTTTTCATTTAAATTTTTATTAAAATACCTCGGAATTTTTTGTCTTTTATTATTCATATATACTAATATACATATGCTTTTTTAAGATTTTTCATTTATGTTTTATTAAAATACCTCGAACTTTTTTACTTTTATTATTCATATATACATGGTGTTACTGCATAAGACTTGCTTCAATACATCCTCAAATGCAACTCTAATTTTGCTTAAATAAATTATAAATGTCGTGTCTCAAAATATTGTATAATTGGAAATCACAACTTTTATTTTATAAAGAAAATAAAATATGCATTCTTAGAGAAAACTGGTCATATATAATAAGACCCATAGGCAGGAAAAATGTTAATAATGAGGAGAAAACGTCCCCCTTTTAAAAGAGAATTTTTCACAAGAAACACCAAGTTTTTGCTTTTTTCACATTAGCCAATTCAGGTTATCTTAGATATCAAAAAGCTAATCTCGAGTCTCAAGTTTCTTTTGCCTAAACTATATACATGGCTCTATTTTCTGGTTGTTTTTTTTTTTCTTGAACAACAGAATTCGGCTTTTTTGTTGTTGTCACCTTTATTCTCCTTGGGCGGTGAAGTGTGAATCAACAGAAAATTATCTTTTCCATTCCCCGTGAATAACAATGTTCAACACCAACTGCTACTCACTACGTACGACTAAGGCAAGCGGCAGACCATTTGTTCTCGTAGGCAAGTTAATCCGGGTTCAAAACCCAGCATGGAGTTTTTTCGTTTCTTTAATGTTTGTTAGTTTGTGATCTCCTTTTTAAATCCTGTAAGAATTGTCCTTGATTGTAAGATGTATTGAGATACAATGTACAATACCCCAATTTTTAAAAAAACACCAACTGCTAGTCATGAAATGAGGGCATAAGAAGCCCAAAATTTTTACAGTCGAGTCAGATTGAATGTTAATAATCAGGGGTGCAATTCGGATCCGTTCAATTCGGGTAGTAGCCTACCTTACTCATATCTTATTTCTAAAAAATCTACCCTATCCTGCACTCGTAGGATTAGTTTCTATTATACTTTACCCTACCCATTACCCATAAGGTCGGGTTCTGATTCCAAATCGGTTCCTATAATAATCAACCATGACATGTAAAAAAATATTTTGTGTTGTTTTAAATAATATAAAACAATACTATTTAACATTTTATACTTTACAATTTATAATCAATTCCAATTTGTTATTTCGTTGTTGTTTATATAACATCGGTAATTAGAATTCCTTTTATATAAATTCATCTTTCAATCAACAAAAAATTAGAGGCACTTGGAATTAAGAAACAATCACCGAATCACGCAGTCAAGAATCAATGTCACAAATAAAGAACACAACAAAAGATAAACACAAAATAGAAAAGTAGACAACAAAAGATAAACACAGAAAAGAAATGCAATTATATTGTTAAATTGGGATCCTTAAACCCATGCATCATGATCTATTCAATATTTTTTGTGGTTATGGTCTGTTCAATATAAATTACCCAATTTTCAATTCATCTTGTCATGAGGAGAAAACGAAAAGATTAGAAACACATAATAAGAACGCCGAACACATACCCTATTCTACAAGTGACTCGTCCACACCTTTGCTATCTATTATTCAAATACATGTAGCCCAAACCAAATATCAATAATAACACAAAGGATAATAGAAGTTTAGATCAAATTAAACAGTGTCAAAACCATCTCCGACATTGTTGAAATGCTCGTGTTGCCTATTTTCCAATCTAAAAAGCCAAATTTGAGGTTCTTAATCTAGGTGCCCTTTTCATTTCCCTGAATAGCCAAATCACACTTCAATAAGTCATTTATAAAACCTCGGCATTTTGTCTATCGGTTGAGAAGGGTTTATGTTCATGCAGGCTGGTAATCAAAAATTTCCAGCCAAGAACAAGGAGAAGGGTTTTCGGTTTTCATGAGTAGGGTTGAGAGCAGGTTGCCTGCCGAGCAAGATGGTGGTTCGCTTTCCCTTTTTCAGCGCCGGAGAGAGCTATGGTGGAAGGCTTCTGACTCTAGTTGCCGCAGTTGTCAAAAGTTTCTAGGTCTAAGTTTTGGAATAGACGATGGATAATTGCAGCTGAGACCGCGAGATGGGAAAGTGGAATTTGAAATTTGGGTGCCCCTCATACTATGCACGCTATGCACAATCCGCATGAGCATGTGAGTCGCTGGATACAACCGAACAGGGAGATGGATAATAAAAATCATTTATATATCTACCTAGTAGTTATTTATAATATTATTTACGCATGACGGTACCCATGTGAGCCATTCCGGATACCCAACATGTCTACCCTACCCTTAATCTATTTCGAGAATTGGATAATAAATTGTACGCTACTCGTACCCATGAGTAAAATTACCAACCCTAATCTACCCAATGTAGATGATACCCAATCCAAGTTAAACCCTATTTCTTGCAAGATCCAGGTCATCCCTTGACCAGAACATAATAATGGGACTTTTACCGATTCTCTCTCCTCAAACACAACTGGGTTGGAGAAATGGTACAGGTTGTCTGGTAAATTTCTGTTTAAGTCAGCACCCCAAGTTTGTTATGATTATTCAAAAAAAAAAAACAGTAACTCAATGCGAGCGGTTGCCGTTATTAATTAATCTTTTCTAAAAAAGACAAAAATCTAAAGCATATATACTACTCATCCATATTTATTCATAATCCCAAAAATAAAAATATTACTAACTTTTATATGTTATACGTTCATTTTCAAAATTTGGGACACAAAAATAAATAGATTACTAACTTTTATATGCTATATGTTCATTCTCAAAATTTGGTAGACAATCCATGCAGCCGACCCTCAGCGGCTTGTAAAAAGCTTCCGATGATAATGTTTATTTTCAAATTTTAATAACCATGTACGTACTCAAGTTAAATATTCACAACATATAAGCTACTAATCATAAATGATAAAGAACCTTGATACCATACACTCGGATGCACTTACCTTTGATATACCTGGTATAAAAAAAAAAAAAAAACCATTTTTTAAAATTTTTATGAAAATCTTTTTATGCAATTATTAATCTAAATACATTGACCATATGCATCATGTGTTAACCGGATTTATAATTTTTTTTGATTTTTTTTAAAGTAAGGGCATTTTAGTCATTTTACATATACAAATCTCCAAGGCTTATATCTTAAACGCACCTAGATTAATAGATCTATAAAAAAAATTCAAAAAAACAAAAAAAAAATAAGTTAAATACACCAGGGTGTCCCAAAGCTAAATGTTCTAAACGTTAACGAAACACTTATAAAAGATAAAAACTGCAATCCGTTGCATTGAATCACTTTCCCTTCAAAAAATAAAAATAGGGTCAAAAGAAACAAAGGTAAAATGGAGAAACAAAAGAAAACAGCTAAAAGCATTTCCATTGCATTACAAATAGTTGTGAGATTCAACAAAACAGCCATCCCGTGGCACGCGATAAAAAGTAGCTATATACAACTGAAAGTAAAGATCAACATAAATTAAAAATAAAATAAGTTTACAATATATATGTTTATAGGCCCATCTGTCATATCTAGACTCACAACCTAAATACAACAAGTCATGTCGCAAAAGGATGGGTGTCAGAAACCAAGCCAGTAGGATCCTCCAGCAGCTACATGAATAAGAAACAGATTTCCCTCGAGCAGTTTCTCCAGGTAATCCAAGCAGCAATTCTTCCATTTTATACAACCTTTTCATTCCCACGTAACAGAAATCATGGAATTTGAGAGACCTGATTCTTCAAAGGTTAGCGTACTTTCATAATCTAGACACTTGGATGCCCCCGGGATTGCCTGCTTCAAGAAGAATGGACGGGTTTCCCCCTCCTCAAGTTGAGTGGAGCAGAAAGACCACAGCAACTGCCAAAAAAAAAAGACCAACATTGCTTACGAATCAATATTCGACGTGTAGGACATTTAGATATCCAATAATCAAATTATCAAGTATTTGCAATGGCCACAGCAGGCTCAGATTTTCCACGGATGCAGCATCACAACAGCCACTTAGAGCAGTGAACAAACAAACACCAAGAGGCGAGTCGTGAGTCAATTACATGATCGATGATGGTGCATACTGAAATATTATAGTCAACTCACATAACAAGCTGTTAAATCAATAAGAAGATAAAATACCGCTACAATTCTCGTTAAGGGTGAGGAGAAAATCTTAGGCAGGATATGTATATCATGCTTAGAAATGAGTATTAGGACCAGCGTACATGATGGTTAGAAGTGTTAGAACCTGTATTCGATCTGAACGGAAAAAATTTCTCTGAACCCTTCGTCCATCTGGAAGACGCACACCAACTCTGCAAATAAGGTTCCTGTCTCCCTTTGGTTCTTCAGGGAGAGGAGGATATCTAGGCTTTTTGGCTGAGCAGGCTTCCTCCTCAACTTCATTTACTCCCAGATTATTAGTCATGGCCTCAACTGGATTATTTTTGTCCTCCATGGAAGCAGCTAATGCCCTCTGAATTTCCTCATCTTCATCTTCATCTTCTAGTTCACATGCCTTGTCAACTGTAACAACGTAGATATGTCAACTAATACATTTGTAACAGGCAGATAAAATTTTATTTTAGCATACTCTCTTACCATACTTAACTGGACAAAAGCTTTGAATGATATGTGCTAGACACTAGAAATTAAATTGGTAGAAGCATTTTCCTATGGGGGAAACAAAATTTCTGTGTGCAACAAGAGCTACAAGAAGTAAAAGAAATACACCATACCCGATGGTATTTTCTGCAAAGAAGTATCAACACTTTCCCTTGGACGTTTATGAGGAAGGACCACATGATGGTTCTTGGGGCCTCCATCCATGAATGGCAATAACTCCTATATATGTTTTCAAAGTTATAAGTCTAAGATAAACCTTCAAAGATGACAAGGAATCGGCAAATTTCCAGGTCATTCATTGAACTAAGAACATCGATTTATCAATAAGATGCAAACACATAAAAGGATTTCAAAAATTCAAGTAAAATTACCTCTAACAATCGTTCGGGTTGAATCATGCCATTCCATGAACGCATCTTCTGCCCAGTGATGGGGTCGATGACAAGAACTGAAGGAATTGAAACCAAATTGTAGTAGGTGCAGACCTTCCTTCCTTCACTGGTATCATCATACACCTAAAATGGTCATGAACAATCACACATTAAAACAGCTTCAGAAACTGAATAAAGAACAGAGGGCACAGCATACTTTACTGTTTGACCTCCAAAACAGAAAACATACAACATCAGCATCCAATAAAAAAAATGTAATCCGAGAGTGCAGATTTAATTTCAAGCATATTAGTGCAGTTAAGCCTTTTAGGGCCTGGTTGGCCACACGTTATCTCTAGGTACTATTGCTTATCTTATAGAAAATCCCTATGATTAGTAAAAGTTTCCACTTTTGCAGGAAACTAGTGGTGGATGCTTCTCACAAACATGCTTACGGCGGTATTTTGCTATGTAAGGACGCTAGGCCAAACAGGCCCTTAGATGCCTACATTGTCAAGAATGCCCACAGGTTCTTAATTTCCTTCAAGGAAAATTCACAGAATGTAAGCTGATAAGATGGAATTATGCAATTGAAAATACCCACTAATTTTATATTTCAATTAAGAGAGATCTCACAGCTTCAGAGCTGATAAGATACGGTTTGATTACATGTATAGACCTCACAAGCCATTCACCAATAAAAATATAGACTACTGGACCCTGTTGCCTTAACATGAGAACCAAGAACTGATCTTATACAATATCCCGATGAAGCACAATAAAAAAATATATATGATTAAGTTGATTAAGCCTTGCATGAGAAAGTGTAACAAGCCATCCATGTATCACCAAATAAATAATAGAAAAAATGGTTATTTATCCCTCTGAATGCAAAATTGAAACAGACGTGCAGCGGAAGTAGCATCGTCTGGAGGAATCACAAATAAAGAATCCAACTATACAGCAGGCAGCCTATCAAAAATGTAGCAATCAATAAAATGGTCCATTTGTAACAAGTAGATGGACAACATCAGTAAGCAAATTTCAGTTTTTCATCAAAAGATGACTTACTGATAATTGTCCTTCAATAATGGTATAAATTAACTGGTAAAGTATCAGCAGGACGGAAAAGGCAACTGTATCTGAAAGTAGATGCGAAACAAGAACATGAATAATGAATTCCAATATTCCCCACTCGATGAGACTTGCAGAAAGCTTCAGGAAAGAATTTTCTCCAGAACTGATCAGAAACTTGATGATTAACAGATCAACTAGGCATCAGGGAAATATCACAAGGCATGAAATACAGCAAGACCAAGAAAAAAACAAGCTAACTATCACAGATTCACAAGTCACGAAAAAAACCAGAAAATAGTACAGAAAGAAAAATTATAAAGGCGATATCACCGAGGATGATAATTAAAGTAGGGGCTCGCTTCTATGTAACCGGGTTACATAGAAGTGGTTCCAACAGCTCCCTCAAATTTTAAAATTTTGATGCTTAATAGAAAATCCAATTCATTCATTGTATTTAACATCATTTGTTTAGTCATGAAACCAAATTTCATCCAAATTCAATATGTGCATAGGTCATAGTTGCTCAAAAATAGATACATTTATGTGTAAATTAGGAAAAATGATTAGATCCATTCATATATATATTGGACTGTAGTAATACTTTATAGAATCATCTATTCATGTAGTAATGATATTTTAAATGGTTTATATGTTGAAAATACTACTTAAAAATTGATATATAACATTAAATCATTTTATTACGTTGATTTTGCATGCTTGCAGATGGGGCCCATATACATTGATATTTGACAAATGAAGGGATTTCCATAATAATATAACTAATATTAAACACAATAGATAGAGTAGATTTTTCATCAACTATCCAAATGTTGAAAATGAAAGGGATTACATAGAAAAAGGGTTTCACTAAAGCATCTCCGATTAAAGTACACATACAGAAAACTTGCCATCAAAACATTTGTTAACCCAGAGAATATTACATGTACTGACCTGCCAGAAAATGAAATTAGTTTTGATTGTTTGTGCCACAGCTTCATTTGCCCACGTATCTCGGTTCAGCTTTGGAAGATAAGAAAACACCAATGTCGGTTACAAGCCCGAGCGATCTTAGAATCTTTGCACAACAAGAAACAAGAGACAAAATAACAGCATTACCATGTGAGAGCTGAATTCCTTGGTGGACTGCAAATTTACCAAAAGCCACTTATCCTGAAGTGTAGCCTCTATCTTTGCCTGCATGTGGATAACACAATCATCAGTGAGTGTTGTACTGATATATATTATCGAACTAACAGAAAAGGACTGCATGATTCTGCTGTTTGCAGTGATCTCATTCAGTTAATACACAGTACAGTTGCAATAATGCGTCCTTCTATAAATTGTATATTCATGAATCTTTACCAGATGAATTAGCCGTCATGTGGTTTGCCAACTTTATGGGACACAGATCGATTGCAACCAGCATTAACACAAGGATCTTTCTTCCCTCAATGTTTTTAACCCAGGATTCTGTACATGACAGCATGAATCCCTACTATATGACCTTGCCCTATACCATCAAACATCTTGCATTGGTTGATTGAACTTCAGGTGTTTATCAGAAGGCAACTAATAGACACTAGAAGAAATCTTCTCAGGAACTAGAAAGAGCAAATGAGGGAATAGCAACAAAATACAAGGAGAAAGACAGATATGAAAAAGAAAAGGTGTAGGGGTGGAATATAAATTTGCAAAACAAAACTAATTGTACCTTTTCAAAAGGTCCATGGTGCATCAAGGCAAATGGCGGACGATATAGTGAAGCAAGATTGTCACGAGCACTATCTGTTGTTGAAGCAGAGCTTTGATCAGATTCCCAAATGCCAGGACGTCTTGACTCCTCACCAAAATTACGAAATGCAATCACTGAGTTCCCTTCGTGATATGGATACCCAGCCCTTGGATCTCTGTAATAGGAAGGAACAGATGTTCAGCGGATTGAAAATTATTGTTAATAGATATGTTAAAACATCAAGTCCACTCTAGGCATAAGCTAAAGCAATTCCTGAAATGTGAAGGCGAACTTGGATAGCATGAAAAGAATGCTATACTTGTGGAAAAGAATATAAACATCTGAATGTGCAAAAAATACAAATAATCCATCTAAAAAATGCCCCACACTTCCTACTTAAAGAGAGGGGTCCACTTAGAATGACCAAAACAATCTAGTGGTTAATTAAAAAAAATTAAGGCAAAAATTTAGTATAACTAAATCATACACACTATGGCTAGCTTTACTGTCAATTCACACCAAATGAAATTTTAGAATTTAGCCTTTTCACAGTTCGAAAGATCTAACCAAAGAAATGGTCAGTAATTGAAGGTTACCTATACAGTGAAGCATCACCATAGAGAACTTCCCTTTTCACAGGAAGAGGAGGGCGAACTTCTTCATTTTCGACATGTTCTGCCAACTGCTCATTTTCAACATCTTTTTCCTCAGCGCTGTATGAAGATGAAAAACAAAAGCAAACCAATTAGCAATCAATGAGAACGGGATTGGGGACAGATAAATGTTTTTGAGTTCTGTAGTAAAAAAATATAAAAGAACGCAACTGATCCTTCAAACATTTAATTTACTTTCTGTTGACTTACACGGGACTTCTAATGGGTGACGCAGAAACACTTTCACCAGGCAATGGGGAGAAAGGAGTTGGTGCCAATCCGTCACCCTCATTTCCAACATAGAACAACTGAATGGCTTCTTCCAATTGCCAACTTGCTGCCTGCAAAGGGTGTGTAGCATATTAGAATATATTTCAAAAAAGATAGAATAACAAGATGAGTAGACTGCATTAGGGTGTGCATTTAAAAAAGTTGAAAGATAATTAGAAGAAAAGGGAGAATGATAAAAGGTACAGAATATAGAGGGGTAATGGACAAAAAGAAAAAATAATGATTGTATATAAGGCATTGTTAATTATACCCTAAAAATAATGATTGTACATAACGCATTGTTGATTATACCCTTATTAGTTAAAAGGAAAATGGGTATAAATTAGAGGGTATAGTGACGCAAGGGTGTGAGTTCATCCAAACACACCCTAAATCTAACTGGATTTGGTGGCCAATGAAGAAGAGGAGTATTGTTATATTTTGCATAGACTTCTCCTTATCGCACTGGTACAGCCAGATAGGCAAAAGGTTCAACAAAAGTATGGGCAATCACTGGCCGCAGATGGCTAAGTGTTCCACGCATAATGCCCAAACCATTCGCTGGACACATACATTCAAGATTCAACCATCCCTTTTCACAAATGCTACAACATGACAACAAGGGATCAATGACTGACTGTTGCCTGATATCACCAGCAAACACGAGTCCCAGATCACACCAGTCCAGCAACTTCTTAAAGATCTACTCCACTGTTCAACAGCTCTGCCTCGGCCACCATCTTTACTGTCACCATGTCTAAATATGACTGAGACCTAATAATTATAAAATCCAAGTCACTACCCACAACGCCTGCTAGATCCGCTACAAATTCACAAACAACCAACGAATAAACACAATTTCGGTCGACACTATCTTCAATTCAGTACACTTATTGCAGCCATTTAAAGGCTTTCCTGCACTACCATGCTATTCATGACCTTGATTATAAACATTCCACTCACTACCAAATCCCTGAGTATTGCCAGTGCACCAACCCAAACCAAATGTTTAGGGTTCTGGTTTCTCCTAATTCATCTAGCCGAAAAAAAAAACTTCCTAAAAAATACAGACCCGAGGCATAAATTTTTCTGACAATCCAATCACACTCCAAATGATGGTTGATATAGACAGCTGCCATATGAAGGTCATAGGCAACTAGTTCATTTTTTCCAGCTACTGAAAACTAAGTTCCGCATAAAATTTCTGAATGCCAGCTCCATGCAGCAGCAAACAACCATCGAATCGGAAAATACAGTTGGCGATGACTAAATAGCTCGTATACCAACAAATCAGTTGGATTTCCTAATTACCACCATTTCGGAAAGCATTCTTATTGTGCCGAAAAACAAAATTCTAAAATACTGAAATGGGTCTCGATTCGAAAGACTATGATCAATTCCAACAACAAAAGAAAAAAAAACCACCAGAAATACTTTTGAAGAGTGAGTAGAAAAGGATCTAACCTGTAAGAACTGCCTGGCGGTCTCGGCGGATTGGCCAACAGCAATTTCAAGGAAGGAAGACACCATGCTTTGCTTCTCCGTTGCTGAAATACTCTCCATTATTGGATGAGAGCTCCTCGCGGAATTACAGTCTCAGTACATGTTGAAACCCTAGGGTTAGGGCAGCAAAATCACGAGAAGAAGCGGGTATTCATCTTTTTCTCCCCCAAGAGAGATTTTTCACAGCTACCTGGCGTGCCGTGCTCGCTATTTATACGATCTGCGTGTTAAACTCTATAGTGTCATCGTCGCGCGCGTAAGATGGTAGAAATGCAACCGCGGGATGTGTTTGCTGTTTAGAAGATGAAAGGTCTGGGATTCCAAATACGGACATGTTACCCAAAAATTTCCTACATCTTATCAGACACTTTCAGGGTACATTTGGTAACAGTTTAGTATAAGGAAGCTGTGAAGTGTACAAATAAATAATTTTGAAAATATGAGAATAAACAGAGAATATTATAAGTAAATAAATAGAATATAAAAATAAAAATATTAAATATTAAAATACTTAAGATGTTAAATCATTTTTGCAAAACACGTGGGAGAGATGAGAAAGTGATGTTACCACCCATGCAGCTTAAATAACGTTCTCTTATAAAACTTGTGCCATTTTATTTGCTTAGAATTAACTTGTGTAATTATTTATTAATTTCTTGTGTTCGAATAAGATGCGCCCATAATGAGCTAAGAAGTGTCTATCATTGATATGCCAAATAATAGAAATATTAAAATAATTGTTTATAGATTTCAGCTCGCGTTACGCTACAATCATATTCTCATCAAATATCCGTGATATATTTGTATTTTGGACTTAATTATGGTGAGATGTTCATTGGTTATTATGACCATACAGAACCCAAGCAGGCGACGCCGTTGCCATGTGGGTTGGTGGTGCGTCTGGGTAGGTGTGATCCCCCGTGTAAACGCTATGGCCCGACCGTGGGAACGGGTCTGGATTCCATTAGATGGAAAATCTTATAATTATTTTTCATTATAATTTTACTTTTTATCCTTATTTGTAAATATAATTTCTATTTTTATTTATCATGGATTAATTACAAATATTACCACAAGTTTTACACTATTTCACTGCAGAGAGGTTTGTATGGAAGATATAAAAAATACTTTTCAATTTTTTACACATGATATTTTAATTACTTATTTATGATTTTTATTATCATCTATAGATCTAATTATTAAGAAGTCATTCTGTTAGTACGAGCTAAGCGATCTACCTTAAAAAATTCATTTAAAATATTTTTTTCGTTTTTTCTTCACACTTGTTTATATCAGCATATTTAACACATAAATCAAGTTTTACCATTTTTGAATATATGTATATGATTATTTAAAATTTTCAAAAATATAAATATGCATATTCATAAATGGTAAGACCTAGTTTGTATGTTAAATACATTTAGATAAATAAGTATATTAAGAAAAACAAAAAAAAATTTTAAATAGGTTTTTATATGAGTTAAGTGAGGCATTTGTTTAGTCCAGATTAACAAAATCATCCCTCTTAATTATTTTCACATCTTTTCATACAACTATTTATTTATTTTGTTTTTATTTTTCTTTATGAAAAAAAAACTGTTTCCTTATTTTTTATGCAAAAGTTGAGAAAAAACTTTCACACTCCTTCCTAGTTCCTACACGTATTTCCATGTGATTAGACACTTGCAAATATGATAACACATAAAACCAACTGACATATTCCCAAGTTCACATTCCATGCCGCTGTTTAAGTCGATAGTAATTAATATTAATTTTATTTTATCTTGAAAAATGTTCCTGGTAACTTAGATTAATTTAGCACATCTTAAAAACTTATTTAAAAAACTTTTTATCTTAACCCGGACCAGCAAGATCATTTCTTTTTTATCTTAGGATCAGTTACAATCAGTTATTCACGTATGATCAACTATTCATCCATCATTAACATCTATATTTCCCAGTCTTCACATTCATTAATGCTCGAATTCCGTTTGCTATAATTCTTCAAACAGCTCGTGGAAATAAATCATTCGCGACCCAGCAGTACAAATCGACTTACGAAGAGAACCTATAAGATCTCATATCCTAATTTCACCAAAAGAATCTTGGCCGTCCAGCGACGGTCCCAGAAAAAAGAATTGAATCAATCAACCAAATCGACGGCTCAATGCAGTCTGTGCGACTCTGCGTTTTGGCACAGGACACATTCGTAATCGGATTGGTTTGGCTGAGAAGCGAATAAAGGGAGTTTGTTTCATGGCGTTGAGGTGTATCTCAAGTGTAGATGACAAGGTTTTTGCAGTAAAATGCCTCAGCCAAACTAGGATGACCGATGAAGACGCGAAAAAGCCCCCCCAATTTTAGCATCAAAACAATGCGCCCATAATTTCTTTTTTAAAAAATTGATACCATTTCATAGTTTTGTACACATTTACTCATTTGTAATTGTCTCGTCGCTAACCCATTTCTCACTGTCTCCCGAACACATCCAATGAATACATTACAATTTTCCTTCCTATTTACTTGTGGAAAACGTTGGTACATTGGAGATTACTGATTACAGATCATCCTTCTCATGATCAGGTTCAAGACCATGCACTTCTGGAAGTGTTTACAGATCACATAAATGTCAGAAAAAACCCTGACCGCCATCCATCACGACCTCAAACCTCACGAGCCTCCAAAGTTAATCATCTGCAATCAAGAAAAGTGAACATATATTACAAGTTGGCCCATAAACCTCCTTTGTCATCAGATACAACATGCAAAGCCTTTATTCGGGTAATGGAAGAATGACTCATGTTCACTGGATCTGAAGAATAAGCTTGCATTCATTTGGAAGGACCATCAACTTGAAGAACAAGTTTGAATTCAAATGCAGTAGACTACCATTTAAGGATGCACTCTAAAAATCATGAGTACTTCCTGGAAGATCTCTTGTGCAGCTATTTTCAATGTGATAAAGATGATAAAATGGCAATATACTTCGTTTAGATATTGAACTTGAAGAAAATTTCTTCATTTTGATGCCACTTTAAGTATTGAACCGCACTCCTACAAATTACCATGCCTGGTTACTCTCTACCAAACCACCCTCTTCAAAAATATCACCCAGAATCCAGATGGATGACCTTTCTGAAAATGATTTTGCTTTTGATGCTGCATTGATTCATAAGCTCCAAGATCCAACCTCCTCTGTCAATGAGCATTCAAGAGCTCCAAGTTCAGCTCTGTCACATCCAAATTCTTCCTCACCAACCAGAATTTGAAACCTCCAACCCAAATAATTTTTCGCAGAGATCCATGTTTTTAGAATCAAGTCCAAAAAGCACTTAGAAACCCAGTCCAATAGCCTGGCTTTTTGATAGGTGATAAGAACACATTCATTTGGGAAGATTCAAATTTTCAAACACTGCAGCCAGTACTTTTTTTTACAGTATTATTTAGGTAGGTCAGGTTGGGATGCACAGCTGGGCAATTGGTCACCAGGAATCCTGGCCGCAGCAGTTTGTTTGACAAAAGTACGTTGACAATTGGCAAGGTAACTGTGACTACAAGGTACCAAATCAGCGATCCCCAGTTTCACATTGCAAACATAACATATCACCAATCCATTCGCTATTAACCTATTCTACAGAGACAAAATATGAAAAGACACCCTTGTGATGGCCATTCCCCGTCTTCATAGCAAGCATGCAAAACTTAACATTGTGAGTCCCATAAGGCTCGTAAATAAAATATAATTTAGCTCCTTCAAATAAACACTTTTTTTGAACTATCCTTCAAATAAACACTTAACCAAAATTATACTAGAAGAATCAAATAGGCTCAGATTTGCCAACATCCTAAAGAACAGCTAAACTTTTATATCTATACCATGTAGCCTACTTGGGTTGTTCGTGCCTTTTCCTTACTTCAAATTCTCTTGTACATAGTTAAAGGGATTATAAAATAAACCATCACCACTCGATATCTAAATATAAGGTCAAAACCCAATAAACAGATCCTCTATGTTTTAGCCCACCAATCTCTCAAAATTTTCTATTCAACCTTGAGATTTATGTAAGAATTTAAAGAATACATTTGATTTTACATGAGACTTATGGAGCACATAGGATGATTTTCATTGAGGTCATAAATAAGCAGATTAGGATGATTTTCATTGTGGTCATAAATAAGCAGATTGGAGAAGTAAGATTAATTTTTCATGGGAGAAGTAAGAGCCCCATGTGCTACCAGGTGGCCAGGCCTTTGAGATACTCATAGGAGGATGAGTCACTGCATTTGATTTCCACGCGATTCACATTAAGTGAGCCTACAATTCTTACTAAAAAATTAGAGACATTTACATTTTCTACCCTTTACCAACAACATGTCTACAGAAAATTTATTTTCAAAAAATAGTCTGCTGCTACCTCAAAGGCCTCAACATGTTGCAGTCCTACTTCCAATCAACTTTTGTGGTTACGAACAAGTTTAGCTGGTTCAACTTATCTCATCATATCTTGAGCTTAAGCCCAAAAATTAGACTGAGAAAGTAGGCCCGCATTTTTTTTTTTTCTTGATGAGAAAATTTTCAAATAAAAAAAAAGGAGGCCCCACGATGGCCCGCATTTGAATTCAAGTCTTATAAGCAAACAGCAAATGATCAGGCTTCAGTAGGAGTAAGCCCAAACAAACACAGGTTGTTCTGTAAGCATGACACGTTTAGGCATCAGTAAGCTTTGCAAACTTATGATCTTACAAAGAATATATTAATGCATGTGTTATAAGCTAAGAGCATGTCAACAAGTCTAGGCTTGGCTCACTTTCACATGCGTGAGGCCGATTAACCAAAGCCAAGCCACACCAAGCCTTATCCAGAATGAGCTTGGGTTGAAAAGAAAACAAACAGGCTAGAGCATGGTTCATGCTTAACTTGTCAATCTTAAGACTAGGTATCTTGGATTGAGTTTGAATTAGAAACCCCAATTCGAACAAGAGCTTGAGCCAACCAAACATGAGTTAAACAAAAATCAATTGGGAATTTTTATTGCTCCAGCTTTCCTGAGCAAAGTTGAGCGAACCAACTTTGCCAACTCATCTTGTTGACTTGTTCAGAGCCTTACTTGTCTTGATTTCAGACCAATTCCAATCCATGAGAAGCCGGCTCTGTTACAGCCCTATCTGCACGAATGCGAATAGTTTCCAATTCGAATACCAACATGGCACAGAAGAAGAACGATAAATACAAATAGCATTGACAGATACATTAGCTACTTTGATTGATAATTCCGTATCACAATATCAATATTTCAACTGTGCACGAGAAAAAGAAGCGGAGAATTTCCTCCATGCAGAACAAGCAAAAACCCTAACCCTAACCCATCAAAACCCTAATAAAAGCAATTTCCAATACAGAAAAGGAATCTGCATCTGACCTCACTTGCAGTATCGATCTGCCTTCTTCTTGACACGATCGTCGAGGGCTTCCTCGACCGACTTCGATCTCTCCCGCCCTTCGTAGCCGAACTTCTTGGCCTCGACAGGGAACAACTCGTCGTATTTCATACGCTTCATGGCGTCGATGGTGTAGAGGTCGACGGCGCTGTCGGATTGGCTGGTCCCGTCCTTTGCGGAAGCATCTTCACCGTCGAACGCCTCGCTGGGAAGATCTTCCTCGGCCTTCTTGCTCTTCTTCCTTTTCTTCTTGTTCTTGTCGGTGGATTTGAGAGGAAGTCCGCCTTTGAATGTGAGCCTCCCTCCCTTTGCTCGCTCGTATGGATCAGACATGCCTTTCTGCTACTTCTCTCCTCTTCTCCTCTTCTCTGCACGCACTGATTTCGGAACCGTTTCGAACGATGGAAACGGTGGGAATGGAATACAAAGGTGGGAATGCGACAGTGGAATGAATAATACCCGTGCATTTCGGGATCAGGGGGGTGGAGCTGGTTGAGATAAACTTAACCCTATCTCATTTTATAAAATTTTAATTTAATCTTACTTTTAATTTTATTTTTAGTACCTTAATCTAACCCTATTTTAATTCTATAGAAATCAATTTTTTTTGGGTTAAAAAATTATTAATAATTTATGCAAATTATTGATGATGATCGGTCTCTTGTTGACTTAATTTTCTAAAACAATAAAAAATAATATATTATAGAAAAATTACTATTTTAACATATTAATACTAATTCGAAATGGCTATTTTAACATATCAATTTGGCCAATTAATCAACATAAATAACTACATACAATAAAACTCTTATGTAATCCAGATACATTTAGATAATATCAATTTTGAAATTAAATTAATTATACCTCATAAAAGGTGCATAATAAATCCAGCAAAAGGATGGCAATGCACTAAACGTGCACTGACATAGAGACAACAATGGTGGAAGAGGAGAGAGAGGAAGAAGGCGAACCAAAGGAGGGAGAAATAAGAATTTCCAACAACATAATCGTCGAGAGGGAAGAAAGAAACAATAAGGAGCGAAGTGGGGAAATCATTGGTGACATAGTTGTTGGGATAGGAAGAAGAGAAATCATTATGAGAGGAGAGCGACGGCAAGCTGGCGACAAGGTCGTGGGTGGTCGGTAGCAACACAACGATGGGCGGCCGACAATGGCGAAAGATGGAAGATGAAGGGAGAGGAGAAGAAGACAAATTGGGGGAGGGAGGAAGAAGAAATCATCGTCAATATAGCTATCTAAAGGGGAGAAGTAAGCGGGAATGAGAGAAAAGGAAAAATTATTGGTGACGCGATTGTCAAAGGTGAGAAAGAAGAGAGCTAATGGAAGAGAAGAGGGCACCGAGAGAGGATTTGACAAAGGAGGGAGAGCACAGATGCACAGTGATAGTAGCGCTGTTTGTTGACAATGTGGCAACAAGAGGGGAGCGACAATGAATGCTGAAGTGTTGAGAACGAGAGTTAGACTATATAAATCGAGCTTTCCTTGGAAGTATATATTATATAATAATAAACAATGGGTAGAAGTCAAGTCGGGTTGACCAAACCCCCAACCTAGTTCAATCCGATTTGGAAAATTGGGTTAAATTGAACCTAATTATTAAAATTTCCAAGCCAACCTTTGCACAAATTAGTTCGGGCTGATACGATTGCAAGCTTAAGTTAGGGCTAATCTTATTTACACCCTTCATACAGTAAACTTTTTTTATTGGGTATATAGGTTATATTTTTTCATCTGATATTATATTCAAACTTAAGGAAGACAACAAACTCACACCTATTTTCTAAAGGGAATGTAGGGGTGAGAATTGGGGCGCACTTTACTAAGTCAAAGTTTACCCACCCATGACCCTACTTTTTAAAAATTCCGTTTAACTGTATTTTTATACCAGGTCCGAACAAGGTCAATTTGACCCTCTCTTTTCTTAATAGATTTTAGAACAAACTTCAGGTTAGTATCGAATCAATTTTAGGACAACGAATTAGGTAAAAAATGCGAGTTAAATGAGATGATTGTTCCGGCCTCGTGAGAAAAATATATTTCAATTCAAAATTCATTCTTTCTTGGTTGAATGTAAAATTGTTTTCCCGGCGGCTTTGAGAATAAATGCTTAATTAATTTCCCAGCAAAATTTTAAAGCATCCAATTCTTTAACCGAGTCCGAAAAGTACATCACAGAAATATTTTGCATTGTGTTCCACATTCTGATTTTACATCTCTAACGAAAAAAACCCTTGATTAAAAGAGCTGAATACAATGGTCCATAAAAATGCTTAACAATAATGAAGTGCGTAGAAGATCCTTCTACGTCTTTACAAGTGCACGAAAAATTGTGTCTAACAAAAATATAAAGATAAATGAGTATACTTCGCCCCGCGCCGTGACTCGGATGTGAGGTATATGACGCCACGCGCCATGACTTAAATATGAGGTACATGACGCCACGCGCCATGACTTGAATATGAGGTGCACGACGCCATGCGCCATGACTTAAATGTGAGTTTACGCTTAGCCCGTCGACCAGCGATGACTCGGTTTGGGAATTAGTGAGGGGCCCGTCGGCGACACCAGTGACCCTACACAGCAAACTAAGTGCGCTCTTAGCTTCTGGATTTACACAGCAGACCAGCGTGTCCCGCTTTCAGCTTCTGTATTTATACAAGAAACCAGCGTCTCCCGCATTCAGCCTCTGGATTGAACAATTGAGTGGTTTTACCAAGAAATGGATTCAACCGGATTTTAAAAGTATGTTTGGGTCATTTTTGACCAATTAAAAAGGTTTGGGCCCAACTGGGCTTGTTGACAAGAGTTTGGGCCATCTTGGGCTTTTTGGAGAGTTTTTGGGCCATCATGGGCTTTTTGAAAAGTTTTGAGCCATCTTGGGCTTTTTGGAGATTTTTGGGCCATCATGGGCTTTTTGAAAAGTTTTGAGCCATCTTGGGCTTTTTGGAGATTTTTGGGCCATCTTTGGCTTTTTAGAGGGTTTTGGATGCCTTTGAATATATATGTGTATTTTGATATATTTTTATAGAAAATACACATACATTTATTTTTATTTTTTTTAAAGGAGGAAATATACTTAACCCGTGTGTCAATTCAACCCGCCAGTCGGGGAGTATCCATGTTGGGAAAAGTGGTTTTCGAAAATAATATATATGTATATATTTATTTATATATACACATATATATATTTAAAGGATAAAATATACTTAACCCGGGTGTCAATTCAACCCGCCAGTCGGGGAGTATCCACGTTGGGAAAAGTAGTTTTTGAAAATAATATATATGTATATATTTATATATATATAATATACACATATATATTTTTTATTTTATTTTTAAAAGGGTAAAATATACTTAACCCGTGTGTCAATTCAACCCGCCAGTCGGGGAGTATCCACGTTGGGAAAAGTAGTTTTCGAAAATAATATATATGTATATATTTATTTATATATATAATATACACATATATATATTTAAAGGAGAAAATATACTTAACCCGTGTGTCAATTCAACCCGCCAGTCGGGGAGTATCCACGTTGGGAAAAGTAGTTTTCGAAAATAATATATATGTATATATTTATATATATATAATATACACATATATATATTTTTTATTTTATTTTTAAAAGAATAAAATATACTTAACCCGTGTGTCAATTCAACCCGCCAGTCGGGGAGTATCCACGTTGGGAAAAGTAGTTTTCGAAAATAATATATATGTATATATTTATTTATATATATAATATACACATATATATATTAAAGGAGAAAATATACTTAACCCGTGTGTCAATTCAACCCGCCAGTCGGGGAGTATCCATGTTGGGAAAAGTAGTTTTCGAAAATAATATATATGTATATATTTATTTATATATATAATATACACATATATATATTAAAGGAGAAAATATACTTAACCCGTGTGTCAATTCAACCCGCCAGTCGGGGAGTATCCACGTTGGGAAAAGTAGTTTTCGAAAATAATATATATGTATATATTTATTTATATATATAATATACATATATATATATATTAAAGGAGAAAATATACTTAACCCGTGTGTCAATTCAACCCGCCAGTCGGGGAGTATCCACGTTGGGAAAAGTAGTTTTCGAAAATAATATATATGTATATATTTATTTATATATATAATATACATATATATATATATTAAAGGAGAAAATATACTTAACCCGTGTGTCAATTCAACCCGCCAGTCGGGGAGTATCCACGTTGGGAAAAGTAGTTTTCGAAAATAATATATATGTATATATTTATTTATATATGAAAGAAACTCTCCCTCTTTTTTTTTTAACTAAAAATAAAAAAAAAAAAGAAAAAAAAAATGGAGAACTCACGTTCTCTCTTCAGCGCGGGAGAGCTCTCGTTCCCCGTTCTCGCCCCCTCCAAATGGGTAGCCGAATGCGGCTATTTATAGATTTTTGCCGGGTCTGGGATGGGTTCCGCGGCTGCCGTCGTTCCCGCGGAACTTCATTCTGCGGAACTTCAGATCTCGTTGCCGCGGAACTGTGTCCACGCGGAACTTCAGATTTCGTTGCCGCGGAACCTCGTTGCTTGGGTACCAAGCTACACTTGCGCGGAACCGCTTTTCCCGCGGAACCGTTTCAGTAAAATCGTTCCCGCGGAACTTCGTTTGCTTGGGCACCAAGCTGCACTTGCACGGAACCGCTTTCCCGCGGAACCGTCTTCACGCAGAATAGGCTTGTATTTTCCTGAAGCTCGAGGCTCTCGGAACACCTGCTCCAGCGTGTCCATGTATTTGTAGGCGAGAGTGATCTCGAAGCCAGCCGTGACGGCGAAGCTGCCGATGGCGCCTATGATCGGTTTGCGGCAGCGCTCCATCTGGAATACAGGATCGGTCTCCACGACCTTCACGTCCCCTTGTCCTTATCGTACGAGTCACTGTGACCCAGCAGCATAACCTCATTATGGTGGGCGAGATGGTTGTTGGAGATGGCAGTAGACCCCATGACAGCATCGACGAGGCCATCGGCGCAGTGGGAGAGGGAGCAGTGATCAACCCAGATATGGCTGGAGCCGAAGATGGAGATGGTGTCGCCGTCGGCCACGGTCCTCCAGCCGTAGTGGGAGGGGGAGCTGCGGACCATGGCGTTGCCTGTGGGCTTGCAGTCGTGGATGTGGAGACCGTGGATGATGATGTTGGTGACGAACTGGATGGTGATGCAGCCGCCGTTGGCGATGTGGACGTTGTGGCCACGGGCGTCGATGGTCTTGAAGCTGTTCATGATGAGCTCCTGCTTGACGGTGATGACCATGTCGCGCTTGAAGACGATCCACAGGGGCTGGTCTTGGATGACGACGTGGCGGAGGGTGCCGGGGCGTGGGTTGACAGCGTCGTCGTCGCTCGGGTCAGTGACGACGTAGAAGCGCCCATTGCGGCCGCCGATAGCATTGCGTCCGAAGCCGATTCCGCAGTCTGCCAACCTTTTGCGGCGGCGCTGCCACTGGGGGTCGCAGCGCCAGCAGTCGTCGATGGGGTTGCCGGTGCCGCAGGAGAGGAAGCCCAGGTTCCTCCTCGCAGTGTGGTTTGCTATTGTCTCCATCACAGTAGCAGCCACAGCTTCTGGGTCGTCCACAGCATGGGCCTCCGTATTCAACCTCGATCCCGTCATCGTTTCCGTCCCGTTCGACGCCATGGCTCCCACCGACAGCAGCAGAAGCAAAAACAGCAGTGAGAATCTCTTCATAGAAGCACCAGCAGCAGCAGCAGCAGCTGTCTCCATTGCCATTGCCATGGGCAGAGCTCCTCTTCCCTCTCTCCTCCGGAGAAAAAGGTAGGAGAAAAATAAAGACTCGAAAGCTCCTGCGCCGGATGGAGTGAAGTATGAGTTCTCGGCGAGGATCTTGCGGTTGGACTGGAAGTCCTCCCAGGAGCTGGCGGAGCCGCCGCCGAGCATGAATTGGAAGCGGAGGCTACCGGAGTCCCATGGCTGGTGGGTGAAGGGGCTCTTCTGATGCTCGGTGTAGAAGGAGCTGACGGCGGAGAGGTTGATCTTGCCGTGGCGGACGAGCAAAGAGACGTAGTTGCGTAGCTGGGGCTGAGGAACGGGGCCGATTGGCAGGACTGCGATGCGGATCACGCACCCACCATCGATTCTCACATCCGGCTCCATGCCCGCCTTTTCCACCTCTCTCCTTCCTCACACCCGCTCTCGGTGCTCGATCGCGACAACCCGGAATCCACGTCGGCTGCCGCGGCGGAGAAAGAAAGCTTGGCCTTCTCGATCTTGTATTTCTTCTTCAAGGTGTCGATGCGATTCTTGCACTGGACGTCGGTGCGACGCTGCTTCTTGGTGGCACCGTGGTGGGCGTTGACAGCATCGGCGACCTCAACTGCTGGTGGAGGAGACTTGTCGCCCTCTGGGGCAGATGCTGCTGCCAACTGATTCGCTGCAAGCGCTTAAGCGCTTGTCTTTTCAGCTTGCTCATCATCTTCTTTCAATTGTAAGCGAAGCGATCAAGCTCCCACAGTGTCTCTCAGCTCAGCTCGATCCTCTGTCATGGAAGACAGCTTCAAAGTTCGCGTTGATAAGGTTTTCGGCTCCCTCGTCGGCTCTTCTCTCCTTTCGTCTTCTCCATGGACACTCTCCGACGCCAAGGTCGAGCGCAAGGAATGGATTCTCGGCAGGAATCGCAAAAGTGCCGACAGAGACGAGACGCCCTGCTCCTCTGCAGCCGCCGATTCTCCTCAGTCAGCGTCTCGCGGCAGCGTTTCAGATACTCGCAGTCTACTTCCGTCTGCTTCAGTTTCGTCTGGATTGAGGGTGTTGTGTTCTTTGAAGCTTTCTTCGAGAAACGCCGACTGCTCTTTGGAGAGCCTGAGCTTCTTCCTCGTCATGCCGTTCTCCTCTTCGTCACTCCATTTCTCAAGATCCACGCCGTCCAGAAGGTCCTCCTCCTCTACCTGGAGATAATTGAGAAAACCGACTCCAAGGGCCGCGTCCTCCCGGAAATGATCCTCATCTGCCAGAACCTCCGCGACGACCTCCAGCACCTCAACGAATACATTCGCGGCGTCACGCTCCGGTTCCTCTGCCGCATCCATGCCTCCTTCCTCACTTTCGCAGTCGTACTCATCAAAAATCCGTGTCGGCCGCGGCCTTCCTCCTCCTACCCGCCGAAGCATCAGACTCTCCGGCGCCATCCGCTTCCTTCTTCTCAGTAAAGTCAAGGATGTTCCTGGACGCCGCCCGGAACATGGAGTCTACGACGGCCGACGATTCGGTAGTCGACGTTCCGTCGCGGTCAGGAGGCAGCGGCGCCGGGCACGGGAAATCCAGCCGGGGAGGTGGATTCTTCCCGTCGGAGAAGAAATCCCAGCCCGCGCAAGCGCTTCATCCACAGCCACGGCCTCCTCAGCCTCTTCTCGCCTATCAGGCAGAATTTCTATAAGAGCTCAGAAATTCAGCTTCTTCCGGCTCTTCATCTTCTTCCCGGTCTTGCATGGATCGGTCTTGGTTTTTTGCATCGGCATCTGGGTCTGGGCTTACCGATGAGATCGCCGATGACGGCGATTCAGCCTCCACGTCTTCGAACAATATCTTCACGCTCCGATAGGAACTGGGCTCCACGGTGAAGATCTCTGGGGAGGGCATCCGCTGGGAATACCCGAGAGGCATCCTCGACAGCGGCTCGTCAGAGGCAGCGGCATTCCCCCCGAATTGGAAGTCGGTGAATGACGCACGTGTGCATGGGACGCCGGCGGTTCATTGTTTCCTCTGTTCTCTGGAGATGGCCGAGGAAGAAGACGAAGCTGAGCTTTGTCGGCAGGGGATGACGATGGTCCTGAGCTTTGAAGTGAAGGACGCAAAACCGCCGCCGTCGTTTCCCGATGGACGGAGTGGACCCAGATCCTCCGAACTTAGCACCGACGACGAGTTCGACTTTGATCTCGATCTCAACCGTCGATCGTCCCCTCACCATTTTCATTTTTTTTTTTTTACATGAAAAATCATATATTTTTATAGACTAACCAAAATATACCTCATCAAATGCCCCCTCAGGAATTATGCCTCCGTGGGCCACTTGTAAATGCGTGATTCCTGACATGTTGTTTGGCAGGCTTCTCTTGACTCATGGCGTAATGAGGATTTTTTTATTTATTTTTTTATTTATTTTATTATTATTATTATTATTATTATTATTTATTTATTTATTTATTTATTTATTTATTTTCATGGGCCATATATATCACAATTCTTTCTCTTAAGCAAAACACAGAGAAGAAACCGAGAGGCTCCTGGAAGCTTTGACTGAATGATTTCGAACATCTTGTCGACCGTAACAGTAGGTGGAGCACGCCTAAGTTGAGGATTCTCTTCAAAGTAATCAAATGGTTCTGCAATGACAATGCTTTTCATCGCCCCACATTTGTGCATATCACGAGCAAGAGACCGAACATCGCAGCGAGCAGAAAAGTTTACAGTGGCCCATCTTTCTATATATATATATATATATATATTTTGAGGGTCCACAAGTTTCTTATTGTTGAAATTCCATCGACCATTTCTAGGAGAGAATTCATCATTGCCAACTTTTAACTTTGGTGCATTCAAGACACGACATTCTTCTTGAGTAAAGTTACCATTGATCGAAACACCGCATGCCTTCAACATTTCATCAGCACCATAGTTGCTGCTTCTTAATGCATTACTTAAAGTTTGCATCCCTTCTTGTGGTTTCTGTCGTGATTTTTCAACTAGTGATGATCTTTGCAAAGTTGACAGAGATTTAGTATACCTTTGCAATGGAACCAGAGGGCAGAGCTTGACGGGATAGTAAGTGGGGCGTTTTGGCTTTCCAACATTAATGCATGGCATACCCCTACAATTTTAAATTCCATATTTGAGGGTCTTGTTTTCACCCTCAGATTCTTCAGAGTTCTCTTTGTCTTTCCTCAATCAATTTTGATTACCCATCAGAAATCCATCAACCGGGCCAGGCCTTATAATCATTGTAGTAAAGACATCAATATTTAGAGACAGGCCCCCCTTGACTGGTTTGGAAGCTAGAATGAAAACCACGACAACCCAGAACTCCACCTCCAAAGTCAACAAAGTTACTAGGATCATTGTGGAGAAATGACTGCCGAACCCGAAGGCAACCCTGCTTTACAGCATGCTGCCTTAGGATTATATCTAGAACCCTTAAGGCTTCTTGAGAACTCTAGGAATCGTGTCCTTGCAGAGCATTTGCAATAGCTTTCCTTCAACTTTGAAAGTCTTGGTTTGATACGAACGCCTTTGCCATCAATAGGTTTACCATCTTCATAAGACAGAGAAACTTTTCTGCCCAGTGCCAGACCTTGCCACTGGAACTCGATTCATTGAGACTTTTTTCGCGCTTAGGGGTATGATAGGTAGGAGTGGCGGCAAAGTTTTCTCCTCAGCCTCCGTCTCCCCCACCTCCGCAAGAAACCGAGAAGAACGGGAAAATTCCCTCTTTTTTTTTCTTTTTTTTTTTTTGACAACTACCTTAGTTGTCGAAATATCTGATGATGATGCTCATGGTGGGGAGAATTTGACATCGATAGAGCCGTTACCTGTTTCTCCTGCTGATGTAGTGAACTCCATTGGAGTTTTGAAGGAGTCCCTTCCTTGTAGAGATTCTTTGTAATTTCATGGATAGTATCTTTTTAAGTAGTTCCCGTTCACGGTTGCTTTCATTTGATTTCCGCAACTAACAACTTCATATGTGTCATTGCCATGGACCCTCTCAATGATGTAAGGCCCTTCCCATTTAGGCTCGAATTTGCCGGTAAGTTTGCCCCCGGCCATAAGCTCTGTGCGTAGCTTTAGCACCAAATCTCCTCTTTTGAATGAGCGATGCCTCACGACTTTATTGTATGCTTCGACCATTCGAGCTTGATAGAGTTCGATCCGTTGCCGTGCTTGAACTCGTTTCTCGTCTAGTGCCTCAAGCTCGTCGAAGCGAAGTTTGGCTTGTTGTTCAGTGGTTAACCCAGAATGGATGGCAACCCTCAAAGATGCTAACTGAATTTCCACTGGTAAGACCGCTTCCGTGCCAAAGAGCAATGAATATGGTGTTGCTCCTGTTGCAGTTCGATGTGTGGTTCTGTAGGCCCACAATGCTTCGGGTAACTTCTCGTGCCAATCACGCTTATTTTTCACAGTGGTCCTTTTGAGGATTCGAATAATATTTTTGTTAAATGCCTCTGCTTGACCATTCCCTTGTGGGTAATAGGGCGATGAGAACACTTGTTTGATTCCAAACCTTCGGCATAACTGATTTACTTTATCGTTTTTGAATGGCGTGCCATTATCTGAGGTGATTTGATAGGGAACACCATAACGGTAGATGATTTTGTGCTTGATAAATTCAACCACCTCTTGTGCTCGGACCCTCTTGTAAGCTTTAGCTTCTGCCCATTTGGAGAAATAATCCGTAGCGGCTAAAACATATAAGTGTCCTCTAGATGATGACGGGTTTATTGGACCGACAATATCAAAACCCCACCAAGAGAAAGGCCACGAAATAGGTGCTGGAGACATTACTGAAGCAGGAATATGATAAATATCTCCATGCATTTGGCAGGCTTCACAGGATTTTGCAAAATTGATGGAGTCTTGGACCATTGTGGGCCAATAATAGCCCAACGTTTTGATCCTATGATAAAGACGACGTCCAGATTGGTGGGCGCCGCATTCGCTGGAGTGCGTCTCTTGAAGAACTTGACAGATATCATTTCCGTCAATACAGCGAAGCCAAAGTCCATCAAAAGCAATCCGGTACAAATCGTCTTGAAACACAGTATATCGGGAAATAGCCTTTCTCAATGACTTCCTTGCGCTTGGATCATCTGGTTCAATGCCATATTTGAGGTAGTTAATGATAGGGATGCGCCAGTCATCATTGTTTGTAGTTACCTCAGATACACACCGTCCAATTTGATTTACTTGGAGCTCTTCGTCATCTTCTAGTCTTTGTACTCGAATTGTCATGTCATCGAGCTCATTAAAGGCGAGAATACTGGCCAACTTTGATAGTGCATCAGCAACTATATTTTCTGATCGAGGAACATGCTCAACCGAAACCATTTCGAACTTTGCCAACAAAGTTTGAGCTTTGTCATAATATTTTCGCAAATGGGGCTGGTGTACTTCGTATTGATTATTTAACTGTTTTATAACCAATTCAGAGTCCCCAAATATTCGCACAAATAAAATATCTGATTGCAGAAGAAGTTCCATGCCGATGAGTAAGGCCTCATACTCAGCTTCGTTATTTGTTGTGTTTCTTCCAAGAAAGTAGGAGTGCGGGAATAAGTCTTTATGAGGGGAGATTACAACAATTCCAACACCAGCTCCGGATGACTTTGAAGCGCCATCGAAATACATTTGCCACATTGGATCATCATTTGCATAGAAAACCTTCTCATCAGGTAGATTTTCTAAGATGGGAAATTCTTCTTCAAGCGGATGGGCTGCTAGGAAATCTGCTAACACTTGTCCTTTCACTGCCTTTCGTGGCACATATTTGATATCAAACTCAGATAGCAGAAGTGACCATTTTGCTAGGCGTCCTGAAAGCATTGGTCTAGTGATCAGGAACTTGAGGGGATCAGCCTTTGATATAAGTATAATTTGGTGCGCGAGGAAGTAATGTCTCAGCTTTTGTGCCACAAAAACCAGTGCTAGACAAATTTTCTCGATCGAGGAATAATTGCATTCAGCTTGCAATAATCGTCGACTGAGATAATAGGCGGCTTGTTCTTTGCCTTGGGCATTTTCTTGTGCGAGCAATGCCCCCAGTGATTGCGGGCTGGCAGCAATATAGAGAATGAGTGACTTTCCTTTTACTGGAGTTGTCAAAACAGGAGGATTTTGCAGCAATTCTTTGATGGCTTCGAAGGCCTGTTGGCATTTCGCGTCCCACTGGAAGGTCGTATCTTTTTTCATCAACTTGTGAAAAGGCTGGCACCGGCCGGATAAGTTGGAGATGAAACGTCGGATATATGACAATTGACCTTGGAGACTCCTAAGTTCTTTGAGATTTCGTGGAGGCGGCATATTTTGAATTGCTTCTGTCTTGAGTGGATCGACCTCGATTCCCCTTTGGCGGATTATGAACCCAAGGAATTTCCCAGATGATACTCCGAATGCACATTTGAGAGGATTCATCTTGAGATCATACTTTCTTAAGCGCAAGAATACCGATCTCAAATCTTCTTTATGCTTATTGTGACCTTCAGACCTTACAACCAGGTCATCGACATAGCACTCAACATGTTTGTGTAACATATCATGAAATATATTTTGCATAGCCCTTTGATAAGTTGCGCCAGCATTCTTAAGACCAAAAGGCATGACTTTGTAGCAAAAGACACCCATTGGTGTTCGAAATGCTGTTGCGGCTTCATCTGCTGGAGCCATCTTGATTTGATTATATCCCGAATATCCATCCATAAAGGAGAACGTGTCGTACAGAGCTGTGCTGTCGATTAGCACATCAGTGAAAGGAAGAGGAAATTCATCTTTAGGGCATGCTTCGTTTAGATCTCGAAAATCTACGCAGATGCGGATCTGCCCATTTTTCTTTTTGACAGGAACAATGCTAGAAATCCATTTTGGAAATTTGATTTCCCGAATGAATTCAGCATCAATGAGTTTTTCAACTTCCTTGATGATTTGTTCTTCGAGCTCTGGTCAAAATCTTCTCGGAGCTTGCTTGACTGGTTTTTTATCCCGCGTAATATACAGATGATGCATTGCAATAGCGGGGTTGAGACCTGACATTTCAGAATACCCCCAAGCAAAAACATCTTTGAATTCACTTAAAAGCCGCCTCAGCGCCACCTTTTCTTTTTCGGCCAAGTTTTTGGCGATAAAAATGGGTCTCGGGTCCTCCTCAGTCCCGAGATTGAACTCCTCAAGTATGTCAATAGTAGGCTGTCCTCCATCCTCAATCGCAGGTGGAGCATCCTCTGGTTCCATTAATGCCTCTTCATCATTGTTGGAGTCATCGCTTGTGGAGACGCAGTAGGTGGTGGCAAAGTTGCCGTCTTCTTCTTCTTTATACCCAAGGCCAAGTCGTTTGTTTCTCTTTTGATAACCAGGGGGTATTTCGGATAACGGGACAGGGATGTCACTTCCGAGGCCTGATAAATGTGGTTCATCAGGATAGAACCTCATCAAATCCATAATTTTCTTGCTTTCTCTGCTATAGCGATGGAAATCCCATTTCTTGAGCTTAGCCGTGGGCAAACAAGAGGATTTGTTAGGGCTACCGTATACCTTGCCATATTGCTTTATAAAATGTTTTTGGGCAAAATTTTCATCTTGAGGTTCCTGCACACTTGGAGCAGATACATTAAACCCCACGAGCATTGCTAAAACTTCATCGAGCGTTTCCTCAGGTTTTTGATTTTGGTGAGCGGCCTCAGTGGCCATTCCATCACTCTCACAGCAAAGTGACTTGGCTTCCTCATTGGCCTGATTTCGGAATCTCCGAAGAGCTTCCAGATCCACCTCAAACCTAGGGGAATTGGCTCGAGGCGGTTTAGCAACCTTTTTCAGGACTTCGAGGTCCAAGTAGAACCGTGATCCTGCAGCAGTGTTGCTATAGTTGGTAGGAGGTGGTATGGTTGCCCCCTGTCGTTGTCGTGGTAGTGGATGTACTGGATCGAGGCTCATATTTTCAAATTTGGTTTGAAATTGAGCCCTTGGTTCTGTCGTTCCTCGTCCATGACCGCGACCTCGACCACGACCTTGACCTTCCATTTTCTCACCCTTTGAGAATATGTCTGTGCTTACTGGGGCGGGGGGAGCCTGAGATACCTCCTGCTGACCTTCGCGTGTGGTCGCTTCAACTGCTTTCATTGATGTGTTGACAGCAGATGCCAAGTCATAATACTTAGCATCAGAGTAAAATGATTCCGCCGTTGCGAATGGTTTATGGTCAGCAAAAATCCTTTTTTCGACTCCATCCTTGCAGTACTTGAAGCATTGATGCACCGTTGATGCGATGATCTTATTACTGTGGAGCCAAGGCCTTCCTAACAGCAAGTTATATGAGGTCGGAGCATTAATCACAAAGCATGGGATTTCGGTGCAAAAATCTTCTATGCTTAGTTCCAACTCAATCAGGCCCATGGCCTTTTGAGTCCCTTGATTAAACCCGTGAATCACCACACTAGTGTCTTTTAGTGCTGATGGAGAAATTCCGATCCTCCTGAATGTTCGAAGGGGCAGGATATTAATTGCAGACCCGGCATCAATCATGATTTTGTTAACCAGCTCACCGGCTAGGTTGCCCGTAACATATAAGGGTCGGTTGTGATTAACGTCTCCAAGCAACATATCCTCATCAGTGAATGAAATAACCTCATCACATTCAGCGGCGTCGACCAAGTAAGCAAGACGGACATTTTCATCTGTCAGAGCACTTACCAGTGCATCCCTGGCTTCTTGTGACAACTGCAAGGCATCGTAAATACTGAGTCGAGCAGGGAGTCGCTTCAAGTGTCCAAGGACATCATAGCTTACTGAGGATTTTCGATGATCGGCTGGTATGTGCTGTTCTGGCTGGGTACGATTTTCTTGTATCGGGGCTTTACCCTTGTTTTCTGGTGTGATTCGACCAGATCGAAGAATTGCGAGAACATCCTCTTCAACTTGCACCATATTGCAGGAGGCAGAGTCCTGAATATTTGTAGCCAATGTCCGTAGTACATCTGAGAAAAATGGCTGCATTTTTGGGATTTCAAGAAAATACCCATTCATTGACTTGATGCACTGATGAACCATGATTTCTTCTTTGTCGAATTTTTGATTGATTATTTTGCAGTTTATCCATCTCAAGATGTAGTCGTATTGAGATTCTCCTGATAGGGGATGCATGACTTCGATCATCTCTGGAGGGAACTCTGTTTCATATTCGTGGAATCTTAGGATAAACATATCGACGAACTCTTCCCAAGAACCAAATGCTTCTTCGGGGAGCGAGGAGATCCAGAGAAGGGCACAACTGTCATGAGCCAAGCTCAAAACAAAGTGCCCGAGTGCAAACTCTTCTGTTTGCCCCATTTGACAGACCGCCAGTGAATAATCGAACAAGTGCGGCAATGCGTACTTATGATTCTCGTGGAATAACTGAATATGCGGCCAATCATAGCTTAACTCCCTAGTTAAGAAAGGGAACACTCAAAGAATGGGCGCATCGTTTAACTGCAGCACATGCAGAACTTGGAGTTGATTTGTCCTCCCAAAACCTTCAGCGTCGCTAAAGATTGCCTCTTGTTTGAAGCCTTCGTTGCTGACCCATCGGATTGCCTTTATGAAAGTTTTGGCTCCAAAGGTCTTGTACCCGTTGTCAGTCGGAGGGCATACTGCATCCGAAAGATACTTCGTGACCATTTCAGGTTCAGGCAACCATATAGCCAAGGGATCACTCCATGTACTGTCTCTGAGATAATTTACGTAATGAGCAGTAGATTCTTGACTGTATTGTATTTCCCTCAAGTAATTACTAGGGAACTGCTCTCTTTGTCTTGACAGGAAGCGGACCAAGAACGCGTCTATCAAGATGACCCACTCGGTAATTTCTTCGATATGATTATCTCGGTACCAAGACATCACTGATTCCTCCAGTGAGTACCGGAAGTATTCCTCTCTGGTTTCCCAAGATGCTGGCAAAAGCCGAGATTCTCGCAAATACGTGATGATATGGTTTACCGGTGACATCCCAACTTCAAACTTGGTGTAGTTAGGGATGAGCACCGAGGCAGTTCTTCGCCGCTTTGCAGGCTTGGATGCAGACGCATTTATATGATAGCAAGTTTCGATTTCTCCGTTGTTGCTATCTCGGTCCCAAAACAGACCATTCTCACATGGAGTTGTATTTGGTAACTCCTCGAGAATGTATCTTTCTTTTTCTGGTCGAGGTGATCTTCCAGCAAGCCGTTGGTAGAATGGGAGTAGCAACTCGGGCTGCAAAAAGTCCATGATCATGAATGGTTGCACCCGTGAGGATTGCCTCAAATGCCTTGAGAAGAAAGGGAGAATGGCCTTATCCCTTATTCTTTTGTCTTTTCTGCATAAATCTTTGAGACATCTTTTTGTCCGTCTTAGGCTTGGTGGTTTTCGAACCACTTCCCAATCACCCTTTTCTACTATCTCAATTGTCACAACATTTGATGAAGCTTGCGCTGGAGGACTGAGTTTTATAACTCCCTTGTCGATGTAATCTTGCAATATTGCTTGGAGATCCCAACACTTCTTAGTGGGGTGACCGACATATCGGTGGTAACTGCAATATCGCTGGTGAGAAGTGCGTCCAACTTCTTCTGGCCTTTTTGGGGCAGGCAACTCGAATAGCCCGGTCGACATGAGGTGCTGGAATAGTGTCTCCACATCATCTTCCCCGAAGGCGTATTGGATTTCCTCTCTTCGGAAGGGTTTTGCAGACTGCTCTTTTGCGGGTAGCTTTGCTTTATCCGGCTGCTTCTTAACTTCTGTAGTATTTGCAGAGGTCTCTCCAGTTTTCTTCTTCTTGAACATAGTAGTTGTGGATGACTCCTTCTTCCAGGCTTTTTGCTGAGACAACAATATTCTTTTCGACAAGCTTCTGTAGCTAGGGCCTGAAATGTACTTAGTTGTTCATTCATCAGCAACGAGATTTCCGTCTTGATGCCATTTCGGCAAAGATTGACCTTCATTGCTTGAGAGAGGGGTGCTTGACATCGATTAGCGGTCCTTTGCCATCTAGTGATGTAGTCTTCAACCGACTCGTCCTTCTTTTGGGACAAGGTAGATAATTCCGATAGTTGTACTTCTCGTGTGGTATCAACGAATCGGGAGGTGAACATTTCTTTCATCTCTTCCCATGTTTGGATTGAGCCGATTGGGAGAGATATGTACCACTGGAAAGCATCACCGGAAAGAGTATTGGGAAACATTCGAAGACAAAAATTTGAATGATGCGCCCAATTGCCCATGGCGTAGTGGAATGATGCCAGGTGCTTTAACGCGCTCTCAGTCCCATCGAATTGGATTTTTGGTGGCTTCAAATCTCTAGGTAGCAGCTCCGCTTCAACCTCTGGGGGATAAGGCCTGTTGATTGTCGTTGTAGGGACCCCAGTGAGTTGAGGTGCCTGTCGACGAAGGCATTCGGCCACAAGCTGATGTACCATCTCCTTCTGTGCAATAAACCTGGGTGGAGACCCCATGGGTGTGTTTACCCGTGCGTCTTGCGTTCGAGGGGTATTGATACGTAGGTTATTGAACTGCAGAAAGCCTGGCTCCAATTCTGCATTTTCATCTTCCTCGGTCCGCTGCCTGACTGGTTTCTCGGGCTGATGGACCGATTGATGGTTCCTTGGTGATGGTGGTTGATGGGAACCTGATATCTTGTTGCCTTGAGTTTCCATAGCCTGTTTCATACTCTTAATCTCCTCCCGGAGGTCATGAATGAGCCGAGACTTGGGTGTAAGAACCTCTTCTTCTTCGCCCACCATGTAAGAGGCTTCAAATTGACCTCTTGGGAGGGCGGCCCTGATCCCTTCAGGATGAAAGAGGCTACAGAATGGCGGTGTAATGGGCATTGCGGCTGCCCTTGACCGGGTTAACATCTCTGATGCTTTGGAAGTGCTTGGCTGGGTGAGGTCCACCATGTTGACTTCTATCGTCTGGAGGAGACGTCTCCTTCTTTTAGCTTCTCTCTTGGGGTGCGGCATCCGGTGTTTTTCTCGAGACGGGGCCACGACAGGCGCATAAGTCATATCCTCCCTCAGTCTGATCAATGAGGCGAATTGATTTTTGTGTATAAAATCAGGGATCAGCCTGAGCATCGAACGTGGATACGTTGTATGGCGCCTCTGGGGATACTGCCACCCGCTAAAGAGTCTTGGCTTTTGAGGCACTCTCAATTTGCGAGAGTTTTGTAGTGGCTTCTTTTGTGGCCTACTCCTTTGTCGGGGGTGTGAGAACAGCATATGCCTTGGTCCTGGTGGCAGCGGCGATGAAGCCTTCAAGTTTAACCGGGAAGTTGTTTTCCCGAACTGCTTTTTCTGCTGCGCTTTTCTCCTTTGTTTCCTTGATACGTGATGAGGAACCGTCACTATGTTGGCAGTATCATAGTGCTCTGGAGATTTGACTCTAGCTTGTGAACTAGATGGAGTATCGGTTGACTGATGGGGCGAATGCGTCGGGTCAGGGATGACAAATCGCAAGGTGCCTAAACCGGATCGGACAACAATAGGTCCTTGTGGCTTGAATTGGTCATCCCCTCTATCAGCCAATGGAGCCTCTAGCTGAGAAATCTTGGTTTGTCTTCTTGACTCCTTCCGCTCTTGGGTGTCACCTTGGCTAGGTCGGGGGGCTAGGTCAACAACCCTTGAGGCAACCCGACCAAATTGGCGAGTGATGGTGCACCGAACAGGATTTGGTGCAGTTTTGCCCCCATTTTGGGGAACAATGGCTTCTGGCCTGCAAGCTGGCGCTAGCCGAGTTGCAGTAGATCGTCTTGCAGGCCTTTTCATGGAATGGGACCATAAGACAGGTTGTCCTGCAGGCTGTCGTGCTGCTGGTTGGGCTGGTGCAGCAAGCCTACGGGCAGACTTTTCGGCATAGTTTGACCGTAGAGCAGGTGGGCCCATTCGGATTGGCACCTGCAGAGACTTTGTTGGTTGAATAGGAGTAGTCTTCGAGCTTTGAACAATAAGAGGCTCCTTGAGTAGTGCAGATCGGTCTCTTCTTTGCTTGATCGCTGCAGGAGAGTAGTCAACGCGTCGATAGACACGGTGCTCCGGCTTCTCTGGTATACGAATAAAATGATGCGGGATAGCCGCATCCATGTGGTCTGGCTCAGAAATGACAAAACCACCATTAGGCAAAAATCCAAAAGCCATCGAATGTGCCATGAAATGTTCAAAGGAGCATTTCAGAGTGTTAGGTTCGAGAAAATAAGCATATAAAGACCATAGTTTTCAGCTCTTAAAGATGAAGGGAGAATGTTTCACGTCGGGTTCACCATTTGTTCCGGCCTCGTGAGAAAAATATATTTCAATTCAAAATTCATTCTTTCTTGGTTGAATGTAAAATTGTTTTCCCGGCGGCTTTGAGAATAAATGCTTAATTAATTTCCCAGCAAAATTTTAAAGCATCCAATTCTTTAACCGAGTCCGAAAAGTACATCACAGAAATATTTTGCATTGTGTTCCACATTCTGATTTTACATCTCTAATGAAAAAACCCTTGATTAAAAGAGCTGAATACAATGGTCCATAAAAATGCTTAACAATAATGAAGTGCGTAGAAGATCCTTCTACGTCTTTACAAGTGCACGAAAAATCGTGTCTAACAAAAATATAAAGATAAATGAGTACACTTCGCCCCGTCGTGCACCTCATATTCAAGTCATGGCGCGTGGCGTCATGTACCTCATATTTAAGTCATGGCGCGTGGCGTCATATACCTCACATCCGAGTCACGGCGCGGGGCGAAGTGTACTCATTTATCTTTATATTTTTGTTAGACACGATTTTTCGTGCACTTGTAAAGACGTAGAAGGATCTTCTACGCACTTCATTATTGTTAAGCATTTTTATGGACCATTGTATTCAGCTCTTTTAATCAAGGGTTTTTTCGTTAGAGATGTAAAATCAGAATGTGGAACACGATGCAAAATATTTCTGTGATGTACTTTTCGGACTCGGTTAAAGAATTGGATGCTTTAAAATTTTGCTGGGAAATTAATTAAGCATTTATTCTCAAAGCCGCCGGGAAAACAATTTTACATTCAACCAAGAAAGAATGAATTTTGAATTGAAATATATTTTTCTCACGAGGCCGGAACAATGATCTTAAATTTTTATATATCTATCAAGCATAAAGATACATCTACGCTAATTTAAATATTATATGCTTCAATATTTTACTCATTATTAAAAAACACTTTATTAACAAAACAAAACATGAGAAAATATAGTATAACTTTATTAAAATAGATTAATATACAACTATACGTAAGAGATATATGTATACTTGCAATTCCTCTTATTGAATTTTGTATTTATTTTCTAGATAAATTGATTCTTATATTATCGATATAGTTAATTATAAAAATGTGGAAATCTTGAAAGAAAATAATAATAAGATTTAAACAAAAATTTATCATTTTTAATAAATTAATATATGTGGGACGAGCCAGGACTCTTCGGTTAAGACATAGTTGACATATTTTGATCTTATTTTTGAATTCATGTCAAAATTTCTGACGCATCCATATACTAGGTCCAAAATGTTGATTTTACCTTGTTACAAGCGGGTCAAGTTAAGGATGGGCCATGGGCCGACCCACCTAATTCTCACCCCTAGATTGGTTGGTCCAATCTATTTTTTTAAGAAAGACCAAACTTCCACCTATGCATGAGAGACCAAGCTCCCCGTCAACCAGACACCTTCATCTATAGGGAACTTAAACTAAAGACCACATGGTCATTTGTCTCGTGTCCCTACCAACCAAGTCAACGCTCAATTGGTGAGTAAGCTTGGAATGAAGTGTAAATAGATATAACTAAGAAAAAATAGTTAAAATATAATGATAATAAGGCCGCTTCTATGAGAACTCTATTTTATGTAATTTCTTTCATTTTTAATTTCTTAATAGTTGATTATAAATTCATGTATTTAACATTATCACTATTATCATAAAAATTCTTTTATTTGTTTAATATCACCGTCTATGACTCCATCTATAAATGTACAAAATTAATATATGAAAGTGATTTAATATTAAATATCAATTTTTATGTGATATTTTCAAAATATAAACCATCTAAAATTACATTACAAATGGATAAATGATCTTATAAAATATTGTTACATTCTAATATATATGAGAATGAATTTAAGTACTTTTGTAATTTACACTGAATATATTTATTTTTGAATCAACGTGACCTACACAAAAAATGATTAATAATTTATGCAGATTATTGATGATCTTGTTAACATAATTTTCTAAAATAATAAAAATAATATATTAGAGAAAAATTACTATTTTAACATATTAACACTAATTCAAAATGGCTATTTTAACATATCAATTTGGCAAATCAATAAACACAAATAACTAACACACAACAAAACTCCTACGTAATCTATATACATATAGATATTATCGATTTTGAAATTAAATTAATTATATCTCATAAAAGGTGCATAATAAATCCAGCAAAAGGAGGGCAATGCACTAAACATGCACTGACATAGAGACAACAATGGTGAAAGAGGAAAGAGTGGAAGAAGGCGAACCAAAGGAGGGAGAAATAAGAATTTCCAACAACATGATCGTTAAGAGGGAAGGAAGAAACAAGGAGCGAAGAGGGGAAATCATTGGTGACATAGCTGTTGGGATGAGGAAGAAGAGAAATCACTATGAGAGGAGAGCGACGGCAAGTTGGCAACAAGGTAGTGGGTGGTGGGTGGCAACACAATGGTGGGCGACCAACAATATAACTATCCAAAGGGGAGCAGTAAGCAAAAAGGAGAGGGAAAGGAAAAATTATTGGCAACGCGATTGTCAAAGTTGAGAAAGAAGAGAGCTGCTAGGAGAGGAGAGGGCACCAGGAGAGGATTTGACAAAGGTGGGAGATCACAGATGCACAGTGGTAGTAGCGTTGTTTGTTGACAATGTGTCAACAGGAGGGAAGCAACGATGAATGCTGAAGTGCTAAGAATGGGAGTTAGACTACAGAACTTGAGCTTTCCTTGGAAGTATATATTATATAATAATAAATAATGGGTAGAAGCTAAGTTGGGTTGACCAAACCCCCAACCCAGCTCAATCTGATTTGCTAAATTGGGTTAAATTGAACCAAATTATTAAAATTCTCAACCCACCTCTGTACAAATCAGTTCGAGTTGACGCAATATCTTATTTACACTCCTAATATAGTAAGATTTTTTTATTGGGTATGTAATGTATATTTCTCATTTGATATTATATTCAAACTTAAGAGAGACAACAAACTCACACCTATTTTGTAAAGGGAATGTATAGGTGAGAATTGGGGTGTACTTTACCAAGTAAGGTTTGTACACCCATGACCCTACTTTTTAAAAATTCTGTTTAACCGTATTCTTATACCTGGTCTGGATAAGATCAATTTGACCCTCACTTTTCTTAATAGATCTAGAAACAAATTTCAGGTTAGTATCGAATCGATTTCAGGATAGCAGATTAGGTAAAAATGCAAATTAAATAAGATGATCTTAAATTTTTATATATCTATCAAGCATAAAGATACATCTACGCTAATTTAAATATTATATGCTTCAATATTTTACTCATTATTAAAAAACACATTATTAACAAAACAAAATATGAGAAAATATAGTATAACTTTATTAAAATAGATTAATATACAACTATACGTAAGAGATATATGTATATTTGCAATTCCTCTGATTGATTTTTGTATTTATTTTCTAGATAAATTGATTCTTCTATTATTGATATGGTTAATTATAAAAATGTGGAAATCTTGAAAGAAAATAATAATAATAAGATTTAAATATAGACTTATAATTTTTAATAAATTAATATACACGGGATGAGTCGAGACTCTTCGGTTAAGATAGTGTTGACATACTTCGACCCTATTTTTGAATTCAGGTTAAAATTTCTGACTCATCTATATATTAGGTCAAAAATGTTGATTTTATCTCGTTAGAAGCGGGTCAGGTTAGGGATGGGTCATGGGTCAACCCACCTAATTCCCATCCCTAGATTGATTGCTCAGATCTATTTTTTTAAGGAAGACCAAACTTCTACCTATGTATAAGAGACCAAGCTTGGAATGAAGTGTAAATAGATATAACAAAAAAAAAAAGTTAAAATATAATGATAATAAGGTCGCTTCTACGAGAACTCTATTTTATGTAATTTATTTCATTTTTAATTTCTTGATTGTTGATTATAAATTCACTCTATCTATTATATTTAACATTATTACTATTATCATAAAAATATTTTATTTGTTTAATATCACTGTCTATGACTCCATCTATAAATATATAAAATTAATGTATTAAAATGATTTAATATTAAATATCAATTTTTGTGTAATATTTTCAAAATATAAACCATCTAACATTTCATTACAAGTGGATAAATGATCTTATAAAATATTATTAATATTATAATACATATGGGAATGAATCTAAGTACTTTTTTAATTTACACTAAATATATTTATTTTTGAATAAATGTGACCTACACATATATTGAATTTGGGTAAAACGTGGTTTCTAGTTAAACAAATATTACTAAATATAATAAATGCATTAAATTTTATATCAATCATCAACATTTAAAGATGAAAGGGTTACATGAAATCACTTCTATGTAACCCAGTTATAAAGAAGCGAACCCCTAATGATAAAAATTTTTAAAATTAGATAATTGATGGTGTTAACTTTCTATCTGAATGATTGGTCTTAACTCAGGAGGAAGAACAGGTAATAAACACAAAACCATCCATTCTGGTTCTACATTTATTCAAATAAAATGCTTAGCTTTTTCAAAATCATAAACACTTCATTAGGATGGTGATGGGTTTTTGCCCAACTAGTATTCAAAGTTTGGAAACTAGCAGGTTACCCTTTTAAGTTCGAAGAATGGTAAAATAAATCTATTGAGTTTGATATTTTTTAAATTTCTCATCATATACGTGATTGGATGAACGAAATTTTTATCTCCATATTCCATATAACTTTTTCAATTAGTAAGGCAATTTGTAGAATTTTTAATACAATTTTTGTTAGTCTCAGAATACATCATTATATTCTCATCTTATTCCAAATATAGGTTACATTCATTCATCTTGTATTCTTTGGAACACCAGTAACAGTGAATGGAACTTTGAATAGCGATCTTTTATGACTGGTCTAAAATAGAGGTTGTTTCCGACTGCACATTACAACCATTTGATCAGGGGGGGTTAACATCTGTTGTTCGATGGAACTTTAGAATTCAAGCACTGGAAGGCAGAATTCCATGAAAATTTTACAAATTGCTCCTTGGCGCTGACTTGGTTCAGCTCTCCTCTCGCCCATTTTCGTTTCTCGTCTTCTTCCCTTCTCACTAGCCTAGGCTCTGCCTCACGTTTGGCTCTCTCTCACTCTTCCCTCCTTCCATCTCCCTCCTTGATTCCCATCTTCAAACTCGTCGACGGCCATGGCAGACTCTGACAAGGTAAGGACGAACATACCTGAAGAAGGAACGGAATACCAACTCACCCTCCATTTCTGCCGACCTTGGTAAGCGTTAGCACATAGCAGCATTATTTGTTGAACTTCTCTAGCCAACCACCTCTCGCGCATCCTCTGGAGTTTAGAGACCACGTAAATTAGGGGATTCCATGAAGACGATAAAGCTAACATAGATTTGACTGGCTATGATCAAGGAGCCACCGACGAAGGGGAAAGCCAGGAGATGGGCTACAATTTTGTTGCTAGATCAGTGAAAGATTGCGAGTTGATGTTTATCTCCTATTGAGTCAATTGATAGAATTCCTCGATTTGGATAGGGATAGGGACGGCTGTTGGTGATGTGGAGTTTTGCTCGATAGATTTTTGAAAGATGCGGTGACATGAGATTTGGCAGTGGTGGCCAAATCGAAAGAAGATGATTGGGCAGCTGAATTTGGAACTGTTGAAGCAACATCGTAGCATGTCGAAGACGGTGCGGCTGAAGGCAGAGGTAGATAGGACTAAAACCATTTGCAGCGGCGATAAAGCTGAAAAATCCAAGGGTTCTCTTGTTTCTCAAGGGTAGACGAAGCTTTGAATGATCTGAGTCACCATGAGGGTTCTCCTCTGGAGCAACTAGTTCATGTCATGTGTTGAAGTGTATTGCTGTAATTCAAATGTGAAGTTATTGAGTAAATTTTTTTTTTTGCTTTTGATTGATGTTATCTTTAATGCATCGTCAAACCAAATTGTATATGGTTTTCTTTCTAGCAACATTTGGAACTATGGCCACCAACGAGTTTGAAGATGGGTAGCAAGAAGCAAGAGGAGAGGGAGAAACCGACCACGCAAGAAGGGAGGAGAGGGAGAAACAAAAGCGTGCAAGAGGAGGGCTAAGCCAAGTCAGCGTCAGGGAGCAATTTGCAAAATTTCTGCAACATTAAATAATCCTGTCAGTGCCTGAATTCTGAAATTCCATCGAACGGTGGATGTTAATCTCGCCGGATGAAATGGTTGTAACGTGCGGTTGGAAACAACCTCTGATGTAGACCGGTCGTAAAAGCTCACTATTCATGGAACTTTTCATTCATCTTTGCAAAGCATGCTTCTGTCATCTCCTTTTATGTGCTTGAGCATAGAAAATAACTTTTTATTTTAAAATTCGAAAAATATCTAATATAAAATTGCATCCATAAGAATTTCATTTTTGAGCTTACAGATGCCAAAAAACCAAAAAAATAAAAAGAAATGGCTCCCAGTATCAGAGTCAAAAGCCTATTTTGGATTATATTAGCAATGAAAAAAGCGATAATGATTTCGTTGTAAAAAAGTGATAGTGATGATGGAAAAAATAATTCAAATATCACACTCTATGATTAGTGATGATGGAAAAGAATAATTCAAATATTATTCTATTTTCATCCGTTAAATGGTCCAAACAAGCCAAAAAAATCTTATGTTATGGTAAAATAAGAAAATGAAATTTACAAAATTAAAGAAAGAGCTCAAAATAGAGTATAAATAGAAAATGTTTATAAGGAAATACGTAAATCTTTGAAATTTAAAATATATATTTTGGATATTAAAGTCCTGAGTTTTCTGAAACAGTTCCATTAATTCACATCCATGTTAATACTGTTTATTTATTTTTATAACATTTTGCAATGGACGTTGAAAATATGCACCAATGCACTGTATTTAATACATGAAGTTTTTGTTTTCAAAAACATGCCACCAAGTTTTTCATCGAAGCAGAATTTTGGTCATTTAAGACCGGGTGTAACTTATCGTAGAAAAAAAGGACCGGGTGTAAATCCTCGGCGTTTTAGACCGTATATGCGCGCCATTGAATCCGATACAAACAATGGATGTCTCCTATTTGTATAAATGGAAAGCTGAGCGAAATTCAGAGCCGTCAATGAAAGAGGAATTTTGCAAAATACTCCCTCCAATAGGCAGGCGAGATTTTACAATCTACTCCCTCTATTGGTCTACAAGGCCCACAACGGCCATTCCCCATTGCCCTCCCTCAGATCTCTCTCCGTATTTCGCATCTCTCTGTCACTCCCAAATCTCTTGCTTGTGCCCCTCAAATGTCTCTCTGGCCTTCTGCCTGCCGTGTCTTCTCATTGCTTCCCATCTCCGTCATCGTCGATGATTTTCCTACTCTCCGGCGTCGATCTATAGACTGCGCACGACTGTCATCGTCACCTGGTCTCTCTCTCGTCTCTTCTGTCACTCATCCTTTCATGCTCATGTCCTCTGTTCGACTACTATTCATCCTCTGTCTGCATTGTGTCGGATCCAACAGAATAATGGATCTCACTTGGTATTTTCATCGGCAACGGCTCAGAATCTCTTATCGTGAGCAACGATGACCAAAATCGTGATTTGGGTTGTTCTCTATACGAGGTGAAGCTGCGAAAGACAACCTTCATGAATTTCTATTCCCTAGTCATGGCGGAGAAAATGCAGAGGACAATGTAGGAAATAGAGAGAATTTTGTTTGGCCTCATTCAGAGTTAAGTATTTTACATTTTCGATGTAATTCATTTCTTTAGATTCAATTATATATTCAAAATATTATTTTCATTTTACGTTTGGCATTTTATCTTCTTGTCGCCCGACATATCCTTATATATATTTTTTTGTATTTTCCCTCATGTTTTGGCTGTCTCTCTTCTTTGATGATATGTTCGGCTACCGGCTATCTTGGGATTTTCGTTTATTCTACCTTAAAAATTCATTTGTAATATATTTTTACTTTTTATTCACATATTTGTTTATCCAAGTATATTTAATATGTAAACGAAATTTTACTATTTTTGAATATATATATATTTTTGAGATTTTTAAAGATAGAAGTATTTTATAAACTAGATATCTCTATTTTCAAAAATCTCAGAAAAATATTTGCACATGTGCAAAAATGATAAAATTTATTTTATATATTAAAAAAATAAAAATATTATAAACTAGTTTTTTTATATGACACTTTTGCTTTGCTTCGACTAACAAGTTCATTCATTTCTAAATTTTTGATAAGCTTTCGTGATAAATTAGATCAGCTAAGCAGTGTAGAACTATTACTTTTGTGTAATCTAATTTTAGGAGGTATTCACTTGATATGTATATTTTGAGGTTTTTTCATACTTTTGTGTAATCTAATTTTAGGAGGTGTTCACTTGATACGTACGAGATAAGATTTTTCGTTTTGAAGACCGAATTTCAATGTAATTTTTCTCATTGCCATCCCATTCCTCCGTCCTGCTCCCCGAACAGCAAAAGCGCGACCCCGGTATGAATTTTTCGGAAGAAGAAGCTCAGAACCATCCAGCCCCGGTGCCGCGGTTTACGCATATCACGTGACTAGACTGGAGGGGTCAGATCAATGCAAGTGCTGTGGCCCGCCGCTGTGGCGTTCTCCCGGGGAAGTCAATCGGAAGCTCAAACAAGCAAGTCAAGATGAATAATCAATTGCAATGACTGGCTGACATCCTATCAGCAGGTCTAAAGATAACACGGCCCCATGGAATCACAGCTCACGAGGCACACGTGTGAGCAATACCATTGGGGCCCACTTGACTGACGGATAATTTTCCGAGAACTGACGGCACGTGGAGATTAGTCGGTGCTCTTGAGCTTCGACGCCATGTCACGTAGCTGGACTTTCTGGATTTTCCCTGTCGACGTCTTCGGCAGCTTCTCCATCACCACCACCTTCTTCGGAGCCATGTATCGGGGCAGATTCTCCCTGCAGTAACCTATGATCTCTTCTTCGAATTTCCCCATTTCGCTCGCGCCTATCTCCTCCTTCAACGCCAGGAATGCGCAGGGCGACTCGCCCCAGTGCGGATGCTGCATTGCCGCCGCCGCCGCCTCGGACACCACCGGGTGGCTGTAGAGCACCGTCTCCACCTCGACGCTTGTTGACAAAATAAGCTTATTATGTAAAATCAAGCAAGTTTGTGTGATTATGTAATTTGTATAAAGATTTGTAACTCATTATAAATAGTGAAATCTGGTAACCCTAAAGTATGACTGAATAGGGTTTAACCACGTAAATCTCCTTGTTCTGTGTGTGTGTGAATGTTATTCTCAACATGGTATCAGAGCTTCAAGGGTTAAGATCTGTGTAGGGCTTTAATCAAGGGTTGAGATCTGCCTCTGTTTACCTTTGTCTTCCAGCACGTCTTCTGCAGCAGCCGCATCCAGCGCCGTCACCGTCTTCTACAGTAGCGGTTTCCAGCGGTGGCAGAAAACACAACCCGTTGAAAGAGCGGTCAGAAGCGGCGGTGGCCCACCTCTGATTTCCCTTCACCTCTCAATATCTTCAGCTATCATCTTCTCTACTTCGTCCGTCGAATCTACGCGAAGGAAAATGGCAGGCATGTTCGTGTCGCCTCTGCTCGTCGTCAGCATCGTTGCCGTGATTTTTTGTGGATTTCTGCCCAAGCAATAGGTGCGAAGCGCTTCGTTGTCCGGTCTCGCTTCCTGCGCAGGAGGCCGACGCATTCTGCTAGACGTCCTGGCCTAGGAGCCGGGTTCGCCTTTAGCCGGCTTTCTCTATTTGTCCGATTTTTTCTACGATTTCAAGTGTTTCCTTGAGATCAAGGAATCGTCGAAAAGACTCTGAGACGAACTCATCGAAAGCTCATTGAAAGCTCTTCCAATTTCTGTCGATTTATGCTAAATCGACTCCAGAGCTTTGCACCAACGACGGTAACTGAGCTGTCATCCATCACAACCATTTCTGCTTCAGCGACGCTCTCTGCCTCTGCTTCCGTGCTTTTTGGATTTGCGTCCTCTCCAGCTCTAGCTCTAGCTACAACAGGATACAGAGCCGTGGAGAAGAGGAGATTCTGAACCAGGCGCACTTGAACTAGGCACACGTGCTCAGGCTGCTTGTGCTCTCCGCCCATCAGAACCACCGACAGCTTTAATACCACTTATCCTCATCAGCAAGGTATTTCTGGTCTTACATGGCTACTTCTTTGGGCAATAATGATACCAACATAAAGTTAACCACCACATTGTTAAATGAAAAAAATTATCTGTCATGGGTAAGAGCGGTTACAGTGGCTCTTAGTGGAAAATCCAAACTTGGGTATATTAATGGTAAAATTCCAACTCCAAAGCCCGAAGACTCTAATTTTGAAGAATGGTTGGGTATGGATAACTTAGTTATGACATGATTATTTAATTCAATGGAACCACAAATATATGAGATTTTTGCTTATTCAGAAAATGCAAAAAATTTGTGAAATTCTCTCAAAGAGGTGTATGGTCAAGAAAACAATGCATCCAAAATTTTTGAATTGCAACAAAAAATTGCTCGTGCAGAACAAAATTCAGATCAATCTTTTGTTGACTATTTGGGTTTTTTGAAAAAGTGATGGGATGAACTGAGACAATATCGTCCTCCAGTTGACACCATTGACAATTTTTTAAACAGAGAAGAGCAAGACAGAACTTTTCAGTTACTGGCTGGCCTAAAATCAGACTATGAAGATCTTAAGAGACAAATATTAATGAGCCCATCACTTCCTTCATTCTCTAATGTTTGTGTCATTATCCAAAGAGAAGAAACAAGAAGACGGATAATGAAATCAGACAATAAAATAGGAACGGAAAGTCATGCTCTTGCTATTAAATCTAACCTGAAAGGAACAAACTCATTTCGAGGAAGAGGACGAGGCAGAGGAAATCGCCCATATTGTGATCATTGTAACAAAGTTGGACATTATAAAGATCGTTGTTGGGTCTTATATCCCTATTTAAGAGGCTCTAAAGGAAAGAAGTCTGATAACCAAATAGCAGCTCAAGTTAGTGCCAGTGTTCCTCCTTCTCACTCTGCAATAGAAAGTCTAGTAAAACAACTTCAACTTCTTATTCAGCAGAATACTACAAACTCCCACGGCTCTTCCACATCGTTTGCTCAGTCTTCTGGTATGGCTTTATTTCTTTCTTCTCATGAACATGGTTGGATGATAGATTCTGGTGCTACTGATCATATGAGTGGCAATATTAATTGTTTATCTAAAGTCCACTATAAAGTAGCAATGCCTCCAATCACAGTTGCCAATGGACAAATAGTTCCTATTCAAGGAGTTGGACAAACTCAATTACTCTCCAGCACATCTGAGGTTTTATATGTTCCATCGTTAACCTCTAATTTATTATCTGTCAGCAAGATTACTAATGACTTGAATTGCAATGTGGTTTTTTCTCCCAATTCGGTGATTTTTCAAGACAAGGCCACGGGGATGAAGATTGGTGAAGGAAAAATTAATCAGGGTCTCTATGTCTTAGAGAAGTCGCCAAAGGCATTTATTGGGAAGAAAGACACTGATTTTTCATTACTATGACATAGAAGATTGGGACATCCTTCTAATCAAATACTGCACAATTTTGATTCTTCTATTTCAGTTGATGACTGTGAAGCTTGTCATTTTTCTAAATAGCATAGACTATCATTTCCAAAACATTCTAGTTTCTCAAATAAACCTTTTGACTTAGTTCATTCAGATGTTTGGGGACCTGCTCCAATAGACTCTTGTGAGGGTTACAAATACTTTGTTACATTCATTGATGACATGTCTCGTTCAACTTGGATCTATTTGTTGAAAGCCAAATCTGATGTCTTGCAGGTTTTTCAAAACTTCCATAATATGATTGTTACACAATTTGGTGTTGCATTAAAAGTACTACGGACTGACGATGGTACTGAATATGTCAATCATTCATTCTCATCATATCTTACCTCCCATGGTATTATTCATCAAACTTCCTGTTTAGGGACTCCCCAACAGAATAGGATTGCTGAAAGAAAAAATAGACATATCCTAGAAACAACTAGACCCTTGCTATTTCAAATGCATGTTCCAAAATAATACTGGTCTGATGCTGTTCTCACCAGTTGTTATCTTATCAATCGCCTACCAAGTCGCTTATTGAAATTCCAAACTCCACTAGAAATTTTACGAGGAAGAAAACCTAATGTTTGTCATCTCCGTGTCTTTGGTTGTCTCTGTTATGTGCATGCTCAAAATCATAGTAAACTTGATTCTCGTGCCCATCGATGTATCTTTCTTGGTTATTCCTCTACTAAAAAAGGATACAAATGTTATGCTCCTGATCCGCATAGGCAGTTTATCTCCAGAGATGTTTCCTTTGTTCAGAATCAACCTTTCTTTTCAACTCAGGTTCATAGTCAGGGGGAGTATATTCACAATGACTTTGTACCTAGACCCTTACCGTTATCCTCAGCTGCTAATGAAGAGTCAGCTATGAGAGACGACGAAAATTCTCCTCCTCCTGAAGACCCCGTGGCCCTTCATGAAGATCTTGTGGCTCCTTCTCGTAGATCTTCATGAATTCCAAGACCTCCTTCTAGACTATGAGATTTTTATACCTACCGTGCAGTAGCTTTCCTATTCAGGATTATATATGCTATGATAATATCTCCATTAGACATTCTGCTTTTTTAACTAGCATTGATTCTCATAATGAGCCGACAAGTTTTCATGAAGCCATTAGTCTGCCACAGTGGAAAATTGCTATGGAAGACGAACTCAAAGCTCTTGATAAAAATCAAACTTGGGAAATTGTCCAATTACCAAAAGGAAAAAGACCAGTAGGATGCAAATGGGTATATAGAATTAAATACAGAGAAGATGGATCTATAGAAAGATATAAAGCCAGACTTGTTGCTAAAGGATTTACTCAAACATATGGTGTTGACTATAAAGATACATTTGCACCTATTATTAAGATGAACACAGTCAGAATTTTAATGTCTGTAGCTGTAAATTTTGGATGGTCATTATTCCAGATGGATGTCAAAAATGCTTTTTTGTAGGAGGATCTAGAGGAAGAAGTATATATGAAACTTCCGCCTGGACACAAGTTAGAAGAACGAAAGCATTTGGTATGTAAACTGAATAAGCGATCTATGGTTTAAAACAGTCTCCCAGAGCATGGTACAGTAAACTCAGTACTGCACTTATTAAGTTTGGTTTTGTTAAATGTATCTCAGATTCTTCAATGTTTGTCAAAAGGAATAATCTCAAAATGGTGGTTGTCTTGATTTATGTTGATGATATAATCATCACTGGAAATGACAATGTTGAAATTTCAGATCTAAAAAGGTATTTCGGCAAAACATTTGACATGAAGGATCTAGGTAAGCTGAAATATTTTCTAGGAATTGAAATTGCTTACTCTAAGAAGGATTATTCTTGTGTCAAAGAAAATACACTCTAGACCTGTTGAAGGAAACTGGAAAACTGGGGGTAAAACCAGTTGATACTCCGATGGATTATACAGCCAAATTTATTAAAACAAGTGAGCCACTAGAGAATCCTGGGAGGTTTCAGAGACTTGTGGGAAAATTGATATATCTTATTGTTACAAGACCAGATATTTCTTATGCAGTGAGCTTTATTAGTCAGTTTATGCACTCTCCTACTATTGAGCATATGAAGATGGTAGATCGCATTCTCAGATATTTGAAATCTTGTCCAGGTAAAGGAATATGGATGAAACCATATGGTCATACTAATATTTCTCTTCATATGGAAATTCTTGGATATACAAATGCAGATTGGGCAGGAAATCCAGAAGATAGAAAATCAACAACAGGATATTGCACTTTTGTTGGTGGAAATCTTGTAACATGGAAAAGTAAAAAAACAAAATGTTGTGGCAAGATCAAGTGTTGAAGCGGAATATAGGGCTATGGCCTCTACTGCAAGTGAATTGATTTGGTTGAAATTTGTTTTACAGGAACTAGGCTTTCATACTCAAAAGCCAATGAAATTGTTTTGTGATAATCAAGCAGCCATACACATAGCTTCAAATCTAGTTTTTCATGAAAGAACCAAACATATTGAAGTCGATTGTCATTATGTTCGAGACAAGGTTCAAGCAAAGATTGTTGAAACTCCATATATTAGAAGTCATGATCAACTTGCTGACATATTTACAAAAGCATTGCCAAGAAGACTTTCGAGAAAATACTGGAGAAAATGAATTTCACAAATATTTATTCACCAACTTGAGGGGGAGTGTTGACAAAATAAGTTTATTATGTAAAATCAAGCAAGTTGGTGTGATTATGTAATTTGTATAAAGATTTGTAACTCATTATAAATAGTGGAATCTGGTAACCCTAAAGTATGACAGAATAGGGTTTACCATCGTGGAGTAGGGGTTTTCCGAACCACTTAAATCTCCTTGTTCTGTGTGTGTGAATGTTATTCTCAACAACGCTGCTGATGTTCTCCCCGCCGGAGATGATCACGTCCTTGGACCTGTCCTTGATCTCCACATACCCATCTGGGTATATAACTCCCACGTCGCCGGTCCAGAACCAGCCGCCTTTGAAGGCCTCAGCCGTGCCGGTGGGGTTTTTGAAGTACTCCTTCATGATGCTGCTCCCGCGCAGGACGATCTCGCCCACCGTCTTGCCGTCCTGCGGAACGCTGTTCATCGTCTCCGCGTTCTTCACGTCGGCTTGTGCCAGCGACAGCACGCTCACGCCCCTAGCGGGCCTTGAGCCTGGCCTGGTCGCCTCGAGGCAATCGGTCCCATTTCGCCTGCCAATCGCAGACAGTGGCCGGCCCGGTGGCCTCTGTGAGACCATATGCGTGGGTCACGTGGAAGCCAAGGCTCTCCACCTTCTCCAGCAGTGGGGCCGGGGGCAGCGCTCCGCCGGTGAGCACCTGAACCGGGGCGTGGATGGGTCGAAGCTCTGACGGTTTCGCTTCGATGAGCAAGGTGAAGATGACAGGGACGCCGCACATGTGGGTGACGCCGTGGTCAGCGATGGCAGTGTATATGTCGGCGGCGCAAGGGCTGCGGATGCAGACGTTGGTGCCGCCGTGGGCCGCCATCCCCCAAGTGAGGGTCCAGCCGTTGCAGTGGAACATGGGGAGGGACCAGAGGTAAACAGACTCGCTGCCGACTTCCCACTGGAGGAGGAGACTGAGAGTGCTGAGAAAGGCGCCGCGGTGGCTGTAGACGACGCCTTTGGGAGCGGAGGTGGTGCCGGAGGTGTAGTTCAGCGCGATCGGGTCCCACTCGTCTTCCACCCTGGGCGCCGGGAACATGGGGTCCCCCTGCTCCACCAGCTGCTCGTACTCCAGCCTCCCCAGCCGGACGCCGGTCGGCTCCGCGGCGTCGTCGATCACAATAACCAGCAGCACCGGCGCTCGGGCATCCATGAGGCGCTTGAGAGCGTCGCTGCCAGCGGCACGTACTCGTAGTCGACGAAGAAGATCTTGGCCTCGGAGTGGCGGAGGATGGTGGCGACGGTGCCGGCGTCGAGGCGGGTGTTGATTGTGTTGAGCACGGCGCCAGCCATGGGCACGGCGAAGAGCATTTCGTAGAGGGCGGGGACGTTGGGCGCCAGTACTGACACCACATCCTTCTTGGAAATGTTGAAGGCGTGGAGGGAGGAGGCCAGGCGGCGGCACCGTTCGTAGGTTTGCTCCCACGTAAAGCGGATTCCCTTGTAAATGATCGACGTGCGGCCTCCATAAACGCTGACTGCTCTCTCCACGAACGGAACTGGCGTCAGAGCTGCGTAATTTGCTCCGCATTTGATTAGCATATCCATGATTGGGTGAAAAGAGAGAGTGGGTATGCGCGCGTGTTTTCGATTGTGAGAAGGATAAGAGTGAGTGAGTGAAGAGAGGATGGTTTGGGGGTGTGGGTGTGGGTTGTGTGTGTCTTATAGGAGGAAGCTCGAAGTTGGATGATAGGATCGGGCTGAGCCATGGTAATCTCCATCAACGTTTTCTCTCTTTCCTCTGTCTCTTGAAGCAGTCTCTCGGGGGTATTTTAGGACCAACTATAGTTCTAATGTGGAAGCTATCCTGTTCATGATCAGGTAATTGACGAGTCCTAGCCATTGGTTAAGATAATATCCTATGTATGAAGGTTAGGATGCAGCCACGTGGTAGATGGGTACAGCTGAAACTTGGTAGCCGTCAGAGTATAAGTAAGGTGAAGCAGCTTCATTCCTGATTGTTGCTGAAGCCAATTCTCATTTGCATTTGGTCTTTGTAAGCTTACCTTGTGCGTAAGCTTTTCTTGTTTTCTACATTTCTTTGTAAAAATCAGTAAGAATTCTCACTTCGTAATAATTTTTTTTTGTTTTTTTTTGAATTTTCCACCACAAGTTTCCATATTCCATCATTGGGGTTGAGGTCTATGGTGGGGTTTCAAGAAGTTGGGGTGGAGCTTAAAAGATTTTTGGTGTTTTCACTTCTTTTTAGGTTTACGCCGAAGATTAAATGGAAATCTAAAATATATTCTTATTACCAACTAAATTTTTTTTATTAGTATGGAAAATTTATTTATAATAACAAAATTTTATTGCTTATAAATTATGCTCTTATGGGAAAATTTTTGTCTTGTTTATGATTATTCTTTCATAGACCAAAAAGTTTTTCCCCCTATGATAATACTAAAATTTCATAAAAAATAAATAAATAAAACAAAATCTGGTTACTTAAAGACAAAACTCATGATAACTTGACAATCAAATTTCTTTTTAATGGTCTTAATATGAATTATAACCACATATTAATGACCAAAATTTACTTTCTTAAGCTTTTGTAGGAAAATTTTGGCTATCAAAAGTAAAATTTTGTAGTGCCAATTTGCTCATTCTATTTAAAATTATTTATTTAATTAAAAACTAAATTTTATCTAAATCAAATATTTGTGTAGGATTTTTTTGTTAAAATGATAAAAGTATGAAATTAACACTGTATGAATATCTAATTTATCTATCTATTTTAAAGTTATTAATTCAGCATTAATACTATTAAAAACTCTCTTTATATTTGAATAAATGATCATTCTATCAATTATTATGACCTTTTAATGCATATGTCAATGAATGTAAATAATTTTTCTACAATACATGTAATTGTAAATCTTTTTAAATAAGTATGCGCTATAGACATTGATTGAAATGTTTTTATACTATAATAACTATAATATATTAAATGAGGCCAGACAAATTAAAATGTTAAACCGATTGGATTTTGATTTAATCGTTAAATTGAGATCAAAATGGGTGACCACTCCATTAGCATGAACAGCTTTGTAAGTGTTCAGTATTAATATATAAATTTGCATAGGAAGCCATCTAGATATTTAAAATCACAGTAAGAAAACTAACAAAATGTGATACATTTTTGGCAACGCTTAACACTTTTCTCGCAAAAAAATTTATTTGGCGATATAAATTATCGCTGCTGCAAAAAATTAGCCTTTAGCAACAATAATATAATGCACGTTGCAAAAAGTAATTTTTTCAGTGACAAATTTAAAATAGCATCATAAAAGTTTTTTTGTGATGAATTTATATCACGTAGTTATAGCAATATTATAATATAAATTAATAAAAAAAAATTGTGTCGGTAAAATCTGTTTTGTTATAGTGAATCTCAGGCTTTTGTTTCGTACGTTGTTAATATTTTATAGATTTATATATGTGTTTAAGAAGGAACTTGGTTCAATGTACCTCAGTATACTTCATATATTTTTAAAAAAAATTTTGAAACTTTTTTTACACAATTATTAATCCAAGTATATTTAACATGTATATAAAATTTTATTATTTTTTGATATTTTTTTCAGATTTTTTAAAATCAATAACATTTTTAGTAATTTTTAGATTAACACTTTTATGAAAAAAATTTCAAAAAAATAAAAAAGTGAAGTACACATGAATGCATTGAACTAGGATCCGTTTGAGAATATGCCCATATATAATTCATCTTACTTTGACAAAAAATTGGGCAATTGGGAATTTTAAATTTTATTCATATAAAGCCATATTGAAACCAACCTAAAAAGTAAGTAAAGGTAGCCTTTTAAAAGTTTCCCATATATAAGTAGAGATACAATGATATTTCAACCAAATCGTGCATGCATGTGGGAATTTTATCTTTTGAATATAGCCATAGGTAATTGACAAATACAACTATGTAGGTCATAATTGTAGATATATTTATTTAATTGTAAAATTTGCAAAATATTTTGTATATAATTTGATTATAATTACAAATATATTTATATCGTCATCACTCCGTTATAATTGATATATTTACAAATATACTCGTATCGTGGTGCCTTGATAACATAAGTATATGCATAATTACAATGATGACCCACTTATGTGATTATATTTGTAAATTAATGTATCTATGTTAGTGTATGCCCTGGCCACCACCTTTATAGTGGAATTATTATGATTTTGGTGAAGGAGCCTGAACGTGACCACGGCGACACTTCCGAAATTTGGATGCGTGTATCTGGAGAAAGCCGCCAGAACTGCAGATCTAGCATAGGCATCGGATTGCGGTCTGCTCCAGACGCGTTAAAAAACTGAAAATAATAATAATAATAATAATAAATGGCTACCGAGTAAAAAGAGGAGTGATTCTATTAGCCCGGGCTAAGTAAATGTCTCACTTAGCCCACCTTAAAAATCATATTTAAAATAATTTTTTTTTGTTTTTTTCTTCATACACTTGTTTATCTAAGTGTATTTAACATATACACCAAGTTTTACCATCTTTGGAAATGTTTATCTATTTTTTTGAGATTTTCAAACATCTATGTGTATATATGCATTTAAAATACTCTTATTTTCAAAAATCTAAAAAAAATATGTGCACATTTCCAAAGATGGTAAAACTTGGTGTATATGTTAAATACACTTAGATAAACAAGTGTATGAAGAAAAAAACAAAAAAAAATTATTTTAAATATGATTTTTAAGGTGGGCTAAGTGAGACATTTACTTAGCCCGGGCTAATAGAATCACTCCTCGAGTAAAAAATACAGTTATTATGTATTGGATTTTATGAGCAGCGAAAAAAGTGATAGTGGTGATAGAAAAAATAATTCAAATATCATTCTGTGACAGTGATGATGGGAAAAAAAAATTCCAATCTTAATTGAAATATCATTCTATTCTCATCCACTGAATGTTCCAAACTAGGAAAAAAAAATCTTATGCTCTGGTAAAATAAGAAAATGAAATTTACAAAATTAAAGTAAGAGCTAAAATAGAGTATTAATTGAAAACGTTTATAACGAAATACGTAATTTTTCGAAATTTTAAAATATATATTTTGGATTTTTAATGTCATGAATTTTCGGAAATAGTTCCATTAATTCACATAGATGTTAATACTGTTTATTTATTTTTATAACATTTTGCGATGGACGTCGAAAATATAATATTCTACTCTTACGGGTTTACGTGGGCCTCTTAGCCCAGATCATCAGGTTTAGAATTTTGTGCCCAAAAACGGAGCATTTCTTAATGGGCCACGTGGAAATAATTCATTAGGGCTATGAAAGTGAATATCTTGGACTTAATACGTTCAACACACTTAAAGTTATTTTTATTGAATAACAATACTTAACATTATTTTAATCAGGCGGAAGGTAAAAAAAAAAAGTTGACGACTTATATTTAATTATAACTGATTTTAAATTTTTATTATATGATTTTTTAAAGATAATCTTTACATTTCTAGGGAACCCATTTTATCAAATTATTTTGACGGTCTCAAATGGAAATATTTCAAATTTAGGTTTTTCGAAGCTCGGTACAAAGGATGCTCAAACACGTGAAATATTTATCAGCAAAGCCCATCACTAACAGTTGCTAGATTGTAATGTAGAGAGGGACAGAGGCAGAATTTTGTCTGGCCTCATTCAGAAAATGTGACATTGAACATCATTAATTATTTTTTCATTTCCAACGTTATTCATATCTTTGGATTCAATTATATACTTAAAAACATTATTTTTATTTTACGTTTGGAATTTTATCTTCTCACCTATCCTTTTTTTTTTTTTTTTAATTTCATTTTATCTCCTCTTGTCGATGTGTCTTTTCTTCGAGGTTTTGTTTGGTTACCGGCTACCCTTATGGAGGGGCGTTTTAAGTTTTTGATAAGCTTTCATGATAAATTAGATTAGGTAAGCAGCGTAGAAATATTACTTTTGTGTAAACTAGTTTTAGAAGGTGCTCACTTGATACGTACGGGAATTTTTTTTTTTTTTTTTGCTTTTTTAAGATAGAATTTTTAATTTTGAGCGTACTTGGCAAAGGTTAAAATTTTTCAAACAAAAACTTTTTACAGTATATGAAGTGTTTCAGAAGTCATAAAATTTTTGAATGAAAAGTTTTCTGGTTAAAATTTATTAAATTGATAGAAAATATGATATGATAGGAATAATGATGAAATGTAGATATAATAAATTTAAAATAGATAGGTTAATTGTACAAGTAGTTATGTAGAAATGATCGTGATGGTTATATAGGAAAATATGAATAAATAATTTTAAAATATGGTAATTATGTAGTGAAAAAAATTTAGATTAAAAAATTTTAGTTTGAAAAGTTTTGTTAAAAACAAACATGCTTTATAACAACTTTATTTTCAATTGTTTATTCACATCTTACTGTATAATCACTCTTATTTTCAATTATTTTTACACATATAACCATATAACTAACCTATTAATTTTAACATTATTTTCTTCGTGATTACCTATATCATATCACATCAGTTTTTTTATGTTCTAAAAATTTTTAAACTAAAATTTTTTTAAATAAAAATTTTATCACTTTATAAAAACACACTTTCGAGTGCAATTCATCTCCTTACAATTAGGGGTGCAACTCGGGTCGGGTTATACCGGGTTTGAGTGAACCCAAACCCTAAGCCAACCGGGTTGGAGTAAACCCAAACCCAAACCCTAAGAATGTAATTCGGGTTCGGACCGGGTTCGCATTGGTTTTGGTTTGATTTCGGGTTTAAATTCGGGTTACCAATAAACTATTTTTTTCCAAATTCAGTTGTAATCTAAAAGAAATTTATTGAAATATACATACATGTGTTTATGAAGTCAAGCCTCACGCTGAATTCTACAAGATACTTTTAAAGAATTCTGCAACATCATGCTGAATTCTGCAATATTCTTTGAATGAACTCTGCAAGCAATTTTTCAGCACCCTATAGACACAAATAAATGACAAATTAGTTAGTTTTATGACTAGTTGGTCATTTTTATTTAATAGCTAATGAAAATGACTCAAGTATACCAAATAGAAAATGAACATATCATACCAACTTTGTAGTTGAAACTAAACATTATCGTACAAATTGCTGAAATTGAATTCAAACTGAATATTTATCATACAAATTGCTAAAGTAAAAATTAACCACTTGTCATATTAATAAACTTAAAATATGAATCAAATTTATACTACAATCTGAAATTCAAATTAACAGATTTCTCGTACTAATAGAAATCATAATATGAAATAGATTTATCATGTCGACTCAAATTCAAATATAATCCACATAACAGTTATTCAAAGTAACTAAATCTAAATACATTAAGCATAATGGTTCAACATTCCAATCTAATTTAAGTGCAATCCAAATTTAAAATGACCATATAAACAAATCTCAAGTTTAAATAAGTTTATATCTACTTTTAAACAAATTCAAATTTCAAATGAGTTCATGTCTCCAAAGTTTCCAAAAAAACTAAAAAACTATTCGAAGACTTCCAAGTAATTTCTCATTTGATTTTCATCTACATTTCTAGTGTCAAGTTCTTCCTCCTCGATTTACATATTTGAAAATAATATGCATCAACCGAGACGAAAAAATACATGCAACTGTTAATAATAAGAAGATAATAATTATAAAAAATCATTCTAGAAATTAAGTTACCTCAAGTATGCTTTGATAATGAAGAAATATGTGATTTGTCTGAATTAGAGTTAGTAATGCCTAAAACATGTATATATATATTAATATTACAAAAAAAGCATATATAATTGATGAAAAAATTATATAAACTACACCGGGTTCGGACCGGATCGGGTTTTGGTTTCAGGTTTCTACGGGTCGGGTTGAAATTGGGTTTATTTTGAAAAAAATCTTAAAAATAAAACCCATTTTTGGTTTTGATACCGGGTCGGGTCGGGTCGGGCGGGTTCGGACCGACCCGGTACCAAGTTGCACCCCAACTTACAATCCGATTCCTCCGTCGTGCTCCCCAAACAGCAAAAGCGCGACTCGGTATAAAATTTTTGGAAGAAAAAGCTCGGAACCTTCCGGCCCGGTGCCGCGGTTTCCGCATATCACGTGACTGGACTGGAGGGGCAAGATCAATGCACGTGATGCGGGCCCGTCAGCTGTGGAGTTGTCACGTGGAAGTCCAAACGGCCAAGTCAAGATTTAGAATCAATGGCAATGACCAACTGACACTCCGATCAGCAGGTCTAAAAATAGCACAACCTCTGGCGATGCAAAGTAAAAAAAATGCTGATGTTGGAGTCATCGTCTTGCATGGGGGGCACAAGGCTCACGAGGCACACGTGTGAGCAACATCATTGGGGCCCACTTGAGTATAGACCTCATATCAACCCTTCCAAAATTTCCCATTTTATTGGCTGGCCAATAATTTCCTGAGAACTGACAGCACGTGGACCACTGGGCAACCACCAGACATCTTTTCAATCTAACTTTTTTATGCTGCAACATGTTTGGGACAGGAATTTCAGTGAATCGATGGGCCTGCCATGTCAACAGTGCCAAAACCTTTTCACACTGACAAACTTAAAGCTAAGGCTTCAGATTCATTTTTGGACCAAGGGAGTGGATCTCAAAAGGATGGGATTTGATTTTTTATTATTCTCGTCTCCTGTCTTTTAATTCAAATGCACGTATTATCCTTCATTCACTTAATTATTTCCCGTTGTCTTTTTTTTTTTCAAAATTTATACTGAAGAAATGGGGCATTTCCGTATAGGTTCCCCAAAGTTTGCAAAGAGAGTTTTTCAATTTTGTAAATATGCAATGTCTCTCATCCCATCTTTTAATTGTTATCACCTCATATATTTTAATTCAAATGCACATGTGTTCTATTTTATTCACTTAAATTATTTTTTGTTGTCTTTTATTTTCAACTTTTACTTTTTTAAGAAAAATTTAATTTTATCATGCTTTAAGAGTTTGATTTACTCACCACTTAAATGACCAAATGGCTAACATAAGTGTGTGCAGGATATTAGGATAGGACGGTTTAGGATTCGAAGTTGGGCAGAGACAGTAGCCTCGTTACCCTCATCTAAAGTATACTTTGGTCAAATACTTGGTCGTCCAAGGTGAGTGACCAGATAAAAAAGAGCTTAATTTAGAAAATGTAAAAAAGACGAAGAAGTAGAAGGAGAAGAAACAATATTCTCTATCTAGTTAATGACTAAAAGAACTATGATTAAAAACAAATCGGATCAGGCAGTCCACTTGTAAACCAGAAGGCCCGCGGATCCGATTTTGTGCGGTTTCAATTCATAGAATTAAATTGGATTCAACTGTATAAACCAACAATTTAACTAATTTAACCAGGCGAATGGAAAGAGACATTCGTGGATAATAGTGACCATTATACCTGAACAAAATTGGAGGCCAGGTAACATCATTTTAGATAGGTGACGTCATGATTAATTACTATGCTCAGCCGAAATTGTAGCTTCGCTTATTAACCATTTAGGAATAATTTATTATTTTAAATAATTATTTCTTATACTTAAAGTATTAAATAATAAATACTTAATAAGTAATAATGAGAATATTGATTTTAACTTATTAAAAATTGAATTTATTGTTAAATTGCTATATTTATTTAGAATTTTTAAATGTTAGAGAAATTTATTTGTTACTATTTTATTCAAATAGATATTATTCTCAATGTGTATGAAAGTGGTGCCGTATAAAATGCCAAAAAAATTATTTAATGTGTGATCATTACAATTTATTGGTAATTTATTAAATTAGTATGTTTCTTTAATAAATTTACAGTTTTACATTCTATTAGTATTTTGTTAAGTTAGTTTCTCCATTTAAATTTAAGATTAAAATTATCGTATAAATAAAATGCATTTTAATATTTTGATAACCATTAAGAATCATCATTATTATAAATACATTATTTTTTGAACTTCTAAAAATAGGATTATAATTTCAATCTATTAATTTATCAAATATATTGTATATAGTGCTAATACACTAGTTCGATCTCGTTTTTATAAATCGGTCGGACCAGAACTAATCACTTAACCAGTTTGATTTTGATGACACTGACTAATATTGGACATAGATCAAATAGGGCATTTGTATACAGTTCCTTAGAGCAGAAGTTTACTCTTTTTTTTTTTTTTTAAATAAGTTTCACATTTGCAGCATATAGTTTCTAGTTTCATAAATATGCAGTTTTTGTCTCTCCACTTCTTAAAATTTTAATGTAAAATAGAAATGCGTTTTTAGTAAATTTATCTAAACCTTAAACACATTGTTCTGTTTGTTTAATTTTTCGAACCCATTTTCTACGGAATTTGTTATAAAAAGAATGTTTTAATTTTAGTTATATGGTTCAAAATATTTATTTTTAATATTTGAAAAATGATTTTGTATGTTTCATGTCAAAAGTTAACCATTTCAAAGTTGTACGGAATGTCGGGACTAAAACTGTACATTTTTTAAACTTGAAGTTGTCTAATGCAAATATGAAACTTAAGGGTCAAAAGTGAAAATTAACAAACTTAATATGGGCGATGCAAATCTCGCAGGATGAAAAATATCAATCTTTACATGAAAAATTAAAAACGATGATGCCACTTCTTCACAAATATATTTTTATATGATTCGATATCTTCACTTCCTAGTTATCTTAATTTTTTATTATTACCTTTATATTTCAATTATTTTCACATATTTCTATGTAGCTGCTATATATTCATTTAACTTTATTTTATTTATTCATTATAATTACTTTTATTATATTAAATCAGTTAGTCACTAAGCCTATGTCTAGTGCAGTTGGTTATGGTTGGTGTCTCATTTTTGGCTTAGTGCTTGGTTTCAATCCAAGCGAGAAGAGTTTTATCTTCCATTTTCATGAGTAATATCTCTTGTAGATTTTTTGTATAAACCCATCTTCTTTTGAATTTTGATATAAATATGGTACTTACGAATATGCAATTGTCGAACACAAAATATAATTATGTTACAAAAATTTTAACTATTTATGTATTCTAAATCTTTACTAATTGAAATTTCAAAATATTATAATATATAAACTAAACTTAAACACATCTTGAATAGTAATAAAGTGGTAGAAGCGATGACTTTTGAAATATGGGTTAGGGTTGTATAAGATTTTTAATTATCATATTATTATTATCTTCATTCAATTAATAGAGGATTATTTATTTTAAATTTTTGAATAAATTTATAAATACACGATGTAAATTATGTAGCAAAAAATATACATGAATATTAATTAGAAGGCAAGGTGGGAAGTAATATAATCAAACCAAATTTTCTCATGCCTCAATAGTGTTGCCTATCTATCTTACCCCTAATGTTTAAATGCCGCAATGTTCAAATCAACAAAAAAAAATTTACAAGCTTAAAAAAAAGGTAAGGAACTATGTGAAGGAGGAAAGAAAACCCGGGGAGAAAATACTGGTGGCCTACTCACATCACTAATGATAGGTTAATATTTACTTTTTATTTCATTTAAAATAGTTTCTGCACAAATTTTGATTAAAATTATATCACGCATATGATGACCATTGAAGTAATGATTAAATGCATAATTTGGATAATTCAAATCATTAAATGTATGTAAAATTTAATTTTTTACAAAGATATAATGTTAGATCATGTGTGAACATCTTGATGAACTGTTAAATTTAAAAATTTATAATTTTGTAACTTTAATTGATATATTGTTAGAAATTATGATTAGTTGGTCTGTATTGTTAAAAATTTAATATTAAAATATATTTTTATGATCTAAAAAATTAGACTAAAGCTGAATAAGTGATGGATGGTTAAATTTGAGAATTTATGATTCAATAACTTTAATTGATATATTATTAGAAATTGTGGTTAGTTGATCTAAACTATTAAAAATTTAGTATAAAATATAATTTGATGATCTAAACCATTATACTAGGGCTGAATAAGTTATACACTATAGTCAATTTGTTTTACCTTCCTTACAACTATTCCATTTTGTTGTGAAGTATTTACTATAAAAAATATGTGATGAATGTCTTTCTCATTGCAAAACCCAATGGATATTTTATTTTTAAATTTACCACCATTGTTATTTCTAATTGATATAATTGATGACTTTTTTTCATTTCACACCAATTTAAAAAAACTAAAAAACATAGAAAAAGCTTAAAAAATATGTGGTGAATGTCTTTCTCATTGCAAAACTAAAGAACTATGATTAGTGGTTTAAATTAACAATTATAACAGTATATGATTTAAATTAGCTAAACCATGTAGTAAATCTCGAATTGAAAAATTTATATTATAAATAGTAAATGAAGGATTTTTTAATATAATTTTTTTCAAAATTCAAGATATATACATTAATCAATGACCATAATTTGGTATTAAAAGGTTATATACTTTTTGAATAAAAAATCATAGAAAATCAGCCCAGATAATGTGCGCAATTGCCAAAATAGCTGTATTAAATTATTTTTCATTATTTGTATATAAGAAACTTAGGGATGAAAATTTTATATGATATAAATAACATCCTAAGGGTGTGTTTGGGAATGAATAAAACTTTTGATGAAAAGTTGTAGAGATGAGAAGTTGTCAAATGATATGATATAATAGGGGTAATGATGAGGAATAAATAGGAATAAATAGGAATAAATATGAATAAAACTTGACAACTTCTTGTTGTTACCAAACACACCCTAAATATTACTTCGAAATGATAATTTTTTTTAAATAAAATAAATATATAAAAAATTAGCATTGTCTTGATAACCCCTAATTTCATGCTCGTATCTAGAAAAAATAAAATATAAAAATATATAATAATTGTTTCATGTTGAAAATAGTTGAAAATATTTTATTTGGTCCATTCATATAATTATTTATTCATGGTAAATTTTTTTTACTTAAACTACTTGATTTGATCACAAAAAATAAGAAAATTAGTGTGTCTAATTTCAATAATTAGATTTAGATTGAAAAAAATTTAAAATAAAATATTAAAATATAAAAATAATTATTAAAAATGATACAGCTAATTGAAATATATAATTATTGATTTTATTCATACAAAAAATTTTCCCAAAAATATTTAATTTTTTTTAAAAAATTTAACTAGATAAGAAATGGACTACTGAAATGTAATGTAATTAAGGGACGACTCACCTGTGATCATATTAAATTCTAAGGCTAAAATAATTATTAGTTGATAATTATAATATGAAAATGATATTTAGTAGTGAAGATTGAATATTTATAAAATGAGGTTGTAAATAATGTCGAAAAACTATACATTGAAAACTAAAGGGGAAACTTGGTAACTCGGTCAAAGTGGGCTTAGACTCAATTAATTATTTTTATTAAAGTTGGAGAAATTAAAAATTTTAATTTACAAAATTTTAGCACAAATGATAATTTTGAGATAGTCTAAGTTTTACGAGTAGCAAAATTTTAACTAAAACTATGAAATTTAAGTACCTAAAGGTGTTTGTGTATCTTAGGATGAAATATTTTACCAAATCAGTATTAGAAAAGTTATTTTGAATTAAAAATATTGATTAAAAAAATAGTCATGTTCCCAATGTGGTGATTTATGGCATTGACATGTGTTGCTTTGGATATCGATATATTTATGAGCAATGACTGTTGATGTAGATTATATAGTATTTTGTGGATCATTAGTGATGATCGTTGACACATCTCGACAAGAAAATGAGCATGATAGCTTGGGTGACATCAATTTAGACCTCACCTATTTGGCCCTTATATTTTAGTTTGGTTGGTATTATGTACCCATCTACATGATTGGTGGCCCTTAACAGAATGGTTGAAGGCCAGAGCCATTCACGTAATATGATGCAGTGAGACTATAGTTGTGTGGTGAGTACGAAAGATATCAATTACACCTCCAATTTGAATAAAAATGTTTTTCAATTCACTTGTGTAGTTCTAGGTTTGGCCATTCATGTTAGGTAAAGTTAAGTTATTCATGAGCAATGACTGTTGGCCAAACGAGCGCAACTATTCCACTTTTGAAAAAATGCAATGGTGGAAAAAAGTAGAGGATGTGGAGAGGGAATGGACATGTGTTTAGCAAAATCTCCATTTAATTGAAGAGGAGTTTATAATTGAGAAACAACTAGCAAAAGATGCTGCAAAGGCTTTAGGAAAACTTGAAAGGGATTAATAGAATATGCATGTTTCTTCTTATGGGAGTTGTTGAAGTGGTAGTTGTTTTTTGAGATTTTACAATAAAATATACATATTTTGTTTGGGTTGTCAAATTAAACTACCTTCACATTATTGAAATGTAACAGATGATTTGCAATGTTAGAAAATGGTTATTTTCAGTAATTATTTTGATTTTTAAAAAATTCAAGAATTTGCTAAATGGCACATAACATGATTCATCGCTGCCATTAACATAAAGAGGCATCCCTTCCACAAGACTCGAAGTCTTTTGTCAAAACAAAATGATAAAAATCTTACAAAATGATAAAAATCTTGCAAAATGCATCAGAATTCGCTTGCTCTCCTTATGCTTTAAAGGAGAAGTATCCATATCATCCTTTAATATCTTTTCAAATGTCCTGTTAATATTTAAAAATGTTTACTAGTACCAATTAGAATACCATATTCTCTGCATAGAGAGAAATATCCAAGCAATTTTGAAGAGCTCAACTTCAGACTTTTCTGCATGAGCCGTATAATTTGCAGTAGCAAGCAACTCATTAACTTCAATATAAAGGCCAAAAGATATACATCATGATAACTTATTTCTCATGGTACTTCGATTCAAAGATAACATAAATGCTGCTGAAATTCATGAGAGATTTACCAATGTGAAGATCTATTTAAACAGAAGTTTTTGGTCTCCTTTCAAAATGGGTCATGCAAATTAAAAATCCATCCCATGCACATGATAAGAAGATAAGAACGACTAAAATGAAAATTCTTTCATATAAGTATGAAGTACAAAAGTATTGGAATCTATTGCTATAATTCAGTGTTACAGCATGCATTACAACTAAAAAAACCAATAACTAGTTCAATAAAAAAAACCAACAACTAGAAGTCAACACAAATGTTCATTCTAACAACATCTGAAAATAAAAACGTTACTTTCTTTACTATTGAAATATTCTTTAATCACATTAGAAGAACTAAACATTGTTGCACAATGAACTTCCAAATAGGCGGACTGCTCTAAAAATGTCAATGTACGTGATTGCCTCTTGTCAAAATGCACACTTGATAGACCTTCAACTCTGATTTACAGATGCAAGCGTAGACATACCTGCACATTGAAACAGTATGAGAGTCAGATGCAAAAATGAAATAATCTAGTATTTTACGTCAGATGCATTCATCAAAGTATCTTATTGGTACTTTATTAGGAACTTGAATCGGAACTTGGCTAGATTCAGTCAAGTTAGTGGATGATGGATCTTGTCTACGAATGGGATGCCCAGTCGCGGTTTGCACTTGGAATTTCCGAACTTGCATCAAATAGATGTCTATTTGATGAGCATCATATTTCCGTGCATCTTCAGATATAGCTTTAACTGTCTTTATCTTCTCCTCAAACTCTGCACGAGTATATGATCGTGCTGCATCCCAACATGAAACTATGATTGGATCCCCTTTTCCAAAAGGTTTTAACTTTAAACTATTAATAATGTGTCGCATATAATATCTATGGCGAGAATTAGAAAATACCCTTTGAAAAACTTCTAGAAGCCCCTTTGCCAATCTGACATGAAGATAAAAGGCTCAGCACCAATTGCAACAATAGCAACTCTAAGAACCACTGCTAACTACTAGCACATTCCGCCTTAACAGCTGCCACCGCTATGGGTATAATACCATGATCTCCATTTAAAGTTACGGCTGATAACAATACACCGCCGAATTTTCCCTTCAAGAAAGTACCATCCAACCTAATGAAAGGTCTGCGCCCATTAGGAAGGCACTTTAAATACTATGAAAAGAAGCCCAAAGGTGCCATCAGTGTTGATGACATACGAAGCAACTGTGCATGGGTTGATCTCATCCATTGCATACTTTCGAGGTCTCCAAACTTCCCTATAGCTTAGTCTCAAGTCGTACTCTTGCCAGAACTCTTCTCGTAGAGCTGGCACATATGACTTGAATTTGCCTCTCATTTTGCTAATGATATGTGTTTTTATCCATTTTGCGATTGCTGATTTTCTCCTCCACTCTGGAAAGTCGAGCACTCATGTTTGTCATTAAGGGTTGAGATCACATCTATTATCCTATATTACTTTGGCATATACCATCCATGGACAATCTTTTCCCTTGCACTTTGTAATTACCTTCCGTCTTTCATTGCGAACACAGAAGATATGAAAGAAATTCCGCATGGCATGCTGTACAAGTGCTTCCCTAAGTAGTTGAATGCTCCCAAATTGCATTCCAACTTTAAGATGTGGATCCTCTAAATCCTTCAATGCAAACCTTTGACTCCTCGGAATCCTCCTTGATCTAACCTCCTCCCCATCAAATGATTCATCCTACTCAAAACAAGAATCATTTTCACCTTCATAAACACAATCCCCATCATCATTGACTCTATGTATGGTATCGTTTATGGCCAGCTCCTTTCCTTTTCATTTTGAAGTAACTCTATTTGATGTGGCATTGTGTTGACCTCTTGATGCTTCCCATTATTCTTCATCTATATATGAAAATGCTATTGGTATATTAATTCATGTTTATAGTAGCAATTGTTAAAACCATGGAGGAAAAAAGTGAATAACCTCTACCTACATTTGCTATATCTGCCACCATGTGATCCTCGACATGATGGGTTTCAACTCCCTCATCTTCATCTTCACCTTCTACATCCGCACCATGCGCACACATATAACTACACCTCATGAACTTAAAGATAGTGATAATAAAATTAACTAGTATGAATACAATATTTACTAGTATCATCATCGGAGGATTGCTCTGACTTGAAATTGGAGTCATTTTCCCCATCGTAAACCAAGTCATCACAGTTCTCCTCTTCCATGCCTTCCAATCTAATATTACCCATTTCCATCCATTGTTCATCATGTAAATTTCTTTTGTAAGTAGCATACTCATCAATTGGTGCACTGTCTCTAACCTCAAGTGTACTCCATGTTGTGTTTTCATCTCCTACTCCCGTTTTTTTGCTTTTCTTGTATGACATCTATAGCACAGATGAAGAAATAACGTTGTAGTAGTGCATGCCAATGAATTCCATTGATTAAAAATGTATAATAAAATTTTCAAAGGCAAAAAAATTACGAGAATGCCACTGTGTCTAAAAATAAAAAATACTTATAAATATCTAAAAATGGTAAATTTTGATTTATAGAGCCAATACACCTATCTTAACATCTTTATAAAAAAAATAAAAAATGCCTCCAAATATGCCTAACAGGATCATATCTTGATATCTATCCATTCAATAAATGTTACTTGTGTTAGTTAATGTAGAAGATACCAAATTAGCTACGGAATTTTCCTACACGGTTATGGGTTGACATTCTTCTTGGCCACCAAAACTTGTGTTTCCTACACCATTAGCCCCATTATCGGACACAATGCCTTGCTTTTCGACTTTTACAATATGGAAAAAATGTCAAGTGTCAGTGTTATATATATTAAAGATAAAAGCCCAAGTGGAAAAAAAATTTCGTTTAACTTCTAGAATGAATATAAATACCTGCATTTCCTTCTCGACTCATTGCAACAGATACGTACAGAGGAATTTCAACTGCTTTCATCCAATTGGGCTTCATATACAAATCAAACATTCTTAACAAGTCTTGATCACTTGTTAATGAACCAATTGTTTTCGAAATATCTATATCTAGATATTTAAAACCCAGCCTAATCAGGTTGATCGGAATTTTGGACAACTCATGTAATTCTTGCTCGAAATCAATCCAACACACCCTATCAAGATCAACGATCTTATGGTGTACTTGTCCACCAAAGTATTTTGTTATATTTTTGTGTAGTATCCTCTTAAAAATGCCGCCATGATGAAGTGCAAGTTTCACATCTCCAGCTGCCATTCTAGTAAACAAAAATGATTTTTTACTCAAATCTGTAGTTTACCAATTTCAAAAATTTTTCTCCCGAATCTATTCTAAGATTTTCAACTGGTCTACAATTTGTATTTCGAAAATTTTCTGTGGCGTTTCCTTAGGTTATTAATCATCCTGTACACCTACAACTATGCCACAAGCTCCAAATAAGCTCCGTATAGCTATACCTTTACCAATTGTCTTTTTCCATTTCAACCGTATTTTTTATGCAATACAGAAATTGCTGCAACTACCCCCACATAGAAAATAATAAAGATACATTTACATGGAAATTTACAACCCCAACATGGAAAACGACAAAGGCACATGGAAAAGAGCAAAGGCCCCCACAACGACAATTCACATTCACTTCATAGGTTGCCCAACATGAAAAAGTACAAAAGCATATAAGGCGCCACATATATAAAAACTACAGACCACATCTGGGAGAACAACATCCCCATATAAATAAAGAATATTTTCAGCTTTCTTTTAAATGGATAAAGGTAGACAACCAACATTTTTTTTCTTTATATAAATATATTACAAATAAAGAAGAAAGAACCTCTATCACCCGTGGATAGCAGCCAAAGTTTGATGAAGTGGCCTGAATGATAGCAGTGTTACTATATTTAGGGAGAACGGTGCCAAAGAAGAAAGTGTCGGTCGCTGCTGGTGGCTAAGATGGAAGAGACGACAAGTTCACTGGCAATGAGAGAGGAGGAAGCAGGGAGACGAGGGGATAGAAGATACTCTATGCAGATAAATGAATGGGTAAAAGGCTGGAATTAATGGATTTGGGCAAAAGCTGTAGTCATTAGGGATTTGAAATTCCAAGTGGTCATTTTTGTCATTTAACGTAGTGCTAACGTCCCATTTAACATTTGCCTAATGTCTTGGGTATGGTTGGTATTTGAGGTAAAATACATAGGTACAAAAGTAATTTTGGAAAATTTGTGGGTATATTTAGAATTTAACCTAAAATCATAATGCGACGAACGTGTTCGTTCAAAATCGAATTGAGCCCACAGCGAGGCTTGCCTTGAACAAAACAAGCAGCCAATGGCTGGCGGACGTTTCTGCCACACCAGGCAATACGGACGGTCCAAAAATGATATGCTGATATTCGATGAAGGCATGAAGGCTATTCCATGGTGGGTTTTGTGATGATATTTTGCAAACAAACAGTTCCAATATTGTTTTTTTCTTTGTACTTCTCCTCTTTAAAGCATTCCAAAAGACTTCCCGCCGAACTTTCTTTTTTCTTTTTTCTTTTTGTTTTTCCTGACTAGTTTGGCCCACATCTCGTTGGACATGCAAAGCATTATAATCGAATTGAATTTAAGTTGTACAATCTTTTTAGCCCTCAAACGAAAAATTTCGGCCATAATTTTTATAAATATTTCTAGTTTTCTAACTTTTATTTCATTCTTTTACATTTAAAATTCTTCCTAAGAACCATATATTGACTCCTTTTTCCCATAACTCCTATAAATCTTTGTTCGAAATCTCAGATGCCATCAACGTTCTACATCGATAAAATTGAGTGCAATGACGATGGGAATAGTAAAACTTAAAGATATTCTTACGGCTTATTTGAGTTTTCAGAACAAAAGAGGTGAAAAAAAAGGAACATAGAAAAACATGAAGAAGTAATGAGAACAAAAATGGATGATGGAAAGAAGAACAATAGTTAGAAATGATGTGAAAAATATATAAATTCTTTAATAAAAATAGGATCCGGTGACTAAAAAGCCTTAATACAAAAGACGCAGAGTAATTCTGAAATGTTACGTTAATCAAAACAGATATATTTTAAAAGGAGAGCAGGGGAATTTTTCACCAACTTTCATCTGTACATAGAAAAGATGCACAATAATTTCAGTTTGCATGATGCATAGAAGTGAATTTCCATTCTGTGTGATTCACGTACTTCTGATGCCTTTTATTTTACAACGATTCTTCTGATGCCTTTTCTTTTACAATGACTAGTTTTGGATAGATAATTTCAAAACATGGAGAAATTAAATGAAAATTTTGAAAAAATATTAGCTATAATGTGCAGAGAAACTTTTTCATCAGAGCTGAATATCAACAATAATATTTCTATTTTATATGTTGTCATCAAACCTGATATCAATGTCATCCAAAAAAAAAAAAAAAGAGGGAGCAAAATCGCCAGAAAACAGAACAAGTAATGAATTCATGCCAATGTGCAGCCTTTAGCGTGAGGCTCGTGCTTTGTCTAATTGGCATCAAACTCTGAAAATGATCTTTGCCTTTTCAGCGATTGGTTTTCTATTTGAAATTTTGTTATGATGAATATTCTGAGCACGGCTTAATTCTACCTTTACTTTTTGGCTCTAGGTTTGAAATTCGTCGCAATAGTGCATGCATGTATTTACAGAGAAAATTTTGGCAGGCAATTTTAATAACTGATAGTTCTTGGTCATCGTGGAAGAAATTCATCGTTGGTAAAATGGTTGCCAAGAAATAATTTCGTCGTAATGTCTGGGTTGCAAAATAAAGGGACGATCAAACTACAAATTTTAAAAAACATTTCATCTAAAGCTAGTTTGTTCTCATTAACAAGTCGTGACTAATAATCAAGATGCATGCAAATCCAGGATTCAAGCAAGTGAAAATTATGATGTACTGACAGATATTTCGAATTTCTGTCCTTTTCTATTCATTTCTTCATTGAATTAAGTACATATCCATATATCCTACATCTAGACTAATGGTAAATGAGTTTTATATTGCAAAATGAAGACAAATATTCTCTCAACTTTGGTTTATGGAAGAATATAACTTCTTTGACATAAAAAGGAATAAACTCCTTTAGTCAACTTCGTTTTTTAAAAACTTATCTTTTTCTATTGTTAGTATTAGTTAATGTTGAGATGAGATGAGGAAGAAATAAGGATCGAATGAGAATTTAAGATGAAAATGTATTGGAATATGAAAAAGGTGTACTGGGATTGAGAAAAAACATATTAGAAATGAAAAGTATACTACTATTTTTTGAAAATAAGAAAAATATAAATGTGAGATTCAATTCCATACTCATTCCATGGCAACTCTTATCAATGCATGAGATTGACATATTTTCATGGGTTTTCAAAACAAACGATTCATATATTTCCAATATGTATAATTTAGGAGCCACTCATTTGCTATAAGTCTAGCATCAATTCTAGAGGGCAGCCCATAATCGGATGATTTAGGTGGTTAAAAAATACATATTTTTTATTTTTTTATATGTAGATCTCTCTTAAATTTTTTAGATTTATGTTGTTAGTGGCATGGATGCATATGTGAGGGCCGTGTAAAAAACTGACCAATTTTTAACCATATGAGTAGAAATGTTTCCGAAAGTGAGTTAGAGATAGGGAAGAAAATGCAAAATTGAAATAGGAAAGAAAACGAACCAAGCGATGGTAGAGAAAAATTAATTAGAGTGAAGGAATATAATTGATTAAAATTTTTATAGAAATAAAAACTAGTGATTAAAAATATAAATATTAATGAAATAAGAAAGAAGCTAGTTAAATAAAAATTTGGTTGAAAGGTATGTACAAGAAAGATATATTTTCTATATTTTTTCGTAACAAATAATTTGCTAAAATGATGAATTTTTAACCATTGATTGGACAAAATTCGTATAATTCCTGAGAAAAAATGCGTATAAGAGAGCAATCACAAGCAAAAATTGTTATTTTTAAGAAAAAGCAGAACGGTAAAAATTAGCATTATTAATAAAGCAGTCAGGAGGAACAGAAAAATCTTGCTAGTCAAACTACGAACGCTATCGTCCGAATAATAATAATAATCTCCAACTGGACTTGACTGAATATGTAAACAACGAAAAGCCTTATTTATTTATTTATTTTATTTTTATTATTTATATATTTATACCTTGACCGTCTCGTTGCATCGGTTGCAACTTGCATGCTAGGAAAAATTACGATAGAATTTCAGTTTTCCCGTCTTTTCTTTTCAAGGCTGTTTGGATGTTTCGAGCAAGTTTCATGTTAAAGAAATTTATTTTTTAAGACTATAAATTGAAATATAATCACTGACCCTGCTCCATTTTTCAGTGTTATGAATATTTTTCCATTGTTATACCTTGGGTCGTGATACGGTGTGACTCAGCACAACCAAAATGTGGGCCTACCTTAGACTACACTACACATCAAATTTTATATTTTTGATTTTTAAATATTCTTAAAATTCAAAAATAAAAAATAGTGTTACCTAATTCGAGCCTATATTTCGACAGAAAAATTTTAATAAATTAAGGAAAAGTTCATGGTGCTGCTTACCTAAACTGCCCCTAGTCCCACCGGGTCATGACACATATACAGTTACTAACTAACTATTTTCTCTCAACTGCTACGACACACTGGAGGAAACTTGCGGCTAGCTAGTCTCCACCGCACTTTCGTCGCATTTGAGGATCGGGAGGGGAATTTCATTGAAAGAGCAGCCAACTCGGCTTCTGCTTCCACTTCGAAAATCTAGAGGAAAGCAGCAGCATTTGCTTTTTGAAAATTTTTTTTTTTTCTTAGGGTGCGTTTGGTTGGAGGTAAAACTTTTTGATGAAAAATTTTCAGAGTAGAAGTTGTCAAGTTGATAGAAAATTATGTGATATGATAGGAGTAATAATGAGGTGTAAAGAGAATAAAGTTAAAATAGATAGGGTAGTTATATTGGTATTTGTGTAGAAATAATTGAAAAGTAAGATTGTTTATATAGAAAAATGTGAAAAAATAATTAAAAAATAAGATAGTTATGGGGAGTGAAAAGTTTTTGATTGAAAAATTTTCATTAACATGTTTTGTGTGTAACCAAACACACCCTTACAAAAAAACATGTCGGGAGAGGAACGCAAGCCGATGCCTATGTTAGATCTGTAGTTCTGGCAGCTTTCTCCAGGTACACGTGTCAAAAAATTGGAAGTATTGCTATATTGATATTCACGGTCAACCCTTTACCAAAATCATAATAATTTCTTGTTATCAAGGCAGTATAAATATATTTGCAAATATATTCATTATAATATAGCCGTGATGATTTATATTCATTATAATAGAGCCGTGATGACATATTTATATCTGTAATTATTATTAAAGTATATAGAAGATATATGTTATTTTCGAAATTAAGTAAATATATTTATAATTATGGTCAAACTACATATTTATATTTATCAATGACTCATAGATAAATTCAAAATATAAAATTCCTAGTTGTATAACTTCTTTCATAATTTTCTATTTGGATTCATAAACTGATGGGAAACATTTAAAAGGCCACCTTTTATTTCTTTTTTGGGTTGGTTTCAATACCATTTTGTATGATTAAAATTTTAAATTCTCAATTTCTGGTCTAAGTAAGATGAAGTATATATGGACATATTTTAAACACATATATAAATGTACAAGATATTAACAATATTTTGAAAAAGAAGCTTGAGATTCACTACAAGAAAACATATTTTAGCAATACAATTTTGTATTAATTTATATTATAACGTTGCTATACCAAGTCACTATAAATCCACCATGAGAAGACTTTTGTGATGCTATTTTGAATTTGTTTATAAAAAAGTTACTTTTTTGCAACACACATTATATTATTGTCGTTGAAGGCTAGTTTTTAGTGAAAACAATTATTTATGTCATTAAATAAAAATTTTTGTGAAAAAATTAAGCGTTGATAAAAATGTGTAATAGATTATTAGTTCTCGTATAGTGATTTTACGTATCTAGACGACTTCCTGTCTAATTTATATATTATTATTGAACACATGCAAATGGAGTGGTCATCCATTTTTGGTCTCAATTTAATGATTAAATCAAAATTCAATCGGTTTAATTTTCTTAGCCTCATTTAACATATCATGGTATAAAAATATTTCAATTAACATCTATGGTGCAAACTTATTTAAAAAGATTTATAATTACATATATTATAGAACAATTATTATATTCTTTTACATATGCATTAAAATATCATAATAATTGATAGAATGATCATTTATCCAAACATAAAGAGTGTTTTCAATAGTATAGTGCCAAATTAATAATTTAAAAATAAATAGATAATTAGATAATTTTATCATGTCAATTTTACACTTCTATCATTTTATCAAAGGAAACCTTCGCAAACATTTAATTTAGATAAAATTTGATTTTTAATTAAATAAATTATTTTAAATAGAATGAGAAAATTGGCACTGTAAAACTTTACTTTTGATTGCCAAAATTTTGTTACAAAAGCTTAAGAAATTAAATTAGGTTGTTAGTATTTGGTTATAATTCATATTAAGACTTTTAAAAAGAAATTTGTTTGTAAAGATATCATGATTTTTGTCTTTGAGTAACCAGATTTTGTTTTATTTTTATTAGTGTTATCGTAGGCAAAAAAAACTTTTTTTTGTCCATTAAAGAATAATCATAAATAAGATAAGTTTTTTTTTCCCATAAAAGCATCATTTATAAGCAATAAAATTTTGTTACTATAAATACATTTTCCATACTAGTAGATATTTTTTCGTTGGTAATAAGAATATATTTTAGATTTCCATTTAATCTTCAGCTTAAACCTAAAATGAAGTGAAAACACCAAAAATCTTGCATGTTTTATTCCCCGAAATTGTATCCAAATTTCCGGGTATTGGTCCCGGCATTCTGCTAGGGTTGATTCGGCTAAGTTGGTATACAAATTTCCTGGTCTTCATGTTCTGTTTTTCTAGGAAACCAAGTTGAATTCAAAAAATCCAAGACCAAAAATCCCATGAAAATTTCACCGTAGGTAGTCAACACGAAGTTGGTGTGTGCTACACGCCTGATCCAGCCTCAATTTCGTTAATTATTTTTTGCAACGGGGCACAAAAATAATCGAAATGAAACTCCCATAAAATTATGAGGGGATGGTGGGCCATCCTTTCTACTAGAACATAGACCTGAAGGAAACGGGTCCCCATATACGTGAATCCCATGAAATATATACAACTACAAGAAAGCAAGTCCCGGTCAATCTTCTGCATTCATACACTGTTGAGAAAACGTTCCCACCTTCGCATTCATTTCCTTGAAACCCCACCACAGACCTCCACCTCAACTTCGAGCTCCCTCCTATAAATCCCCCCCCCTCCCACTCTTTTCCCCCACCCCACCATCAGACCATCCTCCTCTCTTCATTCTCTCATTCTTATCCTTCTCACATTCCAAAAAACGCGAGCGCACGCAAACACTCTCTCTCTTTTCTCCTTATCATGGATATGCTAATCAAATGCGGAGCAAATTACGCAGCTCTGACGCCAGTTACGTTCCTGGAGAGAGCAGGCAGCGTTTATGGAGGCCGCACGTCGATCATTTACAAGGGAATCAGCTTTACGTGGGAGCAAACCCACGAGCGGTGCCGCCGCTTGGCCTCCTCCCTCCACGCCTTCAACATTTCCAGGAAGGACGTGGTGTCGGTACTGGCGCCCAACGTCCCCGCCCTCTACGAAATGCACTTCGCCGTGCCCATGGCCGGCGCTGTGCTTAACACTATCAACACCCGCCTCGATGCCGGCACCGTCGCCACCGTCCTCCGCCACTCCGAGGCCAAGATCTTCTTCGTCGACTACGAGTACGTGCCGCTGGCGCGCGACGCTCTCAAGCGCCTCATGGATGCCCGAGCGCCGATGCCGCTGGTTGTTGTGATCGACGACGCCGCGGAGCCCACCGGCGTGCGGCTGGGGCGGCTGGAGTACGAGCAGCTGGTGGAGCGGGGGGACCCCATGTTCGCGGCGCCCGAGGTGGAAGACGAGTGGGACCCAATCACGCTGAACTACACCTCCGGCACCACCTCCGCTCCCAAAGGCGTCGTCTACAGCCACCGCGGAGCCTTTCTCAGCACTCTCAGTCTCCTCCTCCAGTGGGAAGTCGGCAGCGAGCCCGTCTACCTCTGGTCCCTCCCCATGTTCCATTGCAACGGCTGGACCTTCACTTGGGGGATGGCGGCCCGCGGCGGCACCAACGTCTGCATCCGCAGCCCTTGCGCCGCCGACATCTATAGAGCCATCGCCGACCACGGCGTCACCCACATGTGCGGCGTCCCTGTCATCTTCACCATGCTCATCGAAGCGAAGCCGTCGGAGCGTCGACCCATCCACTCCCCGGTTCAGGTGCTCACCGGGGGAGCGCCACCCCCGGCCCCACTGCTGGAGAAGGTGGAGAGCCTCGGCTTCCACGTGACCCACGCGTATGGTCTCACAGAGGCCACCGGGCCGGCTACTGTCTGCGAGTGGCAGGCGAAATGGGACCGATTGCCTCGCGGCGACCAGGCCAGGCTCAAGGCCCGCCAGGGCGTGAGCGTGCTGTCGCTGGCACAAGCCGACGTGAAGAACGCGGAGACGATGGACAGCGTTCCACGGGATGGCAAGACGGTGGGCGAGATCGTCCTGCGCGGGAGCAGCATCATGAAGGGGTACTTCAAAAACCCCACCGGCACGGCTGAGGCCTTCAAAGGCGGCTGGTTCTGGACCGGCGACGTGGGAGTTATATACCCAGATGGGTATGTGGAGATCAAGGACAGGTCCAAGGACGTGATCATCTCCGGCGGGGAGAACATCAGCAGCGTCGAGGTGGAGACGGTGCTCTACGGCCACCCAGTGGTGTCCGAGGCGGCGGTGGTGGCAATGCCGCATCCGCACTGGGGCGAGACGCCCTGCGCATTCCTGGCGTTGAAGGAGGAGATAGGCGCGAGTGAAATGGGGAAATTCGAAGAAGAGATCATAGGTTACTGCAGGGAGAATCTGCCCCGATACATGGCTCCGAAGAAGGTGGTGGTGATGGAGAAGCTGCCGAAGACGGCGACAGGGAAAATCCAGAAAGTCCAGCTACGTGAGATGGCGTCGAAGCTCACCAGCACCGACCAATATCCCGCCAAAAAGTCCCAGGGGAAATCCAGCCGTTCCAACTCCCGCGGCAAGCAACGCCTCGAGTCGCACGTGCCGCACGTGCTTGCCCGTTCTCGGATTTGAATCAGGGGCTGCGCTTTCCGTGGAGTGTAAATACCGATCGATGTATCTGAAAATAACCGGGAATTGGTGATAGCGGTTGTCTTTTTTTTTTTTTTTTTCAAATATGAAAATCCCTCTGTCCTTACATGGCAGAATACATCTTGTATTGCTCTGTTACCTTCGATAACGAAGCTGCTGCTTTGATGTTCATGGAAATAGTAATGGAAATTTCTTAGAATCTTTTTTTGAAATTTAACTTCTCAACTTTTGTTATGTTTATCAGCTCCTTTTAGGCAATTTAATTATTATAAGTCATAATTTCGTAAAATTTCATTATTTACAAATATTATTTAAAAACAGGCTTCCTCACGACTAAATTTTCTAGTCCATGCAACTGCTATAAAATTCATGCAATGAAATGGTTAGATCATGCCCACTGTATTTTGATTGCTAGTGATTTGAAAACTTTGACTTAGGCTGGAAATTTTAGGCTCCATTTAATTTGGATAAGCTCATCCGAGGTGCTTATGCATTTTCTAATGACGTGACATGATATTTTAAAAATTCGATTAGTTAAAATTCACTGCTTTTACGTCGACCTGTGTTTTTTTACAGTTTTTTTAACCCGTAAAAGGATGAAAGGCAGAAACTTAAAAATTCGCTTCGCAAAAGGTGATTAGACAATATTTTGTAAGGAAAAGCCTTATTCATACACACTCCCAGATGAGGCCTTAATGCCAATTGTTGACAAGAGTATGTTTCTACAAGCTAATTAAGGTCAAAGGCACTTTTGCAAAATTAATAATTATCAGCACAGAGCCATAAACTATAAAATCAAATGAAGAAGGAGAAGTAAATTTGTAAATTAGATATACTGTAAAAAATTAATGTAAATCATGTCAAGAATTCGAAAAAAAAAGATTTTCTTTCGATTGATTTACACTTAGAGTATGTTTGGTAATTAATAAAAAATGTCAAGTTAAAACTTTTCAATCTAAAATTTTTCACTCTCCACAACTATCATACTTTTTAATCATTTTTTTTTCACATTTTCCTATACAACTACCCTACTTTTCAATCATTTTTACACAACTATCAACACAACTAACCTATCTATTTTAACTTTATTTTCTATACTACTCATCATTACCCCTATCATATCACATCATTTGACAACTTTTACTCTTCAAAACTTTTCATCAAAAATTTTATTCATTTCCAAACACACCCTTAATTAGAAAGAATGAATTCAGTCGCATCCAATATCATTAAAAATTGTGTATACAAAAAAAGATGATATAATTTTTGAATGGATACGCAGACAGACCCATAATTGCGTGATATTGGTTGGTGTCACTTCGAAAGTTTGGTGCTTGATGCATGGGTGACTTCTGCTCAGGCCGTATCATCATGATGATGAAGCGGACCGAGGGGCGCGAGAGGATGCCTCAAAGTGGGCGACAAGAGCTCCACTACCGCAAGACCTAAAAAGGCTTGGGGAGGGCAGGCTATATCCTTCTCACTCAGCAGTCGAATGGCAGATGAATGATTACGAAATGGACCTCAAAAAGTCAAGCCGCAAGGAGTTGTTTAGTGCTCAGATGGAATAGAGGTAAGATAAGAATGTGAGATGAAAAACTAGTACTGTGTATTGAAAATAAGAAAAGATGTATTAAAATTGAAAAAATATCTAAAAATGAAAAATAGGCTGTTATTTTTTAGAAAATAGAAAAAAATTTGTTGGGAATTAGTAAATTTCCTTCCATTCTAATCCAAAGCTTGTCTTATCCTAAACGTGAATAAATCATAAAGTTCTCAATTTATAAAATATATAAAAGAAAATCATTGTAAACATAGATAACAATGTGAAAAGTAAGGTATTTAACCTGGTACTTAAAACTTTAATAAAAGGTGTGAAGAAAGGGGCGCCAAAAGGTGACTTATCTTTCCTTAATGCTAATAAGACGCTGACCTCTATCAAAAATAAAAAATAGAACGCTGATCAAAGTTTTGGTTTAATATTTTAGTATTTTTATAGTCATTTGTGACCCTAATTTGAAACTAATTAAACAGACCCCAGGTTTGGTTGCTGGAGGTAAGATATTGCAGTCAACGCTTTTGGTGGATTTCTAAAGCCTATTTGGCGCTCATTTTTTCAATTAACATTTTACCATTTCATTGTCACAACTCTTTACCACCTAGTTTTTGCGCCCCAAAAGTTTTTAGCAACTCTTTGAAAATAAAATTAGCATTGTAAATTTCAATCGAAAAAAAAATAGCATCGTAAAATTCAGATTTCTAGCCATTCATGTATTACACTTTCAATGCCATTAGGTTTTATTAGAATTTATCCATTCAAATTAAATTGCGGAGAGCAAATCTCGAAATGATATCAAGATATCACAATTAAGAATTAGTGAGAATAATTCATCAAAAAAAAATAAATTTAAATTCATCAAAAAAAGAATTAGTGAGAATACATCATCTAGATTTAACAGCTAAGAACATATAAAAATTGGAAATAAAGCTAATTGGATGAAACTAGTTTGCATTCCTTTCAAGCTTCCTTAAATTAAAGTAACTCGAAGTCCATTAAACTTGACCATCCAAAAGAAGTATATTTAGCTGAAATATAAGATAGATAGAATAAGAAATTAAAGGATGTAAATTTGTACATGTGGAATTCCAAATACGTATGTGATCAATGCTAATTAATTAAGGTGTCAGAGATTCCAATAATCTTCAGCAGATTAATAAGTTAAACGTACTTCTTAATGGATAACAAATTAAGCTAATTAATCGTGCACTTTCTCCAACAAATCTTTTCCCTTTTTTATTATGTGTGTGAAAACAAGACTTTATTGGTCCATTCAACACATGACCCACGGAGGCCATACCATAGAAAATGCATTAGATATCTGGCTGATATAAAACAACCACTGGCAGTTGTATCAGATATAAATTAAAGGGTTCTAATTCAATGGAATGGATGCATGAATCATCGAATTCGATTTCATGCGTGAACTGGAATTCATGTAACGTTTCTATTTGAGGCTTTACCTTATAGATAAATCAAAACTCAAACCATTCCTGTTAACATAGTTAATTTTTGACTACATATAATATATTTTTACTTGCATTAGATGTGTTTTGGTTATAATTAGTTATTTAGCTACAACTAATTAGTTACTTTCGAGTGAGGTATTCATTTAAATGTATCCATTTTTACATTAAATGCAATCAACAATATATTTAAAGTAGCTATTAAAATTTAGTTGCAAATAATACTAAAATTTTTTGCTGCAATTGACATACAATTTGACTACATTTGTTCTAATATAGCAAAATCTAATATTGTATTTTATTAAACATGGTCAATTAAAATTTCTACTGTAAACAGTTGGTCACGTATATTATATTTTCTTATAGGGTTATTTAACATGACACCACAACAAATTTTTATTTATATAGTTAATTTCTAAATCGCATATAACATATATTTAGTTGTATTAGATGCAGTTTGGCTACAACTAATTAGTTAATGACAAATATCTAGTTGTTTTTGAGTGGCGGTATTCGGTTAAATGTATCAATTTTTTACATCAAATGTAACAAAAAATAAAATTTAACGTAGTTATCAAAATTTAGTTCCAAATATCACCGAAAGCATAGCAAGTAATTTGATATCCATACATACAGGAGTGGGGTTTCTGTTTTAAGTCCAGGCTGGAACGATAGTCGTCAATCACATAAAAAAATAGTTCCAAATCGTAATAATATCTTGACTGCAATTAATATAAGACTTAGCTGCATTTGATACCAAATGACTTCAAATAAAAATTTAGTAATTCATGTCAATAAAATTTTTAAATAGACCATACCAGTTTAAAAATATATAATCATATATAAATTATAAAAAACAATAAAAATATAATTATAGATTTATTAGAATATTATAATAATTTATAGAAGCATTTATTTACTTAGGATCCATGGTTTAGATGGTTTAGATGTTAAACTCCAACTTTCTAATTGGTATAATAATTAAATAATTTCATTACGTTTATTTTATATTCTATCCAGACGTGACGTATGCAGTGCTTCGATTTATACAAAAGTTGATTTGTTAGTTAAACACAACTAATTTTAAAGCACATTGAGTGAAATAGATTTTATTTAACCATCAAGGTAGGCTCTAATTATGAAGTGATTTCATGAATTGATGACATTTTTTTATTGGAATATATTTACATACATCTCAACACATATTACACTGAAGGTCTGAGACATTCTTACAAATCTGGAGACACTGCTCCACCAAATAATCAGGAAGACACAGCTTCCAACAACCAAATGGAAGACCACTGCTCCCACAAACAACCAGACGGGAGACCACAACTCCCACTAATAATTTTTTCTCATTTCTGGCCGAAATCCAAATGCTGGATTCGAACCCACAACCAGCGCTGCTCAGATTCTTATAATGCCCGCGCTGACCAACCGAGCACGGCTCGGTTGGTATGAATTGATGACATTAGCTGCATTGAATTGGAACATCCTAAAATAAAATAGTAATGCCAACGCGACTAAGGTATTACATAAGAAGTAATCTTGTTAGTTCAGACTAAACAAATGCATTGCTTGGTTCACCTCAAAAAATTCATTTAAAATACTTTTTTTACTTTGTTTATACACTTTTTATCTAAGTGTATTTAACATAATAAATCAAGTTTTAACCTATTTTTGATATATATTTATATATATTTTGAGATTTTTAAACATCTATTAGTATATGTGTATTTAAAATACTTTTATGTTTAAAAATCTCAAAAAAATATATACACATATCTAAAAAATGCTAAAAGTTAGTTTATATGTTAAATACATTTAAATAAACAAGTATATAAAGAAAAGAGTAACAAAATATTTTAAATAAGTTTTTTGAAGTAGGCTAAGCTAGATATTTGCTTAGCCTGGGTTAACAAGATTATTCTTCTTATATTTATATACGAGTTTTGAGTTTTTAACTAATTGATAATTACTTTTGTCTTTGATAGTACTAATTGATAATTACTTGGGTGGTGTTTGTCTTCGATTTTGGCGGGGCATACATCCCATGCATGAAAACTAATTACTTGAATAATAAACAACCCCCAATGAGAAAATAATACATTCCCAAAATCAATATGATAAATGCCTCCTCACTTTACTGCAATGAATTTTAGTTTGGACAATAAATTTTTATGTTTGGTATATTTATATCTATCTCAAACGTCTATTATAATGGAGCCCTTGACATTCTTATAAATTGAAAGAGATAATTTTCTTTAATCTAGAAATCTAAAGATACAATTCCACTAAAGAAACATGAAGACTGCTTCGCCAAAAAATTAAGGAGACACATCTTCCAAATAATCAGAAGACAGAATGCCTCAAGCACCATTTAAACCCTAACCTTCTACTTTTAGGAACAATGGTGCTATGAACCTAGCTAAAAGTTGCTTGGCTTGGATAATGAAATTAGGGGTGTGTTTGGCAATAGGTAAAAAATGTCAAGTTAAAACTTTTCACTCTCCACAACTACCATATTTTTTTAATAATTTCTTTACATTTCCCTATATAACAACCCTACTTTTCAATCATTTCTACACAACTATCCATATAACTAACCTATCTATTTTAATTTTATCCTATTTACTCCTCACATTACTCCCATCACATCATATCATTTGACAATTTTTACTCTCTAAAATTTTTCTTCAAAATTTTTATTCATTCCCAAACACACCTAATATCATTGAGGATAGTGATTGATGTGTTGCTTATGTCCTTAAAAATATTTATATTTGAATGGATTTGCCTTTGTATATTTATTTGATTGTAAATACTTGACTATTTAAGGTCGGTGACTCTTGCTCAAATACAACCATTTTAAACTTTATATGAAAAAAATTATTTATATTTGACTGAAAATATAATAAATTATAGCTGCAAATAATAGCGCTATTTGCCTGCATGAGAGATTAGAGATAGACAAACCTAAATGTTGCTAAAATAAGTGTCTACATTTATGAACTTTTGTTGTGTTGTATATATTAACAAACAAAGCAACCAACTTGATTATGAAAAATAATATTTGTTGCAGTGAATGCTACCGCGTTGACCTTATTGTGACGAGTTATTTTTCAGTATTGTAATTAAGCAACATATATAATATGGCCACCTAACTGTAAGTCAACTAATTTTAATATAAAGATGACTTCACTAGATAAGAACGTCGCTTTAAAAAGCCATGGAGGTTTGGTAACTAACCTTCTCCTTTGAACCGAGTAAATTTATTTTGAACCAAGTCGTCGGAATGATTTGAAAGAAATTAATTTTTAGCCATCGATATTTTTATTCCAGCATTAATACTTGTTACGAAAACTCTAGTTTCAACAATAAATTAATTCGATAAGGGGTAGCGAAAGTGGTCGTACTTTCGTCCTGATCGACATGCAATAATATTGCCCATAATATGTCTGATACCCTTTTATAATGAATTTTATTATTCTGATAATTTCTAACTCATTTACCTCCGATATGTGAAAAAACCTTCCAGTCAAAAGGCTAATTAATTTTCTGTAAAAAAAAAAGGCTAATTAATTATGCAAAGAAAATAAAGTGGATTCGGTTATTTTTATATGGCTGTTAAGGCCTCATGGAATTACCGGAGAGTTGGTAGGAAAGTGGGGATGGAGAAGGAAAGACAAACGATCGAGAACAATAAAAATGGGGAATTGCTCCGCCGTATGAAGCAATAGAAATTTCATCCCCATCAACGTGGAATTCCAAAGCAGTTTCTCGATCGATCGGCATCTCATTTTCTTTTCTGCATGCAGGTAGTGTGAAACTGTGAATCTCAGTATACCGGCAGTACCGGCTGGCATTAATTTTCCCCGTACGAGCCATCAGCTTTCTTCGATTCTCGAGTCAATGACTCAGACTCCACAAAGGCAAGCCAGCCAATTGCAGTACCCGAATAGTAAATGCTGAAAGGTGTAGGTACTAGAAACTGCCTGGAGACTTCTATAACCGTGACGACCATCATCAGCTCGCAATTGGAGAGAAAAAGGGTAAGTGAGAGAAAACATGTATATGACACTCCAGGGGCTGCTTTCAGCAGAGTCCACAGTTGGTTTTGTTGGTCCATTTCCCGTGTGAATTTGACAGGAAAAGATCTTTGCCGAGTGCTTCAAAACGGAACCGCGGGAAATCACCGACCACAATTTGTAAGAATATATAAAAGTATAAAACACGACAAGAAAAGCAGCAATTCACGACAGTTTTTTTTTTTTCCCCTGAAAGCTTTGACTTTTTCTGTTTTTTTTTTTTTTTTTTTTTTTTAATGTTAGCTGGGACAAATTTTTGGTACCAGCATTTCAACGACAACACCATTACATTATCACGAAAATGAGAATTTTAAATCATATAAAATAGGTATAAAAGTTTTTAAATTTTTTTTTTTCTCCAGTTACCAATAGGATACTGTCACCATTTGCCATCGAGGAAAAGGAAAAAAAATCTTTGATATATTTTAATTATTTTTCTATCCTATTTTTAGTATTTTTAATTTTTATATCTTTATTTATATGGAAGTGTTTTTTATATCTTTAAATACTCAATTTATTTCCTTTGTTCTTAATCATTACTTTAATTAAATTATATAATTTTTCATTTAAAAATAATATTTCTTCAAAATTTCCCCTATTTTTTCCCTTAATACAAAACGGATCTTTATGAAATTTTTTTAAAAGATATTGTCAACATCTTTGATGCTTGACTCACCTCAATTGAGCTACAATAACAACACAGCGCAAAATTATATATGTAGCTACAATTTTCAACATCACTGGAAGAAAATTTTCTTGCCTCAGCTCCGTGTAACTCCGCCTATGGAAATTCCAATTCACCAAATCCTAATGAACGTGGAAAATTTCATGGTGTCCTTTTCTTTCCTTCAAGGTAATCGTTAATTATAAGAAAATGTATAATTTATAAACCTATACAATTTTGAACCCATGAAGGTCAATTATGCCAATAAATGAATTTTTACTAACTTAAATATTTTTGTAATTGGGCATGTTTGACATTTGAGAGAAAATGAGTGAAAAATTTTGAAAAAGTGAAAGAATAATTTGATATGATTGGCAAATAATTATAAGTAAAGAAAATAAAATTGAAATATATAGGATGATTTTATGAAAAGATATGGAGAAATGATTGAAAATATAGTTAGTAAGAAGTTAAGATGTCCTATCATATTCAAAAGCATATTGAAGAGTAAGGATTTGTTTTAAAAATTTTCCAAACGCTAAATGCTTCCAAATCACAAAGGTAAATAGGCCACTACAAGAAAATTGGTTTTTGGTAGCTCTTATTGGCAATAAAAAGCCTTTATCAGTAAGAAAAAATATATACAAAAATTTTTTTTTGCTATGATGATATTTTTACAAGTAAAGAAAATTTTTCTTACTCACAAAAAGAATTTTTTTTTCTTACTTAAGATAATGCTTTTACAATTAAAACAAAATTTGGTTGCCTAATATAAAAATATAAACTATTAGCAATCAAAATTTTTCTTACCCGTTACTATATAACATACATTACTAACTATTGGCAGTCAATTTTTTTAGCAATCAAAATTTAACATTTTGAAAACGAATTTTAATTGCCAAAAGCTGAAATTTTTTTATTCAAAAGTCGTCAAAAGGAGAATTTATTTCATTTAGAAAAATTAAATTTCTTAACGTCTATATTTTTAATCAAAATTAGATGGAAGTGTTTTTTATATCTTTAAATACTCAATTTATTTCAAATTTATTTCCTTTGTTCTTAATCATTACTTTAATTAAATTATATAATTTTTCATTTAAAAATAATATTTCTTCAAAATTTCCCCTATTTTTTCCCTTAATACAAAGCGGATATTTATGAAATTTTTTAAAAGATATTGTCAACATCTTTGATGCTTGACTCACCTTAATTGAGCTACAATAACAAGCTACAACTTTCAAAGCTACGTGTAACTTCGCCTATGGAAATTCCAATTCACAAAATCCTAATGAACGTGGAAAATTTCATGGTGTCCTTTTCTTTCCTACAAGGTAATCGTTAATTATAAGAAAATGTATATCTATAAACCTATACAATTTTGAACCCATGAGGGTCAATTATGTAAACAAATGAATTTTTACTAACTTAAATATTTTTGTAATTGGGCATGTTTGACATTTGAGAGAAAATGAGTGAAAATTTTTGAAAAAGTGAAAGAATAATTTGATATGATTGGCAAATAATTATAAGTAAAGAAAATAAAGTTGAAATATATAGGATAATTTTATGGAAAGATATGGAGAAATGATTGAAAATATAGTTAGTAAGAAGTTAAGATGTGCTATCATATTCAAAAGCATATTGAAAAGTAACGATTTGTTTTAAAAATTTTCCAAACGCAAAATGCTTCCAAATCACAAAGGCAAATAGGCCACTACAAGAAAATTGGTTTTTGGTAGCTCTTATTAGCAATAAAAAGCCTTTATCAGTAAGAAAAAATATATAAAGAATTTTTTTTTGCTTATGATGATATTTTTACAAGTAAAGAAAAATTTTCTTACTCACAAAAAGAAAATTTCTTTTCTTACCGATGATAATGCTTTTACAATTAAAACAAAATTTGGTTGCCTAATATAAAAATATAAACTATTAGCACTCAAAATTTTTCTTACCCGTTACTATATAACATACATTACTAACTGTTGGCAGTCAATTTTTTTAGCAATCAAAATTTAACATTTTGCAAACGAATTTTAGTTGCCAAAAACTGAAATTTTTTTAATTCAAAAGTCGCCAAAAGGAGAATTTATTTCTTTTAGAAAAATTAAATTTCTTAACGTCTAAACGTCTCTAGAGAATATTTATAACCATTGACTGACCAATAGAAAACACGTACATTTGTAAACAAGAAAAATGCATTTTTTCCCGTCGAAAAAAAAAATGCATTGTTGAACTTGTTGACATGGGTTAATTTGGTAAAGCATGCAACACATGTTGCTTGAAATTAAGGGTGAGATACAAGTGAAGAGTCGTGATCCTCAGGTCTCCACGCGGCAGGTAAGGTTGAGAATATTTAAAGAACCGCGGAGAAATAGTTTTTTTGAGGCTTGCATAGGGACAATCAGATGGCTAGAATGATAGATAGACAGATGTGGTCCTTTCCTTGTCCTCTCTTACACATATATTAGTGTTTGATACGCAACAATATCGTATGTCTCCATCAGCATGCGTGGTACTTCATGATACTGTCCAAATCCATTTATAGATATATAAACGCAGGCGCGGAACGCGGGCTCGACCTTGAGGTGAACAGAGGAAGCCGAGAGGAACTTACGAAGGCCTTGGACAAGCAGATCATATATGCACTAAAATAACAAACAAACGATTTGCAGAAATATGCCCTTCTTAATTTGACAATAATTGCAAATATACTCGTATAGTTTTAAAAATCATAAATAATCCCACTTAGCTCGACTATAATTACAAATATACCTATATTATTATAATATAATTATTGCATTGTCACAATGTGAGTGTATTTGCAAAAACTAAATATATTAACTTAATTTTTGAAATTCCAAATATACTTACATAGTTTATATATCTTTGCAAATATACTCATGCCGTAATGATGCAGTAACCACTATGGTCAAACTATGTGAGGTTCTTTGTAATTTTTAAAACTATGTGAATATATTTATAATTATAGTTAAACTAAGTGGGTGTACCCTTTTAAAACACCAAAGTTAAAAGTTTTGAGGGGTTGGTTCAGATGCTTCTTGATGTCATCCAAAATTATTGTTTTAGAATGGACCTATGTAATTTATTGGAGGAATGAGGAAAGGAGATTGAAATTAAAACCTTTCCCACCGCTTCTTATAATATTTATTTTTTCAAAAAATGTTATAATGTGATTTGGTGTATCAACTATTTATTATCTTATTTCTATTATTATATATTTACAAATACCATGTAACATATTTTTCATAAGATTCTTTGCCGGGTAATGTGCAAAACTTTCCACATAATTTGAGTACATACGTATTTTCAAAAATTGTCAATAATCTCACATAATTCGACTATAATTGTAAATATATCAACTCCGTCACGACACAGTTATGTCTCTATCATGGTGCTATTTGTGTAAGTATATTTACAAATATATACAAACTACGTTAGTATATTTGCAAATGCTATATAATTTGTATATATTTGCAAATATACTCATGCAATAATGTTTTCATGACATCATGAATATTTTTGTAATTATGTTCAAATTATGTAAGGGTTGTTTGCAATTTATAAAATTATGTAGGTACATTTGTGCATTTATGATCAATTACCTTAATTTTGTCTTGTTTTCTAGTTTCAATCTTTGTAAAAAATAATTGTGATCGGCTAGTTTCTATTTCATCATTAGGCACGCCCTTAACAAGGGGTTACATAAATTCAAAATTTTAAAACCAATTCCATAGAATTTAAAGTGTTTGGCTTTGTTCTTTCTATTTTTACTTACTATTCCCTATTGTATATAATTTGACCTCCTCAATGAAAAAAATTTCATATTGTATGATATCATTTATTTTATTGTACTAACAAGAATCTTCTAAATCCAAGTACTAAGTGAGTATAATTGCTTTATAACAGTATTAATTTTCCAACTCTACGTGCTTCATTTCTGACTTTTATTGCTGAACAGAGCCTGATTGGCAATATATGGAATTTTCTGCATAACATACGATTCTGCCGCACGCAGCAGCTCAAAATTAGTTGATACGCACGCACGCTTTCTTTGTTGAAACCGGAGTTGAATCAACATGTGAAACTTAAATGGCTCAATTGAAATAAGCATTTCATGTGATTCATAGTTTCATACCACGTTTATCTCCTTCGTGTTTCAGTACTGACAAAGAAGTTGGTGTTTATATTAATAGACAGAGCAACTAAAGTATGGTAGAAATACAAAACAAATGCGTTTGCATAAAATTATATATAGTTTGACTGCACATGCATATAATATTTTTAATCATTGTCTCTAAGTCACTATAAGTCAGTCACGAGAGTTTAGAAAATTGTCCCCAAATGGTTATTTTTTATTTTTTTACAACAATATTCCTTATACTATCATCGCTTAAAGTTAACTTTTAGCGACAATAATTATTTACGTCATTAGTTTCTTTTAGACAAAAAGTTCTAATTGTTGTTGATCATTGATCAAAAGTATGTTGCAAAATATGACTTTCTTGCATTATCTTCTTATTTATACACAATATAATTGCATTTGTAGAATATGGTAAAGGATCTACGTAGCCACAGCTTTGCTGCAAATAATGTTGACAATATATTGGTAGTATAGTTGGCGGAGATATGATTTTGTTAGCCCGGGCAAACTAAATGCAACTATTAGCCCTCGTTAAAAACCCAATTCATTTTTATCTTTTAGTTTTTATAAAATTAATAATATGACTATATTTAATCTATAAATCAAATTTTATGTTTTTGAAAATGCATATATTTTTTAGAATTTTTAAATAAAGGGATATTTTAGTCATTTTGAGAGAGAAATATATTTTTATCATATCTCAAAATGGTAAAACTTAGTTTATAAATTAAACACATATAGATTAACGGTTTTGTAAAAACAAAAAATAAATTTTTTTTTACCTCAGGCTAATAGTTACATTTGTTAGCTTGGGCTAGTAGGATCATATCTTGGCTACCTTTACTATTATATATGTATTTATAGGATAATTTGTAAATATATCTATATATTTTGATCATAATAGTAGATATATCTTTGCAATTTTAGAAATTACAAATAACCCCCGTATAATTTGACCACAACTAAATATATATTCACACTATCAGAATGTTGTCACGGCATGGGTATATATAATATGCTAAAACTATGTAAGATTATTTATAATTTAAGAAACTAAGTGGCTTTATTTGCAATTTTGGTCAAATTATGTAGACATATTTGCAAATTACCCATCTTTATATGAAACATAATTGCATATAAAAAATTTTCTTGTAATTATTGTAGTCAAGCGTAAATCTTAGTTGTAAATTTTCTCCTTAGCAAAATAAAAAAAGTAATATCCAAGTAACTTTAGGAAAGTGTGTTTTAAGGAGTGAAGTAGTTGCATCTACCTTCTGAAATCCCCGCTTCTACAACGCACTACATATCATGAGAAGTATGTTTTTGTAATTTAGAAATTAAACAAAAGCGATATTATAAAATGGCACGAACAACCATTTTAAAGAGTTCCACTTCTATACAATCAGAAATTTTTTTATACAACTTCATTCATTTTTACACCTTAATGATTATGGAAAATTTACGTAACTTTTGCTTTCATCTAAATTAAAGATGTGCATAAGTAATATATATTCTTTGTAAATAATGAGAAATAGTTAAATTCATTCACATATGCCTTATAATATAACAATTCTTTATAGAATTATTTATCCACATATTAATGATATTTTAAATAGTTTAATTATTAAAATATAATTTTAAAATTTATTATATTAATTTTAAACATTTTTGGATGAGACCTATACACAATAATATTAGACAAATGATATTATTTTCAGACCAAATAAGTGATTCTAGATACAATACATAAGTGGATTTCCTATTAATCATCAAGGTGGAAAAAGTAAATAGGATAACATAGATATGAAGTTTCATAGAAGTGGAACTAAACTTTATATATATTTTTTGATGAAAAACTAGACCTTATATATTGCTAGTGTATAATATACTCTTGACATATTGGAGAAATAAAGGGTCAGATGAAATACTTTAAAATCCTTTGTTTAAAAAAATTTAGAACGCTTTCCATTGAAAGTTTTTTTTTTTTGATATTTTATATACATCTTGACATCCTAATATTATAATGGAGTACACTCACACCCTCATATCATAGAGAAATTTTTTTTCTAAACCCACGCCATAGGTGGGAAATTATAAATCTCCACAATAGTGGGGAATTGTAAACTCCCACTGTAGGAAGACTAATCTGCAAAAACCACCTATGATGCATGGTGGACGGCAGCATTCTAACCACACCCGGCCACCAGCAGGCCTGGGTGGTTACCACAACAAGGCGTCGATGGTAGAAAGTACTTTTCCATTGAAAGGTCTTGATCGTATGAATTGTGAATCATTTGGTGTAATTACAAGTGGCGGGCACTGTGGGTCTTCAAGGGTCATTTCGTCTTCCACCAAAATTTTACATGAACTATACAAAATTGCTGAAAACATGTTTTCTACTACTTCCTAATTAACGAATGACACTAACGGCATATTATTAAAAGGGCATCGGTTCAGCTGTAGTGGTAAAATCTGCTGGCTTGGAAAGCAACAGGTCGCAGGTTCGAATCCCTCCAAAGTGAGAGAGAATTTACAAAACAGTCCTCGAGTGGTGGGAGTTTACAATTCCTCCTAGCGTGAGGATTTCATTAAAATTTCCCCTAGTATAGGGGTTATAGGAAAATTTTCATTTGTGTTGTGAGGGTTGTAAATGTACTTAATTGTAATATTAGTTTCACGTTGTATAAAAAATCCCAATAAAAAAGGGTTCCACTTCATTATAAAATTTTATTAATGATAAGACGTGTTCTGGGCTCATCTTTGTAGTGTTCATCACTATAAGGAAGTTGGTTTTTTACAACCATCATTAGCAACCAAAAAGCTTTATTGACAAGAAGAATATGCACGCTAGAAATTCTAGAAGAGATTGTACGGGGTTGAGCGCTGTCCTAAGAACTAGGGATGAGAGATTCTTGGCGGGAAGGAGCTGGAAAATTGAGGGGTAGTGGATACTTTAACGATAGAAAATGAACTGCTCAAATCTAATTGGTTTGCTCAATGAGGAGGTGCGCCATTTCGGCATCAGTGGGCACCGGTATCTTTGACATAAAAATGCAGGCAGAGGCAATACAGAATGTGAAACTTTTGCATGTCTTAAGGGAGGGCAATTAGGTTGCTTATGTTCTTGTTGCCATCATGTCACGCATTGACTCTTCAAGTTTATTGTGGTGGGAAAATCGACCAAATCAGCTTGTCAATACTTTGTATATAGACTTTTATGGTTCTCCTGTTGAACGAAACTCACTCTTCTTTTTCAAAAAAAAATTTAATAATCGTTAGCGTTGTTTAGAACAGTTAGCATGAGGCATTGTCCCTATTTGCAGGGGTCTGAGTTGAATCCCAGTTGTCCATGTTTTGGAACTAAATCTCCATATTCTTTGTGTAGGAGTTGTCTCTTTTACCGATGGACTTTAATATAAGTTTAATATGCTGTATGAGGTGGTTTGTATATATGTAACATAAAATTTTTTTAATTATCATTATATATATGATATATAACGTCAACCATTAGCAAGTAGCAACAGAATTTTAACTTTTTGCAAAAAAAATTTATTAGTTGCCAAAAGTTAAAAATTTTGCGGTGTATATATCATTTCAAAAATAAAAATGTCATTTTTTTAAAATTTTAAAATACTAAAATACTATTGAATTTTAAAAATCCATAAAAAATCTAAAAATATCCAAAAATGGTAAAAATTGATACATATGTTAAATACACTTAAATTAATAGTTGTGTAAATTTTTTTTTAAAAAATAGCCTTGATGCACCCGGATGCACAGGACTTAATCTTGCATCATTGGCTGCCCACCCGGGGGCAGCTAAAAGCTCTTGCATGTACGTGATTTTTGTCAACATCAGTTACCATACAAGTATGAGAAGATAGCCTTGAACTTTTGTGCATCTACTTAAACCCGAAAAAAGAAGTCATCTCGATCTAGTGGCCCCTATCGCTAGCCAGATATTTATTTGCCTGGAGACAACACTTTCTTTTTTCTTTCCCGGTTGTGGTTTCTCTTATTTTAGAAATTGTCGCTTCCACCGCTCATCTTTGAGGACCAATCTAGTGCAACCCGTATGCGCTTAGGTTCACCAGGGTGCGAAAATCTATTTTCTTTTATTTTTTTGAAATATTTTTATAAAAATGTTAATCTAGGTGAATTTAACACATGTATAAATTTTTATCATATTTGGAGATTTTTAGATATTTTTTTGAATTTTTAAAATATTATTATTAAAAATTGATACATATGTTAAATACACCTAAATTAACACTTTTATAAAAAAATTAAAAAAAATAAAGAAAATGAGTCAAATACACATGGATGCACTACAACTAAGTGCACCCGAGTGCATTAAAAAATGTCCCCTCATCTTTTGCTAGAGAGATCTTATTTACAATGGGCTTATCTCATTAACCCAAGCTCACAAATGTAGTGTAATTTAAATTGTCGTTGAATTTTAAAAATTTTAAAAAATCTAAAATTTTTTAAAAATAGAAAAAATCGATACACATATTAAATATATTTAAATTAAGATTCTTTTGAAATTTTTTTAAAAATTAATAATAAATAGGTTATTTAAAATCCAAAAAATATATACATTTTTTATTACTAGTTTCATAAAAAATAAAAAATGAGGTATATAGTCTCGGCTAACAGTTGGATTTATTACCAGTTCTTGGAGGCTATGAACTTCTGCCCAGTGTGGATCAATTGGCTGTTATGCTGCATCACCACGGTTAGTTATCGCGTCAAGCTCAACGGCTTCAAATCCAGGCTCTTCCATCCTCAGAGGGGATTGCGGCAGGGGGACCCGTTGTCTCCGTACCTGTTCCTACTGTGTGCGGAGGGGTTGTCGGCGCTAATCTCCTCTGCGGTGGCTCGGGGTTCTCTGCATGGGATCAGAATCAATTCCCGGGGACCCTAAATTTCTCACTTGTTTTTTGCAGACGATGCTCTCATCTTTCTGAGGGCGGAAGATATGGAAATCATGCAATTCTTGGAAATTCTCAGAATCTATTCCGCCTCATCCGGCCAGTTGGTGAATGTGGACAAAACGGCACTTTTCTTCAGTTCAAACATGAAAAGATGGGAAAGGGAGGCATGGTCTTCCAAGCTTGGGTCCCAGGGGTTCGAAGTTCAAAACTATCTTGGTCTTCCGGCGTGGTTGGGAAAAGCTAAGAGTTCGATGTTCAAGGGTATTAAGGATCGCATCTGGCACAAAATTCAAGGATGGAAGGGGCGCCTTCTGTCATGAGGAGGGAAGAAGGTGCTCATTAAAGCGGTCGCTCAAGCTATCCCATCCTATGCAATGAGTGTCTTTTTACTCCCACAGTCGTTTTGTCAGGATATTAATGGGATGCTGAGAAAGTTTTGGTGGGGGGAACACGGGGATAATCAGAAAATGTGCTGGGTGGCATGGAAGGACATGTGTGTGGCCAAATGTGCGGGGGGAGGGGGGGGGAGGGGGGTTGGGGTTCAGAGATCTCCACGCCTTCAATTATGCTCTTCTTGCCAAGCAAGTCTGGAGATTATCATCAAATTCGGCTTCTTTCTGCTTCAAGGTTTTAAAGGCTAAATACTTTCCCCAATGTGATATCTGGGACTGCGTGCCAAAGCAGTCCGACTCGTTCACCTGGAAAGGCATTCTCAAGGCGTGTAACAGGATTAAGGAGGGTTGCAGGTGGAGGGTTGGGGATGGAAGGAGGGTCTGCTTCTTCATGGACGATTGGATGGACGGGGGGGTCTGCAAGGCGGGGCCGCTTCCATTATCCATCCCTGATGATGTTCCGGTTTGTTATTTTATCGACGCAAGGACTAATACTTGGAACAAGGAGCGGGTCTTGGCTGCAGTTGGCGAAGAGAGGTGGCTATCTGTTAGCCGTGTCCCCCTTCCCCGCTATCCGGTCGAGGATAGAATCTTCTGGAAATATGAGGCGACTGGTCAGTTTTCTGTTAGGTCGGCACACAGATGGCTTATGGCGGCAAATGGGAGCACGCTTTCTTCCGATAGTCTTAAGGCTATTTGGAAGTCTGGGCTGCCGAGCAAGATCATGATTTTTGGGTGGCGCCTCTTCAGGGATTCTCTTCCAACCCTATGTAACCTCTCGCGTAGGGGTGTTGATGTGAATCCATTTTGTTTCTTTTGCTCGGGGGATATGGAGGATGCTAACCATTTATTTCTGAGGTGCGATAGTATTGTATGTTTTGCTAGAAGATTTATGCCGACAGGCCATTTCGTGCCCACGGTGCAGGATATCATGTGTTTCCTATCTTCTAAGGGCAGGTGCGAAGAGCTGACCCTTTTTGTTGTCTTCTGCTGGCGGGTTTGGTTCTTGCGAAACAAACTGAAGGCTGAAGGGGCTCATCCTGTGTTTTCTGACATTCTGCCTTGGTGCCTGGATTACATCGAGCAATTGAGGCGTGTTAAGTTTCTCCATCAGGCATTCAACTTGGATACTCCGCTTGTGCCCAGATGGACAAAACCACCAGATGGAACTTTCAAGATAAATGTTGATGCTCGGTGTGTGGCGGGTCGGGGAGCCTCTAGTATTGCCGCTGTTACCAGGGACTCTCGCGGCTACTTTATTGCTGCTTGGGGTCGGAGATGGTTGGGAGGGGGGGAGTCTCCTCTTTTGTTGGAAGCAAAAGCTTTTCTTTTTGGTATCAGGTGGGCCTTGCACCTCAAGCTTCGTATGGTCCAAATCGAGTCGGATTCACTTCTCCTATGCACTTATCTGACGAACGCCAGCCACATATTCTCTCCAGCGGGTCATTTAATCGACGAGATCAGATCGATTCTCAGCGCCAATACCCATATATCTGTCAATCATGTACTAAGACAAGGAAACACTGTGGCCCACGCTTTCGCGGATCGGGCGTCTGTCTCTGTATTGGATGATGTGTCCTGATGGGGTAACCCCCCACAAGATATTGTTGTGAAAATTTATAATGACAATTTTTTGGCAATGAATTCTGCGGATTACTCTGTCCCGAACCCTTTCCAAAATGGGGGGGGGGGGTCGGGGTAGAGTCATTCCTTTTCATCAAAAAAAAAAAAAAAAAAAACAGTTGGATATATTAACCCAGACAAAAAACCTCACAACTCCTTTATCTAGTTTTGAATTTTTTATACTTCAATTCTCATTTGCAAATGTTAACTTGGGATCGTCGTAAACCCCATCTAACATTCTAAACTAAACTGAATTAGAAGTCATTATACTTAGAATAAAATCGTAAGATTGTAATCACAGTTCAGTTTACCAATTAAATAGTTATATTATATTAGTTCTCCATTGTACGTAAAACGATATAGAGATAATAACAAAAGTTATTTTTAATATCCTTTTTATATTCGTGGTCGGTTAATTTTAGGCCATATATCCAAATCGAAAATATTCGGCCTAAATTACTACGAGGGTACAAAACCAATGTATGCCAGCTGTAAATGTTAGGGTGCTTCCTTTTAACGCCGCGATCTTAACTAACATGAGAGTACATTGGCCTAAGCTATCAAGATTATAAACCAAATTCAGATCGCAAATAAACTTATAAAGTGCATAGGATAATATCTCAGAAAGGCTAGTCCAAAATATCTTAGTAGCACGTCCGCCCGACAGAAATGTCAGTGACCAGTATCGTGTGTTTGAAGCTCGGTCTCCACAGGTGTGGAATGTTTATTAATTTTCCCATGAGTGGAAATGTTTACAGTTTTCTTATAACGTTGGAGTATTTATAAAAAAATCCTTCAATTGTATGAAGGCTAAATGTGCTTGATTGTAATTTCAGATATTATACTGTATTTAAATGTTAATAAAAAAAAACTAGAAGAAGATAAAAGGCTCTCTGTATAATATCTTAAAAAGGCTAGTCCAAAAGTAGGGGGAGAGAGGGACTCTTTACTGCGTTGGACGGCATTATATCCTGCGTAGCCAACCAGCCATAGGTTCAATTAATGATTTGGGTGCGATATTTCAACCATCGATTGGCCCACTAAATGGACGGTACAGATGGGTTTGGCATGTGAGAATGATTATAGTCAGCAACAAATGAAATTACCATGATTTACCTACCCAAACTTGTAACCTTGCATGCATTTGAGAGCTGGGACTTAGGACTTCACTTCCACCAATCGTTTCCGTTGCCTTTCGATTATTTTGATCAATGCTATGCTGCTAGCTTGCTCTCTTCATTCAGTCAAAAGCAAGCACTTTTAGCTGGTGGGTATTTCTAATGGAACTTAATATCTAGATTAAAAGCAATTTCTCATAACAAAGAATTACGGTGGCCCACAAACAAGTACTTGTTTTCCTTCTTGTCATGGATATGCTTATGCCTAATAAATTATTTCAAGTAAAGTAAGTCATATCTTCCCATGGCGTGCATTTCATGGCGAGGAACTCTACAAGCTTTTTCTAATTGCCTTTTTTTTTTTTTATTGGTACAATTACATATATCTCAACACATATTATACTTGAAGATCTGAGACATTCTTACAAATATAAGGGACACATGTTCCTAAAGAAATCTGGAGACACAGCTCCACGAAAGAATAAGGAAGACACAGCTTCCGACGAACCACCTGAGAGACCACCTGCTCCCACACTCCACCGTCCGGGAGACCACTTTTGCTCCCACGCTTGTTTTTCCGCCCGCGCACGCATTTCGCGCCCCGCGCGATTCGAACGTCCGCTCTCCAGCCGGCGCGCATTCCGCGCCCCTGACACCGACTCGGTTGGTTTCTAATTGCCTTTGGGTGCGAGTCAATGGCGAGATCGCCTTTCTAGAATATTTTTGACTGCTTTCCGCCTTGGAAAGGGCTGATGGAATCATATGATGAGCTGCTGGTCCAAACGTCATCTGCTCCAGTGACTTGTGACGTTGCCTGGTCAAGCGAACGCTTGCCTTGTGATTCACGGCGGAACCTCTGAATTCAACTGTAGAATTAAGAAAAGCTTGGTGGAATTAATACAAATCTATCTTGATTAACATCATCCTAAAACACCCACAAAATCAACGACGCTCTTGTGGTCTTAATGAGGTGGAGATAAGTCATTAGATTGGTTTGAGAATGGGTGTAATCCCTGCCAACCCAAATCCATTTTTGATGAAATTGGATTGAGAATATCTAAATTTAGATTATGATTCACATAAAAAAATTTAGGTTATGATGATTACGATTGAGCTCTTTGTAAATTTTTTTTTGATTAAAGTAGAATTGATTTGGGAACTGAGATGTTATCCCTACATCTACAATTTACTTCAAAAAAGAAAAAAAAAAAAAAAGATTGCTGTTGCGGATAGGGCTTGGGTCCGTTGGGTCGTCCAAGTAAAGCCCGGGCCTGTGCCATTGGTGTGCATGGTCCCAACCTTACAGAGAGGCCCAGGTCAAACAGGTGGATGCCCATTCCATGCGGAATCCTCTGGCAGTTTTGAAGGCCATAATTGCTTTAGTGCCTCAACACCACTACCTCAGTTTCTGTGATGTAGTCAGCCACTGTTTGATATGAAAGATTAGAAATTAGCAAAAAAAAAAAAAAAAACTGTGATGGAGTGCAGTGCCCTTTCAGATTAGAAAGGAAAGGAAGTAAACAAGAATGAAAAAGAAGAGATAGGGTGAAGAGATTATGCCAAGAATATTTTTAATTAGGCACAAGTAGTCCACAGTACAGGCTAGGTGGGCTGCCGAGTTCGGCACAGATATGTATAGCAGCCATCCAACATGTATTGCATCATTAAATAATAATGGATTATGTATTACATCAATGGCTTATAAAAGAATAAGAATGTTCAACCCCAGCAGCTTGACTGAAGGGATGGGCGTAAGGCATGCCTCAAAGAACTGATATGCAGATTCACGTTCGTCATCTCCAAGCTACGTGCTTTGTTTTGTACAAAAACATGACTCTGGTATCTTCAGTTCAGTTAGTTTCTTGTTGGAAAGCTTTATCCTGGATGCTGTCCTCTAGCAACTATTTGTAGCATTTCCTCGCCTCTAATATAAAGCAAGGACTTCGGCACATGAAGTTGGGCTGCAGTTGTATGCACCCAGGTGCATTGAGCCTCAACGCACTCCCGTGCATACAACCATTTTTTTTATATTTTTTTTCGAATTTTTTTTTACAAATCAGTTAATCATATTTATCATATACAACCATTTCGGCCATGTTCACCACCTACTCCCCTTTGTGCCCTGGAAATTTTGGCACGCAGGAAGAGGTAAACAATTGTCAATGATAATTTCACACAAGCTAACATGTTTGATTAAGCATGTTAATTAAGAAGGATTTCCATCCAGCTGGAGCAAGGTGAATGTATTGGACCAAAGGAAAAGGCACGTCCGGAATTCATATTTGCCTCAGGAAAATTACAACCCCTGGAAAATGATTGAATCTGGATTATTGCCCAAATTTTCATCGATTGTCACTTCAAGCAACAGCGCATTAAACACCGCATAGTAATCTCCAACGCCATCATCAGGTCTGCAAACACACAGAAAAGACCAATAATACATTTTCTAGTAATACTGCGAGATTGATTTTTTTAATAAGGAATGATCTTATTAGCCCGAGTTAAGCAATTGCTTAGCTCACTTCAAAAAATCCATTTGCAATAATTTTTTTTTGTTTTTTTCTTCGTACACCTGTTTATATAAGTGTATTTAACATATAAACCAAAATTTACTATTTTTTGATATAAATTTTTTAAAGATAAGAGTATTTTAAACATAGATATACGTATAGATGTTTAAAAATCTCAAGAAAATATATAAACATATCCAAAAATAGTAAAACTTAGTTTATATGTTAAATACACTTAGACAAACAAGTGTATGAAGAAAAAATATAAAAAAAAATTGTTGTAAATGAGTTTTTTAAGATAGGCTAAGCAAAATATTAACTTAGCTTGGACTAACAGTATCACTTCTCTTTTTTAATGCACAAAGACTTCACAGGAATATATTCACAAAAGAAAATAACATATTCTTGTAAAAATTGGCCGCCGTGTTATTGTCGTCACATCATTATCACATTGATTTCAGACCAGTAAGCAGTAGACTGCAACTAACTTATCCCTTTAAATAATAGCCAATAGGCAGTGAAATTTGTTTTTATATTTTTGCCTGCTACAGCCATTCCGCGAAGTAACCTTTACTACAACTTGGCACGTATGGCCAATTGCATTTTGTGTCATCGATTCTTTACACAGGGTTCTGTCGACAACTAATTGATTAGAACATAAAACGGCATGCAGATATGCTCGCGATATTCTTTGGTAGCCCAACATGAGGTTCAGAACATGGTTAATTTTTCCTCACTATTCTGGAATATACAGAAGCTGATGCTTAATCTTTTGGTCAAAGCTGCCAAAAGATGGAAACAAGCACAATGGACAAAGTGGTTTCCAGACCTCAGTTACCAAATTTCAGAGTAACAGGATCATCATGATCTCTTAGAAGTCTACCATCATGACATTTGGATTCTAGGAAAATGGTGTCAGAATATTGGTGTCCCTGTGGTGCTGTCTGCATAGCAATCCGTGACGACATAAGAAAAACAGTTTATGCAGATTGTACCATACATATAACGTATGTCAATGGAGTCGACATTAACTGGACTTCAATAAACCACATTCTCATGAGGTATAATTCTGATTGCACATGGGCAGGGACTGAATCAATGATGTTCTTGTGAAATTTTTTTCGTGATAGTGGTTTGTCTTTCTTCCTACTGTCAGTGAGCCAGTCTCTAATTGACAGCATATGTGATCTGTTTTCTTCCTTTTTGTTGTGGTGTCAGATGCAATTGGCAAGGGAGACTGGTGGGTTCATCTGTTTTATGATTTAGGAAACTAAATTTAAGGTTGGATTTTTTAAAAAGTTTTGCTGATGACACTTTTTCTGGGCCAAATTCATACAGGTTAGCAACTCAAAAAGGTTTGGGGAGCCCTCAGGCGATCCTAGGATAGAAAGTCAAAAGATTCATGACCATGAAACTCGGCCTCTTGCCAACTGATACAGTTCGAAGTGCGGAGTTGGTCTGGAATCAATTCTCCATAGAGCATCTTCCACAAAGGTTTATTGTGTAGAACTGCTTGTTGGGGTGCAGCATTTTCAGTCCTTCTCTTTAATCTCTATGTTGGAAGGAGAAATAGTCACAAATTTACGAGGCATGCAATGTTCATTTTCTTCAAGTTAGTTTTGAGCTATTAGTTTCGCGTTAACATCTCTCAAAGTCACTATTATCCAAAAGCCTTCCTTGGACACACAAATGCTTATCTTTTATCAGATGTGGGACACATCCAACACTGCTAACCTGAGGCATGCTGAAACATCCACATGGGCTGTGGCGACCCATGCTCCAACATTCCCTCTCCTTTCCGTAGTCCCTGGCAGCATAGCAGTGGTGGTCCCTTTCTTTCCTTTCCCACGAGGAGGAAAACGTTGGGCAGATCCAACCAAGTTATGGATAGGCTTGGATTGAGCCTATGATCATGACATTGAGATATATACAGCAGCGATAAAATTTTCATGTACGAAACAGGTTGGTTTTAAAAAATCGTTATTTGCCTTCCAATCCAAAAATGTGGGGTATAAGATACGGACGGTTTTGAGGCCAGAACTTTCCTTTCCTGGATTGAATGGTCGTGACTCATGACTACTCCTGCCGAGCCCAGCAGCAATGGTGGCCCATGCACCGCTCATGATGGAATATGCTGGCGCAGAAAGTCAAAATTATTACATTTTCATCATTGTTCGAGTCTTGTCCATAGAATCCAATGCTGCCGCGAGCAGCGAGTCACGTCGACGGAGGCTTGCAAAATTCCAACAATGAAATAAAGATCTGGTCCCAGCCCTCATTCCACAATCTCCATTTTCACACCACCATCTTGCTGGTTGGGATGGGCCACCTTCTCACCCATGAACTTTTCCTTCTCTTACTTGGGCCATTGCATGCAAATATTATATATCATGCACTACAACCAAAGAATTTAACTTTCGTAAGTTTATTCGTTATCATTTATTTTTATAAATTATAATTTTATTAGCACCATTCTTTGTTCTCCTGTCACCAATTCATGCTAAACCAGAAAGATTTCCTTGAAACAAACTCTCAAAATTTTCGATGTAACTGCATCAGTTTGAGCTCCATCATGATGCCATTGGTTTTTTCTTGTTAAATCAAAATCAGCCAGTCTAGCTATATATATCGGGCTGTGATGATTTGCGCCGGGCACAGACATCATTTTGCATTTGGCTAGAAAACTCTCTAAGGGTGTTTTTGTTTAACAACAAAACTGTTTCAACAACAATTTTTTACTCTTTATAGCTACTGCATTTTTTAATTATTTCTTTAGTTATTCCTATTAACTATTATATTTTTCAATCATTTCTTTACAATTGCAAACACAACTAATATATTTATTTTAACTTTATTCTCTATTATTATCCTTATCATATGACATAATCTTCTCTCATTTTAAAAACTTTTACATAAAATTTTTTTCATTCAAAAGTTCAATCAGTTTCTAAACACTCCATCTATATCTTCCTCCCAAATTTTAAAATAAAATGCCAGATAAATTTTTAAAAATATATCAAAATTTACAAGGGGTAAAAATATAAGCAAGGCTCGCACGTGGAAAAAATTCAAAAAATAAAAAACAGTTTTTACAACCAGACGCATTTCCTGCAAATTAGAACTGTTATGGTTATAAGGATAATCTTAAAAGTTATGATTGTCATGACACCCTGACTTCGTTTAGTAATATGGGCAGCGGAGAGATGAAAAGTGAGATTTCTTAAAAACCGTGAGGATGATATGATATGGTACACGCAAAGTAAGAATAAATAGGATAATTAAATTGCATTATGATTCAATGTGCCCTTGCATATTCAAAGTTTCTGGGCGTGCTTGTATCGAATAGAACCATACGTATTTTTCATGCCAAAAATAGCCCAACCTCATTATTGCTTTGGTATGTCATTCAAGCTTTCAGCCCCCGAGCTCTCATTACCAAATGGTTGGCCCATTTATGTGTCGATCCATCAGAAACAGGTTACTACATATTCATTTGGGTCAATTGTCAACCCCAGGCGAAGCAGGTTCATATAATTATTTAAATGGCGCCATCCATACCTTTGCCCAAAAAAATATTTTTTATTTTTTTTATTTTTATAGAAGTATGTGCTCTATCTAGATCTCACGCCTGTGAAATTTTATAAGTTTTTAAATTTTTGGTATATTTTTTCGTTTTGAAAATAAAAAGATATGGATACACGAATCTATTATTATTTTTGAAAATATAAATAGTAAAATTTTTTAAAAATTGCTGCCTAACCGAGGGCCACACTTCTAAGAAAATAACAAATTTAGCCAATGAATGAGTAATTTACGGACCACCATATGTAATTGGCATGCTTATTTAAAAAGTAGGCTGTATTGTATTAAAGATCGAGTCTTTTCATTCATATTTTAGATCTAGCTAATCATAATTGCTCATTAGTTATGTATGTACCAAAGCACAACCATTTATATAAGTATTTATGTAATTTAAGATCCCATCTGACCGATTTGGTGAACTGGTTGCATGAAGCTGTCCATTTAGAATGTTTTTATATGCAACCGGCTTCTTTTATATTTAAATTTTTTTTTAAAATCGAGAGGCTAAAAATAGTTTGATTACACTTTCATGTAAGCATGATTCATCTTGAACCTAGCCTAGCAGCAACGAGTTAGCCGGTAGGACTACACACAGTTACTATCGTTGGAGCATTTGCGACCTTGTTACTTGTACGGTTGAATTTTTTTATCGTGTTATTTTCTATTTTTGATTGTATCGTGTTATTTCCTTAAAAAGTGGTTAATAAAGTAAGTCATGTTAACTAACTTCGAACATTAAACACCTCACTTTTTAAACTATGTAACTTCTTTAAATTTTAAGATTTTGATCAATGATGAAAAATCTAATCTATTCATTATATTTAATATCGTTTGTTTAGTGAAGAGACAAAATTCCATCTAAATCAAGTATGCGTATGATCACATTTGCTTAAAAATATATATTTATGTAATTATAAAAACGTGTATATTCATTCACAAATGTGTAAATTTATTCATATAGAAATAATATTTTTGATGGTTTAGATGTTGAAAATATTATTTTAAAATTGATGTTTTATCATTAAATTATTTTATTATATCGATTTTATACATTTATAAATTAGACCTAGTTACAATGATACTAAATAAATGAGAAAGTTTTCATGATAATATAAATGATATTAAATACAACGAATAGATTTTTCATTAACCATTAAGATTTTAAATATGAAAAAAGTTTAGAAGAAAAAGAATTTCATATAAATTGGACCGCTTATACATACTCATTTTAACAATTTAATCATCTAATTGGCGACGGTTATTAATTAGTTGGCACCTGTGTTTTGAATACTTACGAAATAGATTCTAAAACCTTTAAAATATTTTAAAATAAACCGGTTAATACTGCAAGCAAAGTTCACACACGTGACCACGTTTTTACAGCTAAAGGTATGAGTGAGAAAGTGATAATGATTAGGCGTCTGTTTTTTGCATTTCGTACTAATTTTATGCCTCTTCTTGGGGTTAATTCCATAACTTATACCTATATTTATAAATATAACAACATATTTATAAGGTGGCACAGGTGACTCGTAAAATTTAAATATGACAATGATGTTAGGTTTTGTAAGATAATATAGTAAATTTTTTAAATGACAAAAATACCCTTATCATTTTCTAATGTAGTAAAAGGAATAATTGTGTGCACATAAGAGTTATTGAATGTGACCAATTAAAAAAGAGTTATTAAGTGTGCTTTTTCTTTGTGTTTTTATATCATTTGTATTAATAGTTTTATAACATATAATAGGATATCGTCTTTTTACTTTTAGCGAGGAAATATTATAATTTCACATCACTTTTAATGTCAGCTTTAATGACATTGTCATTTTTTAAAAGAACTATGACATTGTCATATTTAAAACGAAAGGTAAAATATGTGGTCATCTATGCCATTTTCATAAATATGTAGTTATATATGTAAATATAGGTCATATTTAGAATTAACCCCGCTCTTCTCCCACATAATTTGGTATGATATGACATTTTTCCTATTTAATAAGTTATTTTTTTATCATCATCATCATCCCTATATTCTAATATATTTTCATAATTTTCTATAAGGTCGGGCTGCAAAAAGCATCAACTGCATCTGGTTGAACAATATATTTTTTTGGGTTTTGAAATTTTTTATAATTATGCGTTCTCCACTTACTTTTCTTTTCTCTACAATTTCAAAAATTTATACGGTATTTTATTCTATTTCTGAAAATAAACAAATATGCATGGATTCATGCGTCGCGCGCAGTAACTACATTTTCCGGTCAGACGTAAATTATCATGCCCCATTTCTAAGCATGCTCTCTTATTCACTGTATGTTTATTATCTCTATTATGTTACATCATTTTTTTCAATTTTTAAAAATTTCCCCAAAAAAGATTTTTTCCATTTTTTATTCATTACAAAACACATGTTAATCGTATAGAGAATAAGAATTACAATAAATGAGGAAGTTCTACAGAAAATGATTGATAATATGGATAATACTAAAAAATGGGGAAGATTATAAATTAGCTTAGATATCAAATTATAAAGTGTGTAAAAGGAGCGAAAATTTTTTCCCTAAAGACCAAATGGATAATGTGCCCTGAGATTAGCGTATTTATAGAAAAATTCTTCCACCGTTTAAAGATTGTGAAAAGTGTTTGATTATAATATCAATTGTCACAGTATATAAATACCAATAAAAAAAAGTAGGGCTAACAAGACCAACTCTCATTTTAAAAATACTCCGAATAGATACACTAATTCATAATCATGCAAAACTACATAGTTTATCTTGCAAACACCCCTAAAATATCCAAAAAAAAGTAAGTAGCTGCCAATCCTGAAAAGTTCAACTTAAACTATTATAATGACGACTGGATTTAATGTTGGATTAGGTGAAGATGGAGAATTTTTTTGTTTCTTTTTCCTGGGAGGTTCCGTACATCTGATTGCATGACACGTGACTAATTTATTACTTCGCGGGATCAGCTTTTTTAGATGGGCCATGTGATGGGCCAAAATATTTGAGCTTGTTGTGGTTGTCACATATAAACATTCGGTTTGAAAATCAGTCTTATGTTTGGAGGCCTCCAAATGGAGGAAAAAGTAAATTCTGAAACAGAAAAAGAATAAAAAGGAAGAGATTGAGTTGTAATGAGATGATGGAAGTTAATAGTCCAAATTTAAACAAATAATGAGAAAAAGACCGTAGAATGGAATAAGAGGTATTTTCTCCCAAACCTATGAATTTTGTAATAAATTGCTTCTATATCTATGATTTAAAACTTATTGTAAATAGCCAACCATCATGCCAAGTTAAAAATATCTTTGGCCGCCATCCGGCAATCAGGTGTTCGAATAGGGTAAGAATGTTGTTCCCTTGGTATTTATATGAGAGATACCTCTCCTTATTTGCTAAATGAGAGCTCATATATCTTCCAAATTGATAGATAAGAGCACATTATCTCTCTATTTGGAAAATCAAAAGAATGTCTCAGGACTTGTTATTTCTCTATTTGGAAAAATCATAAGAATGTGTCAGGGCTTGATTATAATATAAATTGAGATGAATATAAATGCATATCAATGAATAACTTATTGCAACTATACCTATAGATATTTAAAATATTTGCAGTTATACCTTTAAAAAGTTTCAACTTCTTAATGTTTATAGATACTATCAACTATTTAATAAATCGAAATTATCTATTATATATTAATGTGAATTTAGTTACTATATTAAAAATCATCATGATTGGATTACTTGGTAGACACTATTAAATATATATATTTATGAAATTATTTTACAATTGATTGTAGCCTACCAAGATATTTAGCTAGTAATCTTTGTAATATTAATTAAATTACAATATAAGCACAATAGGTGAATTGAATTTATTAAAAAATTGATAATATTTATAAAAACAAAGAGATTAGTGTTTTTCATGAGGATAGCTATAAATGTTTTAAATGTACATAGGCATCTTTGCACCAAGTTTCAAACTTTGAACATAATTTGTATAAAAAAATCATAAGTAGGAGCAAATAACTCACGAAATAATTGTGTGAAAATTTTCTTGTCTTAAACATATAACTAATTAGTCAATACTTAAATGATCAAGTGACTAATATAGAGGTTACATGATATTAGGGTAGAGAGGTACAAGATTTAAAGTTGGGTAAAGCGTTGCATCTAAAGTACACCAGCCTCAGTCACCTTAGAAGAATGACCCCATAAAAAATGTAATCAATTAATAGGAGGGGCGAGGGCGTCCCGTCTCGCGTCGTTATCGTGGTGCCGGCAGGGAATCCTTCCGAGGGCGGTGGGACCCGCAGCTGCTGACCCGAGAAACGGAGGGTGGCCCACGCCACGTCACCGCCGTAGGAGGCAGGGAATCTCTACAAACCGCAAATGCCCAGTCCGGGAAACGACAGCCCCACATCCATTTTCATTTTCCGTGGGCCACCCAACTTTCCTCCTGAATTTTCGGATTTTCCATTAATTGATTGTTGCTCCCATGTTTAAAAATGGGAGTTCTTTAATGCTCTGGCGATGCGCCAAATACACAGGCATCCAATATTTTTCCACGGGTAGATATCATCACGGGTTGTATTTTTTTAAACCCTTGAAATTGAGGTATGGACATTTCAAATATGAAAATCATATTGGCTCAATGATCAATCCCTTTTGTTGGACGACTTATGGTTGTAATAATCAAGTCTTGGTGTCCACAAGACTCTATGGCTATTGATGAATCGATTAAAAATCGTTTAGATCTGTCTTGCTTATGATTCAGAATATATATGTAAATTACAACGAATTGTAAAATTGGTGTTAATGTTTGGTAGAAATTTACTAGCTTTCATTAAAAATTTATTTCATCCATTCATAATACAACATAAATTTATAAAAAAGGGTCATTTTTTGCTGTTAAATTTAAATTTGAATGTAAAACTAGCTAGAAAGCACATAAATTTATAAAAAGGGTCATTTTTGCTGTTAAATTTAAATTTGAATGTAAAACTAGCTAGAAAGCAGGTAAAATGAGAAAAAAATTGGTGAAATTGTTTAAAATAGATAGGTTAATGACTAAGAATAAACAAAATCAAATTAAAATAAATAGATTAGTTGTACGAAAAAGTGTGAGAGAAAATTTTAAAATAAAATAATTATATAAATATATACAAAAAAAACCAAATTTTTTTATTACCAATTCCTAAATGCAGCCACACATCTATTATAAATACATTTATTTGTTTACTTTTTTTTATTGTGATTTGTCTACTCTTTTAGCAAATAAATGGGTGAATGAAATCTCCCAAAAGCAGTGTCAAGATGATTCAACCCTACAACTTGCTGTATGCAGGCAACACTGCTTACCAACCGAGCAAGAGCCAATTGGCTGCATTAAGGATTATTTTTAATTACATATAATATAAACATTGGTTGTATTTGAGCAAAAAACATTATCTTAAAATAATTATATATTTGTAACTAAATATGCGTATGAAACATCCATAAAAAAATATGCATATGAAACTAAAACTATTTCTATGTAGCAAAAATTATCTTATATGTGATAACAAAAATTTACGTCTTTATAACAACATTTGTGTAGTGTGTACGATTCATGTTAGCGTATCATATATATAACTTTTATATATTTTTTAAAAGTGAATCCCATCATAGAGTAGTGTTCAAGTCATCCAAGAAAGTAAAATAGATGCCCAGAAGATAAAGAACAGAAAAGAAAATTCCGGTAGGAGATGTCATATAACTTCCAATAAAAATGTAAAAAAAAAAAAAAGAAAAAAAAAAAAAAAAAAGGAGGGTGTATGACGAAGAAAGAGAAAAAGAGATTGGGAAAAAAAAGGAAATTCAATGCCGTGTAAATTCAAAGCTCGTGAGTCGTATTTGCTCGACTAGCTACATGCTTAGCTTGCACGTTACATTGGTATGCACAATACATGATAGCTCGCTCCTCCAACACGTGCGCTGCATTAGGACTTCATTTTACAGGTCCTTTTCAAGGACGACCGGGCAAGTTGCTTATATAAAAATACCAGAACACCCAAATAATCTTTGTATTTTTGGATCTGCCACGTTGATTATTTTAAATCGCGAGAGATACAAACTGTTGATTACTGATCTATAATTTCCCAAGTGCACAGTATATTTTAATTTTTGGCACACTCAAACATAATTGGTATGAGTATAATATACATTCTAATGAATTAGTACGAGGCTAAAGCGAGGATATTCGTAGGATATATGACGATTAATTTAATTTTGGTTAATTAGAAGAAGTAATTGAAATAGTACTTGTCATGCTTAGTTCTAATAAGTAGATCTTGTTTTCAGCTTTCTAACTTAATAAGTGAGGCTTTTTCTTACAATTATAATCGAAAAATCTAATCCCAAGACCATATTTATAAAGCAACATCTAATCCCCTTTCACAACTGAGTTGTGGGGTAAACCCAACAGGGCCCACCATTTTATCCTTTTTGAGAGAGTTCAGTGCGCCGATAGAACTTGAGCAGTCTAAACAATATTTGCGTGAAAATTAATGTTAGGATCACTTGCATTGATGTCGGAGCCAAATTGTAACAAATTTCAATAGTATATATACAAAGAATACTATCAAATTTCAGGGACATTTCCAATAAAAAATAAATAAATAAATTTCAGGGACATGCCCACAAATTATCAAATATGAATCATGTATTGAAAGCCGAACCAAGGTCTGAATTTTGCCTGTTTAGTGCTATTTACGGTTCAATTGGGATTTAATGGTGGATTTCCAACCGTTAAACCAGAAAAATCAGGAACCGACCTTGAAAACGATTCATGTCACAATTTGTTATTTTTAAAAGGAAAACTTCGTGCAAAACCACATCAGAATATAAAAGAGACGTGTTATTGGGTGTTAACAGATCAGGTTGAACATATTTAAGCCTAATCCTAACCTATTTAAAATATCTTAGCCGTAATCCATTTAAAAAACCGCAACCACAACCTATTTAGGGTGTGTTTGGTTGGAGGTAAAATTTTTGATGAAAAGTTTTAGAGGTAAAAGTTGTCGAATTGATAGAAAATGATGTGATATAATAGGGGTAATGATGAGGAGTAAAGAGAATAAAGTTAAAATAGATAGGTTAGTTGTATGGATAGTTGTGTAGAAATGATTGAAAAGTAAGGTAGTTTGTATAGAAAAATGTGAAAAAATAATTAAAAAATAGAATAGTTATGAAGAGTGAAAAGTTTTGTGTTGAAAAGTTTTAATTGACAAGTTTTGGCCCCAAACAAACACACCCTTAATAAACGGGTCGATAGATTGTTAACAGATTGTTTAGTAGATGACCTGAAGGCCTATAATCTAGCAGGTGATGATCTCGTAGGGAGAAGTGAGAAGTGTTTTTTGCACAAAAAAAATGAAAATAGAACAGTAACAGAAAAATAAAATTAATATAGCAGTGAGAAAATAAAAATTAAGTGGAGGAAGGAAGAATTAGTAGGGAGAAATAACCAAGGAGTTTATATTTATATATATATTACACTATAATAAATTAAACAAGTTAAACGGGTTTGTAAATGAATTGACGAGTTATAAGATCTCAACCTTAATCTGATTATTTAATTAAATTATTGAACGAGTTATAGATTATAATTCATTTATTCAAAAATTTTAACCTAAATTTATTTATAAATTGGTTGAATTGGTTGATCATAACCATTAACACATCGTGTACGATCAACAATGAAATGATAGAATTTAAGATATGGTACGAGCTTCTAGTTAGGGGTGTAACTTGAATTGGGTACCCACCAACCTGACCCTAATTTGGATAGGGTAGGGTAGAAAATGTTACCTATGGGTATGGGTAGGGTATAAATTATTACCCGCCTCCTCAAAATAGGGTACGAGTAGGGTAGATACGTTGGGTACCCAGAACTGACCCGCATAAGTACTCATATGAGTAATTAATTATGTGCATAATTATATATATGTATAATATATATTATATAGTATGTATTATGTTTAGTCTTTAACATCTTATGTATACACATATTTTAACAAATTCGAATTTAAATGAATTTTGTACCTTGTGAAGTATAAATTTAAATGAATTTATATATATATGTCATTGACTTTCGAAAGATTTTTATAAATACGTCTATGACTTATGATTATAATATATTAATAGTTTTAATGATTAGATCATGATGGTCTATACTTCATATTTTTATATAATAATATAAACAACAATATATATACTTATGATTTTAAAATATAAATGAGTATTATTTTACATTATTTAAAATAACATGAAATTTTTAAAAAAAATATTATTTTTGAGTATTAAAGGAACCGACTTGAAACCGAAATCGGAACCGACCATATGGATAATGGATAGGGTAAGATATATTAGGAACCGAACCGATAAATATGTAAGGTACGATAGACCTTTTATAAATAGGATAAGGGTATGGTAGACCATTATCAGAACCAAACCGACCCAAGTTGTACCTTTACTTCTAGTTGCATCCAGAGTTGGATTCCGGTCACATGGCGTTTAGTCAGCTAGCTGTATGAATTTCGCATGTGTGTATACATGTCAGAAGAGATAAACGTAGCATTTCCGAGGCATGCAACTTGGGTTGGAAAATTCTACGTACAAATATATACCATACCGATTTGAAACCTGATTTGAGTTTGGGTTAAATCATGACAAATTCCGTCGGGAATGCGTATGTTATAAAAAAAAATAATAATAAAAAACCGCAGACAAAAAAGAAAGAAAAAATTAGTAGGCGCGGATGCATGTCCAAACAAGTAATTAATTATTAAAAAACAGATTGAAATACGTGGCACTTTTTCTCTTCGATCAAGGCATGCGTGCTCGCATGGAAACCTTATCTTCCATATTATCCAAAGCGTTATTTCCAAGCGTCCAAAACCACAAAACCTGGTAATGAGCTCAAGCAAGCACTCAATCTGTGTGCGTGATACCTATTGGAATTTGATCAGGTATCGATCATGGAGTGACATCGCTGCAGGATGACATGAACCAGCTAGCATACGGATTCTATTCAATTTAATTTAATGCCCAAAAATCTTTTGCCGAAAATTATAATTTAAGTTTATTCAGTCTTAGAAAATCATAATTAATCTAACCTAACTATCATATTTGTTACTATTAATTTATTCAGAATACTCAAGATTATATTATTTTATACTTTTTTATAGAAATTGCTAAAAAATATAGTTTGGGTTGATATTGATCATAGTGAAAGCACACATAATAAATTAGGATTAAAAAATAATAACAAGATTAAATTCAAGAAAATATTGAGAGTTATGTAGAAAACTCCTCAAACCAATAAGGGAAAAACTATGGGAGAAAGATAGTGATTCACTATGGTAAATTGATTATGGAGATATTTATAAGAATGTCTTACATACAACCCAAACAAGAATACTTTGATAATTCTTCTCATGTCCCAAGAGGATACCTCTCAAGGTTCTACTGAATTTTTAACTAATATGCCTATAAATAGGACTCTTATAAACTCTTACATAAAACCAATACGTAATCCCAAATTCACTCGACTAAAATATGTAGAATACAAGACACACAAAATAGAAATATTATTCAATACTTTTTTATTGATATTCGTATAGTGTAATATCTAATATTATAATTATACATATTCATACGGAAGACACCAAACTCTCATTTATCCTCAAAAGAGACAACAAGTTCTCATCTATCCTAAAGGAGAGACAATAAGCTTTCATCTTATTCTCATGCAAATAAATTACTTAAAATTATTTATTCAAGAATTATAATGTAAAAGTAAATAGTGATTTATTTACAATTAAGGGAGGAATATTTGAAAAGTTAGGATGTTTAATTAGTAATTTATGTTACTACAACAAATGTCTGTAAATGCCACCAATTTATATATAATATAAAATTTAGCTATGTATGGATTTGGTTACAAATGTTTGATTGGTTAAGAGTTGTAGCATCTTGTTAATTAAATGAGGCTAAATTAAATATCACTTGTGGGTAAATTTTTATTGCTTACAGCTGTTGACATTAATTAATTGATAGTTACAACGATGATTATTTGGTTGTCTGTAGTATTAAATATTGCTCATTTGACAGCGAAAAAGTAATTCCATAAAAAAGGATTATTTTAATGTGTATCTATTAATTAATGTTCAGTCTTAAATTAATGATCTCAAATTTGTGGTTCATAGCTCTTCTGTCATGATTAGGGATGATTTTTTGGTTCTTAGATAAATTGTAATAATAAAAATTTAAGTCGAATTGATGCCATAAAACTATTTCTGATATATATTTCTTCAATTTAATTGCAAGGGAGTTAGATCATCAAGAGTTTAACAAAATTTTCTTCATTTCTCACACTATTTTGTTAATTTAACATTTTCTACCTTAATAATTAACTTCATTTTTTAAATCCTTGTCTATATTTTCAATTGTTAGCTCGTATTCTCATAGAAAAATATATGAATATTTTTTTTAAATATTATTTTCAACCACTAAATGTATCATATCACAGCACTTTCTCTTAGGCATGCATTAACGTATTATCTTGTGGATATCTTTTTCAGTAGAATAAAATTCTAATACATAAGAAATGGGTGTTGATTAAATCGCTTTTTTTTTTCTACTTTCTTATTAAATTGTTCTTTTCCGAGCTATAGGTACAAGGAAAATGATACATAAGACATGAATTTGTCCACTTGGGGAAACACGAAAAATTACAAGGCACAAGACAAAGAGCTACTTTGAAAGGGAAGATCAGTCCTTTTAAGCAGCAACATGCATGTCCTCTGTCATTGCACCCATCTAGGTTTTACTAGAAAGTTAGTAGTGTCCAAATTTTTTCGTTTTCTAAGCTGAAGAGTCATAACAAAACTTGTCTGTCCTTTAAGCATACTTCTCTCTCTGGCTATACATATTGACAATTGTTTGTATTCGACAATTTCGATGGCACACAACGAACCAGACCACAGCTACGGATTGCAGTTTTGTACTGATATAAGATGTTAAGTTCTAGATTCTGTGCTGGTGGGCCATGACATGGAGCATACCTCTTGCATGAGTTTTAATGGCTTGTAGCTAGCTTGTAGCATTGAAAATTGGATTTTGATGGCTTGTAGTCAAACATCGGAGTCAGAAGGTGAGGATCAATGGAAAATTGACTTAAAATCTCCCATTCATATCTCAGCAACCAATTCCAACGCCCTTTAGCACTTGTACTCCGATGTCAGAACTTTATCTAATTTTTTTTTTGATAATAGAACTTTATGTAAATTTGAAGTCCATGCATATCCCAATTCGCGATTTCAATTAAGAAGCTAACTACACTTGGTAGGAACAGGATTTGGGTTGTATCCCAATGTGCTGAACAAATAAAATTAAGGATATCATTTGTACTTACTGAATTCCTTATATTCTACAAAGTTCATCCATCAAATCTAGTACTCAATCAAGATATTTTTATGAAAGGTGAGAGATGCTCTTGGGGTTTTTTGACAGATCCTTGTGTTTAATTAATCTGATTGTGTTGTTGTGTTTTTAACCCCCATACTACAAGTTTGTTTACTTTTAGCAATGAAAATAAAATATAATTGTCAAACTTGTTGGTTTTAGCCAATATCATATTCACATTTTTAGGCTCTGATATACTGCACTTAGGTGCATTTAATTTTTTTTATTTTTTTAAAATTTTTTTGTACAAATGTTAATCTAAATGTATTTAACGTGTGTATCAAGTTCTACCATTTTGGATATTTTTATATTTTTATTTTCAAAAATTGGTAACATTTTAGTACTTTTTAAATTATTAAAAATGTCACTGATGTTCAAAAATAAAAATATAAAATTCTTTAAAAATTTAAAACTTGATACACATGTTAAGTACACTTAGATTAACACTTAGCTTCATTATACCGAGTGCATTTAGCCTCTTCCTGCATTTTCATTACTAAATGTACTAGAGTTTGGTGCAGTAGTAACTTAAAAAATGATTCAATACATACCACAAACATGGATGCTTAACCTCGTTTTTAATTTAAAATATTTTTTAAAAATCCAAACTATTTACAATGTTCATCTATGTGTATTTATTTTCGACTCTAAAACTTTATGCATTATAAGCTTTTGTATACTATATTGATACTTTACGTTTTTCAAAAGTACTAATAGTTATGGGGGGATGATTCTATGAAGCCAGATTTACACGAGCAATTGCACGTCCATTCCAAAAATATATTTGTTTTAAGTTTTTGTTTTGTTATAAAACTATAATCTTAAGTATATTTAATTTATATTATAAGTTTACCATTTTTTAAAATTTATATATATTTTTAAATACAATTGTATTTTAGTTATTTAAAAATTACTAAAATACTCATATATTTGAAATTCAAAAATATATGTACTCAACCTTAAAATGGTAAAACTTATTATATCGATTAAATATACTAAGGGTCGGATGCATGGATGTTCCAACTTCCAATGCATTTAGCTTTATAGTATCATAGCATATAGGGGTTTACATATCTATACTTCAAAGATGTTATTTTTATAAGACATAAATTTTTAATAAAAATTATTTTTAGTAGCATGATGAAACAAGACATGCTAAACATGATAAATAATTTAGATTTAAAAAGTATATGCTAGAATCTACAAAAATCCAAGAATGAGCATGGAGGAAATCATCACACGAATATGTTGGCTTTCTTAGAGTTCCTTCACTGAATTAATAAATCTTTTTTCAATCAGTATATAGTTTTTGAAAACGAAATATTTGTTTGCAAAAGAAAAATATTCTTTGATGGAGCATCTATATGATATCACGTAGGTGTTCATGATCTATGATTTCTTTTACCACGAATCGTACTGGCCGGGGCTCCATGTGGGATGTGTATCTCATTGCTGTGTCAAAATGGGCAAAAGGCAATTGCCCTGGCGACTTGACTGCCACCGATCGACCAGCTTATGTAAGAAATCTGGCGTTTACAGATACAGGTGGGCCAAAGAACAGGTACATGCGCACGGCGGGCATCAGCTCTGCACATATAAGCCCGTTTATACGGCCGAGCATGCCAGTAAGTACGATTATCGATGGTCACCCGTCTGGTTTTTCTAGGGCGTAAAATACATTTCTACTTTCTCTGTCCTTTTCTGTTCGGGTGGAAATACACATATCAGAGAGACAGATGCCCAGCGTCCAATGAATGAAGAAGGAAGAAATGAAAAAATAATTTACATAAAGTTAGCGCAGAATTTCTGCCCTAAGTATTTTTCAATGTTGAGCATAATAAAAAATGTAATAGAAATAGATATGTTGAAAAAATAGTAGGAAATATAAAAACTTAAATAATAATGAAAAATTTTACCGTTAAAGTCAGTATTTAAGAATTCGACTTCATGTTGAAAAGGGGTTATGAACATAAGCTTATATTTTTTTTTATAAAGAACGTAAACTTATATTTTTTTTTTGAACGAAACATAAACTTATATTAGTCCTGGCTAAAAGGAGTAATTTTAAAAAAAAATTTAAAAAATATTTTTTTCAAATGTATTTAAATCATATACGAAGTTTTAATATTTTTGGATATGTATATATTTCTCTTTTCAATTTTTGGGAGGGGTCAAAATGACTTAAATATCCTTAAAGTATTAATTATAGAAACTAAAATATATACATAATAAAAAATTATAAAATTTAGTATATGAGTTAAATATGTTTTAAAAATATTTTCATAAAAAACTGAAAAAAATTTAAAGAATGGACCTTTTAATACAAGCTTACGTTAGCCAGTGTTAACAATATCGCAAGTCATAACCCTTTGAAAAGAGGTGTATCATGAAGCGAAGACAAGTAAATTAAATTATTAGACGGTAGTAAGCCAAATGCTTAATTAATTTGAAAGTTATATTTTATCTTAATAGAATGATTTTGTAATCCACAACTCGGTCGTTCTTTAAGTGACCGTGCATTCAATTGTTTTTAATATATATCGACATATGTTCAATTTTTGAATGTCCCTTTGTTTTTTTAGATTAATTATAAATAGTGGTTATTAATTCCGAAATTTATGAGGTTTGCTGCAACCCTCGATCAACACCATAGATCCGTGTTAATCAAGCGGAAATCAGGCTAACTAATAAGGACAGATCTCAAGAATCGAAAAAAGGAAAGACGTACTCGATGCATGTTATGCTTCATGTCACCCAAAATTCAAACACATGCCATATCAATTTATATTGACTTCATGGGTGGAAGCTTCTTGTTGACTAAGTGGGAGCTTCTTGTTGACTTCAGTGTAAATTATTGAGATTCATTATAATATAAGATGAGATATAATATTGTACTCAATCCAAAAATTTACATAAGAATGGAAAAAGGGATGCCACTCCGGCAACACCTTAGTGGTAAGGATGTTGCCTATGTCATTGAAGACCAGGGTTCTAACCCTATTCCCTACAATAGAACATTTGGTCTCCCTCTTGATAATAGGGAGCATGTGGTTTCCCATATGGATAAGTACGCCATATAAAATTATGAAAGCTCATTGTTGTCTCCCATATAGGATTATTGAGCCAAATTGTAATATCAAATGAGTTGTAATTTGTACAAATGAATCAAAAAATGGAAAAAAAAAAATTAAAATTTACCCACCCAAATGGGAGAACATATTCCTGCTATGGGTTACATGTGCAACTAGGGTTCATAAAACTTGAAGTTTGGCTCAAATCTAATTTTAATTCTATTAGTAAAATTTAAAACCTAATCTCAATCTTATTTGCTAACTTAAGCTCTAATTTTGTTTTCGTAAATAGTGTTTGGGCTAAAACCTAGGTTGACAAGTTTTTATTTGAGTTCAAGCATGATAAATTTAAAGTTTCATGTATATATATTTAAGAAAATTCAAGTTAAGATTTCTGCGGATTGAGTTCACTTGAACTCTATTCTTATTTACAAATTAGGTTTTCCGTATTCGGGTTTATTGAACTTCGACTTTCAAAATGCAAGCCTAAACAGTAATGTTCCTTGAGTTTGGGCATAACCCGTTCAAAATAATTGCATCCCCGATTTGAATATATACTTTGGAAATGTAATGGAATAAATTTAATTTGGTATATCATCGTCATGCATGTTAAACATATGGTAAATAATGAAAATCCAGATGCATATATGTAGGGTTATGATTTAAAATACTATTTTTGTATTTATATGTTTTTATTACTTTAAAAGCAAAATTTTCACTCCAATCAATTTTAAATGGGTTAAAAACCATTGATTTTTGAAATTATAAAAAGAAATATATAACACTAATTCAAACATTGAACGTGACACTTCAGACGGGTCAAAGTCAAGTCAAGCATGGAATCATGGACCCGGTCTTAGCTAGTGTTCATTCTATGTTGGGCTAATGCCTACGCAAAAACAAATTGATAGAGTTTGATCATTAATCTTTAATTTCCTGCCAAATTTTTGAATAGTTCCAAATTCAGATGCACTTGGATATGACAGCTTGGTCGGAAGATTAATTAATTAATCCAGTGTGAATTACCAACTCTAGACTACATCTGGATATGGTATTTGATCCTACTGTTGTATGCATGTGTCTTGGAGATATTATTATCATCATAATCCAACTGGTAATTAATGTACGTAATTTACTTTTGGGGCTTTTAGTTTGAATTTGCATACGCATGCATGCTGATGTTAATCAGAAAACATACGTAATATCAAATGCGTATATAATTTCAAGGTGGCAGAAATGGAATCTTAAGTACACGAGGGGCTAAGATCGACTTCCAAAGAACGCTTAATTAGTTATATGAAATAATTTCGCGACAGGCACAGTTGCCCTGAGGCACAGAGTTCGATCATTCCCACCCTCATTCCCCTTACTTGTGAAGGTTATAATTTTTCTTTAGTGATTGTAGTTTGTAGGAACTTTTCTCTATGAATGTATCTAATTATAATATCTATTGTCTTATTGTATAAGAGAGAGATAAAAAAAATTATATGAAATAATTTCACTAAAAATTATGTGAAATAATTAAGAATTTCCAACGGATTAGTACTCCAACCTCATATAAATATGTTCCTGTGGACCACTTATACACCACTTGGAATTAATTATAAGGCCAGTCAATAATTATAGACATTTTAATTAAATATTGGTTTATAAAAAGAAATATCCTAGGGAGTTACTTTTTAAAGAAATCTTTAGGAAGCTTGATAAAAAAAATTAAGATGAATTTTAAAATTTAATTGAAATTGATTGGAACTAATTACGTTCCTTGACTCGCTAAAAAGTTAATTAGGTTGTTTAAAACCTTTCACAACGAAAATTTGTAAGATTATGGGTTTGAGTAAAATAGTTTTAACCGTCTAATTTTGAAATTTAATAAGATTTTTTTTAGAAATTTAATAAGATGTTTGGCCTAGCCTTCTCAAGTTTACGTCTTGTAAAAAAAAAAAAATCATTTTAAAAATTCTTATAGCCTCTACGCAACTATTTAACTTTTCAATCACTTCTATGTATTTTTCATAAAACTATCTTACTTTTAATATTTTTTTCATATTCTTTGATATAACTAATCTTTAGTCCTAATCATTACCTTTTATTTTACGAGGTAACTCTTCCATTTTTTCTAAACCTTTTTGCCCAACTTTTAGATTTTTTTTCTGTATTAACAAACAGATCCTGTGTGATATTTTCTTCCGTTACTTGGATAAACATCACGTTACCATCCTATTCACATGCACGGCTGAAAGCGACTTCAATTACAAACAAGCAAATCTCAACAACTAGCTCGGCGCCTGAATATCATCGATCACACGAAGCAGAGTATGAAAATATTAGAAAGGAGGGGAAGGGAATTACCATGGGGAAATAGGGATGAAAGTGAGGGGTATCGATACATGGGAAGAGAGAAGTTGCAGTGAGAGAAAGATGAGAGAGAGAGAGAGAGAGTAGTAGCAACTAGACACTGATGGGGATGGGGCGGCCCATCTACGAACGGTCGCCACGTAACGACACAAATAAGCTGCGTGTGAGTGTAGCATCAGCTTCACTCTTCTTTTCTTTCTCCCTTTTCTCTCTAAATATTATTCCCTATCATTTTCTCCATTATTTTCTCTTTCTTTTTCATGAGTCTGCAGAATCCTTACTTTGGAGCAAAAACTGCAAGGCCATAGAAACAGGCAATGAAAGGCAGCCAAAAATCGGCGGAAGAAAGAGCAGAAGAGCAAGAAGAACACCCTGAGTTCCTGTAATGCCCACATATATAGTCAGGCACAGAAATCTTTTCGAATTGAGTATCTTTTCCTACGAATTTCCCCTCGTTATCATTAATTTCTTCTCCAAGCTACCTTCTTGTTAATTTCCTTTCTTAGGAGAGAAAGATAGGCAGAAAAATACCCACATATCTTAAACTTTCTCTTTTATTTTCCCTGTTCATTTCTTCTTCTTGATTCCACGTAGGAGATTTTAGTCTATAGGCTCGATTAGATTTCATGCGTAGCAGTAGAAATTTCTGTGAATGAGATTAGTAAGCGGAAAAGAGGAGTTATCAAAGATGGCAGCTGCTTCATCATCATCGACGCTGTTTGTCGGCATGAGAGAAGAAGACAAGATGAAGCAACCACAGCAGTCCTCCACAACCACTTCATCATCAGCTCCAGCTCCGAACCCCCCCAAGAAGAAAAGGAATCTCCCAGGAACACCAAGCAAGTTACTATCCATTCATCTTCCTTCTTGTTTATCCATCTCACACCAAAGCAAAAGGAAAAACCAAAAAAAAAAAAGGATGAGAAAAAAAAAATGAAAACCAGGAAAGGGGAAAAAACCCTAATTTGGCTTTTGCATGTGTTTGATTTGTTGGCACAGTTCCAGATGCGGAGGTGATTGCACTGTCTCCGAAGACGCTGATGGCCACCAACAGGTTCATATGCGAAGTTTGCAACAAGGGGTTCCAAAGAGAGCAGAACCTGCAGCTGCACAGGAGAGGTCACAACCTGCCGTGGAAGCTGAGGCAGAAGTCTACCAAGGAGGTGAGGAGGAAGGTGTATCTGTGCCCTGAGCCCTCGTGCGTGCACCACGATCCTTCAAGGGCTCTTGGGGACCTTACCGGCATCAAGAAGCACTTCTGCAGGAAGCATGGTGAGAAGAAATGGAAGTGCGACAAGTGCTCCAAGAGATATGCTGTGCAGTCGGATTGGAAGGCCCATTCAAAGACATGCGGTACAAGGGAATACAGATGCGATTGTGGCACCCTCTTCTCAAGGTAATTGATTAAATTTCGATAATCACTATCACTATGAAATTAGTTGCGATGTGGGTTTTTTTTTTTATTTTCCAATTTTGAGAAGATGGGTGTGTTTATTAGGGATTTTGGGAATAGATCCGTCACAGATATAGATGGTACTTCACACGATGACTGATTAGTAATTGTAGTGGCTTGAGAGCGGTATGTTTTTCGCTTAGTTTTTGTTGGGGTTTCTATGGCTAGATTCCTGAATGACAAGAGTTGAAAAAGGTCTGGCAAGACATGAAAGGTGGAAGGATCGTTTCTTCCTTTGTTTTTGCCTTCCATCATCTTCTTCTTGTTTTGCTTTTTACTTTTTAAAAAAGTAAATTATGTCCTTATAATTTCTTTATTTTTGGACTTCTGGGTCGGTGTTTAAAAGGGGATTTACTACGTGCAGTGAAAGGACTGTAGTGGGACTTCTCCCACGTGAATTAACTGCGGGGCTGCAGCCAGCCATAGTCGTAGAGATTTCAGAGTGAAAACAGGCATCTTTTTCCTCGGAACCAACGCCCCTTTTAAGTTTCCTCCCTTTTCATATTCACGTGTTGCCATGGGACGAACTTGGCAGGTTTGTTCTCTTGTGGGTTGGAAAGACGTGGATAGGGTTGGGAGAGTACATCTCCGATATGCGTTTTTGACTAAACATATCCATTAGCAGTCGTAACACCCCTCCTCCCATCTCTCACTTATTCCTCTTTCTGCATTGATTGATATTCCAAAATCCAGTTCAAAGATGTAATAATTCATTGATGAACGTTCTTGATGTTTATCTCTCTATCTTTACGAGACATTCTCGAGGCTTCTGAATGGATGAATTGTGTGCACTACACGATTTTGAGTTGATGAATACTCTATTGATTAGCGATGGGACTGGCCCATTATTGACTTTCCAATCTTGAAAACTATTTCCTCAAACAAGAAAACAAACAGTTTGCAAGGGCCATGCATTTATTGAACCACGTGAACTAGATATGAATTTTGATGGACGAGATGCATGTCTCACGTAAAGCACTCTCCTAGGAAACAGTCTCCTCATGGGGCTTGGATCATTAATTGAATAACATGTCCCAAGTAGGGTCTTTTGGTTGGTGGCTTTCATGTTTCTTGCAAATATTCTCCTCTCATTAATTAGAGAGCTGTTCTAAAACAGGGGTTCATTCATCCCTTTGATTTTTTTTGGACTTCAGTTTGGGAAAATTCTTTTACATCTCTCCATTTTCTTTTCTATCTTCTTTTAGAATGTGGACAGCTTCCTTTTGCTTTCTTATTCTATCTTTGTTTTGTTGTTCATGTACAAAAAGTCTCTTGCGTTTTTCCTCGATTTCACTTTTATGGTCATCCGAGGACTGACATGATATCCTCCCTTCATCATTCATTTTCCCAAGATGATTCTTTCATTTTCTTAAATCAGTTACCCAAGTCAGAAAATGGTTATTTTTCATTGATGCACTTCAAGTTCTAGCTAGATGCATTTAATCTCCTTTCTTCCTATGTCTGTAACTGAGCATTATATGTTAAGTACTTAACCTTCTTGTCTCTCCACTTTATCAAATACCATCTAATCTCTTCGGTTCTTGATGAATTAGACCAGGAGATTTCTAACATTTTTTTATTGGGAGGAGATTTCTTACATTAATTTTCCGTTTAGTTCAAGAAAAAGTAAACCGCTAAGTTCATGCATTGAAAAAATTCATTGATTAAGCTGATGCATTGGTTTCTTGTGTGTTTGTAGGAGGGATAGTTTCATCACCCACAGGGCTTTTTGTGATGCATTGGCACAGGAGAGTGCAAGGCTCCCAACTGGCCTCAATTCCATGGGAAACCACCTATATGGGAATAGCAACATAGGTTTTGGACTGTCACAAGGGGGTTCTCGAATCTCCTCGTTACAAGACCAAACCCACCACCCACCCGCCAATCTCTTGAGACTCGGTGGCAACGCTGCAACTCAATTCGATCACCTCCTTTCTCCCACCACTCCATCACTCCCTTCCTCGCAGCAGCCCGCAACTTCACCTGCCTTCTTCCTACCAAATTCAAACCATGGTTTCCCTGAACATCCGCAACCGCATGACTCAGTACTATTCCAAAACAAACCTTTCCATGGGATGATGCAGCAGCTACCAGCTGACCTCCAAAACAACAACAACAGCTCTTCGTCTGTTGCAACTGCTGCTAATCTCTTCAACTTGGGTTTCTTCTCCCACAGCAACGCAACCAACAACGGCAGCAGTAACAACAACAGCAACAATCTATTGATTCGAGATGCATTCAGCGACGGGAATGGAGGTGAGGGACCACAGCTGTATTCCAGCAATCTCATGGGCAATCAAATGGCGGGATCGGAACTCTCTTCCCTCTACAATGCTCCTCCAATGCCAAACGACTCCATCCTCCCACAAATGTCCGCGACTGCTTTGCTCCAAAAAGCTGCTCAGATGGGTGCGACTACGAGCCGGAGCAACGCCACGCAGCTGTTCAAAGGATTCGGAGCTAGCGGCCCCAGCAGCAAAAAACGAGAACTGGAGAGCTTGAGAGCGCAGCTAGAAAACGAAAACCACTTCCAAGACCTCATGAATTCTCTGACAAGTGGAGCAGCTTCTTCGGTGGTGTTCAGCGGCAATTCGGGGGGGATTCCTCCATACGGGGGAGAAGCAGGAGAAGGAGCAGTTTGCGGCAGCTTTAACAACGTTGGAATCTCATCCGCAGGCCACCAACAGCAAGACGCTGGTGGAGGGACGTCGAGCTTACGGAAAATGGAAGAAGCGAGGCTGCATCAGAATCTGTCGACTGGAATTGGGGGGCCTTCAGATCGGCTGACAAGAGACTTTTTGGGTGTGGGAGGCCTGATGAGGAGTTTGAGTGGAGGAGGGATCTCGCAGCAGCACAGCAACAACAACGTCGTCGACGTTCGGGCTTTGGACAGCGAAATGAGCTCTGCTGCGGCAGTCAATCGGTCTTTTAGAGCTAGAAACTTGCAATGAGGATATATCATTGATGGATGGAGGTGACGATGAGGCTGCGGCGGCGGCGGGTACGTTATAGGTATGGATCAAACATCGTACATTTGTTCACGTTGTTGGTGTTAATTATTTTTTAATTAAAAACCCGTGCATGCAGTGAATATTTTCGCAGTAGGTCTGTTGTCTTGGTCATCTGAATTAATTCCTTTAATTCCTTTTAGTAATAGACTGAAAATACTTATTTTTTTTAATCTCTCTCTCTTTTTTTTTGTTCCGTTAATCTCTCTCTTTGAACCATAAAACTTTGTGGTGATCGATCTAGAGAAAAAGAAAGAGTACAGCTTTCTTTTCCAGTTTGTAAATAACATGAGAGAGAGAGAGAGTGTGTGTGTCGGTCTTCATGTTGCTACGTGAATGTCCACGTCTTCAATCTTCTTCCTGAAAAGCATCGCCAGCTCTAGCCACTCATTTAAAATAGCAAAATCCAGACCGCCTCTAATTAAAAGAGAAAAGAAAAGAAAAATCAGAAAAAACTATCACATACAATGTTTTACGGATTTCTTTTGGACATTATATCTCAATTTTTCAAATATTATATGTTAGTTTCTGCTTGTGGGACACCCATTGCGAACGAGGAAAATCAGGGACCTAATTCATACAACTGATTGCATAAAATTTCTACACAACTTCTTTATTTTTAAATTTTAAAACTATTTAAAAAAATTTAAATCGTGGATACTATTTACTTTTTGCTATATATTTATGAGGTCCAAAATCACTTTAATAAAAAACTTGCACCTTATAAATATTTAACAATATTTAACTATAGAATTTTATTAAATTTAAGAACGAATATACTTCTATCGAAAGGAAGAATGAATATACAAAATAGATAAGATATAAAAATAGATGAATGATCCTATTAGCCTGGGTTACACTTATTTATCTAAACATATTTAATATATAAATCAAATTTTATCATTGTTTAATACATTTTTTTTTTTGAGATTTTTAAATATCTACATGTATATATGTGTTTAAAATACTCTTTATGTTTTATATACAAATAGATATTTAAAAAAATTTAAAAAATGTATACACGTAACTAAAAATGGTAAAACTTAGCTTATATGTTAAATGCACTTAGATAAACAAGTGTAGAATTTTTAAATGAATTTTTTAAAATGGACTAAGCAGGTCGTTTGGTTAACCCAGGCTAATAAAATAACTTCTCATAAAAATATGACATTTTTGGTATCATAAGTAAACAGAATACTACGAATGGTTTAGATTTCAAAAACCAACTTTTGAAATGAAAAAAAAAAAAAAAAAAAAGTCACATGAAAATTTCAACAACAATTGGTTGGATTAGATTACTTCCCAACTCTTCTGGCACGAAATATTCCATCCAAGCATGAACCCTCTCTCATGCATATTCTTTGTGCATCTCCTAGTTTTGCGTATCTGTGAGACAATGCTCCAGATTTTTTTTTTTTTTTAAAGAATGGATGAATGTATATGAATCTGGAAATCATACAAGAGGGGGCCAGTCTCCAATGACGGAAATGATACACTTACCTCAAAATCAAGTAATTAAAAGACATTAATGAAATCAATCAACGGAGATATTTTTTCTTTTTTTTTTTAACTGTCATTAACATCCTTCATCCGGTTCTTCAAAAAAAGAAAAAAAAATCCTTCATCGGAATCCCGGAGATCTTTTGAACCGATTAGATCTTCCATAAGCATGATAAAATTGGCTAGATAAAATAGTTGAGTGAAAAACTTGAGCTACACCCATGTGTACCTTGGATCAGTTGCTGATGTTGTCTTTAGTGCTTGTCGTTCACGCAACTAAGATTCGCGGCATGGGATTCCTCACCCTTTTAAAAACTGCACCACCCGTGTTAGTGTATATCCTACTCCTGACGATCCAGGCTCCGATTACAGAATCCAACGGTTTACAAGCCTCGAGATTTGTTGGTCTCTGGTCATGAATATTGCAAGAAAACAAGGAGTATTTTGTGGGAATTTGAGCAGTGAGAGACCATATGGGGATGTCGTTGCGGTTATTATTCCTCTGTCAGTCCTCTTATTTTGGAAGTATGGTAAAATCCAATTGGCCCACCTCTTTTATTTTTTTTTTTCGAAAAAAAAAAATTGCTTCTCTCACAGAATCATGGCTGCATGAATTTCCTCCTTTTCATTCCTTCAATTCGCGGTCATATTTTTCCACACTTTTTTTGCAGTACTGTAATTGGTGGAGAATGAGTCACCACCCATTTCATGTACATATTAAATTGGAGGAGATAAATTTGCCTAAAATTAGCTTAAACCACCGTAAATTTCTTGACTGAATCCATTAATGTAGTTATGTATAATATAAATTTATTGATATCATTTAGTTGTGTATAACATTATATGCAACAATTTCTATTCAACGGCATATGATTTTTAAGTTGGTTGCCTATTTTACGATTCAAAGCTAAATTTATATTTTTATACGAATATATGGTTGCATATATATATATATATATATATATATATATATGTATATAAAAGAATTTTCTTGTAGTGCTAATTTATTTGTCAAGTTGATGAATTCTGTATGTTTGCATTCATAAGGGTGTAAGAATTAATTTCAACTTTTCTTTTGATTAATTGATTAGTAAATGGTCACCTTCTTCTGCCTACTATACTATTACTCCAACTAGGGATCAAATCTACTTATGGGGCGGACTGGTAATTGCAAAAGAAGTTTTGAGAATAGCCAATGTATTGTAACTGATGTGCTATCAGTTGGATATACATATATATATAGAAGTCGGGCTTTTTCGTTATTATTTTCTTGACAAGTAACTGGACCTGCAAGCATGTACTTAAATATATGTTAAGTAATTATGCGGATGCCTTTTTTGTTCTTACTCATGGAAGGTCGTAAGACTGATAGCATGCATAGATTATGTTAGCCTTTGGCTTTAACAACCACCCCTAAAAGGTTCATAAATTAACATACATATTATTCGTTCACACATTATTATTATTATTATTATATATGATTTTAACTACTTGATCGATAATTCTCTCAAATTTCAGATTACAAGCTTAGTAAGGCACCTCCCATAGGATACACTTATGATGTCTTCAAATGAGCTGTGTCGACGTAAGTAAAAATTAAAATTATACGCGCATCCCGTGTCTGTGAGCGCACAGCAACAAAACTTCATGTTTGAAAGAGAAATTGGAGATAATTTTTCCCAAAATCGTTAATGGTGATTTTGGCAACACACCATCAATATGATTTGGTCACTAATTTCGGTGCTCAAAATAACTTTTGTTGCAGTACTGGTCGTGTCCAGCTTAAGTACAAGAATGGAATCTATATCATTCATGTAACCCTAACCATCAAATTCACGAGTCAATGCATCCTCGCACTTTCTTTGGCGTGGGTATGAATTGCATATAAACACAACGATCTAGCAACTTTTATCTTTTGCTACGACATTAGTTGCTGGTTATAGTTGCTGGTTATAATGCTGATTTGGTGATGAAATCAGCAAGAATACATAAGCATCATAACGAGAAAAATCAATGTACGCGACAAAAAAAAATTTGTTGAATCGTGTATGATTATAAACAACAAATATTTTGTTATCATATGGCTACATAGTGTTGATAACATGCACCTAAATGCAACAATATAACTAAAATTAGGCTATGGATTAGATCTACACCATTATATCGCCGTTTGCTGCATATAAAAATTATATGCAACAAATGCTTGCTACTTATAGTATTATGTGCAATGATTTTTATTTATTACATATGGATTGTTGTTGTAATCTGACTACAATGATACTATTAAAAAGAGTAACTAATAATTGTTGCCTAAGATGAAATCTTCTGCAATGATATGAATATTGCAATTACACATAATTTGATAACATAACTCATAGGAATTCACACGTTTCACATCTAATATACATCTCCTATTTTAGATTTTAAAAGAATGGCATTAAGGTGATAGATAGAAGCGTTGAGAATTGATTTATGAGGAAGACCACTAAAAATTGATTTACAAGGTCATTTAAAACATTTTGTTTGTGAGTAATGCACTACAAAAATATTTATTTTAAGAAATCATTCTTGGATAGAAAAAATTGATTACGGTGTATATAATATCATAAGCAACCGTTATTTGTTGCATTTGATATTATATGCAACACAAAAGAAATTACTACATATAAATATATGATAAATACTGTTAGAATCCTGGTTGCTTAAGTAAAAATTTGTTATAATTGGTTATATGCTACAAAGTATATTTGTGGCTTAGCAACTATATATATATATATATATATAGAGAGAGAGAGAGAGATGTTCCGGTGTAGTGACGCTGCACCGGAATAGTGGTACAGTGGCCTCAAAATGGGGCCCACATGATCATGAAATCATGATCTACTTCACCCATTGTATTTAGAATAATGTATTCTATTATCATACCAATTTTCATCCTAATCAGATACTTTAAAGTTGTTATTTACATCAAACTATTTTATTACGTTAGATTTATACCATTTTCAGATGGGGGCCATATACATATCTGATTGGGATGAAAATTAGTATGGTAATAGAATAAATTATTCTAAATACAATGGGTGAAGTAGATCATGATTTCATGATCATGTGGGGCCCATTTCAGCAATGCTGCACCAGAATATATTATATATATATATATTTATCCAGTAACATAACAATTTCTAACTTACAAGCAAAGATCGAACAATTAAAAAGAAATTTAAAAGCCTTAAAAGAATCAAATATACAGAAATAGAAAACCTAAAAGAAAGAATAGAAAAATTAGAATAAAAAAAGAAAAGTGATTCTGACTCGGATAAAGAAAAAGAAGAAGAACTTTTCATCCAACTTTTGTCAAGAGTTTTCTATAAAAAATGGTGTACAAAAGTCACATTCCTAATAAATAAAGAACTAATTCTTGAAGCCATAACCCTAGTAGATTCAAAAGTAGACTTAAACTGCATACAGGAAGACTTAATACCAACAAAATATTTTGAAAAAACTAAAGAAAGCCTAAGAGACACAGGTAGAACAAAACTAAAGATAAAATTTAAAATTTCAAACGTAGAGATAAAACATTAAGATGTGACTTTTAAAACAATATTTTCTATTAGTAAAAGACCTTTAGAGATAAATAATATTATGAACCCCATTTTTAGAATTAATCAAACCTTTCACAGTAAAAGATTAAGGAATAACAACAAATAGTTTAGGGCAAGAAGTAGTTTTTAATTTTATTCAAAAACCTCAACAAAATGACAAAAAATTATTAAAAGATAAGTCATTAACTATAAACCTTATAACCCAAAAATAAAAACACTTAATTTTCTAAAAGAAGAGTTAAAATTTAAAAGTACAGAGGAACTGTTAAAAAATTCTAAAATACAAAAAGGAATAAAAGACTTTGAAGAATGATTAAAAACTAAAGTTTATGCAAATCTCCCAAATGTATTTTGGGAAAGAAAACAACATAAGGTAACTCTCCCTTATGGCCAAAATTTGATAAAAATAAAATACCTACAAAAGCTAGACATATCCAAATGAACAGACAAACTCTGGAATATTGTAAAAAAAATAAAAGACCTACTTAATAAAAAATTAATATGACCATCAATATCCTCATGGTCTTGTGTAACCTTCTATGTTCAGAAAATTTTGAATTAGAAAGAGGAAGTCCAAGACTAGTAATAAATTATAAAACCTTTAAATAAGGCTTTAAAATGGATCAGATATCCATTCCAAACAAAAAAGATCTCTTACAAAGAATAATAACCGCAACCATCTTTTCAAAATTCGATATGAAGTCAGGATTTTGACAAATCCAAATGGAAGAAAAAGATAAATATAAAACAGCATTCATAGTTCCATTTGAACAATACGAATGAAATATAACGCCTTTTGAACTTAAAAATGCACTATCAGAATTCCAAAAAATTATGAATAACATACTAAATTCTTATACTAAATTCTCAATAGTATATATAGATGATATACTAATATTTTCAGAAATAATAAAATAACATTTCAAATGCCTGAATGTTTTTTAAAAAACAATTCAAAGAAATGGATTAATAATTTCAAAGACAAAATAGTTACTCTTCCAAATAAAAATTAGATTTTTAGGACATGAAATCTGCTATAACACAATCATCCAATCCAAAGTTTCTAGAATTCGGTAACAAATTTTCAGATAAGACAATTGATAAAACTCAACTTCAAAGATTCTTAGGAGCACTAAATTATGTATCCGATTTCTATCCAAATCTTAGAACCATGTGGAAACCCTTGTATCAAAGATTAAAGAAAAATTCACCAAATTGGACTGATCAACGTACGAAGATTGTCCAACAAGTTAAGTAACAATTAACGAATTTACCTATCTTAAATCTTGCTGATCGGATAGCCAGAAGCCTCCGACATAGGCTACAGGGGAATCTTCAAACAAGTAAAAGAACAAATAATCCAATACCATTCAGGTATATGGAATGAAACACAACAAAAATACTTAACAATAAAAAGAAAGTCTTAAGCATTGTTTTATATATTCAAAAGTTTCAACGTAATTTATTAAACCAACCAGTTTAGTATGAGTGAATTGCATCCGTTGTATTTAGAATTATGTATTCTATTACTATATCAATTTTCATCCCAATTAGATATGTGTATGGACCCCACCTAAAAATAGTATAAATTCAACGTAATAAAATAGTTTGATGTAAATAACAACTTTAAAGTTATTTTTTCAATATGTAAACGTATATATGAATAAATGATCGTATAAAGTATCAATACATTTAAGTAGATGTGGAGCCCATTTTGGGCCAAATGTACCGTTAATTATGATGCAGCTTCATTGCACAGGAAAGCTCTTTGCTACCTTAGAGCTTTTAATTCTCTGCTTAATTGATGAATTTGTCTGATCATTGGGAAAGCTAACATAGATAATTATTTTTCTAATTCTTGTTTGTCTTCTTCTAAGTTACAGATTATAAAATGTCGAAACCAGTGTGGGTGTCAATTTTATCTTTCTTTTAATATTTCTAGGAATTTTGTAATAAGTTTATGTCTTTGTATTTGTCCTTGAATAAGAGAAAGATGATCCGGAAGAACTCCCCACAAAGCTAGTTCATCATTGATATTATCTTCAAGATTTTGAAATAAGATTTGTAAGTTTAAGGTCATCTAATTATAATGACATGTATGTAAAACAGTAAATAAAAATGCAAACAAATAAAGATTTGATTGAAATGGCAAATATAAATATATAATTTATATATATATAAGACATATTCCTGACAGACAACTACACCATAAGTTGCTTCAAAATGGGTCTTACATGATTATAAAATTATAATCTACTTCACCCATTGTATTTAGAATTATTTATTCTATTACTATATCAATTTTTATCATAATTGAATATGTGTATAAACCCCATCTAAAAATGGTACAAATTCAATACAACAAAATGGTTTGATGTAAATAACAACTTCAAAATTATTTTTTCAACATGTAAATCATTTACTAAAAAATTTATATTGGTTAAGTTGATCTAGGTGGAACCTCAAGAGAGGAATCTCTTCCAACCCTTAGCTCTCCTTTTATAAGACTTGAAACAGAGGCCTTCCTTAAGAAAAGCCGAACTCTTTACTACTCATTCCTTAGAAGTTATATGTTTGTTTTTTCTGTGAATATACAATAATTTCCTATAGCAAAGTTTCTTGTTATATAAATTATTTTTTGTTATAGCGATGTTTTGGACAATTTGATTTTTTTTGCATCACACCACATGCAAAAAGTTAGCATAGTGTACGCTTTTAACCCTACGCTTTTAACCCTTCTGAATGTACTAAACTATCTATAACATATGTAAAAATTAAAAACAGGCGTTCGCACAATAGGAGATTTGTAGAAATGTTTGTTTTTTCATTTCTGAACTATAATGTTTATATATCTGTTTTAAATTATAATGCTAAGAATCAAATATTTAAAAAATTTAACATATTATAATTTAATTAGGGTCAGTTACCAACTAGGAAAAGGAAAAAAAAATTCCACTCTTTTCTTCTCTCATTTTTATGTGATATAACTTATTAACTATATAACAATTCTATTTTTCAATTATTACTTATACTGTCAATTATTATTTTATATTTTATGCAATTTTTAATCTTTTTAATCTTTATTTTCTTTATTTCTAATAATTACCTTCATCACATCACTCTCTTAATTTTTCAAAATTTCTTCTTAATTTTTCTAATTTTTGATTAACAAAAGGACCTTTATTTTCAAATTTTAATAGTTTTATATTCAAAATCACGTGACATTAAATATTTGTAACATATAGATTTCCAACCAAAGTGATTTTTTGCATTACAAGAAAATATTAATTTATATTTCGTGCGGTTTAAATGTGAAAATCTTTTTAATCATGTAAAAATCATTTGTACACATATTTATTTTTCATCGCTCTCCAAAATGAATGATAACATATATACGCATTTAAATTTTAGAGAATTTTTTGGAACATATGCCCAGCAACACCCAACCCAATTAGGGAAGAACGATATATGCCCGAGGAGTGATTCTATTAGCCCGGGCTAAGTAAATGGCCCACTTAGCCCACCTCAAAAAACCTATTTAAAATAATTTTTTTTTACTTTTTTCTTCATACACTTGTTTATCTAAGTGTATTTAACATATAGACCAAGTTTTACCATTTTTGAATATGTTTATCTATTTTTTTTAGATTTTTAAACATCTATGTGTATATAAGCATTTAAAATACCTTTATTTTCAAAAATCTAAAAAAAATAGATAAACATATTCAAAAATGGTAAAACTTGGTCTATATGTTAAATACACTTAGATAAACAAGTGTACAAAGAAAAAAATAAAAAAAATTGTTTTAAATAGGTTTTTTGAGGTGGGCTAAGTGGGCCATTTACTTAGCCCGGGCTAATAGAATCAACCCTCTATATGCCCATCGTTAGCTGAATCATGCAGACATGTCGATCACGTGTGACCGAATCTCATTTCCATGGATCCCGACAAGGATTACATCTGTATTCCATCCAGGTATGATGAGTCCGTGTTACTGCTATCACCAACCGTGTATTTGGGGCCCATGTGCCTGCCCCGTGACCATTGTTAGTTAGCCATTATATATACGGGACGAACATTACTGCATGTATACGTAGAATAATTGCACTTGAAATTAATACTAATACATATAGTAATAATCAGTACGATTTAAATAAGAATACTAATCGATTTTGGAATGTAAGAGAAGAACTATTATTTCTGTTCCTTCCTACAATTCTCTCTCTGAAACGTTTGATTTGGTCATTCCACCAAAAATCATCAGAATTATTGGTGCTGGACAAATTCATTTCGATCTGATTAAAACCCATGCGGTTGATTAAATTAATAAATTTCATTTGCTACTAGGCTTTCATGTAGGTGGAAGTCATGCACATGGAAATCTTAATAACTGAAATACACCAAAAATAACACTGCTAAGTTTATTAATCTTTATAATAAAATTTGTTATTTTTAATAGATAAGTTTGATTGTTTATTTTGCAGTGCATAGTAATTCAGTTTCGTATGAGAATCATACTTGGATTTTTGTGCCCTTACAACACGTAGGTGAATTATGGTGATCTGTTTAAATGAGTGTCATTGAAAAGATATGTAATATCACTCCAACAAAATTCCTCAATGAAATCATTATTTTAGATGCATATAAGGTAGATTTGGTTGCATTGATTTCTATTTGGATGCAACTATTGATATTCAACAACCCGATTAGCTACTTGTACGCCATCACATGAATAAATCACTATAGAAAAATACATTTTTTTCAACCCTTATTAGTATGAAAAAAAATCTGTACTAGCAAAGATAATGAATATGAGAAAAAAAAAATTTTGCTTATGATGATGTTTTTATAACCAAAGAAAAATTTTCTTATATACAGTGATGCTCTCATACAGGCAAGAAAATTTTTTCTTACTTATAATAATACTTTGGCAAGTAAATCTAAATTTTTTTGCTTAAATACAAAAATAATGAACTATTAACAATCAAATTTCTTCTTAATATTTTCCTATAAAAAATTTCTTCTTAATAGTTGCTATATGAAGTATGACATAAATTAGTGGCAACTAAATTTTTCTTTAAGAACCAGATTTTCACCCTTTGCAAGAAAATTTTCTTTGCTAAAAATCAAAATTGTCTAGTAAATGCAGCCATCTCATTGAAGATTTTGACAAATAATATTATATAGAGCTAAATTTTGGTCGCAAATAACATAATGTGCATCACTATGCATTTGGCAGCAAATAAGATTGAAGCCAACTGCCTAGACTTTGATATTGGCTGTAAATAATATTATATGTAGCAAAATTTAAATTTAACTGCAAAATATGATCGCATATAAAAAAAATTCTTATAATTTATAAAAGTAATGTAATAAAAAGGTGGCAGCAACTTATGTCTTTTGTGGAAAACGTAAAAAAATTTTGAAAGTATGAAAAATAGATTTGATAGTATTATCAAACGTAATATGTGATATCCCATGGGAGATAAATTGACACCTTCATGGTTTTTATAAGAAAAACTAACTTTTAAGAACCAATATGGCTACAAAATAGAAGGTTTAATTCATATATATTCGAGAGATAAAATTCTATGGTCCAAACGTGAATTTCAAGACAAACATTGCTTTTTCACCAGTTGAGAGTAATCGAGTGGGGCCCTTCGTTTGGACAGCCCAGATCTTCCTCAGACCGTATGTTCACGTGTTGCCAACTAGGCCTGCAGGTCGATTTATTGTAAGGCCAACTGGAAAGCGAAGTGCAACAATCAGAAAATAATATACTCTGAATCCCCAAAAATGCGACCGGTAAACTAATGTGAAATCTAATTCTAATAATCATATCTTGTTTCAAGATCAAACAACGAATAAGCAAATTAAAGTGGAATTTCTCTCATCTTGTTACGCATTATGAGTCTATATATGAGCTAGCAAAAAAAAAAAAAAAAAAAAAAGAGTCTATATATGAGATAACACCATGCACGGATGATCATAACCATCCTTTTTCGAGGCCGCAATACACTGATTAGAAAATATATCTATCTTCTTGCGTTTGAAATTATGATGGTCTAACTAAATTATTCACACTCTATTTACGTATACAAGATTCTCATAAATTACCATAGGATAAAAAATGTGCAGGAAATTAACTGATCACGTTTGAATTAACCATCCCAGGAAGTGGACCTTGATCATGAATAGACACAAATGGTGGAAATCCCCCAAGGCAACTCATGCCATGGATGAACATGAAAAAGTGAATAAACATGAAAGGGTGAGATGGGGATGGGCACATGAGCTTGTTTTTTAGTGCTGTCGTTAGGGCTTTGGCTCATTCGTTGTAAGCTTTCGCAGCAGCCTTGAAAAATCAGATCATGCAAGCGTGGTCTGACGTGCATGAAGATCCTGGGGCGGTGCTGCTCATGCATGTGGTCCGTTGGTTTTTGAATTCCCGAAATCGATCTGATGGCCCCATCGTACGTGTTTACTCTATCCCTCCCAAATGTCCCAAACCGGAATATCTCGGCCATTGAATCTACAATATTTCTCTCTCCTTCTGCTGCGCGTAATTGGACAATGAAATCGCATATTGTCATCATGACGTGGGCCATCTGATTTTTCATCATAGTCAGCAAATGATGTGGGGCGGCATCAGATGAACGGTTTGGATAGGCCAACAACCGCCCACGTGTACGAAACTTCATGACGAGAAATGTTTGGTAGTTTACAGAGAGATGCTCCTGAGTTTCTTCCTTTTAATTAGTGGACGTTGGAAACATGTGATACCGTGGGCCACTTCTTTGGATGGGCTGCTGATATATATATATATATATTTTTAAAAAAGCAATAATGATTGGACAGCCACGGCCATTCAGTTATTGGTTCTCATGGTTGCATGTGGGCAGTATCTTTCTATTTTTTATTATGTGTACAATATTATATTTTATTTTATATTTCAATGTTTGATAATTTATGGAGAAATAATAAACTCTCACTTATTTATAGAAAAAATAGTAAGCTTTCACGACAATTTCGATCCCAAAGAAGGTAACGTGCCTAGCATCATTGGCCGTGTCCATGACCGACTGAACTACAACCCGGTTGGTGCAGTGCTTTTGGAGTTGATTGTGCCTTCTGCCGGATCAGACGTATATGGCTGCTGCCAGGGTCAGTACACTACACCTCACCAAACACCCCAGCGGCATCCTTTTTGAGCTACAAACTACATATACATAGTACGTACTCATACAGTGGGGCCCACCATTCGGTAGTAGTTGTGATGGATGGCCCCATACGCATGCATGCATGTTGGGGACCTTTATATTAATTGGAGGGAGGATGAGCATTTAATCATAAGACGTCTTTTTCCGATCAGTGGAAGGATAAATCCAAGCCATGTCGATATCCAAATCGGTGTGAGCTCCGGCTATCTCAACTACAATTTTTGATATTTGGAGATCAAAATTTTGTTGTAAAAGGTCAAATTACTGAAAAAATGAACCTTTTTTTTTTATACTTGCATTAAAATTTATCGCTATAAGTCAATTTTAAAAGGCCGCTAAAAGTACGTCAACTTTCAGTGAGACATATTGTAACTAAAAGGTTAATTCTTCCAACATTCATTACATTATAATGACGATAGTAATAATTTTTGTTGTTTTTATTATTATTATATTAGTAAGATTGTCTTTTTCTAACCAAAAGTGTTGTACATTTAAAAGTATATTGCAAAATATTAACTTTCTTGAAGTGAATTTGGCTGTCAATGGTTTGGGGCGTATGTCATATAACAACTAGTAAGACAAATTTAATTGTCTGTAGTTCTTTTTTTTTTTTTTTTTTGTGCATAGACAATCAATTTTTTGTTAGTTGTAAATCATTGTTATTAATGTTTCTTTCTTATAGAAGCATCATAAGAAACAAAAATTTTCCGTATTTGTTACTATTAAAGACTTTTCCGTTTCTAACATTAAAAAAAAAAAAAAAAACTTTTCCGTTTCTAAAAAGGGTTGCCAAGAAAGGATGCGTTGCAGTCGTGTTATATGTATTCAAGGTAGATTTATGGCTGGGTGATCAGCATTTTTTTTGCTGCTTTTGAAATGATTTTAATGAGAAAGAATCAGGTGAAGATGATTAGTAGTGCACATATAGGTTTCATTTGAAACGATATCTTCACAGCTTAATCTTATATAATAGGAATGTTGTCGAAAGGACTGAAACAATATGTATTTATAAAATGTAGCAGATAAAAATAATAATAAAATAGATTTTCCTTAAAATATTACAAAAAAGTTTACTTTTATAAGTAATGGTCACAAACTATGGCTTGAATTTTCCGCAATTAAATAGTTGATTAATATTAATTTTCTGCATAATAGTCATTATTAATAAAAAAACTTCTACAACCAAATAAAGGCACATTAATTATCAGCTAGTTTTTGCAACAAAACCTTTCTTATGTAATCACATTTGCCGCCCCATCCTTGCAACTGAATGTTTTTCAAAAGCTCTTAGCAACTTAAACTTAACTTTTTTCAACCAAAAATCGCGTGGACAAATCTTAAATTTTTTGCCAAAAATAATAACAAATTTTAATAATGTAAATGTGAATAATGAAAAATAGAAGGATTGGGCTTATTAAAAGTACTTAAAATGTTAAATTACTAAACGAAAAATGTGCAAAGAGGTACGCCACCTTCCTATTACAAGGTATAAATAACCCTCACTATTTCCTTGGACAGCATAGGGCGCTGGCACGGGCCAATACTTTAAATGGTGCAAACCATTCCGAGCGAAAAATATTAACTTGTGATCGTCTCGCTTATAAGGAAACTGGAAGTTCTTTGTATTAGAAGACAACCCACACTTTTCGACCCCAACAGAACAGTGTAAGTGTATTTGGCTTGATACCCTATTTCTAGTGAGCTCTACTTGAATTAGACTTATGGAATAAAATAACCATTTATCAACTCATCCGTTTTCCAATAAATTCTCTTCACAAAACTCCAACAACGTCCCTCTCACTCTCTCCTATATCTGTTAGATATATGCTCCCATAACACTATATATCCCACACCAGGAAATTAAACATCTGGGTGAACTTTTAAGGTAAAGTGCTTGCAGTGGAAACACATATCTAACGGTCCCTACCAGCTCAGAAAGAAACCGGCCAGTTGAGATGTCAGAATAGGATTGAAAGAAAACAAGGTAATCGAGAAGTGTACATCTTACGTCTGATGGTCGAATTTTTCTTTACTGATAACCTCCTTTAAGTTATCCCCTGAAATGGTTACTCTAAAAGAATTGAGATTTTGTAACCAGTTTTGGTTGCAAAAACTTATAAAAAACTTTCAGAATACCTTTGGGTTACGTTGCAAATAACTAAGGGACAAATGACCATTGACAATTAATTAATAGGAAAGTTTTGCTGAAGGACTAGTGGCAATTAAAAAAATTCAATCCAACTGCTTCATTACTGATTAATGACGGTTGTTAAAGAACTTTTCATATTAAACTTAACTGCTATATTATCTAATACAAAAGCACAGGCTTTTAATTTACTCAGGTATGCAAGTCTATCAAGACTAAAGTAATAACTTATGGGGCTCTTCAAAACGCGTCATGTATATCAAACAAGCAAGCATGCTTCAAAAAGTTTAAAAGACTTCAAGGGATTTGCTCTTCAGCGGGCTTGGGTAAAGCCCATTTTATCAACTACGGAACATGGGCCAAGGAAGCGATTGGGATCTTGGCTTGGAACTATTTTCAATCCCTCTCCCGCTCCCAACAGCCTCTTCCCATCTCCTCGAAGATATTTTGTGGTGCTTGGATGATGATGAGCGATCGAAGGAGGCAATAACCATGAAGCTGTTCGGCAAGCGCGTGTTCCCTCGGCAGATGGTCCTCGCAATGGCTGGGTACGTATACCCGTCTTTACCTTCTATTTCGAAATCTACACCGTCCGATTACTAGATCATGACGATGGGGCCAAACCCAATTCATATTTTATAAGCCGCAGGCTGCTCTTCCTGGCATCGACCACCTACGATGTACACAGGTGTATAAAGAGCAACGAGAACCCACCAACCAAAGAGCAAATCCAAGCCCTCGAAGACTACCTCAGATCTCGGCGGCCATCTCCTTAGCTGACTATATTTGTCGATCCATCACAACTTTCCGCATGGTCTGCCCAACACTCCAATGCAAGCTAATAAAATTTCTGCCTGCTATTTCTTTGTTCCTTGATTCCGATATGTAATTGATGTGTGAAATCGCAATCTCTGGAGCTGTCATGAGTGAAACATCATCTTATGAGAGTTAAAATTAGTCCTGTTTTGTGTCAAGTAGCTCAATTTCTCAAAATCGAATTTTCCAAAAGATGAAGCAGCTGCCCTGGTTGAGGGTCTGCTGTTGTTGGTATCGTGTGGGGATGTTTTAAGAAAGGTCAGGCTCATCTGATCCTAAATTTAACCCATCGCAACCTCCAAATTAGGAAGTTGCTATCATTTCCTTTATAAAAGCAGATGAGAAATAATCACCCAAATTGAAACATTGAACCCCCAGCACCAACTCCACCCAAGAACAATGTCTACTACTAATAGGTAGGTATGTATGCTGGTTCCAACCCCCCGGGCCTCGTACCGTGCAATCGAATGTAGAAACTGCACAACTGACCATTTACAGCACTCTCTCCGACCTTCCTCTTGGAGCTTTTAAATTTTAAAAGAATCTCTTGATTTGATCAACGAATCCATTAATTTATGAGATCAAACCATTGTTCGCCTATTAGGATTGAGAAAGCATTATTGTGTCATGGAACTTTAGAAAGTATATGAAAATGGAAAAATTATATGAGGAATGAAGAAAGTTGATGGGAAATGAAAAGAATAAGAATATTTTGTGATGTATTGGCGTTAAGAAAAGCATATTTTAAACACACACAAAAAAAATTGATGGCTTAAACATATAAAATTTAGTAACATTATTAGCTCATTTTCGTTCCATCCTAAATTGCAAACACACCTTGTTGAACTAAGAATATAGTCATTAACACCCATAAAAAGTTATGTTGGCCTACAAAATATATTTGCTTAAAATGAACATTTTAAAAATTCACTTTTAAATGGATGTAAATTAGGAATTCTAATTGCGAAATAGTTCTTATTATAAGGTAGCATGTTACTTGGTTAACATGTTATCTTATAATCACGAACTGTCACATAATGACAGTCTGTGAATTGTCTTGATCTGCATCCCTTTTAAATGATTAATTTTATGGTTTACTAAAAATCAATATGACAACTGTAATCTTAATTAAATATATTTTTAAACATAATAAACGACGTGAATATCGTAAATAAATCCATTATTAATTTGGTGACTTCGAAGTCATAATGAACTTGAAGAAACAAAGCCCATTCCATTCGTGTGGCCCAAGGAGCGCCTGATGCCTTTATACGAGGGTGAAACCCGTACTACGCAAAAATTGCTCGTCTGTTGGTTGTCAGAAAGCTGCTCCAATATTATCAAAACCTCACACCCTAATGCAAAAATATCAGGTATTTATCCTTATTCTAGATTACTTAAGTCCCCATTCCAAAATAAAATGAGCAGCGATCTGGTGCACTTGGGTCGACTAAGCTTGGTGCACCAGGTGCAAAAATCTATTTTTTATATTTATTTTAAAAAAATTTTATATAAGTGCTAATCTAGGTTTATTTAGCATGTATATGAAATTTTACCAAATTTGGATATTTTTAGATTTTTTCGAATTTTTTAAAATCAGTGACAGTTATTAGTAAAAATCGATATATATGTTAAATGCACATAGATTAACACTTTTATAAAAAAATTCAAAAAAAATAAAGAAAAATAAGTTAAATACACTCTGGTCCATTAAAGCTAAGTGCACTTAATTGTATTGAAAATATCCCAAAATAAATACCAAGCTTGACTGCATGCACTGGGTGCATGCAGCCTTACTGCACCCGGGTGCACTTCACCCGTTTTTTAATATTTTTTGAATTTTTTTTATAAAATTGTTGATATATATGTATTTAACATGTATATCAATTTTTACTATTTTTGGAGATTTTTAGATATTTGTTTTTGATTTTTTAAAATTAGTGGCATTTTCGTAATTCATAAAGTACAAAAATGCCACTGATTTTAAAAATTTTAAAATAAATATCTAAAAGTCTCCAAAAAGGTAAAAATTGATACACATATTAAATACACTTAAATTAACAATTGTATAAAAATATTCAAAAAATTATAAAAATAATGAGTTTTTTGCACCTTAGTGCACCGAAGCTATCATGACTCAATAAATACCCTGGCTCAATAAATTGCGGTCGCAATTTTGACTGTTTTAAATGTTAAACGTAGTACTGGATTTAATTCGATATTCCCACTTTCAATTCGTATATATTCCTCCACCTCGAACCTCTTTCACATTGGGGGGATCGAGGTAGAGTTATTCTTTTTATCAAAAAAATAATAATAATAATTCGTATATATTCGATGCCGAAAATAATAATTTCTCTGAGCCAATTTTGCCAGTTGAAATATCCCATTTTCCTTTTGTCACGAAAAGAATCTGCAACAAGTGCTTTGTCATATTTTCTTTTAGAATATTTATGCTTTATTATATGTGAATATATTTTTACGGAGATCAGCCTTTTCGCTTATTCGTAGTTATTTTAATTCAAAAATTTTAAATTAAAGTCAAATCACTACAAAAAAAATTTGTTAAATGCAATAATTAATTTGATTGCATATAATTTGAATTTCGCTGCCTCTGATGTAATCTAGCAACAAAGTAGTTGTTTATTGCAAACATATGATTAAAATAAGAAGTTCTCTTGAAATGAATTGATAATCATGTCCTACCTTGATGTCAATTGCCAATATTCTATATACTAACAAATATTGAATATCAAGCTTATATATCTATATATATAAGCTCAGAGTTCTGTAGTCCCGCTTTTATATAATAAAGTTAAGTTATATCACCCAAGGCATAGCATAGTGAGAGTACCATTGTGTGTGCATAATTATGATCTGACTTTGACAGGAATAATAGTCTCCATGTAATTAAAAAAAGTTATACCATACTACATAGAAGCAAGTTTATGTAACTCTGACTTTGACAAGAATAATAGTCTTCATGTAATTAAAAAAAGGTTATACCATGCTGCATAGAAGAAGTTTACGTAACTCTTTTTTCAAAAAAAAAAAAAAAAGTTTATGTAACTCAAAAGAAAATTTCAACAATATGGTAACTGTTCCAAGAAATAATGTCCGTATGTTCTCTTGACACGCAGGTAGGGGTGTAAATCGGGTCGGGTTGACTTGGGTTGGCACAAATACAACCCTAACCCACCTTGTAAAATCACAACTCAACCTTACTTTCAACCCTACTTTTCACATCTTAACCCAACCCTATTTCAACCCACCTCAAATCGGTTCGGTTCGGGTTAGAAATCGGGCTAATAGATTACACATGTTATCAATGCTAGTTAAAGTTTTGTTCACCTGAATTTCTAAAATAATAAAAATAATTATAATTATAAAAACAATAAGTACCAATAAAAGTTCTACATAGCTCAAAAGTGGAGGATAAGTTTAGTAATTGATTCGTTTTTTTGTTTTTGTATTTTTGAGCAATCGATGTCTTCTGCAAGTCAAAAAGTGAAATCCAAGTAAAATTATTACAATAAATTATGCAAAATAGAAAAATGAATATTATAGTCTTACTTACCTTCTTAGTTGGCTTCCAATCAAAGCTACAAACATCTTAAGTTCTCAGTTGACCTGTTATGTTATTCTAAATCACCAATGCGAGCAAATATCTAAACAACCTATTTACGATGCAATATAACCAAATAATCCAAACACAATTTCACAACTAATTAACCAAATATATTTCCAAACCAAATAAATTCAAATAACATTTGACAACCAAATAGTCAAACAAATTTCCAAACTCAACACAATTTTATTTAAATATCTAAGCAATATGAATGAAATATACTCTCATAAATATATGTAAATACATATCTTATGAAATCGGATCGGGTCGGGTTGACCGACCCCTAACCCAACCCAACCCATTTTTAAAATCGCGTCGGGTTGAACCCATTTTTTAAAAACCAAATTTCCAAAACCTCAACCCAACCATGATATAAATCGGTTCAGGTTGATGCGGGCTCGGGTTGAACCCAACCCTATTTACACCCCTACACGCAGGTGGGTTGGGCTACTTGAGATACATATACAGTTGGGTAAGAGGGTAAATGGGACACATGACATGAGACCCACGCTATCCCAATCTGCATTCATGTATCTTCATTCATTTTCCTCACTTTGACAATTGATAAAAAAATATATATATTTCATCCGTCGTATTTAGTGTTATTTATACCAACAAATATTGGATATGAAACCTATATCTATATATTTAAGCTTGATTAACAAGCAGTTTTATGTAATTATATATATTTTTCACTTCGATGATTGATGAGAAATTTATTTTTTATTATATTTAACATTATTTGTTTAGCTAAGAGATCAAATTTCATTCAATCGGTGATGTGAAGGGCCATATTTCCTTAAGAATGTATATTCATGCATGAATTATGAAAAAATTTTAAATTCATTCACGTATATATCAGAATATACAAGACTTCGTATAATCATTTATCCATAGTTAAAAATGTTTAAAAGATAATTTTAAAATTAATATTTAGCATTTAATTATTTTATTACTCGGATTTTACACAGTTGTAGATGGGTCGTGCACAATAATAGTAAACAAATGATATAGTTTTCCTAACATTATATATCATACCGGGTACAATGGATAAAGTGATTTTATATCAGCAGTGTGAAAGTAGAAAAAATGGGTGGCTTACATAGAAGTCGCGTTTCATACGGAAGCAGAGCTCTTTAAGCCCGAGACCAAACGACATATTCATGTTACTTCCATGTACGATTCACTGAACAGTTAGACTGATATTCACTTGTCAGCTTGAAGCATGCAAATAGAGGCAAATGGCTGTCCACGTTTCTTCCATGAACATCAGCCAGTGAAGCCGGTTACGAACTCTGCTCTGCTCTCGGCTTTGGCTTATCTACAGAATTTCTTCTGCCAGGAAGAGGAGTCCTAGATGCATGTATGGCAACAAGGGAAGAAAAATATCTCTTGGGCTATAGAAGCTAGGTAGGAACACATGGGGGCTCATTCAATGCATTCTCATACAATTGTTTTCCTTTTCATTTTTATGAGGCAGATCTTGCTAAGGAACCTTTAGCGAAGGTGGGTTATTTAAGAGGAACAATTATTCTCAAACGTATTTACTAAAAGATATTTAAATTTTTTAGACTAAGCCATTAAAATTTTTTCAGCATTTGAGAGGGGTAAATTTAATGCACGAAAATTCATTTTTAGCAACTACTATCATCAGCAGCAGCAATCAAAGTTATAATTTGAATATATGCAACCAAATGTCCGAAGAGGAATGATTAAAAATAAACGCTACGCAAAAGGTTGTTTTCATTTTTCAAAAAACATTAATATCTAAATAATTTATAATATGGGAAGTGATACAGTGGAAATGTTTCCACTTTCCTCGAATGTGGAAATGAGGTCACACCAAGTTTATTGCGAAATCGAAATCATTTATCTTGTTTAAAATAATGATTTATATATCGTAAGTCAAATATTTTTGAAATATACATACATATGCATGCATCAAACTTAGTGTAAATATTTCCGTAGGTTTACGTCTAATGAAATAATTTAAAATTTATGTTATTTAATCATCATATGTAGTAGAATTTTTTATTTTTTTTACTAAATAAGATATATTAAACATTTTGGGTGATTTAGATTTTACCAAATCATCTTGGTAGCTCAATTCCACCGTATCGCTGCCAGTAGAATATTCATCTCTACGTAGAGATGACTCCAAAAGCCAAATATTTTGAAAATTTGTACATTCATATATTTATTTATAAATTTTAATCATATTAAATGTTTATAGCATTTAAGCATACTCTTAAATTAATTTTTGGCATTATAAATATGAGAATCTTTCAAGTGCCTTCTTCCACTGTGAAATGGATCTCATACATATTAAAATTATATAATATTTAATTATTTATCCATATGAAAATCGTTTTTGATTTTTGGCAAAGAAATTTTTTTGCAAAAGATTAAAATTTGTCTGCTAAAGAAAAAGTTAGTTGCCAATAATTTATGACACATTTCATATAGCAACCATTAAGAAGAAATTTGATTAACAATAGTTGATGATTTTTGTGCTTAGTCGAGGAAACTTTGATTCGGTTGTCAAAATATTTATTATAAGTAAGAAAAAAAATTTTGTCGATGAAAAGATCACCATGAGAAGAAAATTTTTCCTTTTCTATAAAAGTATTATCATAGTAAGAAAATTTTCTTTTGAATAGGCATTGTTTCTACAAAGAAAGATTTTTTTTCTTGCTAAGAAGGGTTTAAAAAATGCATTTTCATGTGTGTTTCGTTGCGTTGGTTTTGGTCCATTTCAGCGATGACAACGCCGTCAGATTGATTTGAATTGGACATTTGAGGCGGGGTCCCCGCGTGCGGCTCTCTCGCGGCGCACCCACCGGTGGGTGCGCACGCCACAACCCCCTCATTTTGTCGGACGCCACAAACCCCGCATTTTGTCGGGCTGTTATATAAGGAGGCAAATGCAGGCAGGCCAGCCGGGCATACGACACCAGTTGTATGATACTTACCTGCTTGAGATAGAGAGATGGCGGTGAAATTGTACGGTCCTGTTCGAGCAGCCTGTCCTCAGAGGGTGATGGCTTGCCTCTTCGAGAAGGGTGTAGATTTTGAGGTGGTGGAGGTGGATTTGCAGGCCGGAGAGCATAAAAAACCTGAATTTCTTGACATCCAGGTGCACCACTGGCTGCCATATGTGCGTGTAATTAATGAATCGCCTCATGCCTTGTCATGCAGATCACGCGTCTTAAAAATAAGGTCCACATGCATGCATGTTCACACAATATGATAGAAAAGATGCCATGTGAGTGAATTTTCTGACCATGCATGCATGAAGACAGGTAAGCACAAAAAGACCTACTTGTATGCTCAGACAGTAGAATTATTTGTGATCCAATGGATGGTGTCTTTCATGTGGATCCTGGATACATGGGTATTTTTTACTGCGATCTTCATTAGACATGGGCAATATCTAGATTTCAATGTTTCATATATACTTTCATCATTTGTTTTGGATGCTTAGAATATATAATTGATGGATTTTCTTTATTATTGGAACTGATCTTGCAGCCCTTCGGTCAAGTGCCTGCCGTGGATGATGGAGATTTTAGGCTTTTCGGTAATTCGATCAATTAAATAGCATTAACCGAAGTTAGTTTTTTGGGTGTTAATATATATATATATATATAGATCGAAATGCTTTAAAACGACCAGTTGTTATTTTACAACTAATTGATTCTTTTTATTTTTTCACATCCAATTCATTCACTGTGTTTAAAATTATTTTTTTAGCCTATACACCAAAAATCAAATGAATTGAAAATGCTTATAATTAATAATCATTAAAAATATAATTATAAACAATTTCATACATTTACATTTGTTATTAATTCTATATAAATCTAAATAACATGATTTTGTATATCATGCAAATATTAATAGAGTAAAATATAATTGATAATTCAAATATTAAACATCAAAAAATACAATTGATTGCATACAACGATTAGTTGTGTTGGATCATTTCTCATGTATACAGATATATACATACTTCATCAGCTAATTAGACAGAAAAAATTTATGATTTTTGGATATGTCTTTGTGTATGATCGGGATATACGGAAATGTTTAATTAGTTGGTAAAATCATTTGTACATAATTTTAATACAACAAAAGGCTAATAAAAGCATCAAACAAACAAATCTTTATAATTCTATCATGATGAATCCTGTTCTCTAATTAATTGTTATTTCCTCATTAGTGGGATTGTCTAAGTAACTGCTTTTTAAGTCTTCAGAATCTAGAGCAATCATACGCTACTTTGCTACCAAGTATGCCAACCAGGGTTCCAATCTTCTGGGTAAAACGGTGGAGGAGACTGCCCTCGTTGATCAGTGGCTTGAAGTGGAGTCCCACAATTTCAATGACTTGGTCTACACAATCGTTCTTCAGCTGTGTGTCCAACCGCAGATGGGTGAGGCGGGCGACATGCTCTTGGTGAAGAGCTGCGAGAACAAGCTGGGGAAGGTGCTGGACATCTACGAGAAACGGCTTGGGCAGAGCAAATACCTTGCTGGCAAGTCTTTCACCTTGGCTGATCTCAGCCATCTTCCAGCCATCAGGTACCTCGTGGATGAGCTCGGAATGGAACATCTGGTGAGGGAAAGGAAGAAGGTGAATGCATGGTGGAAAGACATCTCAAGTAGGCCTGCTTGGAAGAAGGTCTTGAAGCTTTTGGCCTAGCTGATTCATTTCAATACTCCCTTTTATCTCTGCTTCCTTTCTATTTTCTTTTTAATAGTTGAAGAGAAAATTACTCTTATACCTATTATATTTATCTTTAATTACTAATATACCTACAATATTTTGCAAATTTCTCTTGTACTCGTAACATTTGATTCTAAATCAACACAATTGTTATCTATTTCATTGAAAAATGATTTTGTCTCTCTAAAATTTTTCTAATCAAATGATTTATCCTTTATGTGACTCTTGCATCATTTAATGTCACACATTGATGGTTTACTATCATCATTTGAGTCATATTCGAGTTGAATTGTTTGAATTAAGAAATTTAAATGGGCAAAATTGTCTTTCTAATAAAGTAGATAGTAGTTGTCTTGACAAAATAGATGTGAGAGAAATTTAAAGTGAAATATTATGGGGTAAGAGAACTTTATAAAATATTATGAGTATATGAGGAATTAAACACAAATGTTATGAGTGGGTGTAAAAGAAATTTATAAATTATTATGAGTATATTATGAATTAAACACAAATGTTATGAGTGTCAGAGGGATTTTTCCATTGGTGAAGGAGAAGGCTATAAGCCTATAAATATATGGTTGTGTGTTCTGTGTGGTTACTACTGTAATATTTCTTCTTCTATAGATTGAGCATTGAAAAAGAAAAGTTGATATTTTTAAAAAATTTCTTCGCTCATGAGAAATTTGATTATCTAAAAGATATCTTATACTCTTAGTTATCTCCACTACAAAAATAGTTATTATACGCGATTAGTTTTTTCAACCAAATTTAATTTTACTTGCATTTAATTACACGCAATCAAATCATAGCCAAATCACCCTTATTATTTGTAGTTAAATATAAATTGTTATAAGTAATGTAAAATTTGATTATAGATAATATAAAAATTAGTTGCATTTGATCATGTACCACTATACTTAAGTAGTCAATTATTCTAACTACTTTTGCTTGTAACCAAATGGTAACTCGTGAGACAAGCAAGAAGTCTATCATGGGTTCAAATGTCCTCCAATGATGAGGGTCATTTGTGTGCTTGCTAGTTGTCTCCCATGAATGTCATTGAGAAATTAATCTACAATGAATTTTGGTGAGAACTTATAGTATTCTAGATGAATGGGCCTAATTGTAATGTCAAAATATCATATTGTACAGTACTAATAAAAAGTGGTCAATACTCAAAGCTAAATAATTATTTGTAGCAAACTTGATATATATAACTAATTTACCTTTATAGGTAGCCAAAAATAATGTTTTTTTTTGCCTAGGAGAGCAACTTTGGTCATTTTTTGATTCACTATATTCTAATATTTGGTCACTACGTATCCAAAACATGTTCACCAACATTAGTAAGCTATTTTTATTTTAATATGTAATAAAAAATAAAATTTTTGCTAACATGAGGGCGTATTGAAAAAAATTTCTACTTTTTTACACACACTTTTACATAACTATTCTACTTTAGGATCATTCCTTTATATATTTTCACAAGATTATCTTATTTATTTTAACTTTATTTTCTTTAGTCTTAATCATTATTCTTATCATATCACAGTATTATTATTTTAAAAAAAATTTACCAAAAATTTTCTCTAATTTTTCCCTTACCCTCAAGCACAACTTGAGTAGAACCTTTTTTTTTCTTGAGGTTTAACTTGAGTAGAACCTAACTGAACCTAAAGTAGGATGGTTTGAGGTTGATTACCATGCATACATTTTAATAAAGACAAACATGATCCTATACTCTGTATAAGTAATAACTTATTCATTCCACTCCAAAAACCCTATTTTAAAAAACTTTTTAATTTTTCATAAACCTTTAATCCATGTATATTTAATATATAAATGCAATAAGACTCATTTTTAAAGATGTGTATATTTTTTAGATTTTTAAATAAGAGTTATTTTAGTAATTTTCACCCACTAAAAATGGCTAAAATATCTCTATTCATTAAATACATCTAGATTGACAAGTTTGTTGAAGAAAAAATAAAAATAATTAACGAATAAATTTATTAGTGTGGACTAAGTAAGGATTATACCTCTAATTTAATAAGGAAAGAAAATAAAATATTTTACTAATCAAAAGGAACAAATTTCTAACAAACCATCTTGTTGTCCTGAAGTCAATTAATTCCCTAGTTGGCTTGATGTAAGCAATAGAAGTGATTATATAGGAGACATGATCTTGTTAGCCCAAACTAAGTAATATTTTATTTAGCTTAGGTTGAAAAACTATTTTAAATTATTTTTGCTTTTTTATAAACTTGTTAGTTTATGTATATTTAATATACAAACCAGGTTTTACCATTTTTTAAAAATATGTGTATATTTTCTTAAATTTTTTAATATAGGGATATTTTAGCCATTTTTAACAATTAAATTATTAAAATAATCATATATTTAAAAATCTAAACACTATATATATATATCCAAAAATAGTAAAACTTGTTCTATATATTAAATACATATAAATTAGCAATTTTATGAAAAAAAAATTTCCTAAGCTAAGTAAGCAATTGCCGGGCTAGGATCTCTCATTATATAGTACCAACCGATAGCTATGTTATATATAATTGGCTGTTTGGTAACGTACAAGCGTGGGATTCCATGAAAAACATATGACCTCTATATTTTCAAATTAATTATTTAATAATTAAACAATCTTATTTTTCCAACTTTACCCCTATAATTAAATTATTTCTCTTCTAATTACAGTATTTATTTTAACTTTATTTTTTTCATTTCATCAATTCTGAAATATACTCTTTCTCAATTTTCGCTTAATCTTAGAACCCACCAAAATTAAGGTAAAGTCGAACTTAGTCTCTCGTCGCTCTGTGCTACTCAATACTTGCATTATAGGCTAGTATTCCTGTACGCTCAATTACATATGATATGATTGGAATGCTAAGGACGATTCGTAAACGGTCTCACTGCGACAGTTATCTTTCAAAGGTAGTACGTTAATCAAAACAGCATGCTACTTTTTTTTATTGGAATATATTTACATATATCTCAACACATATTACATTGAGGGGCTGCGACATTCTTACACATCTGGAGACACTGCTCCACCCAATAATCAGGAAGACACAGCTTCCAACCACCAAACGGGAGACCACTGCTCCCACAACCAACCAGACGGGAGACCACAGCTCCCGCTAATAATTTTTTCTTCATTTCGGGGAATCGAACCCACGGGCACAACGCTGCCCGGATTCCACGGCACCAGCGCTGATGCTCGGTTGGTAACAACTAGGGGTGCAACTCGGGTCGGGTTATACCGGGTTGGAGTGAACCCAAACCCAAACCCTAAGAATTTAATCCGGGTTCAAACCGGGTTCGCATTGGTTTTGGTTTGGTTTCGGGTTAGAATTCGTGTTACTAATAAACTGTTTTTTTTCTAATTTAATTGTAATCTAAAAGAAAATTATTGGAATATACATACCTGTGTTTATGAAGTCAAGTATAGCAAATAGCTAATGGAAATGACTCAAGTGTAGCAAATAAAAAATAAACATATCATACCAACTATTGTAGTTGAAACTAAACATTATCATACAAATTGTTGAAATTGAATTCAAACTGAATATTTATCATACGAATTGCTAAAATAGAAATTGACAACTTGTCATACCAATAAACTTAAAATCTGAATCAAATTTATACTACAATCTGAAATTCAAACTAATAGATTTCTCATACTAACAGAAAGTATAATATGAAATAGATTTATCATGTCAACTCAAATTCAAACATAATCCATATAACAGTTATTCAAAGCAACTAAATCTAAATATACTAAGCATAATGGTTCAACATTCCAATCTAATTTAAGTGCAATCCAAATTTAAAATGACGAATAAACAAATCTCAAGTTTAAGTAAGTTTACATCCACTTTTAAATAAATTCAAAATTCAAATGAGTTTATGTCTCCAAAGTTTCCAAAAAAACTAAAAAACTATTTGAAGACTTCTAAGTAATTTCTCCTTTGATTTCCATCTGTATTTCGAATGTCAAGTTCTTACACGTGCGGCTACCCCTCATATATATTTTTTTAATTTTTTTTAAATATCCATATTAACTATATGTTATAAATCATTAAATCATAGTTATTCATTAATTTAAACAATTTAAATCAATTAATCACTTAAATTAAACCATTTGACTGATATATATTAAATCAATTAACCACCTATATATTAATATTACAAAAAATGTATAATTTATAAAAAAAATTTATATAAATTACATCGGATTCGGACCCGGTCGGATTTTGGTACCGGGTTGGTGCGATCCCGGTTTTGGTTTCGGGTTTCTACGGGTCGGGTTGAAACTGGGTCTATTTTGAAAAAAATCTTTAAAATAAAACTCATTTTCTGTTTTGGTATCGGGTCGGGTCAGGCAGGTTCGGACCGACCCGGTAACAGCATTTCACTTGCTACTTTATATTAAAGAATACAACATTTCCTGTAATCCGCATCCGCGAACCCACTTGCAGGGCTAGTTTGTAAAGTTGTAGGGTGCGATCAATAAAGCAAGCCCCATCAGCAATTCGTCGTACTGACTGGAAGCGCCTGGGTCAGCTACTGGTCGATCGAGGTGCACCAGCGAGTCTGTGCATGGACCATTATATCTATCGGCCCAAAATTTAGGGGTGTACGTCGAACGGTTTTTCCTGACCCGAACTGATCCAATCCCTTAAAAATCCAGTGTTAACCCGGTTTGGAGTTACATTGTTGAATTCAATTTGTTTCCAAGCTGGTTCGGAGTGGATTGGTACTGGATCCAGGTTAAAACACACTACTAAAAAACCCGTTCGGAATGGTATGTATGATGATCCCACGTAAAATTTTCTTCTACTGAATTTTTTTTATTTTCAAATTTTCTTTGATATTTTATTTTAATTCTTGAAAATAATACAATTGGCATAGGTATATGCGAAACAAAATAAAAGAGTAAACGAATTGAAAGAATTTTTTAAATTTTACATGGAAAATACTAGATAATGCCTACGCTTTACAAGAAAAATTCGGTTGGACGTATTACAAATACAATATTTGCTGCAATATAGTCGTCAGCCAAAAAATATATTTATATTAAATTATGAAAATTGCTTAAATTTATTCACGAATGCATCTGTCTATAATAATATTTGATACAACAATTTATCGATGGGAATTGTACACCCAACCGGCTGGAAAATCCGTCCGACTTTCATTACATAGGTTTTAGTAACTTAATTTCTAAATTACAACTATTTTAAATTTTATCAATTTCTTATTCCAATAAAAAAATTAGAAGTGCAACTCAAGTTCATAAAACTAGAGTTTTTCTCAACAACTCTAATCGTAATCCAATTTCTAAAATTTAAACCTTAATTTTAACCCATTTATAAATCTTAAACTCTAACTTTATTATACAAATCAATTCCAAATTAATTGAAATTTAGGTTGATAAATTTTTATTTAAGTTAATATCGACAATTTTAAAAATTTAAGTAAATATAAACCAATAAGATATATAAATAAAAGTAATGATATGTAGCTCAATTATTTTCCGATTTTATAAAACCTCTTTTTTATATAATTCTTTCCATTTTGAAAATCCTAATGGTTGATGAAAAATCAACTTCATCCATTGTATTTTGTATCATTTATATAATCTTGAAAACTTTTTTACTTTTTGATTTCACTGTATATAGATTTTATCTATAAATATTTAAAATTAACATAATAAAATGATTTAATACTAAAATATCAATTTTTAAAGTTGTTTTTCAACAACTATCTAAAATATAACTATTATATAGATAAATGATTTATAAAATATTATTATATTTTAATACATGTATGAATGGAAGCAGGACATAGGCGGGACAATTAATGTACCGCATGCAGCCAGGGTGATTCTTAGCCTGCTTGACCTGCTGCGGGCAACCAGACTTACCACGATGGCGTCGTAGCCAATTGAAAGTAACCTTATTTCTCAGTTGATAATAAGGAAGATAGATCTAACTAAAATTATAAACGAGAATAACAGTTGTCTTTATGATTAAATTAAGAAAAACATTAATCGCTTACCCAATATTGATGTGATGTATGATGGTTGGCTGGTTCCAGTATCAACGTCTAATTTGAAACGAATTACTACTGCTACACAGGAATATCGATTGTGGGCATTTCTCTATTCAAACCGCTCTGAAAGATTTGAATTATATCTGTGTCGGTCTTGCATTTCTTGTGCCGTACATTTTCTGCTTGAATTTTTATTTATACGTGTTTTTCTCAGATTTTTGAACAGCATGTCCGTATATATAACATATCCATATCCTACCTGACTCAAACCGGTATGGTCCATATAAATGGGACGCCGAGCCTATGCGCCCGAGAGCATGCAGCACTCCATGCTCCCGGGCACATACACTTATTTTTTTAAATTTTTTTTTGAAATTTTTTTTACAATATTATTAATATGTATTTAATATGTGTATAAATTTTTACCATTTTTGGAGTATTTTATATTTTTAGTTTTTATTTTTGAAAATCAGTAGCATTTTACGTAAATTACCTAAAATGCGACTGATTTTCAAAAATAAAAAATAAATATCTAAAATACTCTAAAAATGGTAAAAATTTATTAACATGTTAAATACACTTATATTAACAGTTTTATATAAAAAATTTCAAAAAATAAAAAAAATAGATATATGCACCCGGGTGCATAGGATCGGCATCCGACTCAAGGATTCTGATCTTATGCTCCCGGGAGCATGCAGTGTTGCATGCTCCCGGGCGCATACACCTATTTATTTTTATTTTTATTTGAAATTTTTTTTCATAAACTTGTTAGCCCAAGTGTATTTAATCTATATATAAATTTTTACCATTTTTGGAGTATTTTATATTTTTAGTTTTTATTTTTGAAAATCAGTAGCATTTTACGTAAATTACCTAAAATGCGACTGATTTTCAAAAATAAAAAATAAATATCTATAATACTCTAAAAATGGTAAAAATTTATTAACATGTTAAATACACTTATATTAACGGTTTTATATAAAAAATTTCAAAAAATAAAAAAATAGATATATGCACCCGGGTGCATAGGATCGGTGTCCGACTCAAGGATTCTGATCTTATGCTCCCGGGTGTTGCATGCTCCCGGGTGTTGCATGCTCCCGGGTGCATACACCTATTTATTTTTATTTTTATTTGAAATTTTTTTCATAAACTTGTTAGCCCAAGTGTATTTAATCTATATATAAATTTTTACCATTTTTGGAGTATTTTAGATATTTATTTTTTATTTTTGAAAATCTGTGACATTTTAGGTAATTTTAAATTACTAAAACGCCACTGATTTTCAAAACTCAAAAATAAATATCTAAAAATTTTCAAAAATGGTAAAAATTGATACATACGTTAAATACAGTGGGGCTAACAAGTTTATGAAAAAAAAAAAATTTTAAATTAAAAAAATAAGTATATACGACCAGAAGCATGCAGCACCTTAGGTCCCCGACTCAAACCGGTATGGTCGGCCAAGGTACCCAGTTCAGATTAGGAAAAACCCACGTGCGCACTTCCGGACACGATAATGAAGAAAAAGCAACTAACTTTTGGAGTGAAAAATAGAGTCAAGTCCACCCGTGACCTCCCCTGCCCCGTTTTGATTTTACAAAAGACTTAAGTAAGAATTTTGACCCGGTGACGTGGAGTAGGTCAGGATTTTAGACTCCGGACTCACAAATTCGTAAATTATTTTTATAAATTATATTATTTACTTATGTGAATTTTGTTTTGTTGGAAAAATATATCTAAATTTATGACTTATTCATGTGAATATAATTTATATTGACATACGCTTAACTTTAAACTTGTTTATATGGATAATTTTTTTCTTAATTGCACATATGTTATTCAAGTTATCTCATTCAAATATGTATTATCGAAATAAAATATGTAATCTATGTTGTTTATATCTTACAAGAATGAATATTATTATTTTATAATTTAGCATTTTTAATTATAATTTAAAATTTACTTCAATGTCTTTTTTGAATTGATATACATATTTATCAAGGTTAAGTAGTAAACAAAATTATTTTAAAAATTTTACTAATATTTTATTATGAAAATTATGTTTTACTCACTAAATCGTAAAATGTTGAATCATTTCACCTTTAAATTTATTATAAATAGAAGTTTATATTGATATGTATACAAAATTTTAAATTTTGATTCATTTTTTCAAATCAACATGTTGTCGAGAAACTGATATGAAACAAATCTGAAGTTTGTCCCAATACCTATAAAAAAATAAGGGTTACACCCACCTTATTCCAACTCAATATAAAAAGTATGGTCAAATAGAATTTTTTAAATGTCAAGTCAAGGTTGGGTATACCTTAACCCACCTCAATTTTCACCCCTAACAAACTAGTGGCTTTGGGGCCACCGCATGCATAGTGCGCTTATAAATGTATAAAATCAATGTAATAAAATAGTTCAATATTAAATATTAACTTTAAAATTATTTTTTCAACATTTAAACCATTTAAAATATCAATAATATATAGATAAATGATCCTATGAAGTATCATTATATTATAATACACATGTGAATTGATCTAAGCGTTTTTCATAATTTACACATGAATGTGCCCATTTTTGAACAAATGTGGCCTATTCACATATTGAATTGGGATAAAACTTGGTTTTCTAGCTAAAAAAAAGTGTTAAATGCAATAAATTGATTGAATTTTCTATTAAAAATCAACATTTCAAAAACGTAAAGGATTTCATAAATTCACTTTTGTGAAACCCGATTCCATAAAAGTATTCCCGTTCAATCACATCTATAATTACTCATCTGTTTTTGTAGATTGTAAAAGCTTATTTTATAAGATTAGTTATAATCTGCCTATCTGGTTAGCTCAGGCTAAGTTTACTTAGCCCATATCAATAATTTTATTTTTATTTTTCATAAACTTGTTAATGTAAGTGCATTTAATGTACAATTAAGTTTTATTATTTTTAGAGATATGTATATATATTTAGATTTTTAAATATACCGATCTTTTAAATTACTAAAATAGATCCGTGTTTAAAAATCTAAAAAAATATATACGTATCCAAAATGGTAAAAGTTAGTTCATGTAATAAATACATCTAGATTTATAAGTCGACGAAAAAAGACAAAAAAAATTGAAATAAAATTTTTACCGGGACTTAACTCAGGCTCATAACATGGTGCCTCTGTAACGTGATATATGAAACTTGTGTCATAAAACTCTTTTTCACTGTTTTCTTTGATGCGGCTCATCAATTTTGATTTTGGTGCTTTTTATTTTAAAAATTAAAACTTTGTACAGTTTGCTCACTGGTTTCTTGCCAAGAAAGAAACTTTTGAATGAAAATTTTTTATTATATAAGTTATTGAAATGAGATATTTTTAGTGTGATATAATATAGGTAATAATTAGGTAAATAGAATAAAGTGAAAATAGATAAATTAGTTGAATGAGTAGTTATATAAAAATAATTGAAAATATGGTAGTTGTATAGAAATATATAAAAATATAATTAAAAAATATGATAGTTATGAAGAGTGAAATTTTTTAAATATAAATAAACATGAGCAGCGATTCCATGAGGTCGGCCGCATAACACCTCCCATGCATTCGGCTGTGGAATCCATTTTTTATTGTTATATATTTTTTATAAATATGTAGAGATAGATGTATTTAACATCTACACCAATTTTTACCATTTTGGATGTTTCTAATTATTTTTTATTTTTAAACACGTAGCATTTTTTGTAATTTCTGAGTTAAAAATTACGAAAATGTTATTGTGTTTAAAAATAAAAAATACTTAACAAGTTCAAAAATAGTAAAAATTAATTTACAGATTAAATACACTCAACTTTATATATTTATAAAAAATCAAAAAAATATTTTGGGGGGATCCCATGTACCTGGACGCATCTAATCACCCATCAACAAACACACTAAAAATATAAGAACAGAAAATGACAGAAATGTCCTTTCAAATGCTTCCAATCACGCCTCGATCAGGACTCTGGAAGTGAAAATGAATCCTTTGTGGCCCATTTTTTGTGTTTTAAAGTGTATAATTAGCTAAGAATGCGATTATAAAATTGATCAAAGGCAAAAATGCAAAAAGGCAGTAACATGGAAAGATAATCCAGTCGACGGGAAAGAAGACGGGCTATATAGGCTTGGGCCTTCCACGAGTTTTGGGCTCAAAATGGGACTTGGATAGTTCGATCAGCTCCTCTCTCCGCGCCTTAGGGTTTTAGGAGGCTTCTCAACTGACATTTCAAAAATCTGTTACGGACAGAGAATGACGAGGACGGAAGAGAAGGACGAAGAAGCGAGCAAGGAGCTAACGCCATGGGAGCAGCATTCGACGGTGATTAGCATCCCTCGTTTCGATTACAAGGCTACTTCTTCCCTCCTCGAGCACTGCCATTCTGGCTTCCTCATCACCTGCACCATCAGTGACTCTCTCTCTCCCTCTCACGCATTCCTACAGACACCTTTTCTGCCCTTTTCTCATGCTATGTCAATTATTTCGACAAATGGTTCATCCATCTTAGAAAATGCATTCTGGAAAATAAAAGACTTTTTTATGGTGGTTGTATGTGTACTTACTTTCTGAATGCATTCCTTGCCGACAGAAGTGGTGCACGAGTACAGGTAGTCGGTGGATGGAAATTGCAAGCCATGCCATGGTGTTCTATCCTGGATGTGGAAATTAGGCGGGCCTGCCGTCTCTGTTTAGCTAGACACTTTTTTGGCAGTGATCGGATATTATGTAAATTTGGCATATTTGGTAGGAAAGGACTATGACTGAAAATTCACAGACAAATGCTTGACGGATAATTAGTCCTTTGTTTCCCATGGTGATGTATTTTGGCTCTCTTCATAATGGTCATGGAGCTGAATTTTGAATTTCTTGTGCTGTTGTTGTCAGAACGGGAGAAGAGCGCCACAAAAGAAGCTATCTCCATCCTCCAAAAGGTTAGATTCAGCTTTTTTTCTACTCCCTCTGCTTGGGATCTTTGTTCATTCTCATTCTTCAAGTGCACATTTAGATGATGATTTTGCTCACATGAAGAATTTATTCCGCTGCACATGGCTTCAAACACGTACACGGTAAAATTTTAATATAATCGGAAGTTGCTAGGTGCATTGCCATTGTTAATGCTAAATTCTTAGTGTATTTTATAACAGTAGATAATCATCTTTGAGTTATTTTATGGGTTGACAACTTTAAAAATCTTTGGTATTGATAAAGTTGAATAACATGCGAACACTGATTAGAGAATGGTAACTTCCTTGAAATTTGACAGCATATCAGCCTGTCAAGCACTGATGGTGTTGAATTGTTTGAACCCGCTGATGAGAATGTCAGCATAAAAAGGAGGAAGATATGTTCTGATGAAACAGATGGGATAAATGTCAGAGGTGCAACATGTGAAGAAGGTGCTGATGCTTCAGGGACCTCAGGTAATAATTTTTTGTTTTCTTTGCAAACGTGAGGGAAGTCATGATCCTTAACCATTCTAACAGGTAGCCCTCAATGCCTGGGTATGGGAACTCATATGAGGTTTTCATTGCCATTTGCTTCCTCATAATTGGTCCATCTGGTAGTCCAACAACTTTGAGCAGTAGTATTTCAAAAGAAAACGGATGACAGGAATAGTCAGTTTTAGCATAGAACTGTTTTTAATGCTCAGTCTTCTATGAATGGTTTAGATATTTCTATTGATAAGTTGAAGTGTTAAACCAGCCATCAATGGTATGAACTACCTCTATTTCTATTGATAAACAGTTGAATTGTTAAATCAGCTGTCAATTGTTTGAACTACCTCACCTGCACCGCTGGTTATGTGCTTCTTCTCTGGGATATTCATCTTGGCATCCTAACTGCTTATGTGTTTCTTCCCTGGGACATTCATCTTGGTTTCCCAATCCATTTAATGTCCAATTCTTAACCAAACCATTGCAATTGCCCTGTCCTTCATGGGCTTCAAGATGCTGACTTACTATGCTTATTGCGATATCTGAAAACAGGTGAAATGGCCAAAGATGTGCCTCTTCCTAAGACAGATGCAGATGTGGTAGGTCTGGAACTCTCATTGGTGAAGCTGACTAGAAGCGGATTACTTCTTTTCACCTTCCCAAAGAACAAATCATTGCACACTGCTAAGATTTTGGCAAATATATTTGAATCTCTAGATTCAGGAAGCATAAAACCTCCTGTGTAAGTTTCCTGCCTTTAGTTACACCTCTTAATAGCAACAGCTTTGGTATAAACAATTCAATTATTTTCCTTCTTTCCAAGATATTAACAAAAGAATTGAGAAGAATATTTCAATATTGCATCCATACACATGTTGACCTTGTCGTTCGTCTCTTTAGTTCACCCTCTTCTGACCTTGTCATTCATCACTTTGGCTACCCTCTTATGCGCAGGTCCGTGAGAAATCATACTAATATGACTTTAGCTGTGGCTGAGAAGACATCTGCCTATTCAGTGTGGAGCGGACCATTGAATAAACTTGAATCTCTTATTTTTAAAGTTGTAACTGTGAAAAGCCATCAAATCTAGGGCAACGATCATATCACTCCATATTTTGATGAATCGATGTGTTACTTCTTTGAGGCTTTGAAGATACTGACTGGAAACTTTATAGGAGAGCTGTAAAAGCCAAATCTATAATTGCAGGCATAGGATCTAATAATGCTGTATTAGCAATACATATAAATTTGATTCAGAAACAACAGATAGTCTAAAAATATTTTAAAATTTTCTGGACTTTTTCCTTGTACATGGATGTCCACTCAGGATGTGCTAATTTGAGCATTTGACCATGTGAATGGAGTAAACATCACCTGATTCCCTGCATGATTGGATATCCTCAAATTGCTGGTCAGCCCGTGTGCTCACATGTAGTGAGTGCTCCATAAGGGGCCAGCAACCTCAGTTATGTTTGTCCCATGTTTTCTATGCCTTCACTTATTTTGGTGGAAGTATTTTAATTTTATCATGCATTTAATGCTCTGTGCAGTTGGTGTCATCGTATTCTCCCACTTCAGGCGACCTGTATTCTGAAGGAGAAGGACCTTCAAATGACAGTATCAAAGCTTGTTCAAGAGTATCTGAATGATGAACGGAATAAACATGGGAGTCCTATGAGGGTATTGTGTTCCTTCATGTTAATATTCCAAACTGATACCAGTAATTAGTGTCATTTAACTTTTCTTTTGGGGTGTTATCTGATTATGTCTACTTTGTTATATTTGTGATTTGTTTCATCTTTACATTTTATTTCTGTTTAGATAATTAAAAAAATGTTTTAAAATTGAGTTTGGCTCATCTAATTTTTAGTTTGCAGAGATCATCATTTGTTAGATATCACTGTTAATTAAAATTTAGCTAATATATCTAAATGAGACCTCATTATCACTGTTAACTAACTAATAAATTTTAAAAATTAGATTTCATTATTACCGTTTGACAGAAGCTGTTTAGTATTTTTATTTATTTCTAGTTTTGTAAAATATTAATTAGTCCTTTTAAGTGGAGATGATTTTTGAATGAAAAGATTATATTCTTTGTGAAGCTGATTTTTGAATGAAAATATTATAAAAGATTATATGCTTTGTGAAGCTGATTTTTGATTTTTGAATGAAACTATTATATTTTGAACTTTTAAGAACCTAATATGATGCTTCTTCAAGAGATTTGTTTCATAATCGTTAGAGGTCAGAAACCAAAGCATATATGGCCTTTTAGAAATCTACCTCCCAGGAAACTAATTTTTATAAACACTGGTGATTGGTGAACCTAAAAACAGGGTCCTCCCTCCAGAAAAATGGTTTATTGGGACCAATTATTCCAAATATGTTTTTTAATGATCTTTTGATTGTTATTTTCTTTTGCATGTATCTGTCATATATATGAATTAGTACTCCTTCAAATATCAATATATAACTGCAGATACCATCAGCTCATCTACAATTTGCTGACGGACAGATTATTTTTTGGCAATTGGTTTGATGTGCGTGCTGTAGATGGGTTGTGATAAATTTTACCTGTGAAGAGATTCCACAAATTTACCAGTCAAGATTCCAGGCTGTTAACTGTGATTCATGATCTTCATCTTGACAGCTATAGGCAGGGTGAGAATTCTCAATTTGCAATGGTCTCACCATATAGGGGAAATATGGGTGGTGTGCTTCTTAATCCAACTGGGATCTCCACCCATATCACCATGCTTATTGCTCTGTAGCCACATTACCTTGGAAGTAACTATATCTTCACGTCTAAATCATGCAAAATTTTTCTGTTCTTATATGTGTATTCATTTTCCAAAAAAGCCAGGGAATGTCTTTGTCTATCTTTTGTCACATCATGAAAACACAATTGCTGGAATTATATCTAATTCAAAGTTTACTTGATCATCCAGTTTGCAGTGGGATATAATAGGAGAGGCATCGATGAGACAGAAACGAAGGTTCAAAAGAACATTTCAAAGGAATCTCATGAAGTCATATTATTGGACAGAAGCAAATGTTTTAGCATTGTTGCTGAAGCAGTTAAAGGTGTGGCAGCTGATTCTATTGTGGACCTAAAATCTCCTGAGGTATGAAATCATAAGAGACCTATACATTTCTTTTTTTAATATATATAGTTCTGCTACTTGCCTGCAAATTATATTATTAGTTTGTTTGTGTTTTCATTTTGAGCATATCCTGGTAGCACAATTGTTGCCCTCATCATTAATTTAAACAATCAGATGCCCAGATTGATGTTTCTTGTGCCATGAACTGAGGTTTCCGAACCTCCATTTTGGCATGGCCTGTAACTACTAGCACGGTAGATGAGTTTCTTTGTGCCTGCGATGGTCACTTGATCAAACAGATAAACATGAAGGTTGTCGGAACTCAATAATTTTCAACTCACCACAGGCATGGATGACCCCATAAATTCTTTCCCAGGCCTGGGTCAGCCTGACCTACTGCCAAACCCCATTTGAATTTTATCCTTGCGCCGTGTGGCAGGCCAATTGGGTCTTATTCATGCTTGGCTTTTTAGTACTGTAAGTGATGGAACACCCAACCCACAGTGAAACTATCTAAGAGTTAAAGTTCAACATTTTACAACTTAAAAAACCGAACAAAATATTCTTCCATCCTAATTTTTTCTTAGTGCCGTAGAATCTTATGTCTTCTACTTCGGAAACCTATTTGGCATTTACTTCTTATCGACAACCATACTCACTTTCTTACATCCCTATTGCAGTTCACACTGATGCAAACCTGTATTTACTCAGTCACATCTGTGATGCTGTTCACACTGATGTAAACCTTTATTCATTTTCTTGCATCTCTAATGCTTTTCACACTGATACAATCTCCAGCTGGCTGTGCTTGTCGAATTACTCCCCCTTTCAGGGCTACCTAACCGTTCATCAGTGGCAGCCCTCTCAATTCTTCCACAAAACCTTCTCACTGTTAAGCCACGGCTGTGTGTCAAGGCACTTGCTTCAGATACTAAAGCCAGAGGGGCTAGGAATAAAAAACATTGATATGATGGTGTTCAGACGATTGCTAACCAGATTTTGAAGGCTGCCCTACTGGTCCTTAAGTCTCTGCATCTTGAAACAGCAATAATAGCTTGGATGGGATTATTTCCTGGGTGATTTCTTGCATGAAATAACTTTTTTATCTGTACAGTGGATGTTTATATCTTTGTAATGTGTTGACTATTCAAAATATTACTGTCATCTTTCGTGCCATTGACCTATTTCTACAGTTATGTGGCATAAGTCTACATGTTGTCCATTTCCTTTTATCTTCTCCAAGATTGGATAGTATTTTGGTATGCTCATACAGTGGCATGCATTACCATCATCATCATCATACTTGGCGCATTGTTTAGCATTATTTCTCATAAGGTGTTCAAAAGATACAAATAGCTTTATCCAACTTCTATTTCAAATGATGTGGCTTAAAAGAAATTTTAAATTAAATTTTTACATAAGGTTATTTTATAAGAACACTTTAGAGAATGTCTTCCAGATTTTACGTATTCATCCTCAAAAGATGCTAATTTTTCTGTAGAATATAAATCTTGAATGAAATTATTTTTGATAGCATGACAAAAGCAATCAGTGTTAAACAAAATAAATTATTTAAATTTGGGAAAAAAAAAGTTTTTTTTAAAAAAAAAAAAAAAACAAGGAGCTGCATGGAGAGTTGGAGACCAGTGGTACACTTGTATTGAATCATAGCTCTAGATTTATTCCCAAAATATTTATTTTCAGTGAAGTTCTGAGTATGCGATGCTTACGACAGTTCCGCAGATACTTCTGGTTCGGATCCGAATTCCGATCCCATGTACATTTGGATTAGCCAGGTGGTATTATCTTTATTATTATATACTCTTATGTTAATTTAATCAAGTTATTCACACCCTTATATGTCGGCGTTCACTCAAGTATTGAACAGGTTCGAGTGAGCCCCATCTACATAATTTTATATGGTTCATTCCATCTATTTTATTTGTTATTATTTATATAATAATGCCATCTAAAATCATTTTATTATAAACTTGTGTGGGTTATCAAGCAAGCCGTTGCTGACTTCTCACCTATATCTATTTTTCAATAAATTAATGTATTCTTAATTAAATATAATGGCCGACTCGAACCGGTTCAGCATTTGATTAAATGAGAACTAGTTACAAATAAATACTGCCCTTCAATAAATCACTATGTATCCTTCTTTTTGGAATTATCACAATACTAAAATAGCGGTTGCTTTTTAAATCTTTTTTCAGTACATACTCCACTATATTTCCTCCTAAGCAACTTGTATTGTCGACTCGTTTGTCGTGAGTTCATTACAAAAAACAGGCGCTCATTTTCTCCTCCTCCGTCTAAAATGGTTGGGGTAGACTGGAATCTTTCGGGCATTTCAGAAAGAGAATATTTCGAATTCCATTTGGAAACCTTTGTTCTCTAATGCTGTAAGAGGCATGCATTTCAAATTTCCACGTCTCCTTCCTCCAGGCAATCTCTTCGATACCGAATTTTAATGATTTTAGATATTTCTCTCCATTTATTGGATATTACATCTCGAGTTCCCCAATGATTTTTGGTTTTTGATCAAGATTGGCACGTTAGTACATACTTCTGCTCTTGGCAATCAGCTATGGGGCTAGAAGTCATCAAAGTTTTTTTTAATGTGAGTGTATATATATATTTACAATCATCTCAATTTGTATTACATTTAAATCCTAAGACATTCTTACAATTTTTTTTAAAAGAGATGACAAGGTCTCGTCAATTAAACTCTCACCAAACAGGAGAAAAGTAAAGCTCCTTGGAAATATGGGAGAAATAAGTATTTGAATGCACATGCCAGGAATCGAATACTCGATCTCGACTGATCAAGTCATAAGTGTTACCACCAGCATAGACCTCCGGTGGCCAAAAGTCATCAAAGTTATGTATGAATTGTTAATTCAAAAGGAAGAAGAGACGGAAGTCGTTGCTGCATATAAGCAACCAACGTCTGGAATACTGACAACGTCCAAATCTTTCAAGTGGAAGATACCCATAAACATCCAATGGGTTAATAGTAGCAATGCACATTTCTTTTCTTCTTTTAGAGTGTATGCGCTATTTGGATTGAGAATGCATTGATATATATACCTTAGGATATATGCGGTAATATACACGAGAGGACAGGAGAGAGAGAGAGAGAGAGAGAGAGAGAGAGAGAGAGAGAGAGTGTGTGTTTCTACGACCGTTTTACCTTACAAGGGCCTATTTCGCCCCAGTGTAAGGATAGCTTTTAAGTGATAAGCACCATATAGTGTTTAACCTCAACAATGCTGATTCTAGTTTTTACGGTAAAAATTTTGGGCGAAATGCTAAGCCAAACATCCTTAAAAAGCAGACTACCTTAGGGCTTCCGTCCTACAATAAGACGGGCCAAACAGACCCTAAATAACGGGCTTTTACCATCCTGTTCCCAGGAAATAAATACATATTCCCATTTTCCATTATGGATTGGCTGTCAAGGCGTCCATTTCTTCCAACCGTGGTTTTGTGTGGCTAATTCATATTTCGAGGAATGTCGGATAAGCCTATGGGCTGGGTTGAATCCGGCTTGTTGAACTCAAATTTCCAAGATTGGAGCTCAGGGAACCCGATTATAAATAAAGTTAGGGTTCAAGCAAACACTAACCTAATTTTTATTTTTATATTTAATATAAAATATATCGTATACACATTGCCTTAACAACATTTCTTCGGATTTATATAATTTATATTATTTATATTTATGTTTAAATACATATTTGTCATGTTGAAATTATGTTATAGATAAATATATTATTTTCATTACAACTATTTTTATATTTATGTTATTTATTTTTAAGCTTATTAACTTTCTTTCTTCAATTTATTTTGAAAGGTTAAATTTTATTTTAGAAATATATTATGTATTACTATATTTTTTAAAAATTTTAGCTGAAGTGTTTATTATTATTTTTGTTTACGTAATTTGTTATCATTATACATTCATATAAACTTCTAAACTTGTTGATCTTAATTTGAATGGTAAGTTATCAACTCAAAAATCTGAACACGAATTCATAGATAGGGTTAAGGTTTAAATTTTAATAATAGAGTTAGAATTTAAGTTTTAAATTAAGATTAAAATTAAAGTTGATGCAAATCAGAGTTTTACGAGCCCCAAGTGCACCCTTGGGTAAGATCCTTACAATAACTAGCAGTAGTCGATTTTCCATTTTGTTGTAACTCCACAAGAAAATGATTTCCGTAATTGAGGATTCTTTTTATTGTGTATATGTTATTTGATTAATATTATTTGGAAGTGAATCGGGGTGCTTCAATTTCCCTGGGGGCTTGTCATATATAATCTAGTGGTCCATCCAAACCATTGAAGCCAATGGAGTCGTCAAACAGTATTTGACTCCAATGTGATAAGAAATATGCAGGGGAAAAAGAAATATTTTCATCATTTCACGCGTACAGAGCCCTCTCATTTCTCCCGGACAATTATTCAGTTAATCCAGCCTATTTTAGATCTTCCATAGTAGGAAATTTTTTCAAAAAATATGCATACCAATGCCTCTAAAAGGCTATTTTTCATAATTCAAAACTAAATACCAAGAATCCCACACAAAGAACTAAGAAAAGATAAAACTTGCAAAATGTTGTAGTCAACGCTTCCCCACTTTAGAGAGCAACTCATATTTTAAGAGAGAATTAAGTCAGCAGATTGCAGATCGAATGGAGAGATGATTTGAAATGATGAAGAATCGCACTTCTCTATGTACAATCTCTTAAAGAATTTATAACCGATATTTATCTTACTACAATAAATTGTAGCATCCAAGACAAAAGCAGCAACCGTTTTTTTCCTCCATTCTTTACTTTTGGGTTGTTGCTTATACCCATTGGCAACAAAATGCTGTCATTTTGTTGGTGATGAGCATAAGCAATGACCCATTAGCATTCATTAACAACAAATCGGGCACTAAATTTTGTTGCATTAATATGTTTTGTTGTAGGCCATCATAACACATTCATGCAAATAATTAGGCTAATCGACTCAGCCTTTCTGACCATTGGTACTAGTCCTCCTATCTAATTCTCTAGTTCCAAAAAATAAATCTCTCGATGTGTTTGGTGGTTAGAGATTAGCAACACTCAAAATCTTTGGACATTCAAAGAACTGGTGGAATTAATATAAAATACAATGAAACAACATCATACACGTTCTCAAGTACCACAGAGAGAGATAGAGAGATCCAAATTTATATGATTTTTCTTGGAAATGCCCAAGCATTGGTCCCTCGAAGGCGGAGAGAATTCATCGCTGATTTCACTGATTGAAGGAGCATTTATCCCTTGCCGTGGATGCAAAGACAACGATAATGACAAATCATCTGCTCCCTCCTCTTTTCTCAACTTGTCGTTGCTGAATGATGGACATGGAAATGATTTGAGCTCTTCTTTCTCAGGCCATTTCCGCTTCCTTGTGGAAGTAATGCGTAGCTCATTTGATCTGTCAGCCTGCAAGCACTGGATATGTGGAATGATGAGAACTGAGAGTTATGACCATACAAGAGAATATGTCGTGTACAAGGGTGAGTAGCAGTGGTGGCATGAATGCCTTGGCGAAATGAGTTTCAAAACCGTTAATCGACCGGTGGGAACTAGATCCGACGTGTGAGAGTAGAAAATTGTATGGAATAAGATGAGAAGGGATTGTCATTAGAAAATGAAAATTATAATAAAAACGAAAAAAAAAATAGTACTAAAAATGGAAAAAGTAAGATTATTAAATATATTAGAAAATGATAAATTATGTTGAAAATAAGGAATATTTTCTTTAAGAAAATAAAATCTCATCTCATTCACCTCTCTTCCATCCCTGCATATGCTCCCAAACAGGCAATAGGAAAAAAATACATTACGTGACAAGCTTCTAGCGACTACTATTTTTTTCCCGTCGCAGAAAGTGCTAATCAGTAACATTAAATAATTATTATCACAAAAGTTAGCTTTTAGCGATAATAATAACACCATAATTTTTTTAAAAATGAACTTTTTCCTGCGACACACTTTTTACTACGAGGCCCAGTGAACTTTTTATGTAAGCGACAACACTCGTGTTGCTGTGGAAAAGAGGTGTGCCTAAAAGATGGACCACGGCTACTACAATGGGTCGTCGTTTTTCTAGTGTGGGAAAGAAATGTGTACCTAAAAGATGGACCACGGACACTAGATTAGAAGAATAATGAAATCCGAAAACGCTTGTTTAATTTCATTAGTATGCAGGAGGCATGTCATTGGCAACCCTTTAACCGCACTAACCATTGAGTATTTGATGATCCAATACAGATTAGTATAACCCCAATCGACCAAACATGTTAACATCAATAAAAAAACAAAAACAATTGATTTGGTTGGATTGACACTAGTCGTCAGGCATTATTGAGGGAGGTTGGGTTAGGTAAGTTTTGGATTGAATAAATGGTTCTTATAACACAATCCAAAAGTCAGTTCATGGGGCCAAGTTGGGTTAGTGACTTTTGGGGTGTGCTAGAATAGTGATTAAAAGACAGTTAACATAAATGAAATGGATATCAACAGAGTAGAGGTAATGTCAATTACAAGACAAATAGAGACAAAAAAAAAAAAAAAAAAACTTGTTTCAGTAAAAATATCAGTGTTTCGAGGGTGAATGGTATCGACGACACCTCAAAAATCAGCTCTTGCAGCATTTGATCTAGTATACCGTTTGTGCGTCTTGTGCACACCATGTCCTAAAAAGCAATTTGCTTCTTTATGCTACTAACAAAAATTCCCTGCCATTTTAAACACGGTGGTGAATGGAATCTATACCTGTCCACATTCCATCAGAAAGTTCACCAATCAAACAACTACAAGCACAAGCTTAGCAGTGTCTCTCAAGATCTTTCACCTCATCATCGTCAAGTAAAAAGGCCAACCTTCATCATTCCCTCTAGAGAGGACCCACACTGAGGTTTTTTTTTTTTTTTGGGGGGGGGGGGTGGGGGTGGGGGGCGGCATCCAAGCAGTGGCCAGGAGCATGCATGCATTCAATCCCTACCCTAGGCAGGCCACATGTGAACTTGGGAATTTTGGTGGGTGGTACGGTGACTTTGCGTCTTTGGGATAGACTGGATGCTATATACATGCGAGGGTAGGGCCCCACACCACTGCAAAATGCCTCTTCTTAGAAAAAAAAAAAAAACAATAATAACAGTAGGGAGAATGCGTGTTTGTCATTTCAAGCTGCAAAATTTTTTACCATGGTTCGAGGCGCGCATTGTCTGGTTAAATCAGAAATCTTCAGGAATCATATAGGTGAAAGCCAAGGGGGAAAAAACCTGATAATCCAAGTGCATTTTCCACGTTGCCATTTCCTTTCCTGGTACAAACACTACAGTTTCTCAACACTTCTCCAGCATGCACGAATGGATATAACAAGAATATCCACTTTGGAGTTTTAAATATGATAACCTTATTTTTCCTAGTTTAGAGGTTGGCCCAGCCAGAATAGCATTACTTGATATTCTGGCTTCATATGACTTTTTAGCAGACAAAGGTAGGTAGCAACCTGTAAATAATACCACCCACATTTGCTAACAAGATGCATATGGTAATTAAACAGCAGAAAAAAAAATAAATAGAAGCCAACCAAAGAAAAGGTGACAAAGGACAAACCACATTAGTAGAAACATGTGGAAGGGAAGTTTCAAAAGTCCAGGGAAGAAATCTCAAAAGGTAGAGACCGGGGCGTAACTTAGAAAGCAAGCGAAAGCACAAATGTTCTTTCTCGTTTCGTACCTTGAGAAATTCAGATTCTTGGGCAGTGTATGCATGGAACTTGAAAACACCATCAGAAAGAATCCTTGTCTTCCCGGAAGCATCTTCCTGCCATCTGAAACCACTTTCTTTAATTCCATTTATCCCACCCAGTTCTTGCACAAAACCCTCATGAAAGTAGTTGGAGTGGGCAGCAGGCGCTTCCCATGTTATTTGGTTACAATGCAAGCTGTGTGAGGTGGGATTCGCTTCTACACGAGATCTAAATGGAGGAAGGAAGGGGGAAAAAAAAAAATTATTGGTATGAGGTTTTCGACAGAAGGATAACGAATGGAAAGGAGAAAGGAGATTTTTTAACCTTTTAAGAGGGAGATGAGAACAAAGGATTTGAGAGTGGAAATCTTTGATGGAGTTTGAAGGCGGATAAGGAGATCCATCATTTTCTTCTTCAACTTCACCATCATTGTCGTCGTCAGAGAACTGTTTTCTGTGATGAGTGGAATGTGAATCTGCTGAAAAATAAGCTTTTTAGATTCTAAAAATCTCACTTCCATTTGCACAAGATTTTTTTAAAAAAAATAAAAATATTGATGTGGGAGGAATTGAATACAAATAACACACATACCTTGTCTGTTCACGTCATTCTTCATGCTCCTATACATCTAAAACCAACAAAAAAGACAAAGAAAGCAGATGTTAGCCTCCAAACATAACCTTTTCGAGAGAGAGAGAGAGAGAGAGAGAGAGAGAGAGAGAGAGAGAGACCTGAAGATGGCTTTTGACATGAGATATGGTTAGACCTCTGACATTCATCAGCTGAAGAACAAGCTTAGGCGTGGCCTCTACACAAAAAGAAAGAGAGAAATACTTTCAGCAACTTCGAATGAAAAGGAAAAACATGGAACATGTAAGGGAAAAAAAAAACTCAAACAAGAAAAAGTAAAATTACTTTCTTGGCCTCCAAGCCTCTCAATGGCATGGACAAAGCAGTGATGAAGATCTGGAGTCCATCTGAGACGAGGAACCTTAGACCTAATATACTGTCTGACAGTCCCGTTCCTCCCACAACCACTCATCTCAACACCCTTCTCTTTTCTTTCGGCCTTTCGAGCTACCTGAGCCTTTTTATCCCCGCCCCTTTGCTGATTTACCCCGCCTTTTGCTGCCCCTTCCCAACCACAAGCTTTGATCCTCGAGGCTTTTCTTTTCCCTCTCTCTGTCTTTCCCCAAAAGCAAACAAATAAAGAGCTGAGTTCTCTCCAAAACCCAAAAAGAGCTTCAACTTTCCAAGCCTTTGAGCATCTTGGGGCGCTTTTCCCTTCTCTTTTTAATCAAAAACCCAGCAAGACATGCAATCCAAACTCCTCACAGGGTCGTCTCTATCTCCCTAACTTTGCTTATAACACCGCTCATCCTCAGTTTCTGGGTAGTTGCGCATGGTTTGAAATTGTCGACCTTTACAGCAGCAGTCCAACGAAGATGAGAGAGAGGGAGAGACAGCGCTAGAAAGAAATCATGAGAAAAGCAACCTCTCACTGCAAATTCCCCGCCTCTCTTTCCCTCTCTCCTACTCTGTCTGCCTCTGTCCCTGCGTCGTCCTGTTCACCGTCTGCAAAAGAAAATTCTCATCACGAGCTTCTGATCTTCTGGAAATAATTACAAATAGCTTTGACCCATGAACGCCAAAGCCGTCATCATCACCATGCAACAAAGAACAAACCCAAATGAAGACGCACCCAGCCCCGCTCTGCTTCGCTATGCAACATGAGTAGTATCAAAAGCATATATTCCACCTCCAACCTCAGCTTTTTCGCGGGAGGTCTTAAAGACCACCTTAATACGTTGAGAAATTCTCATAATCATCTTCTTTGAACCGGTCAAACCTTTCTCTCGCGCGCGCGCTCTCTTCTCTTGTACAAAAGTCAACTATCGAGATAGACAATCAAAGAATCACAGCGTGCTCCGAGTGACCACGTCAATTTCATGGACCCTCGCACTGACCCCGCTAGTGAATCCCATTACACGTGACATTCGCACGTACGTTTGTCATCTCGACAGTTCATTTCTACGAACGGGAGCGGCCCACCGATCCCGTTACGTGGTCTAGCCCCCATCGGATTCCGTGTCACTTTTCATGCAGTGTGGGTCGCTCACGTCGACGAAGCAGTCCTGCAGCTGCGGCCTCTGTGAACGTTTGCACGCACCTTGCGTGCGTCGTCCCCAGCGGAATCGGACGGGAATCTACTCGAGCGCATACGTACGGTACCCAGCGCAAAAACCAAATCCTTACTCGTGTGGTTGTCACTGTGCTTGTGCGACATCTGTACCGTCCATCAGATTTCAGATGATGAACAGGGTGCAACGGTTGCACTGTTCCGTCAGGGAGTTTTTTTAAAAAAAACAAAGAAACGCAGACTTTGGTAATTTTTGTCCTTTTCGTGCATCTTTGTTCATTCTCTTTATCCTACCAATCACGTTTCTTACCATCCAATACCGGTGCCGACTTTTGACATACCAGCCCTACAAAGCTCCCCAACTTTCAACCCCCTTCCAGAAACAGAAAACGTGGTCCGTTCGTAAAATACAACTGCCTGTAACCCTACGCCGGTCCCAACCGGCCCATTCCTGGTTTGGATCTCCAACCTCGGTGGGCCATCATCATTAAATACACAGGTTTCAGCTGCATTCGAGTGAACGGTTGGCTGTTTCAATTTTCAATGCAGCTTTACCCATTCACATGTCATTTGAAACACGCCTTTATAGAATTATATATACGTCGACATGAAGGAATGTATGGACGGTCGAATTTCAATTCTGCCGGTCATGAATCTTGCATGCGACAGGAGAGAGAGAGAGAGAGAGAGAGAGACGAGTGTGCGGCTGTTGAAGGTCGTGGGATGGGATGGACGGAGAAAAGACTGAAAAAACCTAGTCAGCGGCTCTAAAAAGGCGCCGCTTGATCCTTCGAATGCGGGTAGAGCATTGCTACAACCACGGCGGCCACGATCGGCCGCAGCCAACCGCAATGCAGCGTCTGTAGGTTGCACGTGCGAATTTTGCACGTGGATGCATATGCTGGACTGACCTCGCTCGCAGCGCGAGCATATGCGGAAAGAAAATTAAGACGGTCCAATTTTTACATTTTCTGACTTTTTACTAATTCGTTCCGCGGCTACCAGATTCAAATTCTACTTAATTTTTAGTCGTGCAACTATTACCCTTTTCAATGTGGAACTAGATTAAGGGGATATTTTGCTACAAAAAAAACTTTTCAAATCAAAATTTTAGTTTTTTCTCAAATATACTTACTCTGTTTAACTATAATCCTAAATATATTCACTACTTTTCAAAATCTCAAATATATCTACTATATTTATAGTTAATCCTAAAAACACTTAATTCGTGAGTTAATACTGTTAGTTAATATATAAACTTATTATTATGCTTATTGAATTTTAGATATAATTAAAAAATTAAATATCACAACTCACCAATACTATAATTGCATATGAGTTCTAAATTTACAAAGCCCTAATTTCATTTTTTTCATTTTTATTATTTATAACAAGGGTATTTTAGGTATTTAAATTTCACTAATGGTTTTTAACAAAATGGACATTTACGGGATTAACTGCAAATATATTAAATATATCCGAGATTTTAAAAATGCAGTGGATATATTTAAAATTAAGATTAAACATGGTGAGTATATTTGAAAAAAGCTCCAAAATTTATCATTCTTCATGGCACCTTACTTTTTAATTGTTCGTTCACATATTTGAATACAACTATCCTACTTTTTAATCATATTTATATAATTACTCATATAACTAAATTATTTATTTTAATTTTATTTCTTTACTCTTCACCATTATCCCTATCATATTTCAGGGATGTTTATTAAAGCCTAAAATTTTTCATTCTAAAACTTTTCGTTCTTCATAATTATTTTATTTTTAATTATTTTTCACTTCTTTCCATATAACTATCCTACTTTTCAATCATTTTTTACATGCTACTCATACATCTAACTTATCTATTTTAACTTTATTCTCTTTACTTCTTATTATTACCCCTCACATCATTTTCTCACATTTAAAAAAAAAATACACCTAAAAATTTTAATCGAAAGTTATGTAACTTTCCAAACATACCCTATACTATTTTATTCAATTTCCAAATTTTTTACACCAAAAAATTATCATCTAAACACACCTTAAATTAAAAAAAAATTACGATAAGACTATTAGGCCAGCTATGATATATGTGCAACATGCTATGCAGTTAAACAACGATTGCGTGTAATGAGTATTGTTGAAATAAGAATATTAATGTAGAGGAGTGGTAAGATTAGAAAACGTAAACTACAACCGAAGTGAGCGAAATAATTTAAAGGTGAAACCAATCCATAACAAAATAAGATAAAGCAAACAATAATGATTTGAAGTTAAACTAAAACTTGAAATGACGTTAATTAGGATATTAGCCTTATTTAAATAAAAGAAAATGAGCAAACGAAGGAAAGACTAACAATGCAAATTTATATGTTAGAAATTATTAAAATTTATGATGGTAAAATGGTGCAACAAATCAATGCATTTAACATAAGTGGGTGGAAAATTGCTTATGATGATGACCGCAAAAGCATCCAAATAATCATACTTTCAAAAGCTCTTAAATTTTCCAGAGGAATTTCCAAGAGTCATAATTTGAGCGATCCTCAACTCCTTGTCAAACCACCAATATATAAATATATATATATATGTGAGATATGATCTACTGCAGACAGACTGTACTATAATTACAGTGTTGTCTATTGTAAAATGGGTTCAACATATATTTAATGTAGTGATACTATATACAATCATGTATCTATGTAAAAATCATACCTTAGACAATTTGGACATTGAAAATACTACTTTAAACTTAATGCTTAAGTTAAACTATTTTATTACGTTAGATTTGTGTCATTTTAAGATGCAGCTCATGCACACGTTGGATTTAGATGAAAAATGGTATGCTAATAAAGTGAATAATTTTGAATATAATGGGTGGGATAGATTCCCTATTTATGATCAACTTAGCACCGAAGTGCATGGATTGCACTATATTTATAGTGCAATTCAAATGCACTTCAACAAATTTCTATATATATAAGTATTCACTTCTATTTAACCATGTTACATAAAAGATAAAAGTGACCCCATGTAACTCTTCGATTTTTAAGATATTTATGATTGATGTGAAGTTCAATAATTCATTATATTTAACATCATTTGTTTAATTATGAGACTAATGGGACGTTTGTTAACATGTGACTATGGGAACTATGATTTTTACATGGTATTTGGTTTCCCAATACCAATCATTACTCCATCAATCACATTATTTTTTCTATTTTTACCTCTACATTATAATCATTTTCCCTACCAATTACATACAACAAATCTATTTATTCCAACTATACATCTATCATTTCTTATCAATTACATATTTATCAAAATATTCTCTTTTTCATTTCCCACAATTTCCCACAATCCCACAATTTTACATATTCCCAAACGTCCCCTAAGTTTTATTCAAATCAAGAATGTGCATGGGTCACATTTGATCAAAAATATATATATTCATATGTAAACTATGAAAATGCGTAGATCCATTCACACATATATTAGAATTTAATAATACTTTATAAAATTATTTATCAATATAGTAGTGATATTTTAGATGGTTTAGATATTGAAAAACTACTTTAAAATTGATATTCTAACTTAAACCATTTTATTACGTTAATTTTACACATTTATGGATGAGACTTATATACAGTGAAATTAAATAAATGAGAGAATTTTCATAATAATATAAATGATATTAAATACAATTGATGGAGTAGAGTTTGTATCAACTATCAAGATTTTTAATATGAATAAGGTTACATAAAAATATAGTTTCGTAGAAGCGGGACTAATATATATAAGAATATATTCAAGCGCAAACAAACTGCACCCTAATTATGGTGTAGAAGGCCCAAAAAGGAGCTCACATGTATAAAATTAAAAATTATTTAGATTTATTTATTTTGATAATATATCAATTTTCATCCAAATCTAGCATGTGTATACGTCCCATCTTAAAATGGTACAAAATCAATATAATAAAATAGTTTAACTTAAATATTAATTTTAAAATAGTATTTTTGAGATCTAAATTGTCTAAAATATGTTATTTATATTGATAAATAAAGTGTTTTAATATTTTAATATATGTGGGCCTATTTTATAGCAGACTGCACCGTAATTATTGTTCAGTCCGTTTGCACATAATTCTTAAATGTATAATATATATCTGAAATATTCTAGTGCATATAAATGCACCATAACTTACGGTGCATTTTTTTCAAAACGGGTCTCACGTGATCATAAAATTTACATTTATTCTACTCATTATATTTATAATTATTTTTTTATTAGTATACCAATTTTCATCTAAATTAGATATGTATATGGGCACCATCTAAGAATGGTAAAAATTCAACGTAATAAAATAGTTTGATATAAATGACAATTTTAAAGTTATTTTTTCAACAAATAAATTATCTAAAATATAATTTGTACATGGATAAATGATTGTATAAAGTATTAAAACACTTAAATGCATATAGGGCCTATTTTGAGCCAAATGCATCATAAGTCATGGTGCATGTAAATGCACAACAACATACATACATGAATGGTATGAAAGAGAAAGAATGCGATAAGGGTGACTTGCAGATTAGCATTAATTTATTTTAAATTTTTTTTGTTTTCTCTTTTATTTGAGCCCAAGTGTATTCAAATCATATAACAAATTTTATCGTTTTAAAATTTTTCTATATATTTTTACAAAATTTTAAAAATAAAAGAATTTGACATTTTTGTGTGTAGGGGAGTTGAGATGGGTAAACTTTTTTAATTTTTGTAAAAAATATATAAATAAAATCAAAATTGATAAAATTTGAAATATGATTTAAACACCTTCATGCTCACATAAAAATGAAAACAACATAAAATTATATAAAGATATAAAATACATGAGGTTATTCCTTAGATTCATAGTAACTCATTGTATGGTATCATAACTCATACACATTTAGTTATGCTTTAGGGTAATGTCATTTGCTCGAATACAATCAATTTTACATTGTATGCAACTAAAAATAATACTTAATATAGTCACTTACATTTTATTATATATAAAATGTAATAATACTTAATATACTCATTGTATGGTTGCTTAATGCAGCCAGTAAAACAATGTCCACATTTAGAAATTTTTGTCCTCCCAAAACTAATCATCTATATAATTTTAAAAACATTTTCATAAACTAATGATATTTTTTAAAAAAGTGATGTGTGCTAATATAATTATAGATAAAAGACTCAAGTATACACTTCAAAAAGTGAAATTCGTCATGATTCATTTTGTACCACAGCTTGCGATGCAGATTTTGAATGGCAGTGGACACGGAGAATATTGCAAGAGGTTTGCATTCGATAATCCGTATACACAGAGGGGACTTTCGGTGATGCTTCCGCATGGGTTTTCATCGGATAAGCATTTTTTTTTACTATTGATTTAACAATTTAACAATCTTATTTTTCATCTTTACTTTTATAATTCAATTGTTTTTTCTTCCTAATACCCTATTTATTTCAATTTTATACCTATTATTTTTTATAAATTACATAATTCTCAAAATATTCTTATTTTACTCACTCCTCATCTTATCCCAAAAACACACTAAAATTTACATTACCAAATGTATGTATTTCTTTTACTGAGCAAGTGGGAGCAAAGGAATGCGAGGAATTAATTGAAGAGGGAAACAGATCCCAACCGTCATTTTTGGTTGGATGGCCAAGTGGGGTATAATCCAACGTTGGGGAGTCGTTGCTTTATTATTCAGCCATTACAATGAATATTGACTGGGGATGGAAATAAATGCGGGAATGGGCTGATGAGAAGGAGAAGTGGATTTTTGTTGCGGACAACAGAGATGTGGACGTCCATTTACTGAGCTCTGGTGGGCGTTCTTTTCCACGCGCGCCTGATTCCTGTCGCAATGATGGAATTCCAAGGTACGAAATTTCAGAACCAAAATATTTAAGGGCCGAGATTGAATGAGGGTAGATCACGTGATGCTACCTTACCAACGTCCGTCCACTCGTCTGGTCCACCAACAATGATGCATCCCTTCGATCTCTGCCGCGCCAACGTCCACTTAATTTTGTAGAGTTTTATCATCTATATTTCTTTTTCTCTTTTTTTTTCCCATCCGCTTCGTTTCATTCACTTTTTCCTACAAGGCCATTTTCAGATATACCACTTTTATTACAATAATTAGACGTATTAAATATTTTTATTCAAATTAAGATGTCACAACCTAGACAACAGTAGAAAATCTGCATGAATTTTTCAGTATGAAATAATCACCAGTCGAAAATGCGCTTCGAAAAATAAATCACCGCTTCAAAAAATGTACTCTTATTATTACGGTCTTCGTTTATGGTGTGTTGCTAAATGCGGCAAGGGTTTTTCGCAACAAATTGTTGCAAATTTTCCCATGTGCAGACGAATTCAGAATTGCGTAATTTAATACCCAATGCAGTCAAATAGTACCGTTACCATTTGCAACCATAAGTTTTTGTTATTTTAGCCAAACTTCAATAACCGAAGTAAATACTATTTTTACTACATATGAGGTTAAAAATAATTGCGTCAAAGCGAGTACCACCACTTTTAAGCAATAAGTTTATTTATGGTAAAATAATTTTATGAATTCAAATTCATTCATATTTAGCCTAGTTTATGTTTCGTACCACCGTATAAAAGGGACATGAACCAAAAACAGTCGTGCACATTGCTAGATACAAGGGGAGAGGACAAAGGCACCGCTTGGTATGTTTGATAATGCAGAATATGATCAGATATTCGGAAAGCGTAGAAAGTGAAAAGAGAATATTTTAAAAATAATATGAATGATATAATATAATAGGGTAAAGTTTGATATGATAATTGTAAGAAAATTCATTGAAATAGAGGAGTAAAATTGGAAAAAGTAGAGTTAGTAGATAGTTAAGATATTA